>CANJKZ010000051.1:1342500-1942500 GCA_947471745.1 Closterium sp. Naga37s-1
TCACCCGAAGGATGTGAAACGCGGGATGTGGGTAGGAGAAAGCGGAAGGTGGTTAGGAAGGATGGGGAGGGAGGGGAGGAACTGGAGTTAGGTGAGACGGTGGGAAATGCAGAAATGGGAAGGGGGCTGGGTGAAGGGGAGTCGGGATTGGTTGGAAATGGCACTGATAAGGCCTCAGATGGTGATGTGCCAGCAGCACCAATAGCAGCAGGAGCAACAGCAGCAACAGCAGCAACTGCAGCAACACCAGTAGCAGAAGCAGTAGCAGCGTCAGTTGCCTCAGCAGCAGCAGGGAAAGGAGTTTCTCCATCTATGAATCACCATCCTGCTGCTGTTCCGTTGTCCCCACTGGATGACCACGTGCCGCTGCAACGTGAACCCACCACCACCGGCGCCACTCTAGCTTCTGCCCATGCAGCAAGTGTGCGGGCAGCGGCAGCAGCAGTCCGGGCAGCTGCAGCAGGAAGAGCAGCAGCAGAGGCAGCAGTCGCAGTGGAAAACACTCGGGGGCTGGGAGGAGCAGCTGCAGGAGCAGTAGGAGTGGATTCCACGCCAGCAGCCACTGGGTCTCCTGTTGCTGCTGCTGCAGATGAAGATGCAGCAGAGGCGGAGGAAGGGGTTGGCCAAGCTAGGGGCGCTGGTGCGAGGACACAGGCTGAAGGCCGTGAAGCGGAACCGCAACAGCAGCAGAAGGAGAGGGAGAAGGAGAAGGAGAAGGAGAAGCAGGAGAGAAGTGGAGGCGCGGGCAGCAAGGGGGGCCCAGAGCGGGGGCGAGAACTGGGGCGAGGACAAGGGCAAGGGCAAGGGCAAGGGCAAGGGCAAGGGCAAGGGCAAGGGCAAGGGCAAGGGCAAGGGCAAGGGCAAGGGCAAGGGCAAGGGCAAGGGCAAGGGCAAGGGCAAGGGCAAGGGCAAGGGCAAGGGCAAGGGCAAGGGCAAGGCAAGGGCAAGGCAGGGCAAGGGCAAGGGCAAGGGCAAGGGCAAGGGCAAGGGCAAGGGCAAGGGCAAGGGCAAGGGCAAGGGCAAGGGCAAGGCAGGCAAGGGCAAGGGCAAGGGCAAGGGCAAGGGCAAGGGCAAGGGCAAGGGCAAGGGCAAGGGCAAGGGCAAGGGCAAGGGCAAGGGCAAGGGCAAGGGCAAGGGCAAGGGCAAGGGCAAGGGCAAGGGCAAGGGCAAGGGCAAGGGCAAGGGCAAGGGCAAGGGCAAGGGCAAGGGCAAGGGCAAGGGCAAGGGCAAGGGCAAGGGCAAGGGCAAGGGCAAGGGCAAGGGCAAGGGCAAGGGCAAGGGCAAGGGCAAGGGCAAGGGCAAGGGCAAGGGCAAGGGCAAGGGCAAGGGCAAGGGCAAGGGCAAGGGCAAGGGCAAGGGCAAGGGCAAGGGCAAGGGCAAGGGCAAGGGCAAGGGCAAGGGCAAGGGCAAGGGCAAGGGCAAGGGCAAGGGCAAGGGCAAGGGCAAGGGCAAGGGCCAAGGGCAAGGGCAAGGGCAAGGGCAAGGGCAAGGGCAAGGGCAAGGGCAAGGGCAAGGGCAAGGGCAGGCAAGGGCAAGGGCAAGGGGCAAGGGCAAGGGCAAGGGCAAGGGCAAGGGCAAGGGCAAGGGCAAGGGCAAGGGCAAGGGCAAGGGCAAGGGCAAGGGCAAGGGCAAGGGCAAGGCAAGGGCAAGGCAAGGGCAAGGGCAAGGGCAAGGCAAGGGCAAGGGCAAGGGCAAGGGCAAGGGCAAGGGCAAGGGCAAGGGCAAGGCAAGGGCAAGGGCAAGGGCAAGGGCAAGGGCAGGGCAAGGGCAAGGGCAAGGGCAAGGGCAAGGGCAAGGGCAAGGCAAGGGCAAGGGCAAGGGGCAAGGGCAAGGCAAGGGCAAGGGCAAGGGCAAGGGCAAGGGCAAGGGCAAGGGCAATGGGCAAGGGCAAGGGCAAGGGCAAGGGCAAGGGCAAGGGCAAGGGCAAGGGCAAGGGCAAGGGCAAGGCAAGGGCAAGGGCAAGGGCAAGGGCAAGGGCAAGGGCAAGGGCAAGGGCAAGGGCAAGGGCAAGGGCAAGGGCAAGGGCAAGGGCAAGGGCAAGGGCAAGGGCAAGGGCAAGGGCAAGGGCAAGGGCAAGGGCAAGGGCAAGGCAAGGGCAAGGGCAAGGGCAAGGGCAAGGGCAAGGGCAAGGGCAAGGGCAAGGGCAAGGGCAAGGGCAAGGGCAAGGGCAAGGGCAAGGGCAAGGGCAAGGGCAAGGGCAAGGGCAAGGGCAAGGGCAAGGGCAAGGGCAAGGGCAAGGGCAAGGGCAAGGGCAAGGGCAAGGGCAAGGGCAAGGGCAAGGGCAAGGGCAAGGGCAAGGGCAAGGGCAAGGGCAAGGGCAAGGGCAAGGGCAAGGGCAAGGGCAAGGGCAAGGGCAAGGGCAAGGGCAAGGGCAAGGGCACAGGGCAAGGGCAAGGGCAAGGGCAAGGGCAAGGGCAAGGGCAAGGGCAAGGGATCAAGGGCAAGGGCAAGGGCAAGGGCAAGGGCAAGGGCAAGGGCAAGGGCAAGGGCAAGGGCAGGCAAGGGCAAGGGCAAGGGCAAGGGCAAGGGCAAGGGCAAGGGCAAGGGCAAGGGCAAGGGCAAGGGCAAGGGCAAGGGCAAGGGCAAGGGCAAGGGCAAGGGCAAGGGCAAGGGCAAGGGCAAGGGCAAGGGCAAGGGCAAGGGCAAGGGCAAGGGCAAGGGCAAGGGCAAGGGCAAGGGCAAGGGCAAGGGCAAGGGCAAGGGCAAGGGCAAGGCAAGGGCAAGGGCAAGGGCAAGGGCAAGGGCAAGGGCAAGGGCAAGGGCAAGGGCAAGGGCAAGGGCAAGGGCAAGGGCAAGGGCAAGGGCAAGGGCAAGGGCAAGGGCAAGGGCAAGGGCAAGGGCAAGGGCAAGGGCAAGGGCAAGGGCAAGGCAAGGGCAAGGGCAAGGGCAAGGGCAAGGGCAAGGGCAAGGGCAAGGGCAAGGGCAAGGGCTAAGGGCAAGGGCAAGGGCAAGGGCCAAGGGCAAGGGCAAGGGCAAGGGCAAAGGGGCTCAAGGGCAAGGGCAAGGGCAAGGGCAGGGCAAGGGCAAGCAAGGGCAAGGGCAAGGGCAAGGGCAAGGGCAAGGCAAGGGCAAGGGCAAGGGCAAGGGCAAGGGCCGAGGGCGAGGGCAGGCGAGGGCGAGGGCGAGGGCCGAGGGGAGGCGAGGGCGAGGGCGAGGGCGAGGGCGAGGGCGAGGGCGAGGGCGAGGGCCAGGGCGAGGGCGGGGCGAGGGCGAGGGGCGAGGGCGCGAGGGCGGGGCGAGGGCGAGGGCGGGGCGAGGGCGAGGGCGAGGGCGAGGGCGAGGGCGAGGGCGAGGGCGAGGGCGAGGGCGAGGGCGGAGGGCGAGGGCGAGGCGAGGGCGAGGGCGAGGGGCGAGGGCGAGGGCCGAGGGCGAGGGCGAGGGAGGCGAGGGCGAGGGCGAGGGCGAGGGCGAGGGCGAGGGCGAGGGCGAGGGCGAGGGCGAGGCGAGGGCGAGGGCGAGGGCGAGGGCGAGGGCGAGGGCGAGGGCGAGGGCGAGGCGAGGGCGAGGGCGAGGGCGAGGGCGAGGGCGAGGGCGAGGGCGAGGGCGAGGGCGAGGGCGAGGGCGAGGGCGAGGGCGAGGGCGAGGGCGAGGGCGAGGGCGAGGGCGAGGGCGAGGGCGAGGGCGAGGGCGAGGGCGAGGGCGAGGGCGAGGGCGAGGGCGAGGGCGAGGGCGAGGGCGAGGGCGAGGGCGAGGGCGAGGGCGAGGGCGAGGGCGAGGGCGAGGGCGAGGGCGAGGGCGAGGGCGAGGGCGAGGGCGAGGGCGAGGGCGAGGGCGAGGGCGAGGGCGAGGGCGAGGGCGAGGGCGAGGGCGAGGGCGAGGGCGAGGGCGAGGGCGAGGGCGAGGGCGAGGGCGAGGGCGAGGGCGAGGGCGAGGGCGAGGGCGAGGGCGAGGGCGAGGGCGAGGGCGAGGGCGAGGGCGAGGGCGAGGGCGAGGGCGAGGCGAGGGCGAGGGCGAGGGCGAGGGCGAGGGCGAGGGCGAGGGCGAGGGCGAGGGCGAGGGCGAGGGCGAGGGCGAGGGCGAGGGCGAGGGCGAGGGCGAGGGCGAGGGGGCGAGGGCGAGGGCGAGGGCGAGGGCGAGGGCGAGGGCGAGGGCGAGGGCGAGGGCGAGGGCGAGGGCGAGGGCGAGGGCGAGGGCGAGGGCGAGGGCGAGGGCGAGGGCGAGGGCGAGGCGAGGGCGAGGGCGAGGGCGAGGGAGGGCGAGGGCGAGGGCGAGGGGCGAGGGCGAGGCGAGGGCGAGGGCGAGGGCGAGGGCGAGGGCGAGGGCGAGGGCGAGGGCGAGGGCGAGGGCGAGGGCGAGGGCGAGGGCGAGGGAGAGGGCGAGGGCGAGGGCGAGGGCGAGGGCGAGGGCGAGGGGCGAGGGCGAGGGCGAGGGCGAGGGCGAGGGCGAGGGCGAGGGCGAGGGCGAGGGCGAGGGCGAGGGCGAGGGCGAGGGCGAGGGCGAGGGCGAGGGCGAGGGCGAGGGCGAGGGGCGAGGGCGAGGGCGAGGGCGAGGGCGAGGGCGAGGGCGAGGGCGAGGGCGAGGGCGAGGGCGAGGGCGAGGGCGAGGGCGAGGGCGAGGGCGAGGGCGAGGGCGAGGGCGAGGGCGAGGGCGAGGGCGAGGGCGAGGGCGAGGGCGAGGGCGAGGGCGAGGGCGAGGGCGAGGGCGAGGGCGAGGGCGAGGGCGAGGGCGGGGCGAGGGCGAGGCGAGGGCGAGGGCGAGGGCGAGGGCGAGGGCGAGGGCGAGGGCGAGGGCGAGGGGCGAGGGCGAGGGCGAGGGCGAGGGCGAGGGCGAGGGCGAGGGCGAGGGCGAGGGCGAGGGCGAGGGCGAGGGCGAGGGCGAGGGCGAGGGCGAGGGCGAGGGCGAGGGCGAGGGGCGAGGGCGAGGGCGAGGCAGGCGAGGGCGAGGCGAGGGCGAGGGCGAGGGGCGAGGGAGGGCGAGGGCGAGGGCGAGGGCGAGGGCGAGGGCGAGGGGCGAGGGCGAGGGCGAGGGCGAGGGCGAGGGCGAGGGCGAGGGCGAGGGCGAGGGCGAGGGCGAGGGCGAGGGCGAGGGCGAGGGCGAGGGCGAGGGCGAGGGCGAGGGCGAGGGCGAGGGCGAGGGCGAGGGCGAGGGCGAGGGCGAGGGCGAGGGCGAGGGCGAGGGCGAGGGCGAGGGCGAGGGCGAGGGCGAGGGCGAGGGCGAGGGCGAGGGCGAGGGCGAGGGCGAGGGCGAGGGCGAGGGCGAGGGCGAGGGCGAGGGCGAGGGCGAGGGCGAGGGCGAGGGCGAGGGCGAGGCGAGGGCGAGGGCGAGGGCGAGGCGAGGGCGAGGGCGAGGGCGAGGGCGAGGGCGAGGGCGAGGGCGAGGGCGAGGGCGAGGGAGGGCGAGGGCGAGGGCGAGGGCGAGGGCGAGGGCGAGGGCGAGGCGAGGGCGAGGGCGAGGGCGAGGGCGAGGGCGAGGGCGAGGGCGAGGGCGAGGGCGAGGGCGAGGGCGAGGGCGAGGGCGAGGGCGAGGGCGAGGGCGAGGGCGAGGCGAGGGCGAGGGCGAGGCGAGGGCGAGGGCGAGGGCGAGGGCGAGGGCGAGGGCGAGGGCGAGGGCGAGGGCGAGGGCGAGGGCGAGGGCGAGGGCGAGGGCGAGGGCGAGGGCGAGGGCGAGGCGAGGGCGAGGGCGAGGGCGAGGGCGAGGGCGAGGGCGAGGGCGAGGGCGAGGGCGAGGGCGAGGGCGAGGGCGAGGGCGAGGGCGAGGGCGAGGGCGAGGGCGAGGGCGAGGGCGAGGGCGAGGGCGAGGGCGAGGGCGAGGGCGAGGGCGAGGGCGAGGGCGAGGGCGAGGGCGAGGGCGAGGGCGAGGGCGAGGGCGAGGGCGAGGGCGAGGGCGAGGGCGAGGGCGAGGGCGAGGGCGAGGGCGAGGGCGAGGGCGAGGGCGAGGGCGAGGGCGAGGGCGAGGGCGAGGGCGAGGGCGAGGGCGAGGGCGAGGGCGAGGGCGAGGGCGAGGGCGAGGGCGAGGGCGAGGGCGAGGGCGAGGGCGAGGGCGAGGGCGAGGGCGAGGGCGAGGGCGAGGGCGAGGGCGAGGGCGAGGGCGAGGGCGAGGGCGAGGGCGAGGGCGAGGGCGAGGGCGAGGGCGAGGGCGAGGGCGAGGGCGAGGGCGAGGGCGAGGGCGAGGGCGAGGCGAGGGCGAGGGCGAGGGCGAGGGCGAGGGCGAGGGCGAGGGCGAGGGCAAGGGCGAGGGCGAGAGAAGGGGCAAGGGAAGAAGGAGGGGGGGCATGGTGGTGGGCAGAACGGTCGTTTAGTGCGCAACCGCTTGGTGCAATCCCTGCAGCTGGCTCCCCGGCAGGCCTCTCTCATGCTCTGTGGCCCTCCAGGCTCAGGCCAGGTGCGCTGTTTAGCCCCTTGCTTGCACTGCTTGCTCCTCCGCATTCCCTCTTCTCTCTCTCCCCAGTCCCACTTCCAGTTTCCTCCTCCTCCTCCTCCTCCTCCTCCTCCTCCTCCTCCTCCTCCTCCTCCTCCTCCTCCTCCTCCTCCTCCTCCTCCTCCTCCTCCTCCTCACACAACTCCTCTTCCCCTCCTCTCCTCTCTCTGTGCCACAGGTGTACCTGGTGCAGGCGCTGCTGCACCGTCTGGAGCACCTGCCTGTGCACTCCATGTCACTACCATCGCTCCTCACCGACCCCTCCTCTCACTCGCCCGAGGAGGCCCTTGTGCGAGTCGTGGCAGAGGCCAGGCGCGGCCCCCGCTGCATCCTCTTCCTGCCACACGCCGACCTCTGGTGGCGCACGGTACCGCCCCTGCTCTCTGTCTCTTTCTCTATTCCGTTTCCCGGCTGTCTCTCTCTACTCCCTACCTCTTCCTGCCGCACGCCGACCTCTGGTGGCGCACGGTACCGCCCCTGCTCTGCTGGGTTCTTGTTTCTTTCGTTCCCACTCTGTCTCTCTGTACTCCCCCGCACCTCACCTTCCCCTGCTGCATCCTCTTCCTGCCACACGCCGACCTCTGGTGGTGGCACACGATACCACCCCTGCTGCCCGCACTGCTCTATCATTTGTGTTTCTCTCTCTACTTTCTGCTTCTTGCTGCTGCTGCTGCTGCTGCAGCTCCGGCTGCTGCTGCTCGCTCAGGTCTCTGCCCCCATTCTGTTCTGTCCTCTCATACCCATTTCTTGCCGCAAACCACTCGCCCTCACTCGTGCCATATGTCTTCTCCCGTTCCCTCTACCTCCCTTCACCTGAACCCCCCACTGCAACCCCATGCCGTCCCACCCCATCGCTCCTCTGGTGCGTCCATGCGTGCAGGCACAGCCGGTGCAGCGGGCAGTGCTGCGCATGCTTCTCTCTGACCTTCCTCCCTCTCTGCCTGTGCTGCTGCTCGCCTTCGCCAACTGCTCCCTGCACCAACTACCCTCCACCCTGCGCCGTCTCTTTTCCCTCCACATGTGAGGCTCGCTCCCTCGCTCTCTCTCTCGCTTCCTACCTCCCTCCTTCCCTCCCTTTCTGGCCTCTGCGCTCGTTTGTGCGTGGTAATGCATGCCGGAGTGCAGAGTGCAGGCGCGTGCTATGTGCGCGTTTGAGTAGTGTAGTGTCGCTTGACCCTTGCTCATGAAGCATACGCGCGTACGCATGAAACCTGAGCGTACGCGCGTTTCGGCCGGTGGCCTTTGAGTAGTGTCGCTTGACCCTTGCTCATGCCACCATCCCTAACTCCCATCCCTTTGTTCTCTCTCCCGCCCTCTTCACTCCCCATACCGTTGTCTGACAAATGGGCTTTAGTCCACCCTATATTCTACCTTATAAGCAAATCTACCTGCCACACCACCTCGCACCACCTCCCACGCAGCCACGCCATTGAGTGCCTTCATTGGAATTTGATTTTTGAGTAAACTCAATAGACAAATTACCTCCCACTCCACCTCGCGTCACTCCCTTCTCTCTCATGCAGCCACACCATCGAGTGCCCCAATCGCTCCGAGCGCGTGTCGTTCTTTCGCCCACTTATCGAGTCAGCTGCAGCCACTGCCGCCGCTGCTGCAGCTGCAGCCACCGTTGCTGTCTCTGCTGTAGCTTCTGGTGATGCCGCTGCCGCTGCCGCTGCTGCTGCTGAAACAGGCCTGGACCCTGCAGACTCAACTCCACATGAAGGCGCCCACAACTTTCAGACAAATCCCGCAGCAACGCCCATGGCGTCACACGCATCAACAGCAGCAGCAGCAGCAGCGGCAGCAGCAGCTGCAGAAGCAGCAGCAGCAGAGGCAGCAGCCGAGGCATGGGGGATTAGCCAGTGCAGCAGCAGCAGCGGTGGGGATGGCAGGCCGGCAAAGAAACGCCGGGTGCTGCCGTCCCTGCCGCTCGCCCCTCCGCTGCAGCGCACGCAAACGGAGGCAGAGAAGGCGGCAGCAGAGGCAGCGGAGGAGCACTGCTTGCGGCGCCTGCGCATGTGCCTGCGGGACGTGTGAATGAGATTTCAAGTCCGGGGGTTACAGCAAGAGGAAGAGGGCAGGTTGCGCGGATGTGGTGGTGCCTTTTGAGAAGCCTCAACTGGCGAGCAGGGTGGGATTGGATGGGAAGGAGGCAGGCACGGGCGCGATCAATGGAGTGGAGAGAGAGGAGAGGGTAGTGGGGGGAGAGAGAGGGAATGGCGTGGGTGATACCAGTTATGGAAGGGGAGGAAGGGAAGGCGAGGGTGGGGAGGTGCGTGGGGAGGTGTGTGGGGAGGGTGGGAAAGTCAGGGTTCAAGGAGGGGCTGGTGGTGGTGGTGGTGAGGTGGAGGGGTTTGGGAGGGGTGAGCATTGTAGGGTAGAATGTGATCGCAGCGGTGTGAGGGATGAGGTTGCTAGTCTGAGTGGATTTGGTAGGGCAAAGGAATCGCAGGAAGTACAGCAGCTTGACCAGAACCAGCAGCAGCAGCAGGGGATAGAACAGGAAAGTGGGGAGAGGGAAAAAGTCCATGCTGAGGGATGGGGAGAGGATGTGGAGATGGTACCAGATAGTTATGAGGGTGTGGATGAGGAGGAAGAGGATGAAACGACCGGGGCTGGTCATAATGATGGTGGAAAGCAGGAGGGTCTTAGGACTGGATTCGGAGCAGAACAGTTAGCAGCACCTGCTGCTGTAGGGCTAGCGGGGTTACCACCTGGTAGCAGCGGTGGGGTTGCAAGCCGAGGCACTGGTGTTCTGAGCAACAGGACCAAGATTAGCAGTGCAGGCACATGTAACCATTCGGGTGGTCCTAGATACACAGAACCACCCAGTGATGCAGTAACAGCAAATGCTATAGGAGCAGACGAATTAGCACCTGATAGAGTAGGACGTAGTGATGCAGATGCATCTGATGCACCTCGGGGTGCAGAGGCGGTTTGTGGGATAAGCGGCGACAGCAGTGGTGGCGGTGCGATCAAGTTCAAGTCCTTGGGAGAGCTTACGAGAGATGAGAAGGGGAAGCGTGTTTCTATGCATGACGTGGCAAGGGAAAGAGTCAGAGTAGGGAGAGCTGGAGCAGAGGGAGGCACAGCAGCAGCGGCAGCAGGAGCAGCAGCAGGAGCAAGTGGAGCAGGATGTGTGCCAGGCATGAGTGCGTTGGGGGCAGCAGGAGTAGCGGGAGCAGCAAGTGTGCCAGTGGTGGCAGCAGCAGGTTCAGGCAGAGCGCCGTTGCATGATGGTGTTGGTGGTTCGGGTGTTGGTGCGGACACTTCTGGTCTGGGCGATGGGCCTGCGTCCTGCGCACCCAGGACTGTGAGATTTGATGAGGAGTGGCGGGAGGAGTGGGAAAAGGAGAAGAGAGCAGTTAAGGAAGTCATGGAGCAAGTGCTTTGTAGAGTAGCTGACAGGACTGATGGCTTGATGGTGAGTCAGTTGGAGGAAGTGTATCAGCGCATGTGTATGTTGCTGAGACGCAAGCGAGGTTGCAGGGATGGGGTGCAACTGTTACGTGACCTAGAGCGCGTTGTGGATTGAAGGGAACATGAATGAGTGGGATTGTACGGTATGCACGTTGATTCTATGCTGATGCAAATGTAATTCGCTTTCTAAAGTGATTCTGTGGTGGAGAATGCACATGGGTGCATTATATTCAGTGGTGCGTGGTGCCAAATAATGATGCAATTGTGTGGTCCGCAAAAATTAAGAGGGTTTAAAACGCCAATTCAGGGGTGGCACCACCTGATGTACGGATACTTTTGTGTTAACATCCAGATGTATTCAATCGCATCGTATCCAGTTGCGAGACTGCTTGCATCCCATATTTTCTTTTTTGAAAGGGGGGGAAACGAGGGAGCCGTTGGCTTATCCAATCAGCAACCAAATGCATCTGGTTGCTGTTTGTCGTATAGCAGTGATCTGGCTGGTCTTTCTGACAGGGATGATCATCTGTGCTAGGGGGGAGATACAGTTTTGGGTTGGGTCAGCCAAACAAGTACAGGACGTTTGTGTGAGTGGGTGTTGGTTTGTACAAGCTGCAATCAAAACACTACGTCGGCGGAATTTACGGGTCCCTTGGGATTCTCAGCCAAACCCCGCCACAGAATTTCCAAACTCGTGCCGCAGTTACTTGACAGGCGTGCGACAAACCTGGCGACTCAAACAATTCCGTCGCCGGATCCACTTACACTGATGGTTCACCCACAACTTCTGCGCGCGGAGGGGCATGGAACGGCGAACCGCGAGAAGGTTGCCAGGGCGGAACCTCCCTCCCGCTCGCTGCCCTCCTGACCAGCAGGTACGACTGTTCCACTCCCTCGAGCCAAACCAGTCGCACACAGCGATTCAGAAACATCGCGAACGGATACGCCAAATTCCCAACCACTGCAGGCTAACTGGCTTGCCCCAGTTTCATCTGACAATGTGCGCGCGGGCTCTCGCCTTACTGGTGGGCAGCAGGCCGAACCAGCAGTGCCCAGACAATCGCACTGCCCTTTTTTGGCCCCGATCAAATTGGGGAGTTGCAACCGCGCGCTGGCAGGATCCCGCGCGGAATGGTCTAGCTGTGGGAAAAGGGGGAGAAAAATCTTGTGGTGTGGGCGGGAACCAGAGGAGGGGGAGCTTCTGGGGAGAGTTGGCTGAGTGGCGGAGCGCGAATGCGGGGGCGGATTTGTGGGGGGCGATGGATTCAAGAATTTTGGCGGCTGAAAGCTACAGTTCCGGGCAGAGCGGAAAAAAGAAAAGAACCGTTCGGCCCAGCTCGGGATGGGAGTGAGTGAGAGCATGGAGAGAGGTGGTATGGTATGGTATCGCCCAACCACCAGTCTCCTCTCCGCCAGGCCTGTGCCAACAGCAGGTGCTGCGGCACAGCAGTGCGGAAACCACATCTCGCATTCTTCCCCCCTCCTGCCTCCCACCTGTTTTCCCTCCATTTCCTTCCCCATCCTGATTCTCAAACCAACCCAACCCAATCCTGGCTTATCCAGCCCAACCCATCGCTATGAATCAACACAAATCATCCTGCTGCTGCGATTGTGGTGCTGCCGAGCGCATCTAAAGGGCCGACGATCCATGGCACCATTTCTTGCGGATATCCTCGTGAATCGCCAAGACGTTGTTGATCATATGGCATAACCATCACATCGTCATCCATCCAGGCTTCCCCTATCTCCGTTTTCAAGCAATGCCATGCGTGCAACGCCGTAATTCTATTCCAATACTGCTGCTCCTTCCTATCAACCTCTCAATTTTCGCACATCCCGTGAGCTCGCCCTTGCAAGCTGATCAATCCTGGCCGTAAGGCTAAATTACCCGACCACCCGCTTCTCGTTAGGGTTCTTTCTCCGCGGGAGATTCACCACTCGGGACTGACTGACGGACCGAGAAGCCATGGCAGGCTGCGAGGGGCCCAGACATCGCCGTCGAAGCCGCAAATCGTGGCAGAACACCCATCACCTCGTCAATCAGACCGTCTCAAGCGCAAACGCTCCATCTGCCGTGCCATCCGCCGGATCTTCCGCCCTGAGCTGCACGCTTTCGTCCGCCAATCACAAGCCTGCAGCGCCTCCGTCAATGGCATCAACACTCGGCTTCTCCGCCTCCGCCTCTGCCTCCGCCTCCTCCGCCGCTTCCTCCGCTCCTTCCTGTTCGTCTTGCTCCACTGCAACGCTTCCTGCGCTTGTTTGCTCCTCCTCTGCCGCCTCGCCTCCCTCTTCCTCCGCATCCGCTCCTTCCGCAGCCGGCCCAAGCGCAAGCACAGGCTCCGCCGCGTCTGGCGCAGCGACCTGGTCCAGCTCCGCATCGCCGTACATCCAAGCGAAGCACTATCAGGTGAGTCTTGCGCTCTCATCCCACGTCCGCTCTCACTCGCCCTCCCACCTGCACTTCCCCCCTCGGTACCACGGCTAGCGCCCTGTTGGAACCGTCTTGTGGATACCGTGGAGACAACAGCCATCCGGAATGGCAAAACGGCAACGATTTCCCTTGGCTCCACCGCTCGTTTTCTTCTAGTTACGCTGCACGCGAGCAGCGCGGGCCCCACTCCCACCCTGCGACTTCAGACCGCTCAGTCCGCTCTACTAGACTCGCCTGTTTATTCCCACATGCACCCTTCCTTCATGCTCACCGCACTCACCCATTTCCTGATACGGATTCGTGCTGCTTTTCTCGTCCGCTCGCCGTTTAAATGGCCCGCCTAGACTCCCGGGCCCAAGGCTGAAGAGAGTAATAGCCATGCGTTGGGGAGCAACGGCTGATGCAGACTCCGCCAGTGGCGCCGTGCAATGCGCTCTAGTGCCTCGTTGATGTTGCACCGAAGGTGCTAGCTTGCTCCTCCCTTGCGCTTCTCACGTACTCCGTTACGGTCGCGTTTAGAGTCGTGGATGCCTCATTTCCTCCCCCAGTTAGCGTCCTTCTGCCCACTAATCCTATTTTTTCTGTCTTCCTGTCTCCCTCTACCCCCTGCTCCATCCCTCTCCTTACCTCCCTGCTCCCTTCTACCCTCTCCTACCCTCTCCTCCTTCTGCCCTATGCTCTCTCTGCTCCCTCTGCTCCCGCTCCTGCCGCGCGCTCTCCTCGCGTCGCCCTCGCTCAGCTCGTGGGCAAGGACCCGGACCGCGCCGTGCAGCTGTTCTCGCAGGCCATCGCGTCGGGCGACCGCGTGGACAGCGCGCTTAAAGACCTCGCGATCGTGCTCAAGCAGCAGAACAAGGCGGACGCCGCCATCGCCGCCGTGCAACAACTCCGCCACAAGTGCTCCGACGCGGCGCAGGAGAGCCTCGATAATATCCTATTGGATCTCTACAAGCGGTGCGGGCGCGTGGAGGATCAAATTGCGCTGCTGAAGCACAAGCTGGATCGTATCCGCCTCGGCGTCGCGTTCAACGGTCGGAAAACCAAGACGGCGCGGTCCCAGGGGCGGAAGTTCCAGGTTTCGCTGGAGCAGGAGGCGACGCGGCTGCTGGGGAACCTGGGGTGGGCGTACATGCAGTGTACTAACTACCAGGCGGCGGAATTCGTGTATAGGTAAGATGATGTGTGGTGGGGAGGGACGGGAGTGAAGGGGGAGAGAGGATGTGTATGTTTGGTGTGGGGCTGCGGACGTGTGTGAAGCTAGCTCGTTGTGTCGTCACCTCTCTTTCGTTGCCTTCCACTCTCTCATTATCTCACTCTATCCCTCTCGTCAGCCCCCAACCCCTGGCACGTTCTCACCTTGTTCCACCGTGTCCCCTTCTCCTCGCGTCTTCCCCCCGTTCCTCGCCTCCGCGCTCGCGCGCGCGCATCGCAGGAAGGCGCTGCGCATCGAGCGCGACAACAACAAGGTGTGCAACCTCGCGCTGTGCCTGCTGAAGCAGCGAAAGGTGCGCGAGGCCCGCCGCCTGCTGCTCTCCGTCACCGGACCCAGCGGCGCCAACGCTCACTCCCCCAGCAGCACCACCAGCACCATTAACCACGAAGATGTCGCTGCTGCTGTTGCTGAGTCGGCCGATGGTGCTGCGGATGCTGCTGCTGCTGCTGTTGTTTCGGAGGCTTGTGTGGAAGACTCAGCGGCGTTTGACGACAAGGCAGAGCCGCACACAGAGGACGGTGCCGGTGTGGCCGATGCGAGCAGAGGCGGTGGTAGCGGAAAGAGCAACGGCAGTAGCACCGGCAGCAGCACCACCAGCAGCAGCGCTTCGGATTCCCATGTGAAGGTAATGTACTGAAATCCATTTCCCCTCTTCACCCAGTCGTAGAAGCTCGCGCGCTCTTCTATCTAATTTGGTGTTGAGTTATTGTTTTTATTGGGTGTTTTTTTTTTTCTTCTTACCTTTCTTTTCCTCGAGTGGTTGCATGTCTTGCTGACATGGCTTGTGACGCGTGTGATTGTTGCAGGCTCTGGATCGAGCGCGCGAGATGCTGCGACTGCTGGAAGACGACGCTGCGACAGGGCAGGCGGACGAGGAGGAAGAGCACGAGTCGCATGAGTCGCAGGAGGAGCGCGGCGGAGACGAGCAGGCTTCAGCAGGGAACGCAGCGAACGCAAGGAGCAAAAGGAACGGAGAGGAGAGTGGTTCGGACGACGGTGGTGAGAGGCGGGGAGACGAAGGGGGTGCGGGAGAGGACGAGGGACGCACGGCGACTCTGCAGGAGCTGTTGGGCACGGACAGCGCGTGGGACTCGCTGCTGCCCCTCGGTCAGCCTCTTCAGCCCCCGCCCTCTGCTGCTCTCGCCTCTCCTGCTCCCGCCCTCTCCCCGTCTTCTTCCCCTCCTCCTGCTGCTGCTGTTGCTGTTGTGGCTGGTCCTGGCGGAGACGAGAACGCGGGTCAGTGCACCCAAACCGCTGGTTCAGCGACGGAGGCGAGCAGAGAGCAGCTGAAGGGAAGGTCGCAGCCGCAGCAGCAGCAGCAGCAGCAGCAGCAGCACATGCAGTTGCAGGGGCAGCAAGGAGGTGGTGTTAGGGAAAGCAAGGCGGAGGAGTCAGACCAGGACAAGAAAGAGCACAGCAGTGCGCAGGCATGGAAGCAACACCAGCATCATCATCATCAGCAGCCGCAGCAGTCACACTCACAGCAGCAGCAAGGAGGGGGAGGCGGTAGGCGAGGGAGCGGATGGGCATCGAGACGCGCTCCTCGCGCGTACAGCTGGAGTGCCGCCCACACATGCAGCAGCAGCGGTAACACCCCCTCTTCCACACCTGCTGCTGCAGCAGCGTCTGGTGGCGTTGTCGCTGGTGTTCCCGTTTCTTCTCTCGGCTACATGATCCCGCCCATGCTTCCGCCCTCCATGCCGCTTGGCAGTGCTGCTGCTGCCGCCTCCCTGGGTTCCTCCATGCACCTAGTCATGCCCGCATCCCCAGCTGCCGCTGCTGCTGCAGCTGCGGCTGCTGCTGTGGCAGCTAACGCTGCTGCTGCTGCTGCCGCGGCTGCTGCGTCGGGTGCGCCCTGCCCCAGGTTCTACCTGCCGTACATGTCGCTCATGCCTGGCTTGTACGGTCCGTCTCAGTTTGGTGAGAACAACGGCATAGCCGCATCCCCTGCTGTTACGGCGGCTGCTGCCGCTGCTGCTTCATCTCATGTGTCGCTTGCCTATGCGCGGCAGCAGCAGCAGCAGCAGCAGCAGCAGCAACGCCAGCAGCAGCAGCAGCGGCAAGCACAAGCAGCAGCGGCGTCACTGCAAGACGGGGCAGCGAGTGGTGGTAAAGGAGTGCTTGCCTCCGCCACTGCAACCGGTGCCGGCAGAACCAGATGCCCCCAGCTTGGCCAGGCAGGGCCTTACAAGGCGAGAATGGCAGGTGGTGGTGTTGGTGGCGGCAGTAGCCTGAGTGGTGTTGGGCGCACAGCCTCTTCTCCACCCTGCCCCGGTGCATCGTCTGCTGCTGGCCTGACCTCCCCTCCTTCCGCTCACATGCCTTGGCACCTCAAGCAGCAGCAGCAGCAGCAGTGGCAGCAGGAGATGATGATGCAGCATGGTGGGAATGGCGGTGTATGGATGAATGGGTACGATTCATACGACTCCGACCTCATCCCGATGGGCCCAGTGGACGACATGTATGGTGTTTCCGAGGCCATGGGTCTAACATGTGGTGGTGACGACATGTTCATGTCGGCTGCATCATCAGAGTTCAACCACCCATGCCATCCGCATGTCGTGCAAGCAACCGCGCCTGCTGCTGCCCGGACTGTAACATTTGACCTGCCCGAGAGTCTGGACCTGGAGGAAGGCGAGGAGGAGAGGGAGGAGGCGGGGTCAGAGAGGCTGCTGGTGGCGGCGGCTGCGGCAGCGGAATGGAGGCAGACGAGGCTGGCAGGAATGGCCAGGTGCTCTGAGATGGCTCTGGGGCTGTATGAAGATGAAGACTATACGCCTTATGACGCCCATGCTCACGCCCAGGCCGCTGCTGCTGCGGCTGCTGCTGAGGCTGCAGCAGCAGCCGTCTCTGCTGCTGCTAATGCCGCTGTGGCTCCCGGTGCTGGTTCTTCTGGTGCTGGAGTTTCTGGTGGGGAGGATGTGTTTGCGTCTGATGGGCTGGAGGAAGGAGGTGGTTCCGGCCGCACGATCAGCAGCAGCAGCAGCGCCAGCAGTGCTAGCAGCTGTGGTCGCGGCCGGGATTGGATCTGCGGGCGTGGCGAGTGGGGTGATGAGTCGGATGATGATGAGGAGGAGAGAGGATATGCAGATGCGGACGGCATTGCCGCCGCCTCTGCTGCTGCTTCTGCTGCTGCTGCCGCTACTACTTACGCTTCTGCTTACGGCATGTGTGGTGCGGGAGGGGCAGACGTCCCTCGTTCAGTGTATGATATGTCAAGCCTTGCTGCTACCAAGACATTTGGCAGTGCCGCATACAACCCAGCTCAAGCTGGTGTCGCTAATTCCGCGGGGTTTTCGACTATGTCGGGCAAGTCAACCCATGAATGCGGGCCAATTTCGCCTGAACTACGCTCCAAGCTTGGATGGTTCAACCAGGGAGTTTCCCCTGACAGCACGAGCAGCAGCAGCTGCCCTGGCAGTGGTCAAATGAGCCCGAACCTGCTGCCAGCAGGTTTGGAGCATGCAGGAGTTCTTGTGCGGAAGGGTGGTAACATCGTCGTCGACGACCTGGAACAGCTTTGTCGCTCCTCGGCGAAACTCGAATCGTCGGCACACGAGTTGACAGACTCCTGCTTCAGTTACAACTTCGAATCAGTGGAGAGTGTTGTTCGCAACATCATCTTCGAGTCTAAATCGGACGGCTTTGAACGTCCTGCCGCCAACAACCAGATTGGCTCGGCAGTCTTGTCTGAGAAAGATACCAATTGCGTGCTGACGTGGCGCGACGACTTGAACGGAGGTGGGTCCAGGCTGCCCGTTTTTGCCCGGCTTGCGAAATGAAGACCTGCTTTTCGTGCAACAAATACACTCGACCACATTCCTGCAGAATGTGAGCTGCCCTTAGGCAGTTATACTTTTCAATCTCTAGGCCTTGTTCAGATGTGTTGTTTTTTTGGGGCAAGAATGAATGTCTCTGACAATGCTATACTAGTATTTTTTTTTTTTCCTTTCCCCGTGAAACTGAGCTCTCACTGTATTATGGCCACCATGATTTTCTGATGCTGGCAATAGACAATAAATCTGCAATTTGATACATTACTCGACATACAAAAGTAGACCATGCCTGTACTTTGGACGCAATATTGGACCAAGCATCCACAAAATAAGCATACCATACCCTGGTGCGAGAGCTAGGCCATTAGTCAGGGGTTAGAAGGTTGGATGAACACCCAAGGAGCAAATGGGAGCGGACAAGCTAGAAGCTAAAGTCTAGATAGCATTTGGTTCCATGGGGCGAAGGGACATGGTACAAGGACAAAAAAAAGAGGGATAAGGGTGACGATGCTATTCATGCATGAGGAAGAACTAACCACTTCAGGCTCTACGAGGAGAACCTGTCAACAAACCTATCTAACTCACATACAGCTTCACACCTGCATGAGCACGGACCATTTCAGGCAATTGCCTGAAGCTAGCAGGCAGCGAGCGCAGCATGGGACAGTGCAGCTTGAGCGTGTGCAGGGAGGTCAGGTTCCCAAACGACTCAGGCAGCTGAGACAACCGCCTGCTCTGCACCTCCAGAACCTGCAGCGCTGATAGGTTCCCGATAGACACGGGCAGCCATGCAAGATCCCGACAGGACGCCTCGATTCTGGTGAGGCTGGAAAGATCGCCAAAGGAGGCAGGCAGGCTGGTGAGGCCCGAGCAGTTCACGAGGGAGAGGGAGCGCAGCGAGGAGAGGTTTCCGAAAGTCTCTGGAATGGTGGATAGCTTTTCGCTGACGAGGGTCAGGGTTTCGAGCCCGGTCAGGTCGCCAAAGGACTCGGGCAGCGCGTAAACTTCCCGGCTGTCGAGCACGAGGCGGCGGAGCGAGGTGAGGAGGCCAAAGTCTTTTGGCAGCGGGCCGGCGAATTGCAGCTGGAGCTCCCGCAGGGAGGAGAGGGAGACAAAGGAGGCTGGGAGGGAGCGGAGGTAGGGGCAGACGAGGCGCAGCTCTTTGAGCTCTCTCAGCCAGCCGATGCGTGCCGGCAGCGCGTGGTGCGGGGAGGAGCGGGACGTATCGCAGTCGATTTCGAGCGCGTGGAGCGACTGCAGATCGCCGATTTCATCCGGGACGCGGTCGCACGGCATGGAGAGCACTCGCAGCTGCTGCAGCTGCCAGAGAGAGTCCGGGAGAGGAGGGTTGGAGCGGCAGCCGTCGAGACGCAACTGGCGAAGGCTGGTCAGGTCCCCGAGCTCCTGAGGTAACACCTCGAGAACCTCGCTGAGTAGCCGGAGCACTTCGAGCCGGCGCAGGCGGCCGATGGAGGCTGGGATGGCTCGGAACGACCCGCGCACGTCCAGATGGACGAGGTTCGGCAGGCTGCCGATAGCCTCGGGGAGCGAGCGCAGGTGGCCTTTAGCTCCGGAGATGTCCAGGCGAGTGAGCGCAGAGAGGTGCTGAATGTCCCCAGAGACGGTCCAGACGTTCTTGAGAGTGAGGCGGCGGATGGAAGGAAAGTCGACGATGGATGGCGGGACGGATGAGCCAAAGGCCTCGAGCTCCCGCGTGCGCTTGGTCTCCCAGACCACCTCGTGCAGCGAGCGGATGAGACCGGCGGACGGTGGCAGGTCTACGAGCTCGGAGCAGCGGAGGTCGAGGATTTGGAGACTGGCTAGCTCGCCGAGGCAGTTGGGGAGGAGAGCAAGGCCCTTCCAGCCCACCAGGCGCAGCACTCGGAGGGAAGTGAGGGACCAGAGAGAGGGGGGGACGCATGCAGGGTAGGTGAAGGCGAGCTCGAGGGAGCGGAGGGCGGAGAGGCGGCCGATGGAGTCAGGGAGGCGGACGTGGTGGCGGCCGTTGTGGAAGCTGAGGACTAGGGTTTGCAGGTGGATGAGGTCGCCTAAGGCTTCTGGGAGGAAGGTTATGCCGTCGGCGGCTGTGGTGTTTGGGTTGGTTTGAGGCGGTGGTGTGTGGTGGGATGAGAGCGAGGCTGCGGCGGAGGCGGCGGAGGAAAGGACTGCGGAGAGAGCGGTGGAGGATGCTACTGCTGCTGCTGCTGCGACGGCGACAGCTGTGCCAGCGGAGAGAGGGAGAGAGGAAAGGGAGGCAGCGGTTAAAGATGATGAATCAGCACTGATGGAGTCGATAGCAGTGTCTGCTGCTGCTGCTGTTGCTCCTCGACCACCAGCAGCAGCTGCCAATAAATCACTGATGCTGCCCCTGCTGCCACTGCGCACCATACTGATACTGCCGCCACTGCTGCTGCCATTACCAGCGCCACTGCCACCACCATTACCGCCACCGCTGCTGCTGCTGCTGCTGCTACCGTTGCCCTTCACCTGAATTCTCTGAAACGCCTCCAACCGCAAGTCAACGAGGTTCGTGCACCCTGAGAACAGCAGCGCGAGCCCCGACTCCCGAAACGAATACCCCAGCTCAGGGTCACCGCCAATCGACAAGTGCCGGAGGTCCGGACAAGAATACCCAATGGTGCACAGCAGATCGTTGGTAACCGGCTGGTCGAGACTCATCCCGGGGATGTCCAGGGCGGTGAGATTCGGGCAGTGCGAGAGCGCCCGGATCAGCCCGTTTGTGTTGACTCTCCGGCCCCGGTGCAGGCGCAGGGAGCGTAGCCCGTAGTAGGCTGCTGCGCGCCAGGGCTTGCACGCGAGGGAGAAGGAAAGCCAGTCGCGGGGGGAGTCGATGGTTGAGAGGATGCAGAGGAGCAGGCGGCGGTCCAGGCCGCCGAAGCCGAGCGCGCGCTGCTGCTGGTGCTCGTGCTCCTGCGCTGCGGTCAGGAGGGCTGCTGCGTGCGCGAGAGAGTCGGGGGACGGCGGAACGATCATGGGTATGTCTGCTGGGGATGTGGGGGGGAACAGGGGAGCGAGGGGAGAGGTGTGAGGGAAATGGTGAGGAGAAAGATGGGATGATGGGCTTGCATGAGTGAACGCAGTGAAGGGAGGGAGGGAGGGAGGGAGGGAGGGAGGGAGGGAGGGAGGGAGGGAGGGAGGGAGGGAGGGAGGGAGGGAGGGAGGGAGGGAGGGAGGGAGGGAGGGAGGGAGGGAGGGAGGGAGGGAGGGAGGGAGGGAGGGAGGGAGGGAGGGAGGGAGGGAGGGAGGGGTGGGTCCGTACCATGGCGAATGAAGGGGCGGAATTCCCTCTCAGTGATGGCAGGGCTGCGGTTGGTGAGCAGCATGAACGCCTGCGAGCCCTCCGTGGTCAGCCCATCACTCGCACTCGCGCTGCTGCTCTCCCCACCACCAGCACCTATCCCTGCCGCAGTGCCCTTGCCTGAGTCCCTCGCACTGCCGCTGCTCGTCTCCTCCGCTCTCCCCCCACCCCTCCCTTGCTGCTGCTGCTGCTGCTGCTGCTCGTGCTGCTGATGCAGCAGCTGCTCATTCTTCCCAGAAGGTACCATTTCATCCAAGCACAGGTCAACAAACGAGTCTAGCTCCATAGCGCCATTACCAGCAGCGCTGGGACCCACGCTGCTGTTACTGCCACCACCAGTGGCAGCAGAACCATTGGGAGTCCCTCCCCTGCTGCTGCTACTACCAGCTGCAGCAGCGGCAGCGGCGGCAGCAGAGGCAGCAGAACCGCTGATGCTACCCTGTGATATGCTGGCAGCTGGGGAGTGATCAGCAAGAAGCATAGGAGGAGAGGCGTAGTCTTCTTGGTAAATGCCTCTTCTTCTCAGCTCTGCCCACGGGATCTCTAGGAGAGAGAGCGAGTCTATAGCACTATGCACTACCCCGTCACTGTCACTGCGGTGAGCCGCACCCGCAGCAGCAGCAGCAGCAGCAGCAGCAGAATAAGGAGAGGCAGCAGCAGAGGCGGATCGGCTCGGGCTAGGGCTGAGCAATGAATTGGGCCCGCCCGCTGCTGCTGCACTGCTGGTGGCGGCAGCCGCCGCGGCTGCAGCAGCTGACCGAGCGGCAGCGGCAGAGGCGGCCGAGCCGTCACTGAGAGGCATGGTGGCGGCAACAGCGGCGGCTGTAGCAGCAGCAGTGACCATCGCGGCGAAGTCCGATGCCATACCCTCCTCCTCCTCCTCCGCCTCCATAGCTCTTGACTGCTCTTCTCCTCCTTCTCCACCTCCTCCTGTGCTTCCTGCTGCTGCTGCCGCTGCCTTTTTCCTGGTACCCTTCCCTCCTGCTGCTTTCTGTGCGGGTTTCTTTGTCTTCTTTTGCAGAGTGGTAGTCGCAGCAGCAGAAGTAGATGCAGCAGAAGCAGCAGCAGCTGGGGCAGGCAAGCCGTTCCGTACAGCCGCATCTTTCACCTTAGCAGACGCTTTCTTTGTACCTGACAACGCCTTTTTCCCCACCTTCTCCTTCGCAGAACCACCAGCAGCACCTGCTGCTGCAGCAGCTGCTGCCCTCTTTGCCACAGCCTTTTCAGGAGAGGCTGCCTTCCCTCCAGCCTTGCCCTTCCCCTCCTGCCCACCAACACTCTTCTTCCCTGCCCCTCTCTCCTGCTCCTGCAGCTGCTGCTCCTGCTGCTGCTGCTGCTGCTGCTGCTGCTGCTGCTGCTTCTGTTGCTGTTTCTGCAGCTTAGGCTTGTGCTGCGCAACAGACCCCTCCAGCAGCAGCGTCTCCTCCTCCTCCCACGGGTTGTACGGGCTCAGGCGCGGGGTTGACGCACCGTCAGCAGGCATCAACTGGGAGTAGTAGTCCGGGTCATTTCCAGGCTCATTCCCTCCCTGAGCCTGCATGCCCGTGCCTCCCACTCCTCCACTTCCTGCCCCTGCTGCTGCCCCTGCTGCTGCCCCTGCTGCTGCCCCTGCTGCTGCCCCTGCTGCTGCCCCTGCTGCTGCCCCTGCGGCTGCCCCTGATACTGCTCCTGGTCCTGCCCCAGCAGCCTGCATGCCCGTGCCTCCCACTCCTCCACTTCCTGCCCCTGCTGCTGCCCCTGCTGCTGCCCCTGCTGCTGCCCCTGCTGCTGCCCCTGCTGCTGCCCCTGCGGCTGCCCCTGATACTGCTCCTGGTCCTGCCCCAGCAGCCTTGCCCTTCTGTTTTTTCGTCCCCACCTTGCCTGCCTTCTTTCCCTGCACCCCTGTCTTCCCTGCGTCACCCTTATCAGCAGCAGAGCCAGTCGCAGCAGCAGCAGCAGCAGCAGCAGCAGCAGCAGCTGCCGCCTTCTTTGCACCTGGCTGTTTGGCTGAAGGCTTCTGCTTGGGCTGTACTCCTTGCTTCTTGCTTGCCTGCACCTGCTGCTGCTGCTGCGGTTGTTGCTGCTGATCCTGCTCTTGCTGCTGCTGGAGCTGCTGCTGCTGCTGCTGTGCCTGCTGCAGCTGTTTCTGTTGCTGCTGTTGTCGCTTGGGAGGGGTCTTCCTTCGGGCCGGCTGTTGCTGCTGCTGAGTGGGTGGAGGAGATGGTTTCAAAAGCATTCTCTGCTGCTGCCCCTGCCCTTGCTGATGCTGCTGTTGCTGCCCCTGCTGTCCCTGCCCCTGCTGCTGCTGCTGCTGCTGCTGCTGCTGCTGCTGCTGCTGCTGCTGCTGCTGCTGCTGCTGCTGTTGCCATGCAGCGTTAGGCAAAGAATGCCCCACAGCACCAGCAGCAGCAGCAGAGGAAGCAGCACCAGGTGGCATGGGCCGAGGAGACACCCACTGGTTGTCGAAACCAGACCCTCCCGTTCCATACCCCCCTCCCTCTTGCCCCTCTAGCCCTTCCTGCCCATACCCCCCTTCTTCCCCCCCATAACCTTCCCCTCCATCCATCCCCATGCCACCCTCACCCCCCATCCCTTCTTCTCCATAATACCCCTCCTCGCCCTCCTCTCCCTCCTCGAGGTCCCCTCCAGCGACCCCGTTCCCTCCATCCTCTCCCTCGCCGTACCCTCCCTCCTCGTACCCCCCATCCCCATACCCTCCCTCCTCGCCCGCCTCCTCCGCCTCCTCCTCCTCCTCTCCCTCCTCGCCTTCCTCATCCTCCCCTTCGCCCTCCACCTCGCCCTCCTCCACCTGCCGCCCGTCAAACTCCCCTGCAGAGAACAGCCCTGGGGTTTGATCATCATCCTCCTCTTCTAATAGAGCATCTTCATCCACCTCAGGAACAGGCCCTAGCTCCGCCCCCACGCCAATGCTCGTGAAACCCACATCCTCATACCCCCCCATCATGCCATACCCGCCCCCATGCCCGTACTCCTCCTCCTCGTCCTCCCCATACTCCTCCCCGTGGCCCGCAGAAGGAAACGCAAACCCTCCTCCTCCTGCTCTTCCTCCTCCCATGCCACCTGCAGGTCCCCGAATGGATGTGACTCTATCAAAGGAGATTGCAGGCATGTCATTAGGGTCGTCTGGAGGAGCCATAGGCAGCCCCTCCGCGCGCAGAGTCGGCATCTTATGCTCGATATACGCACTCTCCGCATAAGAATCATCCTCCAACCCGCCGCCCAGACCGCCACCCAGTGATATCGGAGATCCCAAGGGACCTCCGCCAATAGGAGACCCCAGGGGACTCCCCATCCCTCCCCCTCCTCCTCCTTCCCCTCCAGGCATCACCCCCAAGCTTATCGGCGATCCTAACCCACCACCTCCAAACCCCACAGGGGAGCCTAATGCTCCGTTTCCCCCATATCCCCCCCCAATACCTCCCATGGGTGATCCCAATCCCCCATCTGCCCATCCACTTCCCATCCCCCCATCCATACCCCCATAACCCCCGTCACCCCCACTCCCCATGCCCCCCATCCCCCCTGCGCCTTCCACATACTCTACCCCCATTATCCCTCTCTGCCCGTGTCTACTCAGTGGCCTATCCACCCCCTCCCCGCTGAGTGGGCTGCGTGGGGTCAGCGGGCTGAGCGGGCGGCCAAACTCGTCATATTCTGCCGCCCCATGCCGACTGACAGGCCGCTCTAGGTCCGACCCCCCGTGGGAAGCACCTGAAAAGCCCCGGCTCATCTGCCGGCTCGTTGGCCGCTCCATATCCCTCCCCACCCCTCCAAACCGCGGGGACGGCTGCCCGTAGAACCCAAACGCAGCGTATCCTTCCTCCCCCACCTCCACCCCTCCTCTCCCCCCTCCTGCTCCCACCGCCCCTGGTCCCCCGCCTCCTGTTCCTGCCGGCCCTGCCGCCCCTCTTCGAGACATGCGGCTGGATGGGCGGCTGTCTGACTCAGCATAAGACACCCTACTGGGCGGCCGGCTGTCTGTATCATCCTGGTACGAGACACGGCTAGGGGGGCGGTCGGAGGAGCGAGAGGAGTCTGGGCGGGCAATCCTAAGTCCCTGCCCCAACTGCTGCTGCTGCTGCTGTTGCTGCTGGTGCTGCTGCAGCTCCTCCAGCTGCTGCTGCTGCTCTCGGTGCAATGCCATGGCATACTCATGCGGACTAGTAGGCGTCAGCGGCTCCTGAAACCCATACCCGCCACCATACCCATCCCCGCCGCCATTCTCCCCATACTGCCCCTCCCACTGCCCGCCCTCGCCCCCTGCCATCCCCTGCTGCCCATCAAACCCCCCCTCCACACCCTCCTCTCCATATCCCCCTCCCACCCCCTCTTCGTGATATGGGCTGCCTGGCGGTTCCATATGATACGGGCTTCCCACCCTCTGCTCATACTCACTCCCGTACTGCTGCTGCTGCTGGTGCGGCTGCTGGTGGTACGGACTCCCAAGCCGTTCCTCGTGGTAAGGACTCCCAAGCCTTTCCTCATGGTAGGGACTTCCAGGGGCGTTCCTCGCCCCGTGCAACCCCCCCATCCCGTTCTGCTGCTGCTGCTGCTGCTGCTGCTGCTGCTGCTGCTGCTGCTGCTGCTGGTGATACGGGCTTCCCAGCCGTTCCCCATAGTACGCACCACCGCCACTGCCACCGCCCCCTCCCGCGCCCCCTTCCTCGTGGTACGGGCTCCCAGGGGGCTGCTCGTGGTGGTACGGGCTGCCTGCAGCCTGCTCATGGTGATAAGGGCTCCCAGGCGCTTGCTCATGATGGTACGGGCTCCCAGGGGCCTGCATGGCGCCGTACGGACTACCAGGCCTGTCCCCCTGCAGCGGACTCATCGGCCTCTGCTGCTGCTGCTGCTGGTCGGGGAAGGGGCTGAGGGGTGCCTGGGGTGTGTATGGACTCATCTCCCCGTCGCTGTATCCCGGCTCGCCACCATACGCCTGCTCCCCTTCATACCCATGGCCGCCCCCACCGCCGCCGCCGCCGTCAGGGTACCCATATGGGCTGAGTTGCCCTTCCTCATACTGCCCTTCCCCGTACTGCCCACCACCACCACCACCACCACCACCACCACCGCCACCATCCCCAAACGGACTCATCATGCCGCCATCCTCGGGGTACGGGGTCATGCCCGCGCCCTCCCCATACTCCTGCTGCTCCTCCCCGTCTCCCCCCAGCTGCTGCTGCTGCTGCTGCTGCTGCTGGTCGAGGTAAAGGGCGCCAGGGTAGGGGCTATCCGGGTAATGCCCGTCAGGAAGAGGGCTCATGGGATTGCCATCAGGATAGGGGCTCATCTGCCCTTCCTCGTACCCTTGACCCTCCGCATACCCTTGCCCATCCCCATACCCCTGTCCTTCTGCATACCCTTGCCCATCCCCATACCCCTGCCCCTCGTCATACCCCTGCCCGTCCCCGTATTGCTCCCCAGCATCATACCCCTGCCCGTCCGCATACGGGCTCATAGGCCGCTCGTCAGGATAGGGACTCCCGGGTACGTTCATGGGATACGGGCTACCCGGCGGCCTACCATAGTACCCTCCTCCTCCTCCCCCTCCCCCTCCTCCTCCCCCCTCTCCCCCTCCGTCTCCTGCCCCGTTCAGCCGCACATGCTCCTCGTAGTAACGCCCGTCAGGGGAATATCCACCGCCCTCCCCTTCTCCCACCCCACCTGCTCCCCCGTACGCTCCCTGCAAGCCTGCCTGGTCCCGTTCTCCCATGTACCCATCCTCCTCCTGCTGCCCCTGCATCATACCATATGCACCATCACCACCCCCCATATACTGCCCATCAGCAACAGCACCAGCACCAGCAGCAGCACCACCGTCACCACCACCTGCACCATCTCCTCCTTCCCCGTCATAGTACCCGGCCTGATCCTCATGGTATTCCCCTTCTGGATACTCCCCCCCTTCATGGTACCCCTCTTCCCCATGATACGCCCCATCTTGGTATCCCTCCTCTGGGTATTCTCCTCCTTGGTAGCCCTCATGGTATTCTCCAGGCCCCTCGGGTCCTCCATACTGTCCCTCGTATTGCTCCGCACCCTGGCCGTTTTCTTGGTACTGCTGCTCGCCTTCGTTATACTGCTCCCCTTCGACATACTGCTCCCCTTCGACATACTGCTCCCCTTCGACATACTGCTCCCCTTCGACATACTGCTCCCCTTCGTTATACTGCTCACCCTCGTTATACTGCTCACCCTCGTTATATTCCCCTTCATTATAATGCTCACCTTCGTTATACTGCCCCTCCCCATTATACTGCTCACCGTCGTGCCCCATATACTGCCCATGCTCCGGCCCATACCCCTGTTGCCCCTCAATCTCCCCATACCCATCACCCGCCATGCCACCACCAAACTCCCCTCCTGGCCCCATGCCTGAGTTCGCACCCATGTGTGCTATAGGGCTGCCTAAACCCATCCCAACGCCACCACCACCATCACCATCGCCCCCATCCCCTGCATAACCTCCCTCACCCTCATAACCACCCTCTCCTTCGTATCCCCCCTCTCCCTCATACTGCTGCTCCTGATCATGATACTCTGCCTCTCCCTCCCCATATCCCTGCCCCTCCTCCCCATGTGCCTCCATGCCTTCCCCATACCCCTCTCCCTCCCCATACCCCTCTCCCTCCCCATACCCCTCTCCCTCCCCATACCCCCCTCCTTCCCCATACACCTCCCCACCATCATAACCATCCCCTGCGCCACCCTCCCCTCCCCCCTCTGCATACTGCTCCTCCTCTGCATACCCCATCTCATCATGCCCCTCCTCCCCATGAAACCCCATGCCCGCCCCACCTTCACCCCCATCCCCTCCATACTCACCTTCCACATACCCGTCCCCCTGGTTATACCCCTCCTCTGCTTCCTCATACTGTTCACCCTCGTGATACTGTTCACCCTCCTGGTACTGTTCATCCCCCTGATACTGTTCACCCTCGTGATACTGTTCACCCTCGTGATACTGTTCACCCTCCTGGTACTGTTCATCCCCCTGATACTGTTCACCCTCCTGATACTGTTCACCCTCCTGATACTGTTCGTCCCCCTGATACTGTTCACCCTCCTGATACTGTTCACCCTCCTGATACTGTTCGTCCCCCTGATACTCTTCCTCTTCCTGCAGCATCTCTCCCCCATGATACTCCCCCTCCTGCCCATACTCCCCCTCTTGCCCATACCCCTCCTCCTGCCCACCAGCACCCCCATACTCATCCTCCCCATACCCCTCTCCTTGCATGCCGCCCTCCTCAAACTGCCCATCCTCATTCCCATCACCGCCATACCCCTCCTCTGCTTCTCCTCCATACCCTCCTCTCTGCTGCTCGTCTGGGGGATACTGCTCATCAGGAGGGTACTGCCCGTCATATCCCTCAGCATCTGGCGGGTACTGTTCTTCTGGCGGGTATTGTTCCTCTGGCGGGTACTGTCCCTCCCCAGGATACTGCTCTTCTTCTCCGTATCCCTCACCACCTTCCCCATACTCCCCTTCCTCTCCTTCCTCTCCTTCATACCCTTGCCCATGCACCCTCCCTTGCTCCTCCTCGTATTCCCCTTCCTCTCCATACAGCCCCTCCTCTTCACCAAAGCCCTCCCCCTGCTCTTCGAACCCTGCCTGGTCCTGATCATACCCCTCCTGCTCCTGATACTCCCCCTGTTCTGCCCCCTCCATGTGCCCATACTCCCCCTCATCATATCCCTCCTCCCCTTCAATCATCTCGCCCCCTTCCCCTCCCCCATACATCTCCCCATCTTCCCCCTCTCCATACATCTCCTCGTTCCCTTGCCCCATCCCTCCCTCATGCCCCTCCTGTCCATACATGTCATCACTCCCTTCAACAATCCCTTCCCTCATCTCCCCTTCCTCTCCAATACCCTCCTCGTCCTCATACCCCTCTCCTCTCTGCTGCCCTTCCTCCCCATACTCCCTCTCTCCATACCCATCCTCATCATACGCCCCCTCCTCATCCTCATACCTTTCACTTCCATCCATCCGCCCTTCCTCGCCCTCAAAACGCTCCCCTTCGTCTTCAAACCCACCCGCCTCCTCTCCTTCATACTCCCCCCTCGGGTACCCATCCCCCTCTTCATACATATCGTCCTCCCTCCCATACTCCTCCTCGCCCTGCTCCCCATCCCTGCGCTCCCCTCCCTCATAATACCCCTCCTCTTCTTCCTCCTCGCCTTCCCCTTCGCCTTCACCCCTTTGATCACCACTCCTCCCACTTTCGTCTCCCTCCTCCTCCCCATATTCCCTAACCTCATCCTCCTCCACCATCCCCTCACGGTCTTCTCCCTCCTCCCTCTCATCCTCCCCTCTCTCCTCCTCCTCATCCACTTCCTCCTCCTCATCCTCCTCCTGCACATCTCCAGCCCCCCACTCCTCCGGCTCTTCAACAAACCTCACCCGCGTCACACGTGGTGTGCCCCCTACCGCCTTCCCCTCCGTCCCCCTTCCCCCTTTCTTCTCCTCCTCCTGCAGCCGTGCAAACGCCCCTGCCAGCCCCCCATCCATCGGAAACCCCCCTGCCAGGCCCCCACCGCCCTTCCCTCCTGCATCATTCTGCATGCTCAGAAGCCCGGCTAGAGGGCCACTGTCGGGAGAATCCGGGGCATCCTGGGGCGGCTTTGGCAGAGCACTGCTGTTGGGGCCGAGGAGGGCAGCACTGGCGGCTAGCAGCTCACCAAAGCCACCAGCCAAGCCAGCAGGAGCGTTCTCTGAGAGCGGCAGGCCTCCATCCCCCCCCATCAGCATGCCCATGCCCATGCCCATGCCCATGCCCCCAGGAGGCCCTGAGCCTTGGAAGTTCAACAGCTGATCCAACAGCCCAAACCCTCCTCCCCCCCCATCCTCCTCCTCCTCCTCTTCCTCTTCGTCTCGTGCGCGCACCTCTCCCCCCATCAAACTATCATCATCATCATCATCATCATCATCATCATCATCATCATCATCATCATCATCATCATCATCCTCATCCTCATCATCATCGCGCTCCGCCGTGCCAGGCACAACGGGCTTCTTCTCCCGCATCAGCTGTAGCACGTTCTCCGGCAGCTTCCGATTCTCCACGCCCACATCCTCCCCTCCCACTGCTGCTGCCTCGCCCGCTCCGCCCGCCCTCCCACCTCCCGGGGACGAGGGGAGTGTGTTGGGGGAGTGCGAGGCTGGGGACGGAAAGGACGGATCGGACATGCCGAAAGGGCTTCCCATGGCTGATAACGGGCTGTTCAGAGGGCTACCCAGCATGCTCATACCCATGCCCATGCCCATGCCCATGCCCATGCCCATGCCCATGCCCATGCCTGCTCCCAGCCCCATGCCCATGCCTTCTTGCAGCAAGCTTCCCATCCCCGTTGCAGGCACGCCCAACCCGTTCCCATGCTCCTGCAGCTGCTGCAGCTGGTTTAGTTTATCCAGGAATGACAAACCCACCTCATCCTGCTCTTCCTCCTCCTCTTCCTCCTCCTTCTCTGCCTGCTCCCTTTGCTGCTTTCCCCTCTCCTGCCCACCGGGATCCTCGCCTTCACTCCCTTCGTCTCCACTTTCCCCCTCCTCAGCCTCTTCATGAATCTTTAGGCCGCCACGAGCACCACCAGCAGCACCACCAGCAGCAGCAGAACCACCACCAGCAGCAGCAGAAAGAGCACCTAACTCTCCAATCCCCCCCCCACCACCCACAGCAGCCACTCCGCCCCTCCCCTGCATGGATTGAAACGCCTTCCACAGGTCGCCCACTGATTCGTCCACGTGTTGGCCCAGGGGGATATTCGCCATTTCAGCAGGCAGATCAAATAGTGCAAACCCCGCTCGCCCCTCCTTCTCCCCCTCTCCTCCCTCTCCACCCCCTTCCACTGCCCCTGTCGCTCTGTCCCTCGCCTTTCCCATTCCTGCTCCACCCTTCCCACCAGCATTTGTGGCAACAGACGCTTCACCCGCTGCTCCCAATGCTGCAGCTGCTCCTGCTCCAGCACCTGCTGCTGTTGCTGCTGCTTCTTTAGCACCCGATGGTGCAACACCTGGTTTCGACCCCGATTCAGCAGCAGCAGCAGCAGCAGCACCAGATTGCATGGCACGAAACGCCTTCTCGAGGTCCCCGACCGAGTAGTCAACTGGCTGGCCTTGGGGCAAGCCTTGCGGCATGCCTAAGGGCAACCCCGCTGGAAGGTTGAACAGTGCAAACCCATCCCTTCCGCCCTCACCTTCCCCTCCATCTCCTCCCTCTCCTTCCTCTCGTCCCTGTGACACAGGTGATGCTTCACCACTGCTGGCCCGCCCTCCCACAAGCACACCATTACCATCACCACCACCATCACCACCCTCATCCTCATCCTCATCCCCAAAAGAGCCTCTCCTCCTGCTGCGGCGCTCTCCATGCCCCCTATACCCATTACCATCTCCCTCATACTCACCCCCCTCCTCCTCCTCCTCGTCTCCATACTCATACTCATTCTCTCTCCCAAACCGGCCCTCTCGCTCGTACCGACCATCCCTCTCATACTCCAAGTCTTCCGATCCTGACCCATACATGTCCTGCTCTCTCTCTCTCTCCCCGCCTCCCCGCTCGTCCCAGCTCCCACTGCCATTGAAACTCCCCGAACCCCTCCATGACCTCCTCTCTCTCCTCGCACCTTCCTCCCCATAACCCTGCTCCTCATACTCTTCCTCCTCCTCCACCACCTCCCCTCCTGCATGCTCCTCCTCCGCCTCTACCTCCGATTTTTCTTCCCCCACTGCAAACCTCGCTGCCCTGTTGCTCCCGTCTCTCCCCTCCCCGTCACTCTCTCCCTCACCATACTCCCTTTCTTCCTCCCCATCCACAACATACTCTCCCTCCTCTCCCTCCTCCCCCTCCCCTCTCTCCTCTCTCGCCTCTTGCTCCTCGTCACTCTCCCTGCCATCCCCTCCTTCCACCACACTCCCTCCCCCGCCAGAGTCCAACCCCCCATCCTCACTACCCCCTTCCTCCCACCCAGCCCCCACCTCATACACCCGCACAGAACCCTTTTCTCCATCCCCTGCCAACCCACCCACTTCCCCCTCTCCCTCCCCCTCCACCTCCCCATCCCTCCCTTCCTCTTCCTCGTCTGAATAATCCTCGGACCCTCCCCGCCCGTTCATACCCCCGCTTCCAGGCAAGATCTCTCCGTTGACTCGCTTGACCATGCCTTGTCCGCTCTTACCTCTCGCCCCTGCATCAAACCCCTCTTTCCCACCTCTCTCCACCCCCTCATAATCCTCCTCCCGTCCATCATCTGACCTTTCTCCCTCACTCCACCGCTCCTCCCCGTCTTCGCTCTCTGCGTGTCTTCCTCTCCTTTCACCCTCTCCCTCCCCTTCCCGCTCCCCCTCTCCCTCTCCCTCTTCTCGCCACTTCTCCCTCTCCTCATCACTCCATCCCTCCCCTTCCTCCCTCTCGTACCTGTCACCGTCGCTCCCCTCGTCTCCGTCCCCTCTCCTCCCATTCCACTTCTCCCCCTCCTCGTCACTCCACACCTCCCTCTCCTCCCGATCCCACACCTCCTCCCCTTCACCATCCAAACGCCCTTCCCCTTCGTGCTGCTTCTCACTCCCATCGTCCCTCCAGCCATCCTCCTCCTTATCCGACCCCCCACCTCCTCTACCATCATCGCTTCTCTCATACTCTTCCTCCGCTCTCCCCTCGACTCGCAAACCTTCCTCTTCCCTTCCCTCTCCCTCCTCCTCATGCCCTTCTCCCTCCAGCCGCCCCTCTTGTTCTCCATCCAGGGAACGCCTAAGCTCCTCCTCTCCAATATCACCATCTGCATCCCCATCAACATCCACAACCCCCTCCCCATCCTCCCCATACTCCTGCTCCTGCTCCCCATACCCATCACCCGCCCCATACCCATCCTCCTCCTCTTCATCCCCATACATGTCCCTTTCATGCCCATCACCATAACCATCTTCATCATACTCATCTTTATCCTCTTCACCATACATATCCTCCTCCTCCTCCTCCTCATGCTCTCGCTTCTCCTCCCCATCCTCCCGTTCCCCCTCATCCTCCTCCTCCTCCCCTTCCGGGCCCTCCTCCCCATTCCCCTCCTCCACCGCCCCCACCCCTCCACGCACCACTCTTCTCCCAACTTCGCCCCTTCCCATTTCGCGCCCCTCAGCCCCCTCCTCCCCCTCCTCTCCCTCCACTCCATCCCCATACTCATCATACTCATCCCCATACAACTCCTCCTCCTCCGCCTCCTCCTCTCCCTCACGCTCCCCACCTCCTCCTCTCACCCCTTCCTCATCCTCATAACCCTCCTCTTCACCCTCTCCTTCTTGCTGCTGCTGCCCTCTCTCCCCTTCATCCTCCACTCCCCTTGCTTCCGCGTCCTCCTCATCCTCATACCCGTCTTCATACTGCCCGTATCCATCATCGTCCCCACCATCACCCCCACCATCACCCCCACCACCATCCACATCACCATCCACACCAGCAGTAGCAGCTCCTGCAGCCTCGTCCTCCCCTCTGCCATCATCACTAGCACCATCGCCATCATACAAATCACCCCCCTCGTCATACTCACTCCCACGGGCGCTCCCCCCATCATCATCATACTCACTCCCACCACTGCTGCGTGCAGCAGCAGACCCAGCAGCACTGCGATCCCCTCCTCCTTCCCCACCATCAAACTCCCCTTCACCCTCACCATAATCACCATCTTCTCCTCTACCTTCCCCTCTGTCTTCTCCTCCAACTTCGCCTCTGTAATCATCTCTGTCCTCTTCAAATTCATCTCTCTCTTCCTCTCTATCTTCATCTGAGAACAAATCTCTGTCCTCGCCCATCTCTTCCCCCTCCATCTCCATCCCCTCCTCCCTCCCATCCCTCCTCAACTCCGCATTCTCCTCATCACCATCCCTCTGCCTTTCCTCCTCGTCCTGTTGCTCCTCCCCTTCCTGCTGCTCCTGCTGCCGCCATTCCTCGTCCTCATCCTCAGCACCACCAGCAGCATCACCTTCATCATAACCATAATCATCCTCGTCCTGTCTTTCCCCGTGCTGCTCCTGTCCTGCCTGCTGCTCCCTCCATTCCTCTGCTTCAGAGCCCTCCGACCCACCATACAAATCATCTCCTCCCTCCTCCGAACCATCTTCTCCCCCTCGTCCTCTCCCTCGCACCTCCCCCTCTGCTCCCTCTTCCTCCTCCTTCTCCTCTTCCCCCTCCCTATTCTCCCTATCTCTCTCCTCACCTTCCTCCCCCCTCTCACCCCACTCTTTCTCTCCCTCACTCACATCCTCCTCGTCCCCCCCATACCTCCGTCCATCATCATAATCATCACCCTCTCCCTCCTGCTCGTCTCTTAAGCCACCTCTCCCCACGTCGCGCTCCCCTTCACTGTACTCCCCCTCGTCTCCCTCGCTATACTCACTCCCCCCCCTTTCCATGCCTGCATGCAACAGCCCTCCCTCTCGCTCCTCACCCTCCCCACCATCCTCCCCTTCTCCTTCTCCTTCCCCTTCTCCTTCCTCTCCTCCCTCTCCCTCTCCCTCTCCCTCTCCCTCTCCCTCTCCCTCTCCCTCTCCTCCCTCTCCCTCTCCCTCTCTATCTCCGTTTTCCTCTCCCACTCCCTCTCCGTTATCCTCTCCCTCCCCATCTCCTTCCCCCTCCCCACCTCTCTCCTCCTCTCCCTCTCCTTCCCCCTCTCCCTCAACTCCCTCCTGATACCTTGCATCCCCGCTCTCCGCTTCCCCTCCATGCTCCCCTGCTTCCCCTCCATGCTCCCCTGCTTCCTCGTCCTCTCTGCGTAACCCCGTCTCACTAACTCTATCATCACCGCCATCACTAAACCCATCATCACCATACTCTCTCTCTTCGTTATAGTCATCCTCACCCTCATCCCCAAACCGGTCGTCTCTACTTCCCCGCAGCTCATGCTCCTCCCCTCTGTCATCACCATCACCATCACCGTACATATCACCTTCATCACTGTAATCACCTTCCCCTCCCCTATCCTCCTCCTCATACTCCTCCCCCTCCTCCCCTCTGTACCTCTCCCGCTCACTGTACATATCTCCTTCCTCCGACCCATCCCCTTCCCCTTCACGCCCTTCCTCCCGCCCATCCCCATCGCCCCTTTCTCCCCCCTGGTACTCATTTTCATCCCCGTTATCATCAGCCCCATACTCATCGTCACTGTAAACCCCACCACCATCGTCCTTACCCTCTCGTTTTTCGTGCACCCCTTCCTCCCCTGCATTGTCACCCCCTTCGATATAACCACCCTCAGGGCCCTCTCTATAACCCTCCTCCCCTTCAGCATAATCCTCCCCTTCCTCACTGTACTCCTCACCTTCAGCATACTCATCCCCTTCGTGAACATGCCCCGCTCTGTCCCCCTTGTAATGGCCATCCTCGTCGTCATAGTCATCTCTTCGCCCCCCAAGCTCCCCCCCTTGCTCTCCCTCATACTCCCCCCCCTGCTCTCCCTCATACTCCCCCTCATGCTCTTCCCCATGCTCTCTTACACGCTCCCCTTTATACTCTTCACCATACTCCCCCTCATGCTCCTCCCCATACTCCCCCTCTTGCTCTTCCTCATGCTCTCCTTCATGCTCCCCTTTATGCTCTTCCCCATACTCGTCACCATACTCCCCCTCATGCTCCCCCCCATACTCCCCCTCTTGCTCTTCCTCATGCTCTCCTTCATGCTCCCCTTTATGCTCTTCCCCATACTCGTCACCATACTCCCCCTCATGCTCCTCCCCATACTCCCCCTCTTGCTCTTCCTCATGCTCTCCTTCATGCTCCCCTTTATGCTCTTCCCCATACTCGTCACCATACTCCCCCTCATGCTCCCCCCCATACTCCCCCTCACCCTCGTAATCTCCCTCCTCATAATCACCTTCTGCTGCTTGTTCGTTTCCCCCATCTTCAACATACTCCCCGTCCTCGTTATAAGCTTCTTCCTCTCCGTGCTCTCCTTCCTCCCCAACGTACTCTTCTTCTGCATACTCCCCTTCAACGTATTCGCCTTCATCATACTCGCCTTCTACATATTCCCCCTCGTTATATTGCCCCTCTCCCTCCTCATCCTCTCCCCCATACTCTCCCTCCTCACCCTCCCCCCCATACTCTCCCTCCTCACCCTCTCCCCCATACTCTCCCTCCTCACCCTCTCCCCCATACTCTCCCTCCTCTCCCTCCCCCGCATATTCTCCCTCCTCACCCTCCCCCGCATATTCTCCCTCCTCACCCTCCCCCGCATATTCTCCCTCCTCACCCTCCCCCGCATATTCTCCCTCCTCACCCTCCCCCGCATACTCTCCCTCCTCACCATACTCGTCATAATCATACTCGTTTTCCTCCTGCGGGCCGTCGGGCGGACCCTCTCCTGCCCCAGGCCCAGGTCCCTTGGGAGGGGGAGCAGCTCTTAACCCCTGTTGCTGTTGCTGCAGCTGCTGCTGGTAATTCGGGTCATCTGGGTCATAATCCTCATACCCTTCACCTTCCTCCCCGTATTCTCCCTCTTCTCCATACTCCCCCTCTTCACCATACCGCGCGTCCCCTCCCCGTTCGCCTCCTTCGCTGTATTCTCCCTCCTCCCCATACTCGTCATATTCATCTTCGTACGCGTTACTGTCATCCCCGGGCCTCCTGTTACGGGGCTCCGCCGGGTCTGGCGGGAGCCCGCTGTTATTCGTCTCGTCCCACTCATCGTCATCGTCGTTGCGATCCCCGCGCCCGCTCCCGTCCATTCATACACTCTCCGCGCTCGCCGGTCGGCCTCGCGGGGCTGCTGCGCGTGACAGGCAGTATGCGCGTGCGGTCGGCGGAACACGCACCTTTGCGCGCAGGTTACCGGCGGAACGCGCGCATTTGGCTACAAAACTGAGGGGGGGAATGAGTGTGGTTGAGGGGGGAATGGAGCGGGTCGTAAGGGCGGGAGAAGAAAACGAGGGTTTGGAAAAGGTAAGAGCGCAGCAAACAAAGCGATCGCAATAAATGCAAAGTATCGCAGAGAATGATTCAAATTATTTACTATGGTTTGTAATCGGGTACTCTGAATGAAGAAAAGGGGTCAATGCGGCTGAAACAAGCAGAAAGAAGTTAAGCCGGTTCACTGGCGACTGGCATGAAGGACCCAAGTATCAGTCAGGCTAAGAGTATCCTTCAAAAGAGAAAGGGGAAAGTAAGGTGGCAAAGAGCGGTGGAAGCAGGAGGTGCTGTGGAAAACGGAAACTCGCCGTTGTGCGCTACGAAACACGTTTAAGATGACGACAGTCTTATACTAGCGTGCGGTGCGAGTGAGGAAGAGGAGGGAATTGACGAGAGGGGTAATCAACGCGAGTATGGACGAGGTCGAAAGTGGAAACTGGGAACCTTGCAAGCGAGAGAGAGGGAGAAAAAGGTTGTTCGGAAAAAAACGAAGGAAAAAAATACGTAAAGAAACGAAGTAAACGTTCGTGACTTAAGAACCTACGTAGAATCTCAGGGGTGTCTGAGCATGGATCAAGTAGCGCTGCCGTTTTTTTCTCATCCCAATCGTCAAAGCTTGACTGATATTGCGTGCGCTTGGCGCAATTGCATCCTCTGCTTTCATGCACGTCCGATGCTACATGAAAAAGATCGCTCGGCGGAAAAGAAACCTAACGGCTGGTAAAGCCTAGAACACTGTCTGCTAGTGTGTCTAATTGCCTGGGTGAACTTAGTGGGTGCTGCAAGCTCTTTCCCCCACCCAACCCAACCAACAATAATTTCTCACTGCTTCTTGCAAGGACTGTACTAGCACACAAGTACTTCCGCTTCTGAGCTGGTACGGGCAAGCGATCAGAGGAAAGGTAAGGCAGCAGGTACGGCAGCGGAGTGGAGGGAGAGATGGGATAGTCCCGAGGTTGGGTGGGTTGGTGGTGTTGTTGAGCATAGAGATGACCGTACAGCAGCTTGTAACTCGTCTTGTGTTGTTATTGGCTCGCGAGGCCACTTTGTAACTACATCTGTGCTCGCAAGCTCGATGAATCAGAGCAGGAAAGCCCCACGTCAAGAAGATAAGTTACAGCGCTCACTGGTTACGCACTTTTTCGCATGAACGAATCGGTGCGATTCGCTCGATGAGGGCACGACTTCCGCGCGACAACGAAACCTGGGTGGAGCAACACGATTTGGCAAGTTGCAGCCTTGCGCCAAGGCGACGGGAACGGCTGAACGGTTGACACTGACTTAAGTTCCAAGCTCCATTTGCGTTGACAATATGTTTGTTTACGTAAACAATGCGGTGGTTGTGTCTGAATGAGGGAGGTCAGATAGGTGGTACTGTTTCTGTGGAACGGTGTCTGCGCTGCTGTGGGTTCGCTGGTGTTCTGTGGAATGATTTCCTGAATTGACGAAAGCTTATGAAGTGTAATTGTGGCGAAAGCTTAGGGCATCTGCCCTTCAAGCTTGTGGTGGGGAGCAATCACACAGCTTCGATATAACAACATTCGCCCTCGATTCTCGCTTCCACTTTCGTGCAGGCACCTGCGCCTCGACTGGACAGCACCCGCACAAACCACAATGCTCAAGAAGAGAACCCTGGGCTAATTTTCCTTCACAAGGAAACTAATTGCAGGCTCAGCAGGATGTAGTGCGGTACCAGAAGCGGGACTCTTATGTCTTCTGCTTAGTTAAGTGGAAACTTCTGAGGAGCGAGGCCTTTCTCATTTTGCCGAGGCACCAATCGATTTGGCGGGCGATTTTAGGGAGTTAATGACGAGGTTCCGTGAGCAAGCCTGAGGACGTGGCACGCTTGTGCTGTTCGAGTAGCATCACCTGAAATTGCAGAGAAAGTTTACGGCTCACAGGGTAAGTATTTAAACAATGTCCTAATGCCAACTAGGGCAACTGGATGGCGTAGAGCCATTTAAAACACGAGTGGGTTGGTCGATTGTCACCCCACCTTTGCTTCCTCCTCGCCAACTTCCTCTTCTCTCACTCCCGTCCATCCACTCCACTCCCTCGCAGCGAATCCATCAAAACCCGACTACAATGAAGGTAATTTGATACACATGACCCAATGTAAGCGATTAGGCAGGAAAGAGCAGCCATGCCCCCCCGATGCAAGCTAACAATTGTTCAACGCTTACATTCTGACCAGAGTCTGCGTCAAGTACGAAGGAATTCTGGGAGATACTAAGTTGGCCGAAGGAGTCAGGAGTCGGTTGCGAAAGTGTGTACCTTTTCTCTTCCTCTTCCTCGTCGATTTCCTCCATACGAAGTCCCGGCGCTGCACAGAACGTAACTCAATCCCGTCCGTTCCTCGTAACCCACCGTAATGGGCGGTGCGGAGGCCAGGCGGGGTGGCGACTCGTCCCTCCGCTCCTTTCTCCCCACGGCATTCCTGCGCCGCACGCTATCGTCCTCCTCCAAGCCGCGACACTTGAAGCGTAGCAGCAGTTACGCTGCGGTCGCGGACTTAATCTCCTGTAACCCCTCGGCGATGGCTGTTATACCGCTACTGCAGCCGGAACCGCGCAGCCAGGCATACTTCGACGACGAGGATATCGACGAAAAGAATAACGAAGGTTACAATGCGATTGGCGACGACGACGGCGACGCAGCTGAAGAAGCGACGCGCGTTGCGACCGTAGGCACGAAGCGCGGCGGCGGGCAATTCGCCTGGAAACCCGACGAACCGGGATCCACCCGAATGCCGTCCTCGTCGCCGCGAAACGCGGCGATGGCATACGGCAAACTGGGCCCTTCCTTCGGCCGGCTAGAGTCCGCGGAGCCGTTAAGTCCAACGGTCACCAGCCATGTAGTAGGTCATATCGACGCGAGTCGCGTTCGCCGAAGCGTGTCGTGGGCTGAACCAATGGAGAATGCTCTTGTGAAAGGCGCAGCGGTGGGTGACTCGTGCAGGGACAGGAGCAGGTGGAACACGAACGAGACGAGTAACGCGTGGAACGCGAGTAGCGTGAGTTGCGTGAGTAGCGTGAGTGGCGGGAGCGGAAGCAGCGGCGTGAGTAGAGCGTGCCGCGCCATGGAAGGCCGACCCAGATCCGCCGGGAGCGGCAGGCGACCGCAACTGCAACTGCAGCAGCCTCTCGACTCCGCGCATGGCGTTGCGCGTGGCGTTGCGAGTACTGCTGCTTGTAGCGCTGCGTGCCGCAGTGATGGTAGCGCTGGGATTGCTGTGAACCGCGCGCAGTCGCGGCCGTGGGGGCACACGTGGTCCGCGGATGCGGCGGCTTGCGCGGATCCGGCCGCTCCCGGCACGGCAACTGCCGCGCGTTGCTGCGATCGTAGCAACGGCGGTTGCAGCAGCGGCGGCTGCGTTGGTAGCACCGACGTAGCGGGTGGGACGGTTTGCCGGTATTGCGGGACGTGCGGTAGAGCGGAAGGTGTCGGGCTTAGCAGGGACGGCGGGTGGTGCTCCGCGGATGCAAGCCGCGCGGAGCGTGGGTTTGGAACTCCGGGCGGGGGAGTGCGGGGCGCGGGGCAGGCCGGTTGCGCCTGCGGAGGGCTCGCGCAAGATGTGGGCGGAAGACGAGACGGCGCGGGGGCACGCGGAGAGCGGCTTTGGTTTCGAGAGCCGTGCGACGGGCTAACAAGGGGGGTGCAATGCGGTGCGGAGGAGTGGAGGTGCGAAGAGGAGGAGCAGGAGGGGAGTGGGGAGGAGGAAGAGGAGGGAGGGGGGGGCATGTTAGGAGTGGGAGTGGGAGGAGTGGGAGGAGAAGAGGAGGACAGGGAGGAGGAACCAGATGTGATAAGATACAAGCAGATGATGGGGAGGCAGCAGAGGCAGAGCCAACAGCAACAACGAGCGGGTCCATTGCGGCAGCAGCAGCAGCAGCAGCAGCAGCAGCAGCAAGAACGGCAGCTGCAGCAGCGGCCGCAGCAGCAGGAGGGGGCCAGAGGCTTGGATGTAGTGGTGCACAGTGGCAGTAATAATGGCACCAGCAGCAGCAGCAGCAGCAGTAGTAAGGGCCTGCGCAGGCTTGGGAGCGGTCTGAAGAAGAGCCTTAAGCCGATGGTGCGGGGGTCTTCGCTTCCCCAGCTGTGGTCGGGGTTCAAGGTCGCGCTTTCTGATGAGCCTCACGACGCGTCCGGGCCCAGGATTCAGATTGCCCGCCGCAATGACACTGGCGGTTCTGCTGATGGCGGCAGGGAGAGTAGTGGCAGTGGAAGTGGTAGTGCCAGTGGCGGCGGTAGTGGTAGTGCTAGAGCTACTAACGCGTACAGCTGCAGCGCGTCCTGCACGAGCCCTGACGTGCTCGCTCCCAGCACCAACGCGTGCAGCAGCAACAGCAGCAGCATCACCACCAGCACCACCACCAACACCACCACCACTGCTTCCGGTGCAGAAGCACCCAGCAGCATGGCAGCCCTGGTGCGTGCACTGACCCTCCCTGCGCTGCTTGCCGAGAGAGCGCGTGCAGCAGAGGCGGTGCGTGTGGCCCTGCGCAACAGCCGCAGCAACAAGGACGCGTTCATCTCCGCAGGAGGCGTGGCCGCGCTGCTGGCTCTGCTCCGAGACCTGCTGCTCGCGCTGCTTGGCCCGGTCGTTGGCCTGCGCGCTTTCGATGCTCCGCTGCTGCAGCAGGGACGCCTGGTGCGACCGGGTTCGCAGTGGCAGCAGCAGCAGCAGCAGCAGCAGGTACTAACCAAGATGGGATGGCAGCAGGAGGCAGCAAAGGGAATTGAGCAGGGCGAACGGGCCGGGGATGGTGATGTTGACGCGTTGCTGCTGCTGGTGCGCGGATTGGAGCACTGTGTGACGGCACTGCTCAACATGTCCCTCGTGCCCGGCACCAGTCAAGTCATTGCCACCTCTGGCGGGATTTCCATCCTGGCGTGCGTGCTGCAACTCCCTGCTGACTGTAGCAGCGGCAACGGCGGCGGCGGCACGTGCAGCAACGGCACCACCAACACCACCACGAGTTATTGGAGCAGTGGCGGTGGCGGTGGTGACTGGAGCACGGACGGTGCAGGCGAGCGAGCGGGAATGCTTCTGGAGGGGAGCCAGCTGGCGAGTGCAGAGGCGCAGCAGTCAGTAGCCACCAGCAAGGCCAACACCGCAGCAGCTCTCTTCGTGCTGTCAGCAGCAGAGGAGCACCGGGAGCTGGTGCGGGAGGCAGGCGCTATTCCGCTGCTCGTGCAGCTGCTGGTGTGTGGCAGCCTGCGCGCGCGCAAGGACTCTGCACTCGCGCTCTTCCACCTCTCGCGCAACGCAAGATGTGCCGCGGATATGGTGCGAGCCGGCGCTGTTGACGTGCTGCTGTCGCTGCTGCACTCCCCGGGGAGACCTGAGCCGCAGCAGCAGCAGGGGAAGGAGTGGCGGCTGCAGCAGGGGCGGCAGCAGGGGCAGCAGCAGGGGCAGCAGCAGGGAGGGCAGAGAGGGCGGTCTCAGGAGAAGGCAAGCAATAGCACGAGAAGCAGAGAGAAGAACCCAGCTGCGTGCAGGACAGAGGTAGGAGCTGGAGGAGCGAGCTGTGGTGGCGCTGATAATCTTGGTAGTGCCACCGGTGCTTCTGGTGCTGCTGATAGGGCTGGTGATGCTGGTGGTGCCGATAGGGCTGGTGGTACTGGTGGTGCTGGTGGCAGTGCGAGCGGGGATAGCAGAGACGAGGAAGCAGGTGGCGGAGGCATGGCAGGCAAGTGCTTGGCAGTGCTGGCGAATCTGGTGAAGGAGGGCGTGGGCGTGCGTGCAGTGGCAGCAGCCGTTGCTCCCCACCTGCCTGCTCTCGTGCACCTGGTGCAGCGCGGCAGCCCCCGCACGCGCGAGGACGCCGTCGCCATCCTCTCGGAGCTCTGCTGCGCTCGTGACGCTCATGCTCATGCTCATGCTCATGCTCATACTCGCGTGGAGGTGCGCCGGAAGCAAGCCCCGCTGCAGCGGCATCAGCAGCAGCGGTATCAGAAGCAGAAGCAGGCTCCGGAGCAGAACCGAGCGCAGCAGCAACAGCGAAGCAAGACCCTTGGGAACCAGGCGAAGCAGCACGGGGATGAGGAGCAGGATCAGGCACAGGAGGAAGAGGGGGAAGGGGAGGAAGGGGAGGAAGGGGAAGTGGGGGAGGAAGAGGGGGAGGAGGTAGTGGTGGCATTGCTGAGGTGCATTGAGGGCAGTCGATTCATTCCTCTGCTGGTGCAGCTGGCGTGCTGTGGCATGCCCCGCACTGAGAAGTGCGTGCGACCCCTGCTGCAGACACTCACCAACCGAGCACGTGACAGGGCAGGGCACAGGGCGGGGGACAGGGCAGGGGACAGAGCAGGGGACAGAGCTGCTGACAGGGCAGGGGACAGGGGAGGTGACAGGGCAGGGGACAGGGGAGGCGATAAGGCAAGTGAAAGAGCTGGTGACAGGAGAGGTGATAGGGCAGGGGAGAGATACAAGGCGCACAGCAGCAGCAGCAGCTCTGCATTGCTATCACCCCGCTCGGCATCCTCACGGCCGTCGTCCTCAGCGTCCTCCCGTCCCTCCACATCATCACGCCCATCCTCATCCTCCTCCACGTTCTCCTCAGCTTCCTCCTTCTCCCTCTCCTCCTTCTCTTCCTCTTCATTGTTCATCCCCTCAGTTCCACCCTCCTCCTGGTCCTCCTCCCTCTCCTGCCAGGTGCCAGCAGCAGCAGCAGCCCCATCTGCTCTCGCTGCAGCCCATCCCTTGACTCTTTCAATCCCGTACTCACCTAAAGGCCCATCGCTGCCGTCGCCTGTGGCAGCACCACCCGTCTCGCCCGTTCCTTCTGTTTCAGCATCGTTGTCCGCAGCAGCAACAGCAGCAGCCGCCGCACCAGCAGTAGCAGCACCTTCTTTCAATGCCAGCAGCAAGTTCAGCAGCATTAAAAACAGCAGCAGAGGGCTTCCTGTTTGGGTAGGCTCCAACGAAACAGGTTCAGGGGTTACCAGTGCATCACAGTATTTGTGGCAACCAACCCCAATTGACCCACATGCACATGCACTTATACACCCATCAGTGATCGCAAGAACCTTGTCTTTGCCTGTGGTGAGTGGAGGAGGAGCTACTGCAAAGGGTGGTTTCGGGGTGACAAAGGGTGTAAGGGGCGCTCCTGCCTATCTTCCAGTTGAAGGAATGGAATCCCTTAGCCTTCTAGATTCCGTGTGATATAAATGGTTTGATTTATTTCATCCCATAGCGTAGAGAGCCTGTGCGTGGCCATTCAAATTTCTGTAGCCTTTTGCACTGTATTTTCTGGACAACACAAATAAAATCCATAAGCGAAATCACAATAAACTACACGAGATTGGGTTCTCTCGCCTGTCTGCACTCCTCTCTTCACCTCCTCACCCTCCTCCCTCTCCTTCCCCCTGCGCCCTCGAGACTCGGCTTAGGGTTTGCTGCAGCCTGCGCACCACGGATCGTTCCCGCCATGTCTGCCGCTGCTTTTCCGCCGCAGTAACCGGCATCACTGAACCGCCTAAGGCGCCTCCTGTCGGCTTCCATTCGCTCCAAGCCTCTCTCTGCATCGCATTTCGCGTTTTTGCGTTTCTTAGGGTGTTACCTCTCGCCTTTCCCTGTCCCCGTTTGCTGACCATTGCGGCTCTCGAAGCGCTCTCGACTTTCCCGAGAAACGATCCGCGCGTGCCTGCCTGCCTGCCTGCCTGCCTGACTGGTTCTTCCGCGTTTGCACGAAACGGCTTCTCGCTTTCGGCCTCATGCGCTGGTTCCGCGGGAGAACGGACCAGACCGCGATCATCCGCGCTGGAGTGAAGCGCGGTTGAAAGGGTTCACGCGCACATCTGGGACTCATTGTGCGGCACAAACGGGGTGGTTGCGGAAGCGCGAATCAAGCAGTGACGTGACACGCGGCAACAACGCAGCACCGAGGGCTCTTGATTCTGCCTTGAAATTCCCGTCGGAATCTTCGACGTATCGCTTCGCTGCTTCGACTTTCACTCTCGTGGCCGCACTCCACCATCTTCCGTCTCCGGTAGCATCGTCGGCCCCTGGTGTCGTCTCGTCGCGTTTGTCAACTGTACCCGTCTCCGGGAGCATCGTCGGTTTTGCCGCTTAATTGCGCGGCATCGCAGGGCGATGCGCGTTGGCATTTGAGGCGCATCGCAAGCCGCAAGCTACGGCTGAGTGATTCTCGTCGGCATTGGCGGGTGGTGGACGGCGGGGATCAGCTTGGCGAGCGTAATTGCCTTGCGCGTCTCGGCGAGCTCTCGAGAGTTAAGTGACGTGCGGCCTCGACCCTACTGCGCGCAAGCGCCGCGTCAGCTCAAGCATCGTTCGATCATCGCGCCGACATGGCCAAGGCTCTGCCACGTGTCAACCTGGCGGAGGTGCAGCACGCGCTCTGCATGGCGGTGGGGCCGATGCGCGAGGCGCAGTACCTTCAACTCCTCGGCGAGTATCTCAACATGCGCCTGTCAAAGCGCGAGCTCGATCGGCTCGTTTCCGCCACTCTCGGCTCCGAAAACGTCTTCCTGCACAACTCGTTCGTCCGCGCCGTCTTCGCTTCCGCCTGCGCCAGCGACGCCCCGCCCCCGAATGCCACCCGCGCGGACGCCGCCGCCGCCAATGCCGCCAGCGCCTGGGCTGCGGGGATCGCGGATCCCGCAGCAGCGGCGGGAGGCAGCGCGGAAGGCGAAGCGAGAAAGCAAGGCGCGGGCGGCGGAGGCGGGGCAAGCGCAGGCGCGGGGGGAATGGCTGGTGGCGGGTTTGAGGGCGCTCTTCCGCAGTTGGCGGGTTTTGACCCGTCCTCCGCCTCGCCGTTCGCGCAAGACGCGGGCATGGATCGGGAGAACGGATACGAGGCGCCGTCGCAGCCTTCCCCCAAGCGTCAGCGGGGCCTAGCAGCGCGGGATCGGAAACAAGCCGCCGCCGCTGCCGCTGCCGCCGCCGCCGCCGCCGCCGCCGCCGGTGCCGCTGGTACTGGCAGTGTTGGCGGCGAGTCGGGTGCAGCAGGGTCCGATGGTGGCCTAAGAAAGCGGATCTATGGAAGAACTTCAGACGGAATCGTCCCAGCGAGCCCTGCTGCTGACGATGCTGCTTTTAACGAGTACGCCGACCCTTCCTCGCCGAGCGCCGTGGCTGCCGCTGCGGGTGGCCCGGGCGCGGCGGCGACGCCGCCTACTGCGGGACTGGCTGGCTCGCGCATGGCTTCCGCGGACGCGCGCATCAACGGCGCAGCAACAGGCGCCGGCGGGGATGCGCACGACGGCGCAGGCGGGGAAGCTTCCGCTCGCCCGTGGAAGCGGCTCAAGGTGGGGCGCGGGGGCACCGGCGGAAGATCCGCGCGGATGGAAGCTGCTGGCGCAGATGGCAGCAAGGGGGAAGGGATGGAGGACGGGGACTGGGCTCTCCCCGCGGACGGAGAAGGGGACTGGGGGGACGGCGGGGCATCTGGGGGGCCTGCGGGATTGTGGCCCGCGCGGGGGGAGCCGCATGGGGAGCAGCAGGGGGATCGGCGCGCTGGGGCTGGCGGAAAGGGCAGGCCGCCCCTTCCGCCGCCAGGGGGACCGGCTCCGCCGCCCCCTTTGTGCTTGGCGCAAGCATGGATGGGGGAGCAACAGGCGGAGCTGCTAGGGCTACCGCTGGGCCGAGTGTGGGGGGACCACGAGGTGAAACGAGAGGCGGGCGAGGGGGAAGAGGAGGACAGAACTTACCGAGGAGAGGAGGAGGCGGAGGAAGAGGACGGGAAAGGAACGCCAGCAGCAGCAGCAGCAGCGGCGGTGGTGGCGGCGGCGGCAGGGGGTATGGGGGGCGCGCCAGAGATCAGCAGGGAGACGGAGGCGCGGCAGAAAGCGGCGCTGGATGCGTTTCTGTCCGTTCCGCTGTCCGCCCCGCTGGGTATCCCCTTCCTCGCGTCCAGCCGCGGGGGCGCGGCGGTTCCCGTCGCCCCGCGCCCCCCGCCCGGCATGCCCCTCACGCACACGCTCCTGGGCTGCCCGCTGGACTCCGCCGCCGCGGATGCCGCCGCCGCCGCCGCCGCTGGTGCTGGTGGCGCGTGCGCAGATGATCCTGCTCCCCATTCAGGCGGCTTGGGGGAAGAAGGAGAAGGAGCAGCAGCAGCAGCAGGAGGAGGAGGAGGAAGAGGAGGGAGAGGAGGAAAGGAAGCAGGGCGGAGGAGGCAGGGGGGCCCTGGGAGAGGGTCCGGGGGGTGTTTACCCACGAGTGACGCGCTGCTGGTGCGCATGCGGCAGGTAGCGATGAGAGAGAGCGGGCTGGCGGGCGGAGTGAGCGCGGAAGCGGCGGAAGTGGTGCAGAGGGCGCTTATCTTGCATCTCACTAATATCATCCGCTCCTGTGCTGCTGTTGGCCGCTCCGCTGGTGCTGCTGCTGGCGCCATTGCTGCTGCCTCTGCTGCTGCTGGTGGTGATAGCAGGGGAGGTGGTGGTAGTGGCGGTAGTGGTAGGGGGGTCGGGGGAGGGGCTGGGGACGGGAAGGGCGGCGGAGGGAGGCTGCCTCTTCCCCCTCTTGCGCTGCTCGCGGATAGGAGAGGAGCAGCAGGGGGCTGGGGGGGAGGTGGAGGAAGAGGAGGGGGGAGAGGAGAAGGAGAGGGGAATTTGGAGCTTGGGTTCTCGAGTTTACACCTGGGGGATATGCTAGGCCCGAATATCCCGAGCGTGGGCGCGAATGGGTGTGGACCTGTGGTCCCGTCTGCTCCGCTGCTCTTCTCCTCCCCTTCCCTCTGCCCGTTAGGGTTGGCCATGCTAGGGCAAAGTGCGGCAGCTGCTGGTGTGGCGCGAGGGAGTGGCTTAGGGATGGGGAGAGCAGGGGGGAAAGGAATGGGCGCAAGGAGACGAAGAGGGAAGTTTTTGGGAGTGCGGGGTTGGGAAGGTGGGGTGGAGGGGGGTGAGGAGGGGGATGATGAGGAGGAGGAAGAGGATGAGGTGGGAGATGATTTTGATGGTAATGGTGTGGGAGGGGAGGGGGAACAGGGCATGGAGGAGGAAAAGGAGGAGGATGACGAAGATGAGGAGGAGGAGGACGAGGAGGAAGATGAGGGGGACGGGTTAGAGGGGACGGGGGAAGAGGAGGAGGAAGAAGAGGAGGAAGAGGAGGACGAGGAGGAGGAGGAAGAGGAGGAGGACGAGGAAGGAGAGGAGGAAGAGGGGGGAGAGGAAGGGGATGAGGAGGATGAGGACGAGGAAGTGGAAGGAGATGAGGAGAAGGAGAGAGGGGAAGGAGAGGATGATTTGAAGGAGCAACAGATGGGTATGGGCTTAATGGCTGGCTGGCAGCAGCAGAATCAGCAGTCGTGGCAGCAGCTGCAGTGGCAGCAAGTGCAGGGGAAAGGTCGGACAGGAATCAGTGAGGAGGACGCACTGTTGAATCAGCAGCAGCAGCAGCAGCAGAATGGGCACATGTATGGTTTCAACGGGCAGGCACATCTTCAGTTTCAGCAGCAACAGCACGGCTGGAAACAGGACCAATGGCCTCAAAACCAACCTCAAACTCTCCCTGACCAAGAGCAGCACCAGCAGCAACAACAACAGCAGCACCAGCGGCAGCATGCAGTTGGCACGAAACGGGTGGGGGCTTGCAGCAGCGGCAGCAATGGCAGAGGTGGCAGCAGCAGGCATGGCAAGGTGACGGTGACAGTGGAGCTGCTGCTGCTGGCGCTGGAGGTGGCGCCTGAGGTGTTTGGCAGTGAGAGGGACATGATCATGGATCGCCTCCTCTGCCTCCTGCACTGACTCTGACTCGCACGCGCCACTCACTCGCCCACGCACTCCCTCCCTCCCTCCCTCCCTCCCTCCCTCCCTCCCTCCCTCCCTCCCTCCCTCCCTCCCTCCCTCCCTCCCTCCCTCCCTCCCTCCCTCCCTCCCTCCCTCCCTCCTTCCCTCCCTCCCTCCTTCCCTCCCTCCCTCCCTCGCCGTTGTCAGTTGGTTCTGAGACTTCTCAAAAAATCAATCTACCAACAGAAAGTGGATCGCCTCTCCACCTCTCCACCTCTCCACCATGTCGCAGCTCTGCCAAGTGCACGCTCTCACACGGTGCATGAGGCGCCTCTCTCATATGGCTGAGTTAGAGGTGTTTGGAAGTGCCTCCTGAGCTGGTAACGGCTCTCTGAGTTGTGACGCACCTCCTCAGTCGCCTCAACGGCCTGAGGTACCTCTCTCTTTCATACATGCATTCACTCTCTTTTCGCCGTTGCCTTGCCGCTCTCATCACATCCCTCCTCATATCCCATCATCGCTCTCCCACTTTCACTATCCATCCTGCTTCGTGATCATCCCCTTTATCCGATCCCCCATGCTTTCTTTAATCCTTCAAAATATCAGTCTGCATTCATATCCTCCCGTCCCGTCCACCTCCGTTATCCCTCGCAGCCTCACTAGGTGACCGAGACTAACTAGCTAGCTAGTGAGTGGTATGGTATCAGCAACGCTCCAGAATAAACAGCCGCGTTACGTTAACCGCTCCATTCAATACTACTCCATACAACGCTGCATCGGGTCGGGGACCCAGGGTCTCTTCTCGTCTGCAAGCACTGGACCTTCATTCACACCCACCAATCCACGCTAACATCCGGTACCAGTAGCACATACTGTACCGTGCCGACATGGTCCGTTTCAGGTGCCTAGTTCCCTACCATGATGATAGGCAAGGCATGCTAGTCTAGATCCCATAGCCTTGCAGGGGCTCTATTAGTATTGATGCCGCCCCGTTCCTCTTCCTGCTCAGTGTTGCCTCGTTGTAGTTGCCCTGGTTTATATTTAGTAGATGTGCCATGTCATGCCTTAGTTGTGGCCTCTGCCTTGTCTCCTGCCCTGCTGTCTTGTCTCTATTGTATGAGCATGTGTTTGCTTTGCTTCATTGATGTGTTATTCCTTTCCCTAATGTGTGTTGGCCTGTCAGCTCGGTGGCAACTTGCTGAGTCGCTAATGATAAAAGAATGCAGCGTTAAGAAATATTAAGCATGCGGTCTCAAAAGGCACACAGGCCAAGAGTTTTTTAATGCAAGGGCTTCATTTCCTTTGAAGTGGCATGCTGTATGCTACGCTTGGCATGCTGTATGCTATGTCAGAATGTTGTATGTGTTTAGCCTGCAGTGGGGTACACTATAGCGAGTACAGCCCAATTTAGGGTTTCCTCCTAAATGTATCCTGCTCCTGCTAGTCCATGCTAGTTCTAACTTTCTGCTACTCTTTCTCAACATGCTATCAGAGCAGGCCGACCCTCCATGGTCGATCCTGTGGGTGGGCCCACCACTTGCTTCCGCTGCTGTCCCGTCTGTCGCGCGCCCCGTGGCTCGCGACGTTTTTTCTTCCCACCACGCGCTCGGGGCACATGGCGGTTTTCTGCCCGCCATGCGTTCGGGGCGCGTGGCGGTTTCCTGCCCGGTTTCGTCGCCCGTCGTGGCGCCTGGCCTGCGCGCTGCCCCCCCCCCCCCTCCCGTCGCCTGTCGAGGCGCCCTGGGGGCCCACGCGTCGCCCCATCTCGTCGCCCATCGCGACACCCCAGGGGCCCGCGCGCCGTTCCCCCTCCCGTCGCCCGTCGTGGCGCCCCGGGGGCCCGCGCGTCGACCCATCCCGTCGCCCGTCGCAGCACCCCAGGGGCCCGCGCGCCGTCCCCCCTCCCGTCGCCCGTCGGGCGCCCTGGGGGCCCGCGCGCCGCCCAATCCGTCGCCCGCCGTGGCGCCCTGGGGGCCCGCGCGTCGCCCCCTCTCATCGCCCGTCAGGGCGCCCTGGGGGCCCGCGCATCGCCCTGCCAGTCGACCGACGCAGAGCCCCAGAGAACTGTGCGTCGCCCCGCTTCCGCTCGTACGCCCCCTGCATTGGGGGTATGGGGGTGGCGGGTGTGTGAGCCGTCCCCTGCTCCTCCTCCTCCTCAGTCTCCCACTACTGCAGCTGCCGCTGAGGGGGGTGGGTGTGTGGAAGCCGAGGGAGTGGCGCTAGGGGGGTGTCGTGGGATTTGCGCTAGGGGTGCAGCAGGGGGCGTGTGAGAAAGGGGGATTGGGACAGTGGGGGGAGGTTGAGTGGAGGTAGCCGTCGTGACGCCAGCAGCGCTTGTAGTCCGGAGCCGGCGAGCTTCGGTAGCCAGTGAGCCCGTTGCACCAGTCGCCCGTGGGTCAGTTGCTCCAGCCGCTGGGCGTAGCCGCGGAGTCAGTTACTCCCGTAGTCCGGTGCTGTCGTGCTCCGGTAGCCAGTGTGCCTGTTGCTCCAGTTGCCCTTGTGCCAGCAGCTTCAGCCGCCGCCTCCTATCTCCTCTCCTCCCATAGTTATTCCTCCTCCTCCTCACTTGCTCCCTGTGACTGCCTCTAGCTTTGCTTATCATTGTGAACTATTGCTCTGCTTGCTTATTGTGCTGATTACACCTCACTTTGGCTATGGGGGTGTGTCAGAATGTTGTATGTGTCTAGCCTGCACTGGGGTGCTCTATAGCGAGTACAGCCCAATTTAGGGTTTCCTATATGTATCCTGCTGCTGCTAGTCCAAACCCCTCTTTTCTGTTCTAACTTTCTGCTACTATTTCTCAACATGCTATGCTAGGCACGCTGTGTCAGAAATTGTATTTCTATATATAATTGCATATTAGACTAGCTAGGGTAGTATCTCTTCTATTGTTGGTGGTATACCCCCTTGGCTACCTTCCCTTGCCCTATATCTTGTATCTCTCTCTATAGTGAACCCCCTTCTTTGTTGACGAACTTCCTCTTCCCCAAACCCAAGGCTCCTAACCTAATCCTAACATGCTATCAGAGCTACTACAGTTTTAGGACCTACTTTCTTTCAAGGCACATGGGCCCGCCCACACTACAGCGCGGAATGCGCTATTTTTTTTCCGTCACCGATCGCGCCCAAGGCGCCTACGCGTCCCGTCCCGTCGTGCTCGTCGCGCCCGAAGCGCCTCCCCGTCCCGATTCCCGTCGCCGCGGCGCCCCTGATTCCCGTCGTCGCGGCGCCACGCGTTCCGCCACCGCGGCACCCTGCCTCCCGTCGCCGTGGCGCCCCGGTTCCCGTCGCCACGACGCCCCCCCTTCCCGTCAACCGCGGCCCCTCCCCGCCCCCGTCGCCCCGCGATTCGCCAGCGCCAGCGCGGACGCCAGCGACGAGCGCCAGGGCCATGGCCAGCGCGGAGCGCCAGCGCCAGCCCCTGCGACCAGCGCCAGCGCCTGCGCCACCGCCGACAGCAGCTCACGCCGCCCCCCCCTTCCGCGGCTTCCGACGTGGGGAGGGGGGAGGGGGAGATGTGGGTGTGAAAGAACGAGGAATGGATGAACTAGGAAACAGGTGGGTACAAGTAGGAAAACCTAAAAGTGTTGTACCCCATATTGTCTACCCCACTACAGCCTACACAGACTATAGCATATGAGTTTGACACACCCCCATAGGCAAAGTGGGGGAGAACAAGAGGTCACAAGACCAGTCAAGCAAAGCAAAGCAAGCTCAGGGTGGATCACAACGTCACAAGTTCAAGGCCAGAAGGCCAGTTCACATGCAAGATTATATATAAAGAAAACAAGCAAGTGCAGATATACACAGATCACAGTACAAGCAAGGTCAAGAAGTGAGCAAGTGTGGCCAAGTAGGCACAAGACCTAGCATCGTACAGAATCGCTGATGATCACAAGGCGGAAGTGCCTTGGTAAAGATATCAGCAGTGTTGGCCTCAGAGGCCACGTAAGCAAGGCGCAGCTGACCACGCTGCTGCAGCTCACGAGCAAGGAAGTAGCGAAGAGCAATGTGTTTCGTTCTGTGCTCCAGTCTGTGCTCCCGACACAAGGCCAGCATGGCCTTGTTGTCTACGTACAGAACTGGAGGAGAACGAGGCGGCACTCCTAGGTCAGTCAGCAGGTAGGTGAGCCAGCGTAGCTCCTGTGCAGCCATGGCCCCCGCGTAGATCTCAGCCTCACAGCTGGAGCCAAGAACAGAAGACGAGCGGGTAGACCGCCACGAAACAGAGCCGGAACCAAGGCTGAAGGTGTAACCCTGTGACGACCGCTGCGTAGCCTGGTCGTCAGCCCAAGAAGCGTCTGCGTGACCTGTGAGCACCACTGAACGTCGCCCTCCAAGCACTAGCCCCATGCCGGACGTACTGCACACGTAGCGCAACACCCTCTTCGCTGCAGCCATGTGCTCTGGTCGGTGTCTCCCAGGAGCAACATAGCGTGCCAAGATGCTAAGAGGGTATGCAAGGTCAGGTCGTGTGCAGGTCATCAGGTACATGAGGCAGCCAACAAGCTCTGGGTATGGGCCACTCGGCTCTACGGACTCATCCGAAGGCAGAGCTGAGAGCGAGTGGCGAGTAGACAGAGGAGTGGCCTGAGGCGAGGAGTACGTGAAGTCGAAGCGCTGAAGGACCTGCTGCACCATGTGTGACTGAGTCAGGGTAATGGTGCGCTGTGCTCTGTCCCGGGTGATCTGCAAGCCAAGGTAGCTGCGCAGTTCACCCAGGTCTGTGCACGTGTGTCTCTTCTGCAGCTCGGACTTCACGTGGGCGAGTCCAGCAGTGTCAGCAGTGGCAAAGACCAAGTCGTCGACGTACACGAGGATGTAGAACGGCGGCAAAGAGGTGTCGTTGCGCAGAAACAGCGACGGGTCGGCAGTAGAAGGAGCAAACCCAAGAGCCGCAAGTGTAGTCCTCAGTGTGTCGTGCCACTCACGGGGTGCCTGGCGGAGACCGTAGACTGGCCGTCGGAGGCTCCACTGGGTACCAGGAGGAAACGACCCAGTGAAGCCAGGTGGGCGGCGCAGCCAGATCTCCTCGTGCAGGCTGCCCTGCAGGAAAGCTGTGCTGAAGTCAAGAGAGTGAAGCTCGTAGTCGCGCTGAGCGGCTATGTGCAGCAGCACCCGAAGAATGGTCATCTTCGGGGTGGGAGAGAAGGTCTGAAAGTAGTCAACTCCCTGCCTCTGACTGAAGCCTCGAGCCACGTAACGCGCCTTGAAGACAGGCGGAGAACCCGGCGGCCGCTTCACCCTGAAAATCCACATGCCACTGACGATGTTCGCCCCAGGTGGGGGAACCTCGTCGACGTAGGTGCCTGTGGACTTCCAGGAAGCCATCTCTGCGTCCATGGCTGACTGCCACTGTGAGGAGTAGGGACCCTCGATCGCCTCAGCGTACGATCGAGGAGTCGGGATGTCTGGTACATCCGGGTCTCCCTCAGGGGCAATCAGCGTGGACACGAGATGAGGCAAAGCAGCAGCAAAACACTGGAACTCCTCCTGCCTGTCCTCAAGGACGTCCGTGCTAAGAGCACACTCACCCCCGACGGACGGAGGACAGACAGACTCAGACTCAGCAACGAGACTAGCGGCGTAGTCGAGACGACAGCGAGCAGCAAAGTCCGGGTCAGCAAGAACAGGAAGAGAGGACTCTGGAGGAGACGGCAACGGGACACGCAGAGGAGCAGTGGAAGGACGCAGTGCCATCTGGTGTGTGCCTGGGACCGCAGGAGGACGTGGACGCGGAGCACGACTACTAGTGCGAGCAGCACGAACAGGCGACGCAGGACGAGACGCAGGCTCACGACGCTCAGCAAGACCTCCAGTAGGACCAGTGTAGGGAGAAGGAGCAGGTAGGGGGGAGGCGGGTTGTAACTGTGACCGCAACTGGACAGGCTGTGGACACTCTAAGGGAGGAGCAGGACCAGTAGAGGGCGGGAGACCAAGAACCTGCTCAAGGAGCGGAACGAAGTACGGGCGCTGCCGCGTAGCGCCTCCAGAACCAGCAGGGACAGCACCAGTACCCCCAGCGGCAGCACCAGCGCCAGCAGCACCTCCAGCTCCAACAGCGCCAACTCTAGCACCCTCAGAAGCACCAGCGCCAGCAGCACCACCAGCGCCAACACCCCCAGCAGCTCCAGCTCCAGCAGCTCCAGCAGCTCCAGCAGCACCAACTCCAGCAGGACCGTCAGCTCCAGTACCGCCAGCAGCTCCAGCAGTACCTCCAGCAGGACCAACTCCAGTAGCCCCAGCAGCACCCCCAGTCCCAGCAGCTCCAGTACCGCCAGTACGAGCACCTCCAGGACCAGTGGCTCCAGTAACTCCAGTGCCGACCACAGGGTCAGCAGTAACAGCAGCACCTCCAGCTCCAGCAGCACGGCTCCAGCGCCGGGCAAACCACTCGCGCAGCTCCTGTGGAGAGGGTAGCTCCCGCCTTGACGAAGCACCCAAAGGGGCCCCAAACCCAGCACCGCCAGAGGCCACACGAGCAGACCCAGCACCCCCAGGCTCCGCACCCCCAGACTCAGCACCCCCAGGCTCCGTACCCCCAGGCTCCGCATCCCCAGGCCCAGCACCCCCAGGCTCCGCACCCCCAGGCTCCGCACCCCCAGACTCAGCACCCCCAGGCTCAGCACCCCTAGCAGCACCAGAGTCAACAGCTACCTCGACAGGCTCGACTGCGTCTACCTGGGACACACCTGACGGGGCAGGACCCTGAGGGGGGAGGGGGTCTACCGGGGGGGGACCTGGCGCAAGGAAGAGCGGCGGCGGGGGGAGGGGCGCAGTGCGGTAGGGGAAGAGACGGTAGTAAGTTACCGACTTGTCAAAGGTGACGTCCTGGGAGGACAGAACACGGCGCGAGGTGGGGTGGTAAAACTGCCAACCAGGCGCGTCAGGGGGGAAGCCAAGGAAGACGCAGGGAACAGCACGGGGGGACAGCTTGTCCGCAGACAAGTCGCGGACAAACTTCCGAGATCCCCAAACACGAAACGCAGACGCATCGCCAACCTTCCCCGTCCACCGCAAGGTGGGGGAGGTCTCTGGCAAGGAGACCCGGGGCTGAAGGTTGATCTGATGCGCTGCGTACTGAACCGCAAACGGCCACAGAAAATGGGGAGCAGCGGCATGGATCATGGACGTACGAGCGACGTCCATGACCATGCCAATGCGGCGCTCAGCAATCCCATTTTGCTGTGGAGAGGCCGGAAGCGTGAAGGTCTGGCGGATGCCCTGTGCACGACAGAAGGCTCCCAGAAGGGCAGAGGAAAACTCCCCGCCTCTGTCAGAGTGCAGACGCAGAACAGGAAAGTCCGAGCCGAAACTCTCTCTGAGCTTGAGACGAGCTGCGCGGATCCAGTCGATCAACACCTCAGTGACGTCACCCTTGCTGCGCAAGGGGAACACCGTGGTGTATCGCGAGTAGTCGTCAACCACCAACAGGAAGTAACGCTCGTGACCCTGGCCACGGACGCGGGCGGGGCCCCACACGTCCATGTGAAGAGTCTGAAGCGGAGCCTCTGTCGGAGGAAACTCGGAGGAGTGAGGGGCGGCGCGCTGCCGCCCCTCGACGCAGGGAACGCAGGTAGGGGCAGGCCCCGGAGGGAGGGGATGGAGGGACCGGGGGAGACCAGAGACAAGGACACGGGTGGCCATGCCTCGGAGACGAGGCAGGGAGAGGTGACCAAGGCGGTGGTGCCAGAGGAGAGTCTGGTGGGACAGGAGACGACACGAGCAGGGAGCAGACTCAGGACCAGACCTGGACGCTGCAGCAAACACCTGACTCGATGCAGCTACCTGACCAGACTCAGCAACCAGAGGAGACTCAGTAGTCAGTGTGTATAGGCTCGACCCCGGCTGACGGGTAAACGTGGCCAAGTGTCGGCCCGTCCGAGCACACGTACAGTGGGTCACCCGCTGACTCGCAGGAGTGAACTGGTCAACCCCCCCATCCTGTAGATCAGCACCACTCACCAAGTTCGTAGAGAACGAGGGGAGGTAGAGACCTGACAGGGTGCCAGAGGGGGCTGCCGGACACGGCAAGACAGTGGAGAAGTGGGCAAGGACAGGACCCCCAGAGGGGTCCGCCAGGGAGACCGCAACCGGCCGACTAAGCGGTGTAAGCGTGGTGCGGTCTCGAAAGAAGGAGCGAGAAGCACCCGAGTCAAGGTGAAGGTGTGTAAGGCCTGAGCGGACGTGGTACCTGAGAGAGCAGACTCACCAGCACCTGGGGCAGCAGACGCACTAGCATCTAGAGCAGCAGCCTCACCAGCACCTAGAGCAGCAGCCTCAATGCCCGGGTCAGGCGGAACACACAGGTAACAGTCACCCTCATCACTAGTAGGCAATGCATACATGGCAGTGAGGATAGCATCATAGTCAAGAGTATAGATATCTACCCGCAGCCTAAGCAGCTCCACCCAGTCGGGGAGCTCAGCCGCGTCGCCAAACTCCGTACGCCAGGCGTCGCTCTGACGGGCGAAGCAGCGGGACTCTGCGTGACCAAACGTCCCGCAAGGCTGACCAGTCCGAGCACCAGTGCGAATGACGTACGGACAGCGAGCAGTACCCCGTGACCCGCCACGCTGAGCGTACCACTCACGAAGCTGCTGGGGCGAAAGGACTGCGCACGGACGACGCTGCAGCTGCACCTGGCCACTACAAGCAGCTGCCGAACTACTCACTCCAGGACGACTCCCACTACGGCCACCCCGACAACCCCAAGTAGCGTACCACTCACGAAGCTGCTGGGGCGTGAGGGACTCACGCGGACGTCGCTGGAGCTGCATCTGGCCACCGCCAGGAGCAGCAGGAGCAGTGGTAGCCGCAGTAGCAGCAGCAGTAGCAATAGCAGTAGTCGCAGCGCGGCCACCCCTATAACCCCAACTAGCGTACCACTCACGAAGCTGTTGGGGGGTGAGGGACTCACGCGGACGGCGCTGGAGCTGCATCTGGCCACGCCAGGAGCAGCAGTAGCAGTAGAAAGAGCAGTAGCAGCAAGAGCAGCAGTAACAGCAGTATGGGCAGGGCAGTGCTCACCAATGGCGAGAAGGGCAGGCGTACGACGGCGGCAACGGCGAGGCCGCTACCACTGTAGGGCGAGGGCTCCGCGGCAGCTGCAGGGGCAGCTGCTCCAGGGGCGGCAGTTGTAGGGGCGGCTGCTCCAGGGGCGGCTGCTGCAGGGGCGGCTGCTCCAGGGGCGGCTGCTGCAGGGGCGGCTGCTCCAGGGGCGGCTGCTGCAGGGGCGGCTGCTCCAGGGGCGGCTGCTGCAGGGGCGGCTGCTCCAGGGGCGGCTGCTGCAGGGGCGGCTGCTCCAGGGGCGGCTGCTGCAGGGGCGGCTGCTCCTGGGGCGGCTGCTGCAGTGGCGGCTGCTCCTGGGGCGGCTGCTTCAGGGGCGGCTGCTCCAGGGGCGGCTGCTGCAGGGGAGGCTGCTCCAGGGGCGGCTGCTGCAGTGGCGGCTGCTGGAGGGGCGGCTGCTGCAGGGGCGGCTGCTCCAGGGGCGGCTGCTGCAGTGGCGGCTGCTCCAGGGGCGGCTGCTGCAGTGGCGGCTGCTCCAGGGGCGGCTGCTGCAGGGGCGGCTGCTCCAGGGGCGGCTGCTGCAGGGGTGGCTGCTCCAGGGGCGGCTGCTGCAGTGGCGGCTGCTTCAGGGGCGGCTGCTGCAGTGGCGGCTGCTCCAGGGCGCGGGTTAGGGCAGGGCGCCGCGGCGGGCAGGGGTGACGCCACGCGGGTCCCGCAGGGGCGTCGCGACGAGGCGGGGGTGACGTGGCGGGGCCGCGACTGGTTTCCTCTTGTTCAGGCGTACGGCTCTGCTCTTTGGGGCATGTGAGCTTCTCAGCTGGTTGATCTCTTAGGAACTCCTCATGCTATGTATGTTGTTGTTGATTCTAGTGCTTTTGACTCTGTTTACTCGAGTGTTGTTAGCTTAGGTGCTAGTCTTGCTGAGTTACCTGTTGCTAGTGTAGGCACTTGTGTAGACACTAGTACAGGAGCGACTTCGGAGGACACTTCGCTGTCTTTCACTTTGGAATCTGGGGCTTCGCACTGCTTCTTCTGGAACCACACGACACTTACTCCGCTTTCGGCACTGGTCTCTGTGGCTCTGGCTTATCCCACCTCGGGACCAGTCACTGCTCGCTACACTACTACTCTTCCGTGCCCTGCTGTTCCCTCTGGGTCTTTGACTGGCTTCCACGTCCCCTCGTTCTCGCGGAACTTGGTGGGCGTGAGGCCTCTTGTGAGTCAGCACGTGGGTGTGTGGATTGAGCCCTTTGGTGAGACGGCGGTTTGTGTTGACGGAGACACTTACACGCCTCTTGCCACCTTTACAGCTGAGCCGGGCTCTGGTCTCTACACACTTCACATTGGCTCTGGTGGGCAGCAGCAGCAGCGGCCGCAGCAGCAGCAGCAGCAGCAACAGCAGCAGCAGCAGCGACTACTGCCCCCGGCCCCTGTTTCTTCCCCCAGTCTGGTCTCTGCGTCTCACCAGGTTGCTGCGTCCCCCCAGGTAGCTGTGAATGGTCAGGTTCCCGTCTCTGGTCCAGTTGCTGCGTCGTGCTCCTGCCGGTCACTTGCCCACCCCACCGTTCTGTGGCACCACCGGATGGGGCACCCGTCTCTCCCTCGTCTGCGCGCTATGTCTCGCCAGCGTCTTGTCTTAGACCTCCCACGTTTCTTGCCGTCACTTCCACCTTCGCTTGCACCACCGCGCGGTCCCTGCGTCGAGGATAGGCTGCGCGCCACGCCTCACTCCTCCTCCCTTCGTCCGGCCACCGAGCCTTTTGAGATGCTCCACTTGGACGTATGGGGCCCCGCCCCTCGCCTTGGCCCTGAGCGTGAGCGTTTCTTTCTGGTGGTCGTTGACAACTACTCCCGCTACACCACAGTGTTCCCCCTTGCGAGGAAGTTTGAGGTGACTTCTACGCTGATCAAGTGGTTGCTTACCACTGAGGGCACTCGTGGTCGTCGAGTCAGCTGTCTTCACTCCGACCGTGGGGGTGAGTTTCGCTCTGGCATTCTCCTTGGATTCTGTCGCGAGCAGGGCATTCGTCAGTCTTGGACACTTCCAGAGTCCTTACAGCAGAATGGGGTTGCTGAGCGCCGCATAGGCTTGGTCATGGAGATCGCCCGCACCTCCTTGACTCATGCCCGTGCTCCCCATTTTCTGTGGCCCTACGCAGTTAGGTACGCCGCTCACCAGCTGAACCTCTGGCCACGTGTCTCTCGGCCAGAGGTTTCACCGACTAGTCTTTGGACCGGGTCCCCTGGTGTTGCGTCGAGGTTTCGTGTCTGGGGTTGCTTGGCTCTTGTTCGCGACACCTCCGCAGACAAGATCTCGCCTCGCGCCGTTCCCTGTGCCTTCCTTGGTTTTCCCAAGGACTCCTCTGACTTCACCTTTTACCACCCTCCCCTTCACCGGTTCTTTGACTCCCGTGATGTCAGTTTCGACGAGTCCGTCCCCTACTACGTCAGGTACCCCTGCCGAGGTCTCCCAGTTCCTCCTCCCCCTCTCTTCCTGACTTCCGCTCCCCCTCCTGCTCCCCCGGTGCAGCCTCCCCCCCCTGGTCCAGCCCCGTCATGTATGTCCCACGCTACCCCTCCCCCCTCGGTAGCCCCTCAGGTACAGTCTCCTTCCCCGCAGTCCTCCTCGCAACCTGCGGCAGACCCTGCGGGAGCCGATGTTCGTGGCGAGGACCCTGTCGGTGCTAGCTCTGGGGGTGCTGGAGTTGGGGCTGAGCCCGAGGCTGCAGGAGACTCTCGTCTTCCGGGAGCTGGTGTAGGTGGTGCTGACTCTGGGGGTGCTACGTCTGGGGGTGCGGGTGCGCCTGGCCGTGTTGCTGTTGGTGGTACTGCCTCTGGGGGTGGTGCGCCGGGTGCTTTGGAGGGTGGTCCTGGGGCTGCCACGGCCCCTGCCACTACTCCTTCCCCCCACCCCTACCCGACCGGGCACCAGGCTCGTGTTCGCCATGCCCGTAAGGAGCAGCTGGAGTTAGAGAGATAGGAGAGAGAGTTGCAGCGGCTGGAGGTGGAGCAGCAGCGGCTGGAGGAGCAGCAGTAGCAGCAGCCGCGGGAGCAGCAGTAACAGTCGCAGCTGGAGCAGCCGCTGCTGCAGGAGCAGGGGTCGCAGCCGCACCAGGAGCAGCAGCAGCCGCCACCTCCTCCTCCTGTCTCTGGTCTTTGGACCCTCGGTCTCCCCTCTCCCTCTCCTTCCTCCTCGACCTCTCCTCCTGTCTACGGTCCCACGTTTCCTCCTCCTGACTCCTCCCCTGCTGTTCTCCCTCGTTCTCCGACTCCGTTGTCTCCTCCTTTGCACGCTTGGCCCTCTCGTCGCTCTCCTCGTGCTCGTCCCTTGTCCCCTGTCGCTCTCACTGACCTTCGTACTGCCCTGTTCCGTCCTAGTCCGCCTCGTTCGTCTCAGTCTGTACTTCCTTCTCCTCCTGAGTCGGCCTTCACTGCTTCCCTCTCTAATCCTGCCACTGATTACTACCGCACGTACCGTCCTGTTCTCCCTCGTGTTCTCGCCTCTCTTGTTACGGACCCTCGTGCCTCTCTGTCCTCTGTCTCTGCCCCTACTGTCGCCGTCACTGAGTTCGCCACTACTGGCCGCCTTGACTACGCCACTTGACTCGTGGCTGCTCCTCCTACCAGTCCTCTGGCCGTTGGGGTTGAGTCTGCCCTTGGCTGTGACGCCCTAGAGGACAGGCAGTTTGAGCTGGAGTTCCTGGCAGCCGCTTCCCCTCATCTCTGTGCCATGCTGCTCGCTCCTGAGGGAGACCCCGACGCTCTTGACATACCGACTCCTCGCACTTACGCTGAGGCAGTATCAGGGCCTTGGGCCTCTCAGTGGAGGGCTGCCATGGACGCAAAGATGGCCTCCTACAGTTCCACAGGCACCTACGTCGACGAGGTTCCCCCCCCTGGGGCGAACGTAGTCGATGGCATGTGGATCTACAGGGTGAAGCGGCCACCGGGATCTCCTCCGGTCTTCAAGGCGCACTATGTGGCTAGAGGTTTCAGTCAGCGCGAGGGAGTTGACTTCTTTCAGACCTTCGCGCCTACCCCAAAGATGACCACTCTTCGGGTGTTGCTACATGTAGCAGCACAGAGAGAATACGAGTTACACTCTCTTGACTTCTCCACTGCTTTCCTTCAGGGTAGCCTACACGAGGAGGTATGGCTGCGCCGTCCCTCTGCCTTCACTGGCACTTTCCCTCCTGGGACCCAGTGGAGGCTGAGGCGACCTGTCTACGGTCTCCGTCGGGCTTCTCGTGAGTGGCACGGCACCCTTCGTTCTACTCTCTCTGACCTGGGTTTCCAGCCGTCTTCTGCCGACCCGTCGCTGTTTGTCCGTCGTGGCTCCACACCTTTCTTTGTTCTGGTCTACGTCGACGACCTGGTTTTCGCCACTGCTGACAGGGTTGCCTTGGCAGACGTGAAGTCCGAACTGCAGAAGAGATACACGTGCACTGACCTTGATGAGTTGCGCCACTACCTTGGCCTGCACATCACCAGGGACAGAGCCGCTCGCACCATTACACTCTCACAGTCACACATGGTGCAACAGATTCTTCAGCGGTTCGAGCTTCAGCACTCCACAGTATAGCGCACACCTCTTGCTGTTGACCACAGACTTACTGGACCCTTTCCTGACGAGCCGTTTGAGTCTAGTGGTCCTTATGCAGAGCCGGTGGGCTGCCTCATATACGTGATGACTTGTACTCGCCCGGACCTCGCCTACCCTCTCAGCATCCTTGCTCATTTTGTTGCACCAGGGAGACACCGTCCTGTTCACTGGACGGCAGCTGTGAGGGTGGCGAAGTACCTAGCGACGACATCAGGCGTGGGGCTAGTTCTTGGAGGGCAGCAGTCTGTTGTACTTTCTGGTCACTGTGACTCTTCTTACGCTGACGACGCTGAGACTCACAGGTCTACTCAGGGGTACTGTTTCAGCTTGGGTTCTGGAGCTGTTTCGTGGAGGTCCACGCGCTCCTCTTCGGTCTCGACCTCTACTGCTGAGGCTGAGATCTACGGTAGTGCCATGGCGGCACAGGAGCTGCGTTGGTTGACCTTCTTGCTCGCCGACCTTGGTGAGCGGCCGAGCTCTGCACCGACCTTGTTCACTGACAACAAGGTGTCGATTCTCCTCTGTCGAGAGCCGCGACTGGAGAGCAGAGTGAAGCACATTAACTTCAGGTACTTTCTTCTGCGTGAGTTGCATAGACGTGGACAGGCTCGCTTCGAGTTTGTGGAGTCCGAGGCCAATACTGCAGACATCTTCACCAAGACGCTTCCGCCTTGTGACCACCAGAGGTGTTGTGTGCAGTTAGGCCTTGTTGACACAGGTTCTAGTCGTGTGTAGGCTTGAGTTTACTGTTTCCTTTGCTTGTACTCTTGCCATACACCTTCGTGAACTCTTGGACTAGCCTTGTGGCCCTTGTTGCTTGTGTTCAGATTGTGTGGTGACGTTGTGATCCACCCTGAGCTTTGTTTCTTTGTGACTGGTCTTGTGACCGTACACTTTTGGTTTTGCTTGACACCCCTCACTTAGGCTATGGGGGTGTGTCAAATGTTGTAGCCTGTAGTGAGGTTTGTCTTGGGGGTTACAAATGTTAGGGTTTGCTATATGTACCCCAACCCTCATTAATAATACAACACTTTCATTCTTGACACTGTGATGTGGTGGTGTGCTTCGTAATGCATCGTAATGGTGGTAAAAGAAGCTGGTTCGGCACCGGTAACAGGCCAGCATGGTTTGGCATGGTAGCATTGCTAGGCTGTCTTGCTGTACTCGGATGATTTTAGAGTCGTCGAAAATTGCCTCATCACACGTGGGTTCTGTTCCTGTGCTCCTCAGCATGGGCAGGAGAGAAAGAGGTCTGAGCTTTTAGAAAGACTCGAGCCTGGGTACTTGTTGTTGGAAACAATTGATCTTAAGCGCCTCTGTCGTGTCGAAACACCAAGGCACAAGCGAAGCAAAGCATATCGAGGCACCAGCGAGTCAACCCTCGGAGGTTGAAGTAACTGCTGGAGGTTACGCGAAAGTCAAAGGTCAGCGACCTTTGACCTGACAAGTACAGCGCGACAGCAAGGACACACAACTGACTCGCTACAGAGCAGTTGCCCGAGTCGTCACTGTATCAAACCGCAACAGCAACAGTAAAGTAGTTATAACCGTACCTCTTCATATCCCTTGTACTCATATATAATCCTGTATCTCTTTGCTTTAATCAATCAACTTTGCCCTCACATACTAGCGCAAGGTGGTTCACACTTCTTCACTAAACGCTTCCGCTATTACATCAGTCCTACCCAGAGTTCACCCCTGCAAAGATCCTAAGGGCCTTTTCAGCCCAACATGGTATGAGACCTATCAGGGGGAATTCAACTATCAAAACACCTACAACATCAGAAAACATGGCTACTCAGAAGGAAAGGAGTTCCTCTATTGGTTCTCCCGGCACTACTCCTACTCCACCTCCTGCCTCTGGACTACAGACAGAGGAGGGAACGGCAACAAGACCCAGGGCAACATCCAACGAGACCCCTGCGAATCAACCTGCAGGCTTCGACCATAGCATGATGGAGAAGTTTTTCTCCTTCATGTCCTTCTACGAGCAACACCAGCAATCGGTACCTGCGCAGTCACACAACAGCAACAACAACAACGACGTGACTCCAATGAGTCTTGACGGTTCATCCTACGCACGAGGAAATCAACAACAGCAACCTACCTTTGCTCCGTACGAGCCCCAGCGCGGCTCCGTCAGCTTTATGCCACAACCGCAGCCTGCACCTGGACAGGAGAAACCACTGGACGCACTTCAAGTTCAGTCGCAGCTCGCGCACGTTTTAAAACTTCAGACGTCAAGGCCTTTCGACGGAAAGGACTTCTTCACCTGGTCGTTCGAGTTTGAGTTAATGATGGAAGGTGCGCAGATTCTTGGCTTCTTCGACGGATCCCTGCCATACCCAACAAACGGCACACAGTACGAGAAGCAGCAGTACACCTATCAGTCAATGATGGCGTATACGATTCTACTGAGGAACATTACCCCGAACCAGCAGCAGAATATACGGTCTTACCGGGGATACGGCAACTCCGCCGAACTCGCATACAGCCACTTGAAGAACCTGTACCAAGCAACAGACAGCGTTAATCAGAGTCGGCTAATGGCGCAGTTGACAACAGTGGAAATGAAACCAGGCGAAAAGGGAATAGCGTATATCAGCCGCTGTCGCGAGTTGCGCGACAAACTCCTTCGATGCGGAGGGTCGATATCTGAAGACGCCTTCGTGACAGTCATCATCGGCGGCCTCGGTCCTCAATGGTGGGCCACAAAGGCCATTCTCCGAGCTCATGGGAGAATCTCCGAAGCAGCACTCAGCGCAGAAATACATGCCGAGCAACAAGACATGGACCTGCAAGAGGAACGGCACAAGAAGAAAGCATCAGTACCCGAATTCGCGTTTCACACTCAGCTACGCTACAACAACAACAACCAACAACAACCAAAGCTCGTACCTCCGTTCTGCCATCTCTGCAAGACGTCAGGACACCCGCGCACACACTGCCCGAATCGACAACAGTCAACACTGCCACAACGGCAGCTTCGACCCTCAAGCAGTCAAGTCGCCTCCACGCAAGCGAACCCCACAAGTCAACTGCAGTCCTCAACGACACCGCCGTCAACACAACCTGCACAAGGAACAAGAAATATCGTCAGCTGCATGGCAAGGTTGTCAGACTCCCGCATCACCAAGTCACCGCCACACTATTCACTGGAAGAACAACTCGACAACACCACACCTCGCCACGAGTCACTTCAACCGAATCCAACGTACGCAGCCATCGCCCAGAGCGAGCCATCCGGGAAAGACACCTGGTTCTTGGACAGTTGCTGCGGACAGCACATGTGCTCTTCAGGACGCTTCGTGCAGCAAGAGTACCAACTCCAACGCGAAGTAGTCATCACCGTCGCCAACAACCAGAACCTGCGCACACGACGACAAGGCGTGGTTCAACTTCAGTCAAGAGAGACAAACGTTATACTACAGATGTCAAAGGTATTAATCGCGGAGGGACTCGGCAACAACTGACTGAGCGTCAGCCAGTTGATGGCAAAAGGCATTCACCTCGAAGCAGACAGCACCACCCAGGACAATGTCTTGAAGAACAATGTCTTCGTTCTCGACTTCGTCCCAGACCTCGGCACCGCCGACAGCGACGGCATCGTCACCTTCACATCTTGGACGCATCCACCGGACCTTGACCCAGACTTCAGCCCCCGCAGTTTCTGGTATTCACACACAATACCTGAAGCAGAAAGAACAAGAGCGTTAGCAACAATTCAACATTCGGAAGCAGCAGAGACAACATCGGCAGCAGCAGAGACAACATCGGTAGCAGCAGAAACAACATCGGCAGCAGCAGAAACAACATCGGCAGCAGCGGAGACAACAGCGGCAACATCAACACCAATCGCTGGTCCTTCAACGGCACCGATCTTCGTCGACGACACACCACCGACACCCGCGCAGCAACTGCACCCAGCACCACGAGAAGTTCATCGAACCGCCAACTTCACCGCCAGCTTCTACTCCAACTCCGACATGTACCGACGCTCACCCGGACACCGCGCCAGCGAAGAAATCTGGCATGCACGAATGGGACACCCAAGCAACACAATGTTAAACAACACGATAAGAGCAGGAGTGCTCGACAAAGATTCGCTCCTACTACATGACGGGAGAGAACTCCAACGAGCAAAAGGGACATGCTTCACATGTCCTGAAGCCGACTTACCGCATCAACCGTTTGTCCCTCACCACAACCCGAGTGCACCAGCATACACACCGCTTGAGAAGGTGTACAGCGACATCCTGTACAACCGCGTACCAGGACAAGGAGCTTACAACTACACCATCACCTTCATCGACGCCGCCACCCGATACGTTTGGCACCTGAACCTTCCGAGTCACGACATGGCTTTCGAAGCATTCGTCGCCTGGCTTCCAGCAGCAGAACGAGAGTCCGGAGTGAAACTAAAGAGTTTTCAGTCAGATGGAGGCGGAGAATACACCTCACAACGCTTCAAGGACTACCTGGCAGAGAAGGGAATCAAGAGGCTCATCTCCCTTCCTTACGCCCATCAACAGCAGGGTGTAGCAGAAAGGATGAATAGGACCCTCCAGAACACCATGCGCAAGCTGCTACGTGGCATGCGGCTACCCAACCACCAGTGGCCCGAAGCAATGGACCACGCCGTCATGCTGCACAACTTGCTCTCGTCATCATCGCTCCCGAACAACGCATCACCGCATCTGCTGTGGACAGGAAAATTGGGCAGCACAAAAATGTTACGAGTCTTCGGCTGCATGGTACAGTACCGACCCCCATCTGCACGAGCCGGCCGATTCTCCCAACGCGCACAGTGGGGACTACACTTGGGCATCGAAAAGAATTACAACGCATGGAAGATTTTCGACGTCCACACCAAGGAAACAGTGGCAGCACGTTATGTGATTCTCTACGAACGACTCACTCTCGACTCCTACCTAGCCAACGTGGAAGAACAACGCGGCCTCACCAGTGGACTTCGTGGAGACCGAGCCTTCGCTTCCGCAGCGGACGAAGCTCACTTGGACGAGCAGAACGTGGACGCAGCCTCGGAGGAAGCCGGACCTCTCCCGTACTGCTCCGTCGATGTCCCAATGGATGACGAAAACCCTCGCGAAAGCGTCAACGCCGAAGTATTTTACCACTTCGCCGACAACGGTTACGTTACACCTGCAGAAGTCAACACCAACGAAGCAGAACGCATAGGGCCCAACTTCATACCCGACCCAGAAGCAGGTGACGAAGCAGCTTATCCCGCGGATACCACACTCCCCCGCTACACACAGAGTGGCCTCCAGATACTTGGCCTCGTCACCGCAGTCCACAGCACTATGATTCCTAAGGAGCCTGCGACAGTTTAGCAGGCTCTAGGGGGGGAGCACAGGGAAAAGTGGCGCGAAGCCATGGACAGGGAATTGAAGGCACTAGAGGAGCGCAACACCTGGAAAATTGTTCCTATCGGAGTGGCACGAAACAAGACTATACTCACCGGGAAGTGGGTCTTCCGAGTGAAAACAAAAGCAGACGGCACCATCGACAAATTCAAAGCACGCTGGGTTGTACGCGGCTTTGACCAGGAACACGGACGCGACTTCACCGAGACATTCGCCCCGGTCAGCCGACACACCTCACTGCGAATCCTCCTCGCGATCGCCGCCATGAAGAAGAAGTTGCGACAAATCGACGTCGCGAACGCATTTCTCTACGCTCCTGTCGACGCAGAAATCTTCGTCGAGTTACCGCACGGCTCCAACGGAGAATCTAACCAAGTCTGTCAGCTGCTGAAGTCGCTCTATGGGATCAAGCAGGCTCCGAGACTGTGGCAACAATACCTACACGCTCGCCTCATTCGCATCGGCTTCAAGCAACTACCGCACGATCAGGGCATGTACCGGCTTATGAAAGGCACCGACTACATCCTGATATTCGTCTTTGTAGACGATCTACTCTACATCGGCTCGACCGACGGCATCACAACCTGGTTCGAAGGGGAGCTGTAGAAGGACCTCACGCTCACGGTCTCATCTACCGTCACACAGTACCTCGGTCTCAACATCAGAGAAGAAGAAGACGCGATCTATCTCAGCGCCGCGAAATACGCCGACACCATCGCCAAGCGCTTCGCACTCACACCGACCGCCATCTCCACGCCGTACTGCTACACGACAGGAAGCAGCAAGGGAAGCTCCGCTCTACTTAAGCCCGCCGGCATACGCGACTACCAAAGGAAACTGGGTTGCCTCCTTTTCGCAGCCGTCACCTGCCGCCCGGACCTGTCATACTCCGCAAGCCAGCTCGCCACCTACCTCAAGAAGCCTGAAACGGAACACCTGGCGGAGCTCGACCGCGCTCTTCACTATCTCGTCAGCACCCCGACGATCAGCTTAACTTACTACAATAACGCAACTACACCGCCTAAGTTAATCGGCTACGTCGACGCCGATCACGCTGGCGACTCCGACAACAGGCGCTCCCGCACCGGCTACATCTACCGCCTCGAACCTATCGGACCTATCTCCTGGCAGTCGAGTAAGCAGGAACTAATCGCTCTCTCCTCAGCTGAAGCAGAATATATCGCACTCTGCTCAGCCACCAAGGAAGGACTGTACCTTCGCGAACTCCTGGAGGAAGCCAAGCTAGCACAGTTACCAAACTTTACCCTATTCTGCGACAACCAGTCGGCCATTCGCATAGCCAACAAGAGCGGCTTCGCGAACAGGACGAAACACATCGCCCTGCGATACTTCTTCGTGAAGGACGAGATCTATAAGGGGAGACTCGAACTGTCATACTGCCCCACATCCGAGATGGCAGCCGATTACTTGACCAAGAAGCTCGGAAAACAGAAGTTCGAGTATTGCATGCTGCTGACTGGACAGAGCCACGTCACCAGCAGCGACACTCCAGAAGCGAAGGGGAGTGTTGGAAACAATTGATCTTAAGCGCCTCTGTCGTGTCGAAACACCAAGGCACAAGCGAAGCAAAGCATATCGAGGCACCAGCGAGTCAACCCTCGGAGGTTGAAGTAACTGCTGGAGGTTACGCGAAAGTCAAAGGTCAGCGACCTTTGACCTGACAAGTACAGCGCGACAGCAAGGACACACAACTGGCTCACTACAGATCAGTTGCCCGAGTCGTCACTGTATCGAACCGCAACAACAACAGTCAAGTAGTTATAACCGTACCTCTTCATATCCCTTGTACTCATATATAATCATGTATCTCTTTGCTTTAATCAATCGACTTTGCCCTCACACACTAGCGCAAGGTGGTTCACACTTCTTCACTAAACGCTTCCACTATTACATCAGTCCTACCCAGAGTTCACCCCTGCAAAGATCCTAAGGGCCTTTTCAGCCCAACACTTGTGCACCCTGCAAGCAGCCTTATACTGGTATAAAATATTGCAGACTTCTATGCTCTCCTGTTGCCTTACCAGGCAGGTCTACTCCCCCCATGTGTCTAGTAAGACAACTGAAAGATCGCCTAACGAATACAGTACTCTCGGAGGATGTTAAATCTGCATCGCACCACGCGTCCGACCCTGCCCGCGCCATCATCATCATCATCAGCATCATCATCATCAGCAGCAGCATCATCATGAGGAGGCTGCTGGCGGCAGAACAAGCTTCTCCTTCATCCTCCGCACGGCCTCTCTCAGAGTGTCCTCGTCCTTGCAGAAGGCAAAGCGCACGAGGTTGCGGCCCTCGTGCACGTTGAGGTAGAAGGAGCTGGGGGGGATGGCGGCCACACCCACGTGCTCCACCAGGTACTGGCAGAACTCCACGTCTGAGCCCCGGTTGAACCGCGTGTGGTCCGCCATTATGAAGTACGTGCCCTGCCATGGAGGTCGTGGTGGTGGTGGTGGTGGTGGTGGTGGTGGTGGTGGTGGTGGTGGTGGTGGTGGTGGTGGTGGTGGTGGTGGTGGTGGTGGTGGTGGTGGTGGTGGTGGTGGTGGTGGTGGTGGTGGTGGTGGTGGTGGTGGTGGTGGTGGTGGTGGTGGTGGTGGTGGTGGTGGTGGTGGTGGTGGAAATAGGAATGGTGATGGTAATGAGGGAGGAATGAGGCAGGCGCAAGCAGTGCCATGGCAAGCAGACAAAACGACTTCCAAGCAGGCACCGCGACACAGAACAGCAGGGCATAGCACAGCACATCACAGCACCCTACACCTCCGCACAGCACAGCACCGCACAGCACCCATACCTCGGGCTCAAACACAGTGAAGCCCACGTCAAGCAGCCCCTGCACGAGAACGTCTCGCCGGCTCCTATACTCCTTCTCCAGCTCCTCATAGAACGACTCCGGCGCCTCTAGAGCCGCCACCGCGCCGTGCTGAAGAGGCGTGGCGACAGAGAACGTGAGGAAAGAATGCGCCTGCCGCAGCCCCCATGTGAGATGCGGGGGCGCCACGGCCCACCCCACCTTCCAGCCCGTCAGCGAATAGGTTTTCCCCAGGGAGTTGAGGGTCACGGTGCGGGAATACATTCCTGGGAGACTCGCTATTGAGATGTGGCCCTCGCTAGCAGCAGCAGCACCAGCACCAGCAGTGGAATCGGAACCAGCGGCGGCGGCGGCGGCAGGGGAGGGCGCCTTGTAGACGAGTTTATGGTACACCTCGTCGGATACCGCGACGGTGTCTCGCTGCTGGCACAGCTCCGCGATCAACTGCAGCTCCGCGCGGGAAAATACCTTTCCTGTGGGGTTGTGCGGCGTGTTGATTAGCACTGCTCGCGTGCGCGCGCCTTCCTTCAACGGCTGGAAAGCCGCGCGCAGCGCCTGCTCGTCCAGCTGCCACGTGGGCGGGCGCAGCGTGACGGGGCGCACGACCGCGCCGGCGAGAGAGAGCATGGCGATGTAGGAGTCGTAGAACGGCTCGAATACCACCACCTCGTCGCCCTCGTCTACTAATCCTAACATCGTCGCCGCTATGGCCTCCGTGCATCCGCACGTCACGGTGATCTCCTGCGCGGGGTCGTTAATCTCCACGCCCGTGGATTCCGAGAATCGCGACGCGATGGATGCGGTGAGCGCGGGGACGCCCGCGACCGGCGCGTATTGGTTGAGGTTGCCGGCCTGCAAGGCGGCCTGCGCGGCTTGGATGACGAAGGACGGCCCGTCGAAGTTGGGGAAGCCCTGGCCGAGGTTCACGGCGCCGTGCTTCGCGGCGAGCGCGGAGAACTCGGCGAAGACCGTCGGCCCGAATTTGGCCAGGCGAGACGAGATCTGGGGAGAATGAGGCGACGGAGGAGGATGGGGGAGGGGAAGAGGGGAAGGAGGAAAGGGGAGGAGGTGGATGGGTGGGTGGGGGGGGGGAGGGGGGAAGAGAGGAGAAGGGGAAACGGGGAGTAATTAGGGGCTTCAGTTCTTGCGTGAAACACGATAAGGAAGGAGTAAGGAATGTAGCCAAGGCAATGCAGTGATCGCCGAACTAAAGAGTGGTATGCTGCCATGACGCGGCCTTGCTGCCGTGTACCTGCTTCGTCGGCACTTGCGCCTCGTCGTGGGTCGCGCTGCTGTCCGGCGCGGAGCCTCCCGCCATTTCCGCCAGCACTCGACCCGCAGGCAATGCGCGAGAGGCGAACTGGCGCGGCGCGGCGAGGCGGAATGCAAGTTGGCGCGCAGAGGGGAAAGTATAGGAGTGGAGCATATGTGGTGGTAGTACTAGAGTTGAGGAGAAATACTTGAGTGATTCCTGGTTGGCGCTATGGCGCTGGCTTTGCCTAGGAATTCCACCTTGGGATTGTATTCCCGTGGGATTGAACCCTGACCCTGAGACGAAAATCTAGGGGCTGATCCCAGAGAAACCAATGCTTGATTGATCGGGGTGTGACTGTTTCGAGCGGACTCTAGCACAAGAGCAGCGCAAATGGTTGGGGGTGTTATGCAGCGAACGCAGACACACGGGGATGGTTCGACTCGATAAAAGCGGCCTTGCGAAACAAATTCTCCCTGGATAGTACACAAACCCGAGATTTTATCTATAGTTTGGTTTCCCGTCGAATCCCACTCATTTCCCACCCATAAACAAACCCCTGTCCCCACAGACTATCTGGAGCTGGAATCTCTAGAAATTCACTATTGGGCATTTTCCAGGCACACACAGAATGCCTTCTGGGTGACACGAATAGTCGCTCAAGTCCCTCGAGTCCTTGAGTCTCTGCCATGGCGGAAGATTCCGAAGCTGCCTCCCGGGCGTCAGCGGCGCTTGCTGATGGCGACGACGGAGGCGCAGATTCGGCGGCTCCCGCTGCGCCTGCTCGTCCGCCCGAAACGAGGGAAGAAATGCTGGAGCGGCACAGGTAGGTCCCGACATTCAATAATGCCTTGCCAAAATTCGCGTCGCGCTTTGAGACCGGCGCGCAAGTCGATAAGCATTGCGCTTACTTCTCGTGGTTCCCGTTCCCTCGTTGCTTTCTACTCTTTTTCATCACCCATGCCTGTCTGCCGTCGGATCGGTCAGCGGGTTGCGACAATCGATTCGTCATTATACCATCGAAGCGCCCCTCCAATCTCGAGGTGTGTTTTGAGTCAACTTAAACACGTTTTGAGGCGACTCGAAACACACAGGGCTGCGACAATTGCTCCGTCGTTCTACCATCGCCATCGAATCGCCCGCTCCAATCCCGAAACGCCGCGCACAAAATCGACTCGTCATACCCTTTAGCAACCTACAAGCATCGCTTTTCCTTCCGCCTCTCCCTCTTCATTCTACTTTTTTTCCCCCAAACACGTATTCAACTATTCTGCCCACGCGTCCCGTTGATCTTTTCCGCGCGCAATGCAGGGCGGAGGCTAAAGACCTAGTCAAGAAAGAAATGGCGATGAAGAAAGCGGCGGCGAAGGGCAGCAAGGCGGAGCAAAAAGCCAAGAAGAAAGCCGTAGAGGAAAAGGTTCAAGCATTAGAATCCGAGATGAAAGCCCGTCATAAGCGCGAACTCGACGAGCTCGCTGCCTCCGCGGCCTCCGCGGCCTCCGCCACGTCAGCAGCCGACGCGGCGGCCGCGGGCGTCGCCGGCCTTGCCGTTTCCGGAGAACCCGGTGGAAGAAGTGAGGGAGCAGCAGGAGCAGGAGGAGGAGCAGGAGCAGAGGCGCCGCGAGTCTCCCGCGCGCAGAAGCGGCGGGAGAAGAAGACGCGGCAGGAGGCGGAGCGGGCGGCGCGGATCGAGGAGGAGCAGGAGGGGCTGGTGAGCGAGCGAGTGGTGGAGGAGCAACGGCTAGCGGCGAAGCTATCGCCCCTCGGGCTCACCCTAAGAGAAGTCAAGCCGGACGGCCATTGCCTGTTCCGCGCAGTAGAAGATCAGTTGAGAGGAGTGGGAGTGGGAATGGCTGGTGAGGGGATGGGTATGGGCGCGGCGGGAGCGGTGGGTGGGTCTGGCGGAGATGGGATGGATTTCTGGGGGTTGAGAGCGGTGGCGGCGAAGTACATGCGTGCGCATGCGGAGGATTTCATGCCGTTTGTGGTGGCGGAACTGGCTTCAGGTGAGCTGCACCCGTATGGGGATAACGGAGCAGGAGCAGCAGGGGCAGGAGGAGGAATAGACGGAGTGGGTGGAAGCTTCTCATCTGCAGCAGCAAATGCTGCTGCTGCTGCTGAGTGGGAGTCTGAACCGGAGGAGAGGCGTATGTTCCTTCGTTATTGTCACGAGGTGGAGCACACTGCAGCGTGGGGCGGCCAGCTGGAGCTGCAGGCGCTGGCGCAGTCGCTGCGGCGCCACATCGTCGTCTACTCAGCCGACCTGCCAGATGTCAACCTGGGATTGGAGTACGCTCCTGCAGCCGCAGACGCAGCAGCAGCAGCGGGCGGGGCAGGGGCAACCGCAGCAGCAGGAGCAGCAGCAGCAGACAGCGCAGTGACAGGAGCAGGAGCTAGCAGCGGTGCTGCTGCTGCTTCTTCTGGTCCTGCGCCTATCCGAGTGTCATTCCACCGCCATGCGTATGGTCTGGGAGAGCACTACAATTCCGTGGTGCCGCTGCCAGTACCTGCTGCTGGGGCTGGGCTGCTGGGCGATGTGAGTGAGGAGGAGTGAGTGAGGGGGAGAGGAAGGTAGGTCACAGGTTCGAACAAGCTGTATGCTGGTCCGTTGTGGTGCTGGTCGCAGGTGCGAGCAATTGCAACTGTCATGGCAGGGCTCATTCCATGCTGCGTGGCAGCGTGTTGTGGGTAGAGAAGATAACGGTACCCTATGTGGTGGTTGTGTGCGCATATTTGTGTATTTACGATAAAGATTAGCTGGCTGCTGTGTTGTGCGTAACTTGATGAATGTTGTTTACGGTGTCAGTGGTTTTGCTAGTTGAGCAACTAAGGTTGTGGCCAACAAATGTGGTTACAGCCACTATAAGTGATTACGCCTGCAACGTACAATTGCAGCATTAGGCTAGCATGAACAATTATTTCCTCCCTATTTCCTTTGCATAACTAGGCTAGCTACCTAGCTATCGTAGCAGAACAGACCCACGAATCGCATCGTCAGCACAGTCAGTGCCTGACCCCTACACTGTACCTACCGGTACCTACCTACCCAAGCCCCAGCTGACTTGCAATGCATTGCATTGTGGCTGGTTACTCACCTCCTGCTGAAAGATGGTATGCCACCTGAGATTGAGGTACGGTAGCATCGTGGTCCAGTACCTGAAAGCTAGGCAGCCTGATGCTGCCACAGGACTCGAGCATGTGGCCTGGCCAGCAATACTGGAACTCCCTGTAGGTAGGACACTCGGCTATAGTAGCGAGGAGTGTGTTGAGATTATGCTACCATGGCGAGTAGGTTTCTCGTGGTGAAGGACGGCATTGGAGGAAGGGAGGAGCTGGCAGGTAGATACTGCAGCCGGTTACTGCATGCTCCAACCTTCACCTCCACCGTTACTAGTATCAGTAGCACCAGCACCAGCAGCACCACCAGCACCAGCAGCTGCCACAGGCAGCAACGGCGCTGCCGCCGCCGCTTGAGGCGGTGGGTAGAAGTAGCAGGCGCGCAGCAGGGGGTGGTGCAGTGGCACATAGCGCCACCACAGGTGCGCGTACTCTGGAAACGCCAGGTCCAGCCACGGCTTGGCGTGCCCGTTGTAGTGCAGCACCGCTGCCGACCGCACTCGACTCAGCGGAACCGTGCTGCGGCTGCCGAGGCTGGCTGCGAGGAGAGCGCGCGGGAGCGGGCGCGTGGCGTGGAGGAAGGTGAGCAGGCCTGCTGGGAGCGTCCCCAGCTGCCACAGCGTGCGATTCTCGTTCTGGCAAAAGGGGGAAGGTGGAGGGAAGGGGGAAGAAGGTGAAGTGTCGAAATAGGGGTGGTATGGGGATATTAAAGAAAGGGGGCGGGAGAAGGAGAAGGAGAGGGGGTGGGAGAGGGGGTGGGAGAGGGGGAGGGAGAGGAAATGAGTGGGATGAAGAGGAGGGAGGAGTTACCTGTGCGAGCCAGAAGTGGTACTTGTCGGTGTATCTGCCATCCCTCCACGCCTTGAGGTCAAACAGGTTGAACCCGAACGCCCACGCACACCCGTTCGGATCCACACCTGCACCCCACTGCTCCCCACCTCCGCTGCTGCTGCTGCCACTGCTGTTCCCATCAATCCTCCTCCTGCTGCTGCTGTTGTGTGGTTGCAGCAGCGGGTGTGAGAAGTCGAGGTAGGAGCTGAAGCGGTGGTACGTGCGGCCGACACATGTGGGCACCGCTAGGTTCACTGCCCCGCCACGCGGCACCTGAGGTGTTGTGGGGTAGTGGGGGGGGGAAGGGGGAGGGGGTGGGGTGGGGTGGAGTGGAGTGCGTTGAGTTTGCAACGGCAAGGCCAGCAAGGGTGCTGAAGGGCAGAGTCAGTCACATGAAGGATAGAAAGAACCAATTGACGGGTCAAAAGTCATCTGAAGATTGACGGGTCAAAAGTCATCTGAAGATTGAAGGGTCAAAAGTCATCTGAAGATTGAAGGGTCAAAAGTCATCTGAAGCATGAAGGGTGACAGGTCACCAGAAGCGTACAAGTTCACCTGAAGGTCAAAAAATCACCTGAAGTGCAAAAAAATCACCTAAAGGGTAAAATTTCACCTGAAGGGAGAAAATTCACCTGAATGGGGGAGAAAATCAACTGCAGGGTAGTAAATCTCCTGAAGGGGGCGGAGAATTTCATACCTGCCAGAGGTGCGAGACGTCCTGGTGCTACACGAGCTTTAGTTTGAGGCACCTCATACCTGTTTTAAGCTTGCTTTCACAAAGTCGTACCTGCCAGAGGTGCGAGACGTCCTGTTGCAGCACGACGTCGTCGTCTAGGAAGAGCAGCGTGTGCAGGCGCGGGAAGATGCGCGGCAGGTAGAAGCGCAGATGGTTGAACAGCGACACATACTTGGGGTTGCGGAACCGCAGCGTGCCATAGTCCTCCCTGCTGCCACCGCCGCTGCTGCTGCTATTACTATCACTGACATTGCCAGTGGCAGCGGCACTTGCAGCGGCACTGGCAGCTGCACCGGAAGGCTTACGATCAGCAACACCAGCAGCAGTGGTGGCAGAAGCAGCAGCAGGAGGCGCAAGGGCAGCAGCAGCGGCTGCCACAGGCGAGTGGCGGAAGTAAAAGTCCCTCATGGCAGGGCGCTGCAGGTGGTGCAGCAGCGGGATGGAGGGCAGCCAGGGGAAGTCGTCCAGGCACAGCACCTCCCACGCCATGCGCCCTCGCGCGGGCGGGTTGGCGCTGAACCATGCTGTGAACGCCGGGTGGTTGCTGCGGTCCGTTACCACGTGGAAGACGTGTCGCCATGGCTGGTGGGGGGAGGAGACGGGAGGGATGGGGAGCTGAAACGAGAGCCCCTCACCCTGGCTGTCGCGGTTTCTGCGGTCCGTTACCACATGGATCACGCGGCTCCATAGCTGGTGGTGGGGGATGGGAGGGGATGGGAGGGGAGAGGAGGGAGACGGCTGGTTGACGACCACCATAGCTGCCAGCACAGCATATTGAGTCTCTTGAGACAGCGCAAACAAAACTCTCAAGGGTGTGTGCAGTGCAGTGCAGGCACGCCTGCTGGGCCGGCGGGCGTGTGTTTTGCCATGTGATTGAAGAAGTGTTTTGAGACGTCTCAAAACACTTCTTCAATCACGTGGCTCTTCTGCAGGCACGCCTGCTGGGCGGGCGGGCGTGTGTTTTCAGACAGTCTCCAGTCACAAGGAGCGCACCTGGCGGGCGTGCGAGGCGGTGGAGTTAACAACGACCATGGCTGCCAGCACGTTGTCTGTGATCACCACGTAGTGGTACAACGACGGATCCTCCACCCGCCGCCTCCACTCCCTCTCCCTCTCCCTCTCCCGGTCCTTCTCGCTCTCTCCGTCTTTCTGTTCCTTCTCTCCTCTGTCTCCTACGTCTAATCCTCCTTCCCCTGCTCCTCCGTTCACCGCACCTGCCTTCCTCCTCCCCACGCGCTCGTCCTTGCCCCCGTCCACCCCCTTTCCTTCCTCCCCATCTCCCTCCTCCTTTGCCCCCACCTGCAGTGCTGCAGCAGGCGCAGCAGCAGGAGCGAGCCACGAGCGGCGCAGGGACGCGTTCTGGGCGGCGAGGGTGAGGCGGAGGGAGAGGCAGTGCAGCGGAGCAGGGACGGCGGTGGAGGCCACGTGGCTGAACAGCATGCTCTGCCGCACCACTGCATCCGCCTGCCTTCCAGCCTCGCCCAGCCGCTCCTCCAGCCGCACTAGCGCACTGCTTCTCTCCGCAGATGCTGCTGCTGCGCTGCTCTCCTTGCCATGGCTGCCGCCCGCATGACTGCCCTGTCCGCCGCTGCTGCTCCTCGTGCCCCCGCTCCTGCTGCCGCTGCCACCACTATCACGGCTGGGGCTGCTGCTGCTGCTGCTGCCGCCATCAAGCGCCAATAGAGCGTCATCATGCACCGCAGCTGCATGCGCAGAGGCGGAGGCGTTGAGGAGGGGAAGGGAAAGGGGCAGGGGAAGCGGCAGGGGAAGCGGGGAGGAGGAGGAGGAGGAGAGCAGAAGCAGGCAGCGGTTCATCTCCCGCCTGCTCTGCTCCGCCATCGCGTTGTCCCTGAACTCCACAGCCGCCCCCAAATACGCCTGCACCGCCAGCAGACACTGCCTCAACCGCCGCACCTTTTCCCTCCTCGCCCCTTTGCCTGCTCCGCGCACCGCACCTCCCACACCTACCGCACCTCTCGCACCTCCCGCACCCGCAGCACCTGCAGCACCTGCTTTTGCTGATGCTCCTGAATCTCCTGACGTGCTTCTTGCAGCCGATACTCTCAACTGGTGTGAATCCAGCGATAATCTCTCGGCCGCTGCAGGTGCCGACCCCTCTGCGCCTTCCACACCACCTCCTCTCCCTCCATCTCCATCTCCATCTCCATCTCCTTCTCCTTCTCCTCCTTCTTCCTCTCCTGGCCCCGCTCGCGTATCATCCCCTCTCGTGTTATCCCTTCCCTGTTCTCTCGCGCCCCTCTTTTGACCTCCGTTCGCACCTTCACTGCCGCTCTCTTTCCCGGCGTCCCACCCGCGTCTATCCGGAAAGAGGACTCGGTCGTTCGTTTCTCCGTTGGCTTCTCTCCCGTCGCCGTGCAGCAGTGATCGTCCAACGGCGGATCGCGCCAGCGCAATCGCGGCGGGCAAGGTGTCTAGATCGGACGGTTGCGAACCTACGAGGGTGGAGTGGGTGGGTGGGGCCGATGGAACAGAGGAGTTAATACGAAGAGGACGGAAGAGAAGAGAGGGAAGGCAAGGAGGAGAAGCTAGGGATTGGGGGTGCACGGGAAAGACAAGGAACCTTCGTTAGAAATGCCGACTCGTGTGAGAGAACTAGTCTCTGTCAGACTCGTTACTATTTTGGGGGGACTTTCTAGTAGTAATGCTTGTGGAGGTGTTTTGATAGGGGATCAAAGAACACGGAATAGTTCTCATCGCCGCGACCATCGGCACCGTGAGCAACAAAGCCCCTGTGAGTCGGCGCAAAAGAGCACCGTGAACAGCGATCCCCTTCATGATGCCTGTTTATGGAATCAGAGTGCTTTCTCGCAGAATAACGCGCGGGAGCAGCCGCTACCCACCCACCTCGCGAAAGCAGCATCATGTGCGCCCGTCGCTCGGACACGCTGCCGCCGCCGCCGTCGCGTAACCCGGCCGGCGTCGCAACCGTCGCAGGGACGTCGAGCGAAGCGTCCTGCGTTCGCATGAACATGAGCTGCTGCGTCGCCATCAGCAGCAGCACGACCATCAGCGTCGCACGCGCTACTGCGACGACGCCGTGCCGCCTCGCTGCTCGTAGCAGTATCCAGTGTTTCCAACGCGACAGCCACATCGACCCGCTTCCGCTCCCGCTCCCGCTCCCGCTGCCGCTTCCGCTGCCGCTGCCACTCCCTCTGGCACTGAAACTACTACGAGAAATGGACCAGTGAGAGGGTACCGACAGCAACAGCTTCGACTGTTTCCCGCCATTTGCCACAGTCCCTGCCGCCATCAGAATTTGCGCGAGCCACGCGCGCGAGCGCCGCCGCTGATCGAGCGTTTCACGCGTGAATCCCGCTAAGCAGCACTAGTCCTGGCGCTAGTATAGTAGTACTAGCTGACGTGGCAGGCTACGACCGCACGAAGGTGAATTTTGGTGAATGAATGTGTCAGCAACGCGCCGACTCTAGGAGGTCACTTAAGTATCGACGACGAAATTCACTCGGCGGAGAGAAGGCGGAGAGAAGGAGCTCTCCATCATGGATGGCGTGTCTATCGACGAATGGCGGTAACCGCGGCCGCGGCTGGACTGGCACACTGGCAGCGCCAGGCCACAGAGTGATAGGTGCTGGCTTCGCACGACCTCTTAACTGTGTCGCGGCTTCTCACAGCTTCTCACAGCTTCTCACGGCTTCTCACAACTCACGCTCGACTATTGGCCTATTACTAAGTGTTTGCGTGGCCCCTGTTGGCAATGACTAACTCCCGTGGCGGGAGCTGCCTTATCACCTCGACGTCGCTAATTCCCAGATTGCCGCCCGTTACGGGAGCTCACATGGAAAGATGTCGAATTTGCTTCGTTCGAGTTTCGACTGATCTCTAATGGCACCGCTAGAAACTCGCGAGCTCTCCGAGCTGCTCATTCTGACTCGAGTTGTCACGGTGGAGCTTGCAAGAGGAGAGGGAGGGGAGAACGAGAGAGACGAGTTGGTTTGGTTCGGTTGGGTGATTCGAGGAGAGAGCTGTGCGGCAGGTGTGAAGTTGGATCAGCAGGAGGTCTGGCTCTAGAAGCGGCGCTAAGGAGCGCGCATGCGGTATGCTGACAGGAGGACAGGCGGACAGGCGGACGGAGAAACGGAGGCAGGTCGCGACTTTTTTTTAGGTGCCTCCGAAAGAGGCCGTACGGACAGACGGGATTGGCGGGACCGCCTGGCCGGGCCCATCGACGGCCTGTCAATGAGACTTGCTACCGCGAGGCGCGATATGAGAACTCGGGTCGGGTCGGGACGGGACTCAGACTTGGGAGCCGGGACTTAAGACTTGGGAGGGACGGCATGTACCGAGGGAGGAAAATACGACTCCGTCAGCAAAGTACGCACAGGTCAACTCATAGCACGAAGCGCTGCGCGGCTTGCGGAGACTCGCTAGAATTGATAGATGGTGGTGATGGACGGCCGGACGGCATGCTGGAAGACATAAGTTATCATCTATGAAGCGAAGCGACGCTTGCATTGCATACTCTTAGGAAACGTGGAATCTATTGGGTGCCGGATGTGCGAATGGACCTCGACGTTTTGAATTGAAGGTGGATAGACGTCCAGGCAGGGGTGGATGGATGTGCTGTATCCTGTTGTCAGCCAAGTGGTGCTGGTGATGATGATGAGAAAGCCAGGGTAACGGGAAAAGGGTCAGAACCAAGGGGAGAGTTGACACCACACAGCAGTGCAGATCATTGGCTCAGAGAGCAGACGAGGAGGCAGAGGTCACAGAAACGAACACAGCGAATCCAGTCTGGTTGTGGACATCGCCTGGTCTCGCCTCGCCTCTGCCAAAAATTGGTGGGGTGGTGGTCAGCGGACCCGCGCCGCGGATGCGGGGTGTGTGGATGTGAAGTGAATGTCCGCCTGGTTGGATGGAATCACTTCGCGAGATGTTTCGAGCTGTGCGAGCAAGCGAGCGACTAAATGGTTGTGTGCTGATTGGTTGCTTCGGGGGTTTGGACTTGTGGTGGTGTGGTGACACCACGGTGCGCCGGCGGTTTTGTTCAAGTGGGACGAGGCGCGACGAAGGGCTAAGCGCGGCTTCTTCGTGGTATGCGGTAACAGGGATGTCCACCTGAGCGAAAGGCTGACGACGCCAGCGAAACGGAGTGGACGTTCGAGAATCGAACACTGACGATGAATGTATGTGGACGGACCTGAGCGACTAAGCAATCAGAGACTTTCCGATAAATGTGGCTCCCCCAAGACAAGGGACAGGATCGCGGTCTGTGCTGTCTAAGTGGGCCGCTGCGCGTGCTGCGCAAAGGCCGAGTCGCAGCATCGAAACAAGAACCAAGCTCCTTACAGGAACATCGCTTTGCTGTCACCATGAGGTCGAAACGAGATAACCCTCGAATACGTGCTCCTTACATATTCATCGCTTTGCTTTATGAATATGAGCTTTGCCCAGCCGCGAACCCTAGAAAATGACTCCAAGTCTTCCGTGGATCGTCGAAGTACCCCGAATTAGCAGCAACAGCTGAAGAGAAATGCCAGAAGCTAAAAAATACAATGTCAATGGACGTCATATCAACCTTACTCTAAGGACGCGGTGCAAGTGCAAATATCGCAGGATCGTCTGCAAATATCGAGCCCCACAATCGAGTGGGCAGATCGATTGGCAGAACGTGGCGACCGCGACGTTGTAACGATCGCCCCTTTAGAATTGACAGATCTCTCACAATCAGTGATCAATCGCATTCGCACACTGTACATAAATTTTGGCAAAAAATAGTACTGTATATGGTTACATTGTAGTAAATAGGGTAACTGATCCCCACATCGATCGCCAATAACGATCAATCGTCTACTTTTACCGCGTCCTAAGGGCGTGTTCCTACGGCCCCGTATCAGCCGACCTCTTGTCATACTTGTGCGCTTCCATGCATTTCAGTGTGATCGAATGTTATTACATGTGTTCCAGTACGTTGCGACGCGAATCTGTCAAGAGGTTCGCCTGATAAGGGGCCGTAGGAACACGCCCTAAACACAAGTCGATCACCCAATTCCTACACAAGTAGCCCGAAGAACCTAGTAGCACTGAAATCTCAAACAAAATATTCCTGGCATTCTTGATTTTTCAAAGTTGGCTGCCTTTCAAAAAAGAGTGCTTCAGACTTATGTTTTTTTTTTTTTAATACTGGAGAAATCCGAGCACCTGCTTACCGGGTAATGCGCTTTCATAGTATGAGATTCTTGACCTTCTACAAAGTTTTCCGCACTTCACATGACTACCGCACTCCCCCCTGCTGCCAAATCTGGAGTTGGCAGCTGGGCCACCCATTTTCACTGCTTTGTCAGCAGCAATCTGTTGGAATCTAGTAGTAGGAATGAATGCACTATGGAAGAGTTGGGTACAAGTATGAAACCCCAAACGGAGCTGTACCCCATATTGGCTACCCTACTACAACCTACACACATATAACAAATATATTATTTGACACACCCCCATAGGCAAAGTGGGGGAGAACAAGGGGTCACAAGACCAGCCAAGAGAAGCAAAGCAAGCTAAGGGTGGATCACAACGTCACCACACACACTGAGCACAAACAAAGGGCCACAAGGCCAGTTCACATGCAGAGATATATATGCAACAACGGCAGCACAGTAATCTCTACCTAGCAGAGCAAGCATGCAGGTAGATATATAGATCACAGTACAGGCAAAGACTACAGCAAGTGAGAAAACGTGGGCACAAGGCCTAACAAAGTACAAGAACGCTGATGATCACCAGACGGAAGTGCCTTGGTGAATATATCAGCAGTGTTGGCCTGAGTGGCTACGTGAGCAAGACGAAGCTGACCACACTGCTGCAACTCTCGAGCAAGGAAGTAATGTAGAGCGATGTGCTTCATTCTGTGCTCCAGTCCGTGCTCCTGACACAAGGCAATGGCGGCCTTGTTGTCGATGTACAGCACTGGAGGAGAACGAGGCCGCTCTCCCAAGTCGGTCAGCAGGTAGGTGAGCCAGCGTAGCTCCTATGCAGCCATGGGTGTGGCGTAGATCTCAGCCTCACAACTGGAGCCGAGAACTGAAAACGAGTGTGTAGACCGCCAGGAAACTGAACCAGAGCCAAGGCTAAAGGTGTAACCCTGTGACGACCGCTGTGTAGCTAGGTCGTCAACCCAAAAAGCGTCCGAGTGCCCAGTGAGGACAAATGGGCTCCGCCCTCCAAGCACGAGCCCCATGCCCGATGTACTGTACAAGTAGCGCAGTACCCTCTTAGCAGCATCCATGTGCACCTTTCGGTGCCTACCAGGAGCCACGTAGCGAGCCAGAAGGCCGAGAGGGTACGCAAGGTCAGGTTGAGTGCAGGTCATCAGGTACATAAGGCAGCCCACTGGCTCTGGGTACGGGCCACTCGGCTCTACGGACTCGTCCGAAGGTGGAGCTGAGAGCGAGTGGCCTGTAGCCAGAGGTGTGTGCTGTGGCGAGAACCAGGTGAAGCCGAAGCGTTGAAGGACCTGCTGCACCATGCGTGACAGAGTTAGTGTGATGGTGCGGCGTGCTCTGTCCCGGGTGATCTGCAAGCCAAGGTAGCTGCGCAGCTCACCCAGGTCTGTGCACGTGTGTCTCTTCTGCAGCTTCGACTTCACCAGGGCGAGAGCCTCAGTGATAGCAGTGGCAAAGACCAAGTCGTCGACGTACACGAGGATGTAGAACGGCGGCAGCGAAGTGTCGGTGCGCAGAAACAGCGACGGGTCAGCAGTAGAAGGCGCAAACCCAAGAGCCGCAAGTGTAGTCCTCAGTGTGTCGTGCCACTCACGTGGCGCCTGGCGGAGACCGTAGACCGGCCGCCGGAGGCTCCACTAGGTACCAGGAGGGAACGACCCAGTGAAGCCAGGAGGGCGGCGCAACCAGATCTCCTCGTGCAGGCTGCCCTGTAAGAAAGCTGTGCTGAAGTCAAGAGAGTGAAGCTCGTAGTCACGCTGAGCGGCAACGTGCAGCAACACCCGAAGAGTGGTCATCTTCGGGGTGGGGGAGAAGGCCTAGAAAAAGTCTACTCCCTCTCGCTGACTGAAACCTCGAGCAACGTAACGAGCCTTGAAGACAGACAGAGAACCTGGCGGCCGCTTCACCCTGAAAATCCACATGCCACTGACGATGTTCGCCCTAGGAGGGGTAACCTCGTCAACGTAAGTGCCTGTGGACTTCCAGGATGCCATCTCTGCATCCATGGCTGTCTGCCACTGAGAGGAGTACTCACCCGCGATCGCCTCAGCGTAAGAGCGCGGGGTCGGGATGTCTGGTGCATCCGGGTGTCTCTCAGGGGCAAGCAGCATGGACACGAGATGAGGCGCAGCGGCTGCAAGACACTCAAGGTCCTCGTGCCTGTCCTCAAGGACGTCCGTGCCAAAAGCACACTCACCCCTGACGGACGGAGGACAGACAGACTCAGAATCAGCAACAAAACTAGCGGTGTAGTCTAGACGACAGGCAGCAGCAAAGTGAACAAGCTCAGTGACTAAGGCAGACGCAGCAGCAGACTCAAACGACGGGTCAGTGAGAACTGGGGCTAGCAGACGCGTGACAGTAGGGTGAGCAGCACGGGTGCGGTCAGACTCAGGCTCAGGAACGGTAGGCAGAGAAGACGCAGGAGGGGACGGCAGGGGAACACGCTGCAGAGTAGAGGAAGGACGACGGACTACAAGGTGGGTGCCGGGGACAGCCGGCTGACGCGAACGAGGAACACGACGACCGGAACGACCAGAACGGACAGGCAAGACAGGACGCAACGCACGCTTACGACGCTCAGTAAGACCCCCTGTTTGCTCAGTGTAAGGAGAAGGAGCAGGCAGCGGTGAGCCACGCTGTAACGGAAGACCAGTAGACGAAGGGAGACTAAGAACCTGGCGAAGCATAGAGTCAGACGGTGGATGAGACGACGGAGATTGTGGAGCAAAGAACAGGCGTGGCTGTGCAGTGCCACCAGCACCAGTAGCTCCAGCACCCCCAGCAGCTCCAGCACCTCCAGCAGCTCCAGAACCCTCAGCGCCAGCTCCTCCAGGACCAGCTCCACCAGCAGCAGCACCTCCAGAACCGGCACCTCCAGTCTCAGGGTCTCCAGCCTCAGTGTCTCCAGCAGCAGCACCCCCAGATCCAGGGTCTCCAGCAGTAGCACCCTCAGGCTCAGCATCTCCTGCCCCAGCAGCTCTAGTACCTCTAGTACGAGCACCTCCGGGACCAGCACCACTCCCAGCTCCAGTGACGTCAGCAGAAGTACCTCCAGCGGCAGAGCCCCGAGCTCCAGAAGCACGACCCTGACGGCGACCGTACGAGTCGTGCAGCTGCTGTGAGGTGAGAGGCACACGCGGACGAAGGCGGCTACTCCAAGGAGACCGCGCAACAGCAGAGTCAGAACCCTCAGCGCTAGCACCCGCAGCAGCTCCAGAACCTCCAGCGCGAGCACCCGCAGCAGCTCCAGAACCTCCAGCTCCAGCACCACCAGCAGCTCCAGAACCTCCAGCTCCAACACCCTCAGCAGCTCCAGAACCTCCAGCAGAAACAACTCCAGTAGCAGAGTCACCAGCTCCAGCGCCTCCCGCAGCAGGGCCCCTAGCTCCAGCAGCGCGACCCTGACGGCCAACGTACCACTCACGCAGCTGCTGTGGGGAGAGAGGGAGTCGACTACGAGAGTGCAGCGGCGAGGCACCAGCGGAGCGACTACGGAGATAGCCGCTCCAGGGAGAGTGCTCACCAGACGCCTCAGCGCCCCCAGGTGCATCACCCCCAGACTCAGTACCCCCAGGCTCAGCACCCCCAGACTCCTCATGCCCAGGCTCAGCACCTCCAGTCTCCGCACCCCCAGGCTCCGCACCTCCAGGCTCCGCACCCCCAGGCTCAGCACCCCCAGGCTCCGCACCCCCAGGCTCAGCACCCCCAGAAGCAGCACCCCGAGCAGGACCACCCTCAGTAGGACCTGAGTCACCAGTGACCTCAACCGGCGCAGTCAAGGGAGGAGGGTCTACTTGAGACACACCTGAAGGAGCAGGACCGGGAGCGGGGAGGGGGTCTACCTGGCGAGGAAGAGCGGCGGGGGGGGGAGAGGGGCAGTGCGGTAGGGGAAGAGACGGTAAAAGGGAACCGACTCGTCGAACGTGACGTCCTGAGAGGGAAAGACACGGCGCAAAGTGGGGTGGTAAAACTGCCAACCAGGCGCGTCAGGGACAAAGCCAAGGAAGACACACGGAACAGCGCGGGCGGAGAGCTTGTCCGCGGTGGTATCGCGGACAAAGGCACGAGCACCTCAGACCCGGAAACGCGACGCATCACCAACCTTCCCCGTCCACAGCAGTGTGGGCGAGGTCTCCGGCAAGGAGACACGGGGCCAGAGGTTAAGCTGATGCGCGGCGTACCGGACCGCAAACGGCCACAGAAAATGGGGGGCAGCCGCATGGATCATGGAGGTAAGAGCGACCTCCATGACTAAGCCAATGCGGCGCTCAGCAACCCCATTCTGCTGCGGAGAGGCCGGAAGCGTGAACGTCTGGCGGATGACGTGCTCTGCACAGAAGGCTGCCAAGAGGTCTGAGGAGAACTCACCACCTCTGTCAGAGTGCAGACGCAGGACAGGAAAGTCCGACTGGAACCGCTCGCAGAGCTGGAGACGAACAGCGCAGATCAACGGGATCAAAATATCAGGGACATCCCCCTTGCGCTGCAAGGGGAAGACCGTGGTGTAACGCGTGTAGTCGTCGACGACCAGCAGGAAGTACCGCTCGTGGCCCTGTCCACGGACGCGGGCTGGGCCCCACACGTCCAGGTGGAGAGTCTGAGAAGAAACGAGGAATGAAATGACTAAGTGAAAGTTGGGTACAAAAAGCAAACCCTAGAAAACTGTACCCCATATGTGCCACCCCACTATAGCCTACAGTAGCTATGTCATATAAATCTGACACACCCCCATAGGCAAAGTGGGGGAGAACAAGGGGTCACAGGACCAGTCAAGCAAAGCAAAACAAGCTCAGTGTGGATCACAAAGTCACCACACATTCCGAGCACAAGTTCAAGGCCACAAGGCCAGTTCACATGCAGGATTACATATACATATAAGGCTAGACAAGCAAGAGCAGGAGTATATATATATATGCATCAGTACAAACAAGGTCAAGGGGTGAGCAAGTGAGGCAAGGTGGGCACAAGACCCAGCTGAGTACAGAAGCGCTGATGATCACAAGGCGCAAGTACCTTGGTGAAGATATCAGCAGTGTTGGCCTGAGAGGCCACGTACGCAAGCCGCAGCTGACCACGCTGCTGTAGCTCACGAGCAAGGAAGTAGCGGAGAGCAATGTGCTTCGTTCTGTGCTCCAGTCTCTGCTCTCGACACAAGGCCAGCATGGCCTTGTTGTCTACGTACAGCACTGGAGGAGAACGAGGCGGCTCTCCGAGGTCAGTCAGCAGGTAGGTGAGCCAGCGAAGCTCCTGTGCAGCCATGGCCCCGGCGTAGATCTCAGCCTCACAACTGGAGCCGAGAACAGAAGACGAGCGGGTAGCCCGCCACGAAACAGAGCCGGAACCGAGGCTGAAGGTGTAACCCTGTGACGACCGCTGCGTAGCCTGGTCGTCAGCCCAAGAAGCGTCTGCGTGCCCAGTGAGGACCACTGGACTCTGCCCTCCAAGCACAAGCCCCATGCCCGAGGTACTGCACAAGTAACGCAACACCCTCTTCGCTGCAGCCATGTGCTCCGGTCTGTGTCTCCCAGGAGCAACATAGCGTGCGAGAATGCTAAGAGGGTATGCGAGGTCAGGTCGTGTGCAGGTCATCAGGTACATGAGGCAGCCAACAAGCTCTGGGTACGGGCCACTCGACTCTACGGACTCATCCGAAGGCAGAGCTGAGAGCGAGTGGCGAGTAGGCAGAGGAGTGGCCTGAGGCGAGGAGTACGTGAAGCCGAAGCGCTGAAGGACCTGCTGCACCATGTGTGACTGAGTCAGGGTAATGGTGCGGCGTGCTCTGTCCCGGGTGATCTGCAAGCCAAGGTAGCTGCGCAGTTCACCCAGGTCTGTGCACGTGTGTCTCTTCTGCAGCTCGGACTTCACGTGGGCGAGTCCAGCAGTGTCAGCTGTGGCAAAGACCAAGTCGTCGACGTACACGAGGATGTAGAACGGCGGCAAAGAAGTGTCGGTGCGCAGAAACAGCGACGGGTCGGCAGTAGAGGGAGCAAACCCAAGAGCCGCAAGTGTAGTCCTCAGTGTGTCGTGCCACTCACGCGGTGCCTGGCGGAGACCGTAGACTGGCCGCCGGAGGCTCCACTGGGTGCCAGGAGGAAAAGACCCAGTGAAGCCAGGTGGGCGACGCAGCCAGATCTCCTCGTGCAGGCTGCCCTGCAAGAAAGCAGTGCTGAAGTCAAGAGAGTGCAGCTCGTAGTCGCGGTGAGCAGCTATGTGCAGCAGTACCCGAAGAGTGGTCATCTTCGGGGTGGGAGAGAAGGTCTGAAAGTAGTCAACTCCCTGCCGCTGACTGAAGCCACGAGCCACGTAACGCGCCTTGAAGACAGGCGGAGAACCCGACGGCCGCTTCACCCTGAAAATCCACATGCCACTGACGATGTTCGCCCCAGGCGGGGGAACCTCGTCAACGTAGGTACCTGTGGACTTCCAGGAAGCCATCTCTGTGTCCATAGCTGCCTGCCACTGAGAGGAGTAGGGACCCTCTATCGCCTCCGCGTAAGAGCGCGGAGTCGGGATGTCAAGTGCATCCGGGTCTCCCTCAAGGGTAAGCAGTACGGACACGAGATGAGGTGAAGCAGCAGCCAAACACTGGAACTCCTCCTGCCTGTCCTCAAGGACGTCCGTGCCAAGGGCACACTCACCCCCGACGGACGGAGGACAGACAGACTCAGACTCAGCGACAAGACAAGCAGCGTAGTCTAGACGACAGCGAGCAGCAAAGTCGACGAGCTCAGCAACTAGGGCAGACGCAGCAGTGGACGCAAAGGAAGGGTCAGTGACGACAGTAGCAAGGAGACGCGTGACAGTAGGACTGGCAGCACGAAGAGAGTCCGACTCTGGGTCGGGAAGAGCAGGAAGAGAGGACTCAGGAGGAGAAGGCAAAGGGGCACGCAGAGGAGCAGTGGACGGACGCAGAGACATCCGGTGCGTGCCAGGGACAGGAGGAGGACGCTGACGCGAACCACGACCACTAGCGCGAGCAGTACGGAAAGGCGACGCAGGACGCGACGCAGGCTCACGACGCTCAGCAAGACCTCCAGTAGGACCAGTGTAGGGAGAAGGAGCGGGCAGTGGGGAGGCCGGCTGTAACTGTAACTGTGACAGGACAGGCTGTGGACTCTCTAAGGGAGGAGGAGGGCCAGTAGAAGGCGGGAGAGCAAGAACCTGCTGAAGGAGCGGAACGAAGTACGGCCGAGGCCGCGCGGCGACTCCAGACACAGCAGGGACAGCACCAGTACCCCAAGCGGCAGCACCAGCGCCAGCAGCAACTCCAGCTCCAGTACCTCCAGCAGCACCAGTAGCACCCCCAGCAGGCCCGCCTCCAGGACGACAGCAGTAGCCTCAGCGTCAACACCCTCAGCAGCTCCAGCTCCAGTCGTACCCGCAGGCCCAGTAGCTCCAGTACTCCCAGTACGAGCACCTCCGGGACCCGCGGCACCAGCACCCTCAGTAGCCGAAGAACCTCCAGCTCCAGCAGCACGCCTCCAGCGCCGGGCAAACCACTCGCGCAGCTCCTGTGGAGAGAGTGGCTCCCGCCGAGACGAAGCACCCGGAGAACCTCCAGGCTCAGCACCGCCAGACGCCACACAAGCAGGCCCAGCTCCCTCAGGCTCCACACCCCCAGGCCCAGCACCTCCAGGCGTAGCACCCCCAGGCTCAGCACCCCCAGGCTCAGCACCTCTAGTAGTAGCACCTCCAGGCTCAGCACCCCCAGGCTCAGCACCCCCAGTAGTAGCACCCTCAGGCTCAGCACCCCAAGGCGTAGCACCCACACGCTCAGCACCCCCAGCGTCAGCACCCCCAGGCTCAGCACCCTCAGCAGCACCAGAGTCACCAGTAACCTCGACAGGCTCGACTGCGTCTACCTGGGACACACCTGAAGGGGCAGGACCCTGAGGGGGGAGGGGGTCTACCGGGGGGGGACCTGGCACAAGGAAGAGCGGTGGTGGGGGGAGGGACGGAGTGCGGTAGGGGAAGAGGCGGTAGTAGGGGACCGACTCGTCAAACGTGACGTCCTGGGAGGACAGAACACGGCGAGAGGTGGGGTGGTAGAACTGCCACCCTGGCGCGTCAGGGGGGAAGCCAAGGAAGACGCAAGGAGCAGCACGAGGGGACAGCTTGTCCGCAGACAAGTCGCGGACAAACGCCCGAGATCCCCAGACACGGAACGCAGACGCATCGCCAACCTTCCCCGTCCACAGCAAAGCAGGGGAGGTCTCCGGTCTGGAGACCCTAGGGTGAAGGTTGATCTGATGCGCCGCGTACCGAACCGCAAACGGCCACAGAAAATGGGGGGCAGCCGCATGCATCATGGACGTACGGGCGACGTCCATGACCATGCCAATGCGGCGCTCAGCAATCCCATTTTGCTGTGGAGAGTCCGGAAGCGTGAAGGTCTGGCGGATGCCTCGTGCTCGACAGTAGGCTCGCAGAAGGCCAGAGGAGAACTCTCCACCTCTGTCAGAGTGCAGACGCAGAACAGGAAAGTCCGAACCGAAGCTCTGCCTGAGCTGGAGACGAGCTGCGCGGATCCAGTCGATCAACACCTCAGTGACATCACCCTTGCTGCGCAAGGGGAAGACTGTGGTGTAACGCGAGTAGTCGTCAACCACCAGCAGGAAGTAGCGCTCGTGACCCTGTCCACGGACGCGGGCCGGGCCCCACACGTCCATGTGAAGCGTCTGCAGCGGGGCCTCTGTCGGAGGAAACTGGGAGGAGTGAGGGGCAGCCCGCTGCCGCCCCTCGACACAGGGGACGCAGGTAGGGCCAGGCCCCGGAGGAAGGGGAGGGAGGGACCGGGGAAGACCAGAGACAAGGACACGGGAGGCCATGCCTCGGAGACGAAGCAGGGAGGGGTGACCAAGGCGGTGGTGCCAGAGGAGAGTCTCGTGAGACAGGAGGCGACATGAACAGGGGGCAGACTCAGGACCAGACCTGGACGCTGCAGCAAACACCTGACCCGACGCAGCTACCTGACCAGACGCAGTGACTGGAGGAGACGCAGTGGTCAGGGTGTACAGGCTCGACCCCGGCCGACGGGTAAACGTGGCCAGGTGTCGGCCAGTCCGAGCGTCCGTGCAGTGGGTCACCCGCTGACTCGCAGGAGTGAACTGGTGAACCCCTGCATCCTGTAGGTCAGCACCACTCACCAAGTTCGTAGAGAACGAGGGGAGGTAAAGACCAGACAGGGTGCCAGAGGGGGCCGCCGGACACGGGAGGACAGTGGAGAAGTGAGCAAGGACAGGACCCCCAGAGGGGTCTGCCAGAGAGACCGCAACTGGCCGGCCAAGCGGCGTGAGTGTGGTGCGGTCTCGAAAGAAGGAGCGAGAAGCCCCCGAGTCAAGGGTGAAGGTGTGGGAGGCCGAGGCCGACGCAGAACCTGAGAGAGCAGACTCACCAGCACCTGAGGGAGCAGACGCACCTAGAGCAGCAGCCTCGCTAGCACCTAGAGCAGCAGCCTCACCAGTACCTAGAGCAGCAGTCTCAATGCCCGGGTCGGGCGGAAAACACCGGTAACAGTCACCCTCATCACTAATAGTCACAGTATACATGGCAGCAAGAATAGCTTCAAAGTCAAGGTCAAAGACAGCCACACCCGCCCTAGACAGCTCACCCCAGCGGGGGATCTCAGTGGCCTCAGGGAACCGGTGACGCCAAGCGTCCGTCAGGCGGCCAAAGCAGCGCTGGGTGGAGTGCGCACCCCCACACTGCTCACCCGCGCGGTCGCCGGTGCGGAGGACGTAGGTGCACGGACCAGTACCCCCACCCCTCTGGCGTGCAGCGTACCACTCACGGAGCTGCTGAGGGGAGGGGATGTCACGAGTGCGCTGCTGCTGCTGCTGCTGCTGCTGGCGCTGACCACCACCGGAGCCGACTCTCTGCGCAGCGCCACCCCGACCAGCTCCACCTCCTCCGCCGCCTCCTCCTCCACCGCCGCCACCTCCGCTCCCACCGCCACCGCCGCCGCCGCCTCCGCCTCCACTGCCACCACCGACACCTCCACCCCCGCCACCACCCCCACCGCCACCCCCACCCCCTCCACCGCCTCCACCGCCGCCTCCACCGCCCCCGCTAGCTCCTCCAGTGCCCCTGCCCCCCTTGCCCTTGCCAGGGCGGCGTCTCCCGCTAGGGGTAGACGCCGCACCGACCGACTCAAGCCCAACGAGGTCGGCCGCAGCAGCAGAGGCAACAGAGGGCAAAAGGGGGGAGGGGGAACACCCCTCAAAGATGGGGGTGCGAGGGTCACCACGAGAGGCTCCTACAGCTACTATGCTCTTCTCTGCTGCTAGGAGGGACTTCTCGAGGAGGTCAACGGTGAGAGTGGTGGGGCAAACAGAGAGGAAGTGGTCCCTGACTACGCGAAGGGAGTCAGGGAGCCGGGTGACTATGTAGTAGAGGGTGATGTACATGGGGGGGGGGTTCTTGGCGCAGAACTCTGCAGGAAGCGCAGCGCGGTAGCGAGTGTCACTAGTGCGGAGGTGCGTAATGAGGTCAGCGACTGTGGGAAAGGCAGCAAGGTCAGGGAAGAGGTACGGTAGCATGAGGCGGCTAAGTGCAGCAGTGGCAAGGGAGGAGTAGCGCGCAACTACAGCGTCGTACAAGGTCTGAGCACTCTTGTACTGGCTAAAGTGCGCACGCTCAGAGGTAGGTAGGTGGCGACGCACAGCAAGACGTGCAGCAGCATCGCGCGTGGCCCACTGGGAGCGAACAGTGGCGTCAGCAGCAGCAGCGGGGGCAGGAGAGGCACCAGAAGTGAGGTCAAAGAGGGAGAGGCCGTCTGCGCTGTCGCACTGTAAGAAAAGCTGCAGGTCATCTATCCAAACGTCAAAGTCAATGGCCCGACCCTCAGCGTCAAAAGCGAGGACACTAGGGGTAGCCATGACAGCAGTAGACTAGCAACGCAAACAGTAGGGTGAGGGCAGTGCTGTGAAAGGGGCGCTGCTCTTACCGGACAGGGCGGCTCGGGTGGCTCGGCTGTAGGGCGGCTCGGCGGCTCGGTTGCTGAGCGGCTCGGCGGCTCGGCGGCTCGGCTGCTGGGCGGCTCGGCGGCTCGGCTGCTGGGCGGCTCGGCGGCTCGGCTGCTGGGCGGCTCGGCTGCTGGGCGGCTCGGCTGCTGGGCGGCTCGGCTGCTGGGCGGCTCGGCGGCTGGGCGGCTTGGCTGCTGGGCGGCTCGGCGGGGCCGCTGAGAGGGCGGCGTCCGGGGCCGCTGGGAGGAGGCGGCGGGGCCGCTGAGAGGAGGCGGCGGGGCCGCAAAGGTAGGTGGCGGGGCCGCAGGTAGGTGGCGGGGCCGCTAGTAGGTGGCATGGCCGCATGTAGGTGGCGGGGCCGCTGGTAGATGGCGGGGCCGCACAGGCAAGTGGCGGGGCCGCGGAGGTAGGTGGCGGGGCCACACAGGTAGGTGGCGGGGCCGCGGAGGTAGGTGGCGGGGCCGCACAGTGAGGTGGCGGGGCCGCGAAGGTAGGTGGCGGGGCTGCACAGGTAGGTGGCGGGGCCGCGGAGGTAGGTGGCGGGGCCGCACAGGTAGGTGGCGGGGCCGCGAAGGTAGGTGGCGGGGCCGCACAGGTAGGTGGCGGGGCCGCGGAGGTAGGTGGCGGGGCCGCACAGTTAGGTGGCGGGGCCGCGAAGGTAGGTGGCGGGGCCGCACAGGTAGGTGGCGGGGCCGCGGAGGTAGGTGGCGGGGCCGCGTAAGGTGGCGATGGGCGCGACGGGCGCGACGGGCGCGACGGGCGCGACGGGCGCGACAGGCGCGACGGGCGCGACGGGCCGAAAGGGCGGCGCGAAGGGCCGTAGGGGCGGCGCGACTCGGGCCGGAGCAAAACGCGCTACGGGCAGGAAAAAAAATAATTTCGTGGTGGTGGGCCCTAGGAATCGTTCCCACTAGGGAACCTGCTCGATACCATGAGAAGAAACGAGGAATGAAATGACTAAGTGAAAGTTGGGTACAAAAAGCAAACCCTAGAAAACTGTACCCCATATGTGCCACCCCACTATAGCCTACAGTAGCTATGTCATATAAATCTGACAGAGTCTGCAGGGGAGCCTCTGTGGGAGGGAACGAGGAGGAGTGAGGAGCGGCGCGCTGCCGCCCCTCGACACAGGGAAGAAAGGGAGGAGCAAGCGAGGGAGGGAGGGAGGGAGAACCCTCGGAAGACCAGAGACAAGGACACGGCGGTGCATGCTACGAAGGCGCTTCACCGAGGGGTGACCAAGGTGGTGGTGCCAAAGGAGGGTCTGGTGCGACAAAGCGCGACACGAGCAGGGGGCCGCTAGCTGACCTAACGCAGACGCAGACGCAACGACCTGAGGGGACACAGTAGTTAGTGTGTACAGACGCGAGCCAGGCGCACGGGTAAACGTGGCCAGGTGCCGGCCCGTCTGGGAGCACGTACAGTGGGTCACGCGCTGTCCTCCAGGAGTGAACTGGTCAACCCACTGGTCCTGGAGGTCAGCACCACTCACCAAGCTCGTAGAGAACGAGGGGAGGTGAAGACCTGACAGGGAGCCAGACGGGACCGCCGGACACGGCAGGACCGTGGAGGAGTGCGCAAGGACTGGACCCCCCAGAGAGGTCTGTCAGGGAGACTTCAACCGGCCGACCGAGCGGCGTGAGGGTGGTGCTGTCGCGAAAGAAGGAGCGGGAAGCACCTGAGTCAAGTGTGAAGGTGTACAAGGCCTCAGCAGGTGCAGTACCAGACAGAGCAGACTCACCAGCACCTGGAGCAGCAGCCTCACCAGCACCTAGAGCAGGAGACGCACTAGCACCTAGAGCAGCAGCCTCACCAGCACCTAGAGCAGCAGGCTCTATACTTGGGTCAGGCGGTACGCACAGGTAACAGGCACCGTGAGCACTAGTAGGCAATGCATACATGGCAGTGAGAATAGCATCATAGTCAAGAGCAAAGATATCTACCCTCTGTCCAAGCAGCTCCAGCCAGGTGGGGAGCTCAGCCTCGTCACCAAACTCGGTACGCCAGGTGTCGCTCAGACGGGCGAAGCAGCGGGACTGTGTGTGACCAAGCGTCCCGCAAGCCTGACCAGTCCGATCACCTGTGCGAATGACGTACGGGCAGCGAACGGTACTCAAAGACCCTCTACTCTGAGCGTACCACTCATGAAGCTGATAGGGCGTAAGTGTCTCGCGCGGACGCCGCTGCAGCTGCAGCTGGCCACTGCCAGACGCTCCCGACTGACCAGCTCCAGGGCGACAGTCGCGACGGCTACCGCCACAACCCCAACTAGCGTACCACTCACGAAGCTGCTGAGGCGTGAGAGACTCGCGCGGACGTCGCTGGAGCTACATCTGGCCACCGCCAGTAGCAGTAGTAGCAGCAGTAGCGCGGGCAGGGCAGGCGCGGGAGGCAAGCAGGCAGGCAGGCACGCAGGCAGGCAGGCAGAGGGCGCGGCAGCGCGCGAACAAGGCAGGTGCTCACCAGTGGCGGGAAGGGTCGGCGCTTGGCGGGCGGCGGCAGGGTAGGCGCACGACGGCGGGGCCGCAGCAGCGGCTGCAGAGTAGGACCGCGGCAGCTGCAGGGTGGGGCCGCGTCAGCGGCAGGTCGGGGCCGCGTCAGCTGCAGGGCTGGCGGGGCCGCGTCGGCGTCCGGGCGGGGCCGCGTCGGCGGCAGGGCGCGGCCGCATCAGAGGCAGGGCGGGGCCGCTTCGGCTGCAGGGCGCGGCCGCGTCAGAGGCAGGGCGGGGCCGCGTCGGCGGCAGGGCGCGGCCGCGTCAGAGGCAGGGCGGGGACGCGTCGGCTTCAGGGCGCGGCCGCGTCAGAGGCAGGGCGCGGTCGCGTCAAAGGCAGGGCGGGGCCGCGTCGGCTGCAGGGCGCGGCCGTGTCAGAGGCAGGGCGCGACCGCGTCAGAGGCTGGGCGCGGCCGCGTCAGAGGCAGGGCGGGGCCGCGTTGGATGCAGGGCGCGGCCGCGTCAGAGGCAGGGCGGGGCCGCGTCGGCTGCAGGGCGCGGCCGCGTCAGAGGCAGGGCGGGCCGCGACAGCGACCTGACGGGGCCACGACAGCGACCTGGCGGGGCCGCGACTGCGGCAGGGCGGGGCCGCGTCAGCGGCAGGGCGGGGCCGCGTCAGCGACCTGGCGGGGCGGCGCTCTGGCCTGACGGGCCTGCAGGGGCGGCTCGCGGGCCTGACGGGCCGGCAGGGGCGGCTCGTGGGCCTGACGGGCCTGTAGGGGCGGCGCGTGGGCCTTACGAGCCTGCAGGGGCGGCGCGCGGGCCTTACGGGCCTGCAGGGGCGGCGCGCTGGCCTAGGGCGGCAGGAGGCAGCGCGAGGGCTGCAGGACGGCGCGCACAGTGCAGCACGTCACAAGGCAGGGCAGGCAGGCAGGCGCAGGACAACAAGTGGGGTAGCGCGGTAACCGCAACGGTAGGTGGGCCCGAAAAAAAAAAAAGACGGTCCTACGGACCTAGTGCTCTGAAACCAGGTTGAAATTTAGCAGCAAGAATGAATGCACTATGGAAGAGTTGGGTACAAGTATGAAACCCTAAACGGGGCTGTACCCCATATTGGCTACCCCACTACAGCCTACACACATATAACATGTATATTCTTTGACACAATCATCTTCACTGACACAGCAGCGAAAATGGGTGGCCTAGCAATCACCTTCGCCGAGGCTGCGCAGCTGCGCTGGGGTTTCTTCTTCGGGCTTGACCCGCATGAGTAGTCCGCCTGCCAACAGATCGCAGCCAAGCCAAGGCAAATATGCTACAGCTAATCCTGTCACGCGGCGACAGCTAGGGAATTCATTTCGATGGGTATGTTCTCGCTAGTAAACTCTCTGATAGTAGTGGAGGAACTCTGAAATGATCGGACTTGTACTTCTCTGGTTCCTGAAAAACCAGAGTACCCCTTATTCTGGAAAATGGCCCCCATACTATTTTTTTTTGGAGGGCCTAAACTATCAGAGTGCTTGCTTTTTTTAACGTCAGCCCTAAGCGGTAGCCCTTGTCAAAATCTAACGAGCAAGAATGACTGCATTGAATGAATTGTGGGTACAAGTGCTAACCCTAACATTGGGTTGTACCCCATATGGGTTACCCCACTATAGCCTACATAGAACTAGCACAGATATAGTTTGACACACCCCCATAGGCAAAGTGGGGGAGAACAAGGGGTCACAAGACCGGTCAAGAAAAGCAAAGCAAGCTCAGGGTGGATCACAACGTCACCACACACTCCGAGCACAAGCAAAGGGCCAGAAGGCCAGTCCACATGCAGATGTATATATGCAACAACAAAAGTACAGTGATCACTACCTAGCAGAAGTAGGCATGCAGATCACACTACAAGCGAAGTCAAGAAGTGAGCAAGAGAGGTCAAGTAGGCACTAGTCCTAGCACAGTACAGAATTGCTGATGATCACAAGGCTGAAGTGCCTTGGTGAAGATATCTGCGGTGTTGGCCCGAGAGGCCACGTAAGCAAGACGAAGCTGTCCACTTTGTTGCAATTCTCGAGCAAGGAAGTAACGCAGAGAGATGTGCTTCGTCCTGTGCTCCTGACACAAGGCAATCATGGCCTTGTTGTCGACGTACAGAACTGGAGGAGAACGAGGCGGCTCTCCCAAGTCGGTCAGCAGGTAGGTGAGCCAGCGTAACTCTTGTGCAGCCATGGCCCTTGCGTAGATCTCAGCCTCACAACTGGAACTGAGAACAGAAGACGAGCGGGTAGACCGCTAAGAAACAGAAGCGGAGCCAAGACTGAAGGTGTAACCCTGTGACGACCGCTGCGTAGCCAGGTCGTCAATCCAAGAAACGTTTGCGTGACCAGTGAGGACAACTCGAGCCCGTCCTCCAAGCACGAGCCCCATGCCCGACGTACTGCACAAGTAGCGCATCACCCTCTTAGGGTACATTCCTGGGACACAAATGTCTCAATCGCTTTGTGACACATAAAAACAGCATAAACTATAGTGTGTCCCAATTGCGAGTCGCCTTTCCGCGACCATTATTGTATTTTTTATTTGTCAGCGTGAAACGCGCTGACGTCGCTGACGAATTGTAATCCGACTCGTTAATGTGAAAAAATCGCACGCGGCTTGAAATGTCAATGCACCTGGATAGCCTGCAAAGCCAATTTCGTGCGGGAAAAAATCCCGCGCGTCGAAACCACACCCCAGCTAAGCGGTTGAAAAAAGGGATGTACAGTCATTTGTGTCACCCAATCAAATGCGCACAAGTGTAAATTTTGCCTAGTCGCCTAGAGTCGCGATACATTCATTTTTTGTGACGCGAGATTGACAAAATGTTTCGACGCGACCTGGGAAAAAGGGGATTGAGACACTTGTGTCCCCACAGGAATGTACCCTTAGCGGCCTCCCAGTGCTCTGGTCGGTGTCTCCCGGGCGCAATGTAGCGTGCCAGGATGCTAAGAGGGTAAGCAAGGTCAGGACGAGTGCAGGTCATCAGGTACATGAGGCAGCCCACAAGCTTTGGATACGGGCCACTCGGCTCTACGGACTCATCCGAAGGTAGAGCTGAGAGCGAGTGACCGGTAAGCATAGGAGTGGACTGTGGCAAGGAGTACGTGAAGCGGAAGCGCTGAAGAACCTGGTGAACCATGTATGACTGAGTCAGGGTAATGGTGCTCTGTGCTCTCTCTCGGGTGATTTGCAAGCCAAGATAGCTGCGCAGCTCTCCCAGGTCTGTGCACGTGTGTCTCTTCTGCAGCTCCGACTTCACGTGGGCAAGTCCCTCAGTGTCAGCAGTGGCAAAGACCAAGTCGTCGACGTACACGAGGATGTAGAACGGCGGCAGTGAAGTGTCGTCCTTAGTGTGTCGTGCCACTCGCGAGGCGCCTGACGGAGACTGTAGACTGGCCGCTGGAGGCTCCACTGGGTACATGCAGGAAACAACCCAGTGAAACCAGGTGGGCGGCGTAGCCTGATCTCCTCGTACAGGCTGTCCTGCAAGAAAGCTGTGCTGAAGTCAAGAGAGTGAAGCTCGTAGTCAGGCTGAGCGGCGACGTGCAGCAGAACCCGAAGAGTGGTCATCTTCGGGGTGGAGGAGAAGGTATGGAAGAAGTCAACTCCTTAAAGCCCCATGCAACGTAACGCGCCTTGAAGACAGGCGGAGAACCCGACGGCCGCTTCACCCTGAAAATCGACATGCTACTAACGATGTTCGCCCCACGTGGGGAAACAGCGTCGACGTAAGTGCCTGTGGACTTCCAGGATGCCATCTCTTCATCCATGACTGACTGCCACTGAGGGGAGTAGGGACCCTCAATCGCCTCTGCGTAAGAGCGCGGGGTCGAGATGTCAAGTGCATCCGGATCTCCCTCATGTGCAATCAGCATGGACACGAGATGAGGTACAGCAGCTGCAAAGCACTCAAAGTCCTCCTGCCTGTCCTTAAGGACGTCCGTGCCAAGAGCACACTCACCCCAGACGGACGGAGGACAGACAGAGTCAGACTCAGCAACAAGACTAGTGGCGTAATCTAGACGAAAGCGAGCAGCAAAGTCGACAAGCTCAGCAACTAGGGCAGACGCAACAACGGACTCAAACGAAGGGTCAGTGACAGCAGTGGCCCAAGAGACGCGTGACAGTAGGGCTGGCAGCACGAGCTTAGTCAGACTCAGGGTCCGGAACGTGCGGAAGAGAGGACGCAGGAGGAGACGGCAGGGGAACACGTTGTGGAACACAGGAAAGACGAAGTGCCATAGTGTGCATGCCGGGGACAGGAGGAGGACGCTCACGAGGAATACGAGGACCAGTGCGACCAGCGCGAACAGGTGAGGCAGGACGAGACGCAGGCTCCCGACGCTCCGTAAGTGAGTCTGTCTACTCAGTGTAAGGAGAAGGAGCAGGCAGTGGAGAGCCTGGCTGTAACGGGAGGCCAGTAGAAGACGGGAGGCTAAGAACCTGGCGAAGCACGGAGTTAGGCGGTGGCAGAGACGACGGTGACGACGGAGCGAAGAACAGTCGCGGCTGTGCAGTACCACCAGCACCAGTACCACCAGCGCCAGCACCTCCAGGAGCAGCAGAACCTCCAGCTCTAGCGCCTCTAGCTCCAGCGCCTCCAGCTCCAGTATCTCCAACTCCAGGGTCTCCAGCTCCAGCGCCTCCAGCGCCAGCGCCTCCAGCGCCAGCGCCTCCAGCTCCAAAGCCCGCAGCACCACCAGCTCCGGCAGCTCCAGCACCACCAGGACGAGCACCAGCAGCACCAGCTCCTCTAGCAGCTCCAGAACCTCCAGCCCCTGGGCCTCCAGCAGCAGCACCCCCAGAACTAGCACCTCCAGCTCTAGGATCTCCAATTTTAGGGTCGACAGCACCAGCTTTAGGGCCTCCAGCTCCAGTGCCCCCAGCAGCAGCACCCGCAGAACCGGCACCTCCAGCTCTAGGGTCTCCAACTCCAGGGTCGACAGCACCAGCTCCAGGTCCCCCAGCTCCAGTGCCTCCAGCAGCAGTACCCCCAGAATTGGCACCTCCAGCCCCAGGATCTCCAGCTCCAGCGCCTCCAGCTCCAGTGCATCTAGCTCCTGCAGCGCGACTCCGAAGGCGGGTGCGCGAAGCAAGCCACTCGCGCAGCTGCCGCGACGAGAGAGGTGACCGCTGCAACGCGGCACCAGGAGGACCTCCTGCAGACTCAGCACCCCTAGGCTAAGCACCAACAGACTCAGTACCCTCTGGGCCATCACCTCGAGGGCCAGCACCTTCAGCTCCAAGGTCTCGAACTCCAACACGCGGGACTCCAACTCCAGTGCCTCCAGCACCACGGACCCCAGCAGCTCGAGTACCTCCGGTACGAGCACCTCCAGGACCCTCAGTGCCAGCACCCCCAGCGCCTCTACGACGAGCAGCTCCAGTAGCTCCAGCCGCAGCACCTCGAGCAGCAGTACCTCCAGCACCAGCAGCACGAATCCTCAGGCGGGTATGCCACGCCAGCCACTCTCGTAGCTGGTGTGGTGAGAGAGGCCCCCGTCGTGAAGAGAGACCCCCGGACTCAGAACTCTCCGGCTCAGCATCCTCAGGCTCCGCACTCGGACGCTCAGCACCCCTAGGCTCCGCACCCCCCAGCACCTCACGCACAGGCTCAACACCCCCAGACGCAGTACCCCGAGAAGCACCACCCGCAGTAGCACCTGAATCGCTAGTGACCTCTACTGGCTCAGCCGAGGGGAGTGGGTCTACCTGAGACACACCTGAAGGGGCAGGGCCCTGAGGGGGGAGGGGGTCTACCGGAGGGGGAGCTGGAGCGAGGAAAAGCGGCGGGGGAGGGAGAGGGGCAGTGCGGTAGGGGAAGAGACGGTAGAAAGGAACCGACTCGTCAAAGGTGACGTCCTGAGAGGGGAAGACACGGCGCGAGGTGGGGTGGTAAAACTGCCAGCCATGCGCGTCAGGGACAAAGCCAAGAAAGACACAGGAAATGGTGCGGGAGGAGAGCTTGTCCGCGGACGTATCGCGGACAAGGGCATGAGCACCCCAGACCCGGAACACCGACGCATCGCCAACCTCTCACGTCCAACGCAGTGTGGGCGAGGTCTCCGGCAAGGAGACACGGGGCCAGAGGTTGAGCTGCTGCGCGGCGTACCGGACCGCAAACGGCCACAGAAAATGGGGAGCCGCCGCATGGATCAAGGAGGTACGAGGGACCTCCATAACTAAGCAAATGCGGCGCTCAGCAACCCCATTTTGCTGCGGTGAGCCCGGAAGCGTGAACGACTGGAGGATGTCCTCCCCCCTGACAGAAGGCCCGCAAGAGGTCGGAGGAGAACTCACCACCTCTGTCAGAGTGTAGACGCAGGATAGAGAGGTCCTGGTGGAACCTGCGGCGGTGCTGGAGACGAACTACTCGAATCCAAGGGATCAGGACAGTAGTGACGTCACCCTTGGTGCGCAAGGGCATGGTGTAACGCGAGTAGTCGTCAACAACCAGCAGAAAGTTCTGCTCGCCGCCCAGTCCACGAACGCGGGCAGGGCCCCACACGTCCATGTGGAGGGTCTACAGGGGAGCCTCTGTGGGGGGAAACGAGGAGTGAGGAGCGGCGCGCTGCCGCCCCTCGACACAAGGAAGGCAGGGCGGCGTAGGCGAGGCAGGGAGGGGAGGGAGAGATCGGGGAAGACCAGACACATGGAGGCGACGGTGCATGCCACGTAGACGTGACAAGGAGGGGTGACCCAGACAGTGGTGCCAGAGAAGAGTCTTGTGCGACAGGGAGCGACACACACAAGGGAAGGCTACCTGACCTGACGCAGACACCTGACTAGTAGCAGCTACCTGAGGAGGCGCAGGTGTCAGTTTGTTAAGGTTCGACCCGGGCGGACGAGTAAACGTGGCCAGGTGGCGGCCGGTCCGGGAGCACGTACAGATCGCCACACGCTGTCCTCCAGGGGTAAAGGTGTCAACCCACTGGTCCTGGAGAACTGCGTTGCTCACCAAGCTCGTAGAGAATGAGGGGAGGTGGAGGCCTGTGAGTGAGCCAGACGGAACCGCCGGGCACGGGAGCACAGTGGTGGAACATGCTAGAACTAGGCCCCCTGAGGGGTCAGCCAGAGACACTGCAACAGGTGCAGGAAGTGGCGTGAGTGCGGTACTGTCATGAAAGAAACAACGGGAAGCACCTGAGTCAAGCCTGAAGGCCTCCATAGGCGCAGTACCTAAGGCAGCAACATCACTAGCACCTAGAGCAGTAACCTTTATACCGGGGTCGTGCTGCACACACAAGTAACAGTCACCCTCAGCACCACCAGGCAAAGCATACATAGCAGTAAGGATGGCGTCATAGTCTAAAGCAAAGACATCAACGCCCGACCTAAGTAGCTCAAGCCAGTGGGGGATCTCAGCCTCGTCGCCAAACTCTGCTTGGCAGGCGTCACTCAAATAGGAGAAGCAGCGGGACTCTGCATGACCAGCTATCCCACAGGCCTGACCAGCTCGACGACCTGTGCGTATGACGTACGGGCAGCGACCAGGACTCAGAGACGTCCCACGCTGGTAAAGCTACTCACGAAGCTGCTGGGCGTAAGGGTCGGACGCTGCTGTAGCTGCATCTGGCCACCGCCAAAAACTCTGCACCGAACAGCGCCACAGTGACTGCTACTACGGTCGCCACCACTCCCACTGCTGCCACCACCGCCGGCACCACTCCCACTGCTGCTGCGAAGTGAAGTCATGGCGGGCAAGCTAGGAGGAGCGTGACATCTAGGGCAATACGGAGTGAAGGCAGTAGCACGAGTAGCAGCAGCAGCAGTAAGAGCAGCAGAGCGGCTCGGCGAGGCTAGGCTGTAGCACCTCCAGTACTCCTAGCAGTGCCTCCACCAGCTGCAGGAGCAGCAGGGTGGATCGGGTTGGGCAGGGCGGCTCGTGCTGGGCGGCGCGACTCGGCCTCGGCGGCGCGGGCAGCAGGGCGCGACATGCGGGCTGCAGCAGGGCGCGACGCGCGGGCAGCAGGGTGTGGCATGCGGGCTGCAGGAGGGCGCGACGGTGGGCTGCAGCAGGGCGCGACGGCGGGCTGCATCAGGGCGCGACGCGCGGGGCTTTTAGGGCGCGACGCGCGGGCTGCAGCAGGGTGCGACGTGCGGAGCAGTAGGGCGCGACGCGCTGGCTGCAGTAGGTCGCGACGCGCGTTGCATACGTAGGGTGCGACGCGCAAGGCAGCAGGGCGTGACGCGCTAGGCTGCAAGGCGCGACTTGCGGGCTGCAGCAGGGCGCGACGCGCAGGGCAGCAGGGCGCGAGCTGCAGCCGGACGCGGGGCAGAACAGGGCGCGCGCGGGGCAAGGCAGGGCGTGCGCGGGGCAGCGCGACGGAAGGCAGGGCAGGGCGTGCGCGGGGCAGCGCGACGCAAGGCAGGGCAGGGCGTGCGCGGGGCAGCGCGACGCAAGGCAGGGCAGGGCGTGCGCGGGGCAGCGAGGCAGGGCAGGGCAGGGCGCGCGCTATAGGCGCAGCACAGGGCAACGCGTGGGGTAACGCGGTAACTGTAGTCGGTCACTAGGTAATGGTGGGCCCGAAAAAAACGGTCCTGCGGACCTACTGCTCTGATACCATGTCAAAATCCAACGAGCAGGAATGACTGCATTGAATGAGTTGTGGGTACAAGTGCTAATCCTAACATTGGGTTGTACCTTATATGGGCTACCCCACTATAGCCTACATAGAACTAGCACAGATATACTTTGACACCCCTTCCCTTCCCACAATATCCACATTCATCGTTGCCATGCCACCAGCATCAGCAGCCATCACAGCCCTCGCCCCCCTCACTCCTCCCCACCTCACACATCCTCTTCCTCCTTCCCCTCCCCCTCACCCCCGTCTCCCATTCCACCGCGGGCATATTCCCGGGGGAGGGTGATGGTGAGGGGCAGCCAGGCAGTGGAGCGCGGGTGCAGCCAGCGGCGGTGCGAGATGGCGAGCTGCAGCAGCAGCACCAACAGGCCAAGTGGCTGGGAGCGCAGGGCAGCTGGACCGCGCGCCTTGAGGAGGAGCACTGCGTCGTACCTGGTGGGGAGGGGTGGGGAGCGGTGGGGAGCGGTGGGGAGGACGGATGGCGTGGTGAGTGGAGGTTAGTAATGGCGAAGAGAGGAACTGGCAGGGGAGGAGATGCGGGCCATGGGGGCCAAATGGGACAGGAACGTGAGTGGGCAGATGGTACGACCTGCAAGACCATGAACTGTGTGTGAGCTGCAGGGGGGGAATTGCAGAGCTGCAGGAGTGGTGTGCTGATGTGCATGGGCAGAGAGTACGTAACTGTGCATGACATGCTGGTTTTGGAAAAAGCTCAAACACACGAGGTGTTTCTCTCAAGGATTCTCAAATGCACTCTTAGCAGTGCAGCAGTGCGTGACAGTGTCAAATACTGTGCACGCACACCGTGCCATGCGCTTTCTGGAAATCTAAGCATCACACAATGCAGCACTGACCCGCCCCCTCTCCCCCTCTCCCTCTCTCCCTCTCTCCCTCACTCCTCCCTTCCCACCTGCTCTTACTCTTCTTCATCTCAGCCTCCCCGTCAGCAGAAGCCAGGAACCGTCCAAAAGCTTCCCACACGTCTGCTCCAAGCACATCCACATCCCTGCTCGCATCATAGAACTCCCAGCACCCGCCTCCCTCGCCTGTACACCCCTCGCCCCCCCCCCCTCCACTCCCCCCCACTAGCTCCTTTGGCAGCAGCACACGCACGCCCCTCCCGGCCCCACCACCCCCGGCATTCTGAAGTCCCTTACCGTGCGCGAACGCACTCACGACCTCCCCACTTTGCAGGGCTCGGGTTAGCAGCGCTTCAGCCTCCTCTTGCACTGCCGCTGCTGCTGCTGCGCCGACTGCACGGGAGGAGCGGAGGCGCTCCTTGATCCGCCCCAGCACGTTGCAGCGGTCTGGGGGCATCTGATCGTCTCGTAACCCAGTGAACACGCGCTGCAGGATTGCTCTGTCGCTCTCGCGCACACGACTTGACTGCTGAAGCGGATGCGGCTGCGGCTGCGGCTGGTTGTTGTTATTGCTGCTGCTGTTGCTGGGGTTGGTCTCTGGCAAGTCAGGGTGTGATGTGGACGAGGAGGAGGAGGAGGACAGGTTGCGATTACGTGCACTTCGCCAGTCATCGCTACTGCTGCTGCTGCTGTTACTCTTGGTGCTGTTGGTACTGTTGTTGCAGCTGCGATCCGTATCCAAAGCTGAAGTGCCATTGCTCTTGCTGCTGTTGTCACTCTTCATATGGCTGTTGCTATTGCTACTGTTAGTGCTATTGCTAGTGATGTTGTTACTGCTGCTTTTGCCTGCATGTTTTTCTCCCACTCCCTTTGCCACCCATACTCCTCCTTTCCCTCCCCCATTCCTGGAATCTTCCCCCCACCTCCCTCCCATACCCTGCTCCTTCCACCTTCCACCCCAGTCCCTCACCACTTTTTGGTCCCCCCAGTTACCACCCCCCCACCTTCCCTCATCCTTATCTACAGCATCACCCCACCTTCCAGAACTACCTCCACTTCCACTCTCCTTTTTCCCACTCTCCTGTTTCACACTCTCGTTTCTTACATTCATCCCCCCTCCACTGCCCCAACCCCCCGCATTCCCTCCACTCCTCCCATCCGCAGTCCCCTCTCCGTCTCCCCAACCCGTTCCTCCTCCTGGCTTCTGATCCCTCGCGGCCTTGCTGCCACTTTCTAATGCCCATGGGGCAGCTGCAGCACCAGCCGCACCAGCGCTAGTAGCAGGGACGGTGGCAGCGGAAGCAGGGGACGGAGAAGGCGCAGCAGCAGCAGCAGCACCACCACCAGCCCCAGCAGCAGAAGCAGAAACAGCAGCAGCAGGGGGGCGAGCGGGTCGAGGAGGGTCCCAAGAGGTGGTGGAAACAGGATCAGTGTCCCAAGTAGTGGCGGAGGGAGGGAGAGGAGGCGGAGGCTTGAACGGAGGGGAGGCTGGAGGGGTGCCCCACCCTGTCGGTGCCGGAGGGGCCACAACGCCGCTGATAACCCCGCTGGTAACCCCGCTGGTAACCCCGCTGACAGCCAATGGCAATGGAATGGCAACTCCATTGCCAATGCTGCTGCTGGCAGCGCTGCCTGGAGCCGACCCACTGCTAGCTCCTACCACCGCAGCAGCATTGCCTGTGGGCACGCCCATTGATGTTGTCGCCATTGTCGGTGGTGCACCTACTGTGGTAGCCTCGCCACAAGCCCCGCCTCCTGTTGTGCTGGCGCCTATGAGTGTGCCGTTTATGGTTTCTGCTGTTGCCGCACCAGCAGAACTACCAGCGCCAGCACCTGAGCCCCTAGAGTTGGAGGAACCTCCTGTAAGCCGTGAGGCCTGAGAGCTTGTACTGGCAGTGGGGCCGTTTGCGATGGGGTGCTCTAATGCCCCGCCCTGTCTTGAGCTCCGCCAGCTGCTTCCTGCAGGCCCAGTGCTCACTGATGCTTGCGCCGCCTGCTGCTGCTGCTGCTGCTGCCTCTGCTGCTGAAGTTGATATTGCTGCTGATTCTGCTGTTGCTGGTGTTCCTGTTGCTGTTCCTGCTGCTGTTGCTGCTGCTTCTGGTGTTGCTGCTGCTGCTTCTGGTGTTGCTGCTGCTGCTGCTGGTGTTGCTGCTGCTGCTGCTCCCGTTGCTGTTGCTGTTTCTGTAACTCTAGTGGTTGCAGGCACCACCACGGCTGCTGTTCCTGCACTTGATTCCCTATCTCCTCTTGCTCCTCCCCCTCCTCTTCATCCTCCTCTTCTTCCCCTTCTTCCTCCTCTTCCCCTTCTTCCTCCTCTTCCTCCTCTTCCTCATCCTCGTCCTTCTCCTCTAGCCCCTGTTGCTGCGCTATCTGCGCACCCCACATGCTCCCCTTCTGCTGCTCTTCAGACATTGCCTGCCATACAGCATCCTGCTGCTGTTGCTGCTGCTGCTGCTGCCACTGCTGCTCACGCTGTTGCTGCTGTTGCTGCGGCTGCTGCGCCTGCCACTGCCACTGCCCGCCTCCCTCCACTCCCTCCCGACCCCATGCCGCACTCACTTGAACAGTAGCGCGGGGATCTGCCTCGCCTGCTGCAGGGATTCCTGAGAGAACGCTTGGTGCCATTGTTGCTCTCCCCTGCGCCCTGTGCGCCACGTGCGCCCCATGCGCAGGAGGGTGTGCCATATGAGCGGAGGGATGCGCGGAGGGATGAGCAGCGGGGTGAGCGGCGGGGTGAGGGGCATAGTGGGGGACGGAAGCAGGGAGCGGAGCGGCGGAAGGCGCATGCGCCCCACCAGGCTGTGCGGCGGCGAAGGGCGCGTGAGGGGGAAGCAACGAGGGCTCGGAAGAGAAGGCGGGAATTTGATGGTTGCGTGGGGCAGGGGGGAATGGAGAGGGTGCGCGTGAGGGGGAAGGAGACGGCGGGGGGCGGAGCAGCTTGATCCAGTCCCACGTGATGGTCGCGGCGGACATGAGCGATGCGAGCTGCGGGTGAGCGGACGGGAAGGAGGCGGAGGCGGAGGCGGAGGCGGAATGCGGATCGCAAGACGCGGGGGGGTAGGTCGGTGCAGCTAGCAGCGTCGTTAGCGGCGCGGCTAGGAGGACGTCGTACGATCGGAATCGGAGGCCGTGCAACGCGGGGGCGGCGCCAGCGTCGGAGGAGACGAGGAACACGGAAGCGGGGGGAGGGTGGTCTACCACCCAGAGAAGCATCGCCGTCAGCACAGCCTTATCCACGCCTAGACTCGTGCCGGCTTGCCTCCTAGACTCGTCGTTACTAGAAGGCTGAATTCTAGACTGGAAGCTTGAAATGTGAAGCGCTGCGTCGTTCGCGGATACTGGAGCGAATGCCGAGGCGGATGCTGACGTGGATCCTGACGGCACGTGGTGGAGAGTCACGCAGGACGTGCTCAGCGCCTCCGCGATTTGCGGATCCAATCGCGTCATGTCTTCGAACGCGTGCACGGATAGCGGCCCGTGGCGGTGCTGCGCCGCCAGCGCCGCGCGCAGCCGCCCCGCCACTTCACCGGGGGGCACGATCGGCGGAATGTTCGGGGGAAGGTTTAGCGGAAAGTTTGGCGGAACGTTTGTCGGAATGGGGCAGCGCGCAAGGTCCCACCACACGCCCACAGGAGCCGTGGCTGGGTTGCTTCCCACCGCCGCGAAACACGCCGCATTGCACGGCTCGCCGAACGACGGCGGCGCGCATGGCGGGCCACGTGGCCCAGGCTGCCCGTGCGCGGATCGGCGCGCATGCGCGGAGATGGGCGCTGGCGGAGCCGCCTCCCCCGTCCGCGAGGCTAGCATCGCATGCGGCAGCGGCTGCGGCGGAGGTTGCGAGGGGGAGGCGTAAAGGGAGAAAGAAGCCATAGCAGAATTGGGAACTTGAAGGAGCCGCGATCGGGCGACTATGGAGCAAGCCGCGACGACAGGAAACCACCGGCGCTAGAGATGAATGGAACAAGGGTGATGCATGGCATGGTACGGGTTGGTTGTGCTCGAAGCGAAGTGCTTCAGATCAACCGAAGTGAGGTTCAAGCCGCTGCAAGCACAAAAATTGGCGCGCTGATCGTGTTGGATCATGCATGGATGGGAGGAGGGAGGATGCGACACGATGAGATGCATGATCGCCTGCAAAAGGAGAAGGCAACATCAGGGATGAAGTGTACCAGTGTGATGGTGCTCAAAGCAGCAGTGTTACGAGTGCAATTGAGTGAACGAACGAGAATTGCACTATCGAAGCAAGAGTACAATGAGCGGAGGCATGAGCGAAGAATATATAGCGAGACTACAGTGGTAACGGTAATGCACTGTGGTTGTCGCGCGACGGGCCTGGGACTGAGGTTGGGAAAAGTGTCGAAGCGGAGGCCCGGAGCGCGGGTTACCCGCCGAGCCGTGAGGTCGGGGTGCGATGTGCGAAAGTGGCGGGCAGATTGTCGATGCGAGGGTTGCGAGTGGTAACGGTGCTGACTGTGGTGCTACAGTGATGTACGCGTTGAGCAGGGATGCGAAGTAAGGAAAAGGAATTTTCCTTACACTACCCCCCCCCTTAAGGAGGTCCTCCTGACGAGAGTGCGTGTACATCCCTGAAATTTCGGCTGCGCAGATATTCGGTGAGGACGGGGTGGTTTTCGATTTTGTCCAGGGGAACCCAATTGTCTTCGGTGGGTGTACGGTCCTTCCAGCGGAGTAAGAACTCGATCCTTCGGGCTCCTCGAGGGTCGCGAACTCTGTGACTCAGGATTTTCTCGGGGGTGATGATTGGTTCAGTCGGTGGTCTTGTCATGCTGGCTGGGCGATTGCGTGGCAGTTGGCTCGTGGACGGGACGTAAGGGCGAAGCAGGCTGACGTGGAACGAGGGGCTGACGTACCAGTCAGCAGGGAGGAGGAGGTGGGCGGTGACAGGTGTAAGCATGTGGCTTATGCGAAATGGCCCGCAGTATCGGGGGCGGAGTTTCGGGGTGATGGGCAGTCGGAGATTTTGGGTGTCGAGCAAAACTAAGTCGTCGGGCTGGTAAGTGACAGGTCTGCGGTGGCGGTCGGCGTTGCGTTTAGCGATGATGTTAGCTTTTTTAAGTGCGTCTGCTGCCCTGGTCCGTGCTGCTTGCAAGATTTCGGCGAACTGTTGCGCGCGTGGAACCGGGTTGTCGGGATTCGGGGTCATGGGTACTGTTGGGTCTTGTCCGTAATTCAGGTAAAACGGTGACTGTTGGGTCGTGGCGGATGGGGCGTTGTTGTATGCGAATTCGATGAGTGGCAGTTGCTGTTCCCACGTGTTTGGGTCGTCGCACGTGGCCCGGATGAGCTGTTCCATGGTCTGATTTGTCCGTTCTGTCTGTCCGTCTGTTTCGGGGTGGTACGATGAACTAAACTGTAGTCGCGTGCCGAACTGCTGCCACAGGTTCCGCCAGAAGTTGCTGGTGAATTTCGTGTCTCTGTCGCTGATGATTGATGCTGGTATCCCGTGCAGTCGAACGACGGTAGAGATGAAGAGGCGGGCTGTTTCTTCGGCTGTGATCGATTTTTTGCAGGCTGCGAAGTGTGCCATTTTCGTCAGTCGGTTGACGACGACCAGGATCGCGTCATTTCCACTCGCCCCGGCTGGTAACCCCGTGACGAAGTCCATCGTCACCTGCTGCCAAGCACGCTCTGGGGGTGGTATCGACTGCAACTGTCCTGTCAGAACATTATATAGCTTATGCTGTTGTGTAGGCTATAGTGGGGTATCCCATAGGGGGTACAACCCAATTAGGGTTTTCATATGTACTCACCTCATTCATAGTTCATTCATCCTCGTTCTTCATTCTTCTCATGGTATCGAGCAGGTTCCCTCGTGGGAACTGTTCCTAGGGCCCACCGTTTTTTTCCTGCCCGGAGCGCACTCTGCCCCTACCCGAGTCGCGCTCCCCTCTCTCTTGGCCCCTAGTGGCCCCTTTAGCCGCCCGTCACGGCCCTTAGACGCCCGCGCGCCGCCCGTCCCGGCCCCTTAGACGCCCGCGCGCCGCCCGTCCCGGCCCCTAGACGCCCGTGCGCCACCCGGCCCGGCCCCTAGACGCCCGCGCGCCGCCCGTCCCGGCCCCTAGACGCCCGCGCGCCGCCCGTCCCGGCCCCTAGACGCCCGCGCGCCGCCCGTCCCGGCCCCTAGACGCCCGCGCGCCGCCCGTCCCGGCCCCTAGACGCCCGCGCGCCGCCCGTCCCGGCCCCTAGACGCCCGCGCGCCGCCCGTCCCGGCCCCTCGACGCCCGCGCGCCGCCCGTCCCGGCCCCTCGACGCCCGCGCGCCGCCCGTCCCGGCCCCTCGCCGCCCGTGAGCCGCCCGTCCCGGCCCCTAGACGCCCGCGCGCCGCCCGTCCCGGCCCCTAGACGCCCGCGCGCCGCCCGTCCCGGCCCCTCGACGCCCACGCGCCGCCCGTCCCGGCCCCTAGACGCCCGCGCGCCACCCGGCCCGACCCCTAGACGCCCGCGCGCCGCCCGTCCCGGCCCCTCGACGCCCGCGCGCCGCCCGTCCCGGCCCCTCGACGCCCGCGCGCCGCCCGTCCCGGCCCCACGCCGCCCGTGAGCCGCCCGTCCCGGCCGCGCACCGCAGTCCCGGCCCCACGCCGCCCGTGCGCCGCCCGTCCCAGCCGCGCGCCGCCGTCTCGGTCCCCACGCCGCCTGTGCCGCTGAGGAGCTGAGCCGCCCGAGCCGCCCGAGCCGCCCGCACCGCCCGAGCAGCCCGAGCCGTGCTGCCCCTCAGCAGCACAACCGAGCCGCCCGACAGCAGAGCAGCCGAGCCGCCCAGCAGCCGAGCCGCTCAACAGCCGAGCCGCCCAGCAGCCGAGCCGCCCAGCAGCCGTGCCGCCCAGCAGCGGAGCCGCCGAGCCGCCGAGCCGCCCGGCAGCCGAGCCGCCGAGCCGCCGCGCCGCCCTCCTTCCGGGCCGCCCGACCTGTCCAGTCTGGTGAGCACAGCGCCCTTTCACTGCACTGCCCTCACCCTACTGTTTGCGCTGCCAGTCGTCTAGGGTCATGGCTACCCCTAGTGTTCTAGTCTTTGACGCTGAGGGTCGGGCCATTGACTTTGAGGTCTGGGTGGATGACCTGCAGCTGTTCTTACAGTGCGATAGGGCAGATGGTCTCTCTCTCTTTGACCTCACCTCTGGCGCCTCCACTGCCCCTGCTGCTGACGCCGACGCCACTGTTCGCTCCCAGTGGGCCACGCGCGACGCTGCTGCACGTCTTGCTGTGCGTCGCCACCTCCCTACCTCCGAGCGTGCACACTTTAGTCAGTACAAGAGTGCTCAGACCTTGTACGACGCTGTAGTTGCGTGCTACTCCTCCCCTGCCACTGCTGCACTGAGCCGTCTCATGCTACCGTACCTCTTTCCTGACCTTGCTGCCTTTCCCACAGTCGCTGACCTCATTACGCACCTCCGCACTAGTGACACTCGCTACCGCGCTGCACTCCCTGCTGACTTCTGCGCCAAGAACCCCCCCCCCATGTACATCACTCTTTACTACATAGTCACTCGCCTTCCTGACTCCCTTCGCGTAGTCAGGGACCACTTTCTCTCTGTCTGTCCCACCACTCTCACTGTTGACCTCCTCGAGAAGTCCCTCCTAGCGGCCGAGAAGAGCATAGTCGCTGTAGGGGCCTCTCGTGGTGACCCGCGCACCCCCATCTTTGAGGGGTGTTCCCCCTCCCCCCTTCTGCCCTCTGTTGCCTCTGCTGCTGCGGCCGACCTCCTTGGTCTTGAGTCGGTCGGTGTGGCGTCTGCCCCTAGTGGGAGACGCCGCTCTGGCAAGGGCAAGGGGGGCAAGGGCGCTGGAGGAGCGAGCGGGGGCGGTGGAGGTGGAGGTGGCGGCAGTGGGGGGAGTGGGGGTGGCGGTGGGAGTGGAGGTGGGGGTGGAGGAGTCGGTGGCGGCAGTGGAGGCGGAGGTGTCGGCGGCGGTGGCAGTGGGAGCGGGGGTGGCGGAGGTGGCGGCGGCGGAGGCGGAGGTGGAGGCGGCGGCAGTAGCGGAGGCGGCGGAGGCGGAGGAGGCGGCGGGGGTGGAGGTGGTGCTGGTCGCGGGTCTTCGCAGAGGAGTGGCTCCGGTGGTGGCTCGCGCCGGCAGCAGCAGCGTGGTCGTGACACCTTGTCCCCTCAGCAGCTTCGTGAGTGGTACACTGCGCGTCAGCGAGGTGGGGGTTTTGGTCCGTGCTCCTACGTTTTGCGCACCGGCGACCGTGCGGGTGAGCAGTGTGGGGGTCCCCACCCCACTCAGCGCTGCTTTGGCCGCCTGACGGACGCGTGGCGTCACCAGTTCCCGGAGGCCTCAGAGATCCCTCGTTGGGGTGACCTGTCCAGGGCGGGTGTTGCCATCTATGATCTTGACTTTGATGCTATTCTCTCTGCCATGTATGCTGTGTCTATTAGTGATGAGGGTGACTGTTACCGGTGTTTCCCGCCCGATCCGGGTATTGAGACTGCTGCTCTAGGTCCTGGTGAGGCTGCTGCCCTAGGTGCTTGCGACGCTGCTGCCCTAGGTGCTCGTGTGTCTGCGTCCTCAGGTACTGGTGAGTCTGCGCTCTCAGGTACTACGTCGGCTTCGGCCTCCCTCACCTTCACCCTTGACTCTGGGGCGTCTCGCTCCTTCTTTAGGGACCGCACCACACTCACACCGCTGAGTCGACCGGTTGCAGTGTCTCTGGCTGACCCCTCTGGGGGTCCTGTCCTGTCTCGCTTCTCCACAGTCCTCCCGTGTCCGGCGGCTCCCTCTGGCACCCTGTCTGGTCTCTACCTCCCCTCGTTCTCTACGAACCTGGTGAGTGGTGCTGACCTACAGGATGCGGGTGTACACCAGTTCACTCCTGCGCGTCAGCGGGTGACGCACTGTACAGAGGCTCGCACAGGCCGACACCTGGCTACGTTTACCCGTCAGCCGGGGTCGAGCCTGTACACACTGACCACTGCGTCTCCTCCCGTTACTGAGTCTGGTAGAGTCGCTTCGTCGGGTCAGGTGTTTGCTGCTGCGTCCAGGTCTGGTCCTGAGTCTGCCCCCTGTTCTTGTCGTCTCCTGTCTCACGAGACTCTTCTCTGGCACCACCGTCTTGGTCACCCCTCTCTGCTTCGGCTCAGAGGCATGGCCTCCCGTCTTCTAGTGTCTGGTCTCCCCCGGTCCCTCCCTCCCCTTCCTCAGGGCCCTGGCCCTACCTGTGTCCCCTGTGTCGAGGGGCGCCAGCGTGCTGCCCCTCACTCCTCCCAGTTTCCTCCGACAGAGGCCCCGTTGCAGACGCTCCACATGGACGTGTGGGGCCCAGCCCGCGTCCGTGGGCAGGGTCACGAGCGCTACTTCCTGCTCGTTGTTGACGACTACTCGCGTTACACCGCAGTCTTCCCCTTGCGCGGCAAGGGTGATGTCACTGAGGTGCTGATCGACTGGATCCGCGCAGCTCGTCTCCAGCTCAGGCAGAGCTTTGGCTCCGACTTTCCTGTTCTGCGTCTGCACTCGGACAGAGGCGGAGAGTTCTCCTCTGGCCTTCTGCGAGCCTACTGTCGTGCACGAGGCATCCGTCAGACCTTCACGCTCCCGGACTCTCCGCAGCAAAATGGGATTGCTGAGCGCCGCATTGGCATGGTCATGGACGTCGCTCGTACGTCTATGATGCATGCGGCTGCCCCCCATTTTCTGTGGCCGTTTGCGGTGAGGTACGCGGCACGTCAGATCAACCTTCACCCCAGGGTCTCCAGGCCGGAGACCTCCCCAGCCTTGCTGTGGACCGGGAAGGTGGGCGATGCGTCGGCGTTCCGGGTCTGGGGATCTCGGGCGTTTGTCCGCGACTTGTCTGCGGACAAACTGTCCCCTCGTGCTGCTCCTTGCGTCTTCCTGGGGTTCCCCCCAGACGCGCCTGGGTGGCAGTTCTACCACCCCACCTCTCGCCGTGTTCTGTCCTCTCAGGACGTCACGTTCGACGAGTCGACTACCGCCTCTTCCCCTACCGCACTCCGTCCCCCCCCCCCGCCCCCGCTCTTCCTTGTACCAGGTCCCCCCCCGGTAGACCCCCTCCCCCCTCAGGGTCCTGCCCCTTCAGGTGTGTCCCAGGTAGACGCAGTCGAGCCTGTCGAGGTCACTGGTGACTCTGGTGCTGCTGGGGGTGCTGAGCCTGGGGGTGCTGGGCCTGGGGGTGCTGGGCCTGGGGGTGCTGAGCCTGGGGGTGCTGAGTCTGGGGGTGCTGAGTCTGGGGGTGCTGAGCCTGGGGGTGCTGAGCCTGGGGGTGCTGAGCCTGGGGGTGCTGAGCCTGGGGGTGCTGAGTGTGGGGGTGCTACGCCTGGGGGTGCTTTGCCTGGGGGTGCTGGACCTGGGAGTGCTGCGCCTGGAGGTCCTCCGCCTCGAGTTTCTACGCGTGCTTTGTCTCGCCGGGAGCCACTCTCTCCACAGGAGCTGCGCGAGTGGTTTGCCCGGCGCTGGAGCCGTGCTGCTGGTGCTGGAGGTTCGTCGGCTACTGAGGGTGCTGCTGTTGCGGGTCCCGGAGGTGCTCGTACTGGGAGTACTGGAGCTGCTGGGCCTGCGGGTTCGACTGGAGCTGGTGCTGCTGAGGGTGTTGGCGCTGAGACTACCACTGGCGGTCCTGCTGGGGGTGCTCCTGGTGTTGCTCGAGGTTCTGGAGCTACTGGAGGTGCTGCTGGAGCGGGTGCTCCTGCTGGGGGTACTGGTGCTGTCCCTGCTGTTTCTGGCGTAGCTACGCGGCCTCGACCGTACTTCGTTCCACTCCTGCAGCAGGTTCTTGGTCTTCCGCCCTCTCCTGGTCCTCCTCCTCTCTTGGAGGGTCCACAGCCTGTCCCGTCGCGGTCACTGCTACAGCCTACCTCCCCTTTGCCTGCTCCTTCTCCCTACACTGGTCCTACTGGAGGTCTTACTGAGCGTCGTGAGCCTGCGTCTCGCCCTGCGTCGCCTGTCCGTGCTGCTCGCGCTAGTGGTCGTGGTTCGCGTCAGCGTCCTCCTCCTGTCCCTGGCACGCACAGGATGTCTCTGCGTCCGTCTACTGCTCCTCTGCGTGCCCCTTTGCCTTCTCCTCCTGAGTCCTCTCTTCCTGCTCTTCCCGACCCTGCGTCGGACTCTCTTCGTGCTGCCAGTCCTACTGTCACGCGTCTCCTTGCTACTGTCGTCACTGACCCTTCCTTCGAGTCTACTGCTGCGTCTGCCCTAGTTACTGAGCTCGTCGACTTTGCTGCTCGCTGTCGCCTAGACTACGCTGCTAGTCTTGTCGCTGAGTCTGGGTCTGCCTGTCCTCCGTCAGTCGGGGGTGAGTGTGCCCTTGGCACGGACGTCCTTGAGGACAGGCAGGAGGAGTTCCAGTGTCTGGCAGCTACTTCACCTCATCTCGTGTCCGTACTGCTTACCCCTGAGGGAGACCCGGATGCACTTGACATCCCGACTCCGCGCTCTTACGCGGAGGCGATAGAGGGTCCCTACTCCTCTCAGTGGCAGGCAGCTATGGATGCAGAGATGGCTTCCTGGAAGTCCACAGGCACCTACGTTGACGCTGTCCCCCCTCTTGGGGCGAACATCGTCAGTGGCATGTGGATCTTCAGGGTGAAGCGGCCGCCGGGTTCTCCGCCTGTCTTCAAGGCACGTTACGTGGCTCGTGGCTTCAGTCAGCGACAGGGAGTTGACTACTTTCAGACCTTCTCCCCCACCCCGAAGATGACCACTCTTCGGGTGCTGCTACACGTTGCTGCTCACCGTGACTACGAGCTGCACTCTCTCGACTTCAGCACTGCTTTCTTGCAGGGCAGCCTGCACGAGGAGATCTGGCTGCGCCGCCCACTTGGCTTCACTGGGTCTTTCCCTCCTGGTACCCAGTGGAGTCTCCGGCGTCCAGTCTACGGTCTCCGCCAGGCGCCACGTGAGTGGCACGACACACTGAGGACTACGCTTGCGGCTCTTGGGTTTGCTCCTTCTACTGCCGACCCGTCGCTGTTTCTACGCACCGACACCTCTCTGCCGCCGTTCTACATCCTCGTGTACGTCGACGACTTGGTCTTTGCCACAGCTGACACTGCTGGACTCGCCCACGTGAAGTCCGAGCTGCAGAAGAGACACACGTGCACAGACCTGGGTGAACTGCGCAGCTACCTTGGCTTGCAGATCACCCGGGACAGAGCACGCCGCACCATTACCCTGACTCAGTCACACATGGTGCAGCAGGTCCTTCAGCGCTTCGGCTTCACGTACTCCTCGCCTCAGGCCACTCCTCTGCCTACTCGCCACTCACTCTCAGCTCTGCCTTCGGATGAGTCAGTAGAGTCGAGTGGCCCGTATCCAGAGCTTGTTGGCTGCCTCATGTACCTGATGACCTGCACACGACCTGACCTTGCATACCCTCTTAGCATTCTTGCACGCTATGTTGCTCCTGGGAGACACCGACCAGAGCACATGGCTGCAGCGAAGAGGGTGTTGCGATACTTGTGCAGTGCGTCGGGCATGGGACTAGTGCTTGGAGGGCGGAGTCCAGTGGTCCTCACTGGGCACGCGGACGCTTCTTGGGCTGACGACCAGGCTACGCAGCGGTCGTCGCAGGGTTACACCTTCAGTCTTGGTTCCGGCTCTGTCTCGTGGCGAGCTACTCGCTCGTCCTCTGTTCTCGGCTCCAGTTGTGAGGCTGAGATCTACGCCGGGGCCATGGCTGCACAGGAGCTTCGCTGGCTCACCTACCTGCTGACTGACCTTGGAGAGCCGCCTCGTTCTCCTCCAGTGCTGTACGTAGACAACAAGGCCATGCTGGCCTTGTGTCGAGAGCAGCGCTTGGAGCACAGAACGAAGCACATTGCTCTCCGTTACTTTCTTGCTCGTGAGCTGCAGCAGCGTGGTCAGTTGCGACTTGCGTACGTGGCCTCTCAGGCCAACACTGCTGATGTGTTCACCAAGGCACTTGCGCCTTGTGACCATCAGCGCTTCTGCACTCAGCTGGGTCTTGTACCTGTCTTGCCTCACTTGCTCTCCTCTTGACCTTACTTGTACTGTCACATATATATACCTGCTCTTGCTTGTCTAGCTCTATATATATATGTGTACTCCTGCATGTGAACTGGCCTTGTGGCCTTGTCGTTGTGCTCGGACTGTGTGGTGACGTTGTGATCCACCCTGAGCTTGCTCTGCTTTGCTTGACTGGTCTTGTGACCCCTTGTTCTCCCCCACTTTGCCTATGGGGGTGTGTCAGAACATTATATAGCTTATGCTGTTGTGTAGGCTATAGTGGGGTATCCCATAGGGGGTACAACCCAATTAGGGTTTTCATATGTACTCACCTCATTCATAGTTCATTCATCCTCGTTCTTCATTCTTCTCATGTCCCGCCGGCCGCTTCCGTGTTGACTTCATGATCTGGCAAGTGGGACATGTCAAACATTATATATGTTGTATTTGTGTAGGCTACAGTGGGTTAGCCTTTAGGGGGTACACAATTCTAGGGTTAGGTACTTGTACTCCCTTTCCTTTCTAGTCCAACACTTCTTCTTTCTCACATGGTATTAAGAGCGTAGGTTTAGACCTAGGATCGCTCCTTAGGGCCCACCACACCGTACGACTGTCTGCCTACTAGCGCCCTCGTGCGCCCTACTGTCGGAGCGCCCTCGAGCGCCTCCCCCCCAGCGCCCTCGTGCGCCCCTCTTTCACGGCCCCGTAAGGCCCCGCGACCCGCGACCCGCCCCTTAGCGACCCGCGCGCCGCCCCTTAGAGGCCCCTCTCACGGCCGCGTCGACCCTGCGCGCAGCCCCTTAGAGGCCCCGTCGGCCCCGTCGACCCCGCGCGCAGCCCCTTAGAGGCCCCGTCGGCCCAGTCGACCCCGCGCGCGCCCCACCTAGCGGCCCCGTCGGCCCCGTCGACCCCACGCGCCGCCCCTTAGCGGCCCACCTCACGGCCCCGTCGACCCCGAGAGCAGCCCCTTAGAGGCCCCGTCGGCCCCGTCGACCCCGCGCGCGCCCCACCTTAGCGGCCCCGTTGGCCCCGTCGACCCCGTGCGAGCCCCCCCCCTTAGCGGCCCCGTCGGCCCTGTCGACCCCACGCGCCGCCCCTTAGCGCCCCGCACGCGACAGCCACGGCCTCGCCAGAACCAGGCCGCCCGAACCGAGCCGCCCGAACCGAGCCGCCCAGCCCGAGCCGAGCCGCGCCGCCCGAACCGAGCCGCGCCGCCCTCCCCGTACTGAGCAGCACTCTCTGGACCGAGCCGCCCTACCTGAGTCGCGCTGCCTGCTGCTTTAGGGTTCGCCTGCTGCTACTACTGCTACTGCTCCTGCTACTATACTATTGCTCCTACTGCTACTATGGCTAGCCCTCCTGTGCTAGCTTTCGATGCTGAGGGCCGCCCAGTGAAGTTTGACACCTGGCTAGATGACCTGCACCTCTTCCTACAGCTCACTGCCAAGGAGGACATCTCACTGTACGATCACGCCCTAGGCCATGCCACTGCCCCTGCTACTACTGCTGACAGCACTACCCGCTCACAGTGGCAGACTCGTGACGCCCACGCTCGCTTTGCTATTCGCAACTCCCTGCCGATAGATGAGCGCGAGCATTTTGGCCAGCACAAGACTGCACAGGCACTGTACACTGCTGTCCTTGCCCGCTACTCCTCACCTGCCTCTGCCGCGCTAGGCCGTCTCTCACTCCCCTACCTGTTCCCCGACCTGTCCTCTTTCCACACAGTCGCTGACCTCATCACGCACCTCCGTACTAGTGAGGCCCGCTTCCGTGCCGCTATGCCTGATGAGTTTCTTGCCACGAACCCCCCCCCGCTCTGGCTCACTCTCTACCACCTAGTCACCCGCCTCCCTGACACTCTGCGTGCAGTCAGGGATCACTTCCTAGCTCGCTGCCCCACTGAACTCACCATTGCCCTTCTCGAGAAGGAACTACTTGCAGCTGAGGCTAGCATAGTCGCTGTAGGTGCCTCTCGTGGCGACCCCCACACCCCTTTCTTTGAGGGGTGTTCCCCTTCCCCCCTTCTTCCCTCTGTAGCCTCTGCTTCTGCTGTCGACCTCCTTGGTGCTGAGAAGGTCGGGACTGCGTCCGCTTCGAGCTGGCGCCACAGCGGCAAGGGAAAAGGGGGCAAGGGAGGCGGAGGTGACGGCGGGGGAGGCGGTGGTGGGGGCGGTGGCGGCGGTGGGGGTGGTGGTGGGGCTGGAAGCGGTGGGGGTGGTGGCGGCAGTGGGGGTGGTGGTGGCAGCGGCGGGGGAGGTGGCAGGGGCGGGGGCGGTGGTGGGGGCGGCGGTGGACGCGGCGGCGGCAGGGGAGGGGGTGGTCGAGGAGGTGGCGGCGGCGGTGGTGGTCGTGGAGGCGCTGGCAGTGGCCAGAGCCAGCAGCACACTCCGTCGCCCCAGGAGCTCCGTGAGTGGTACTCTCAGCACGGGGGGGGGGGGTGGCCTTAGCTGCACGTACGTCATCCGCACAGGTGACCGCACTGGTCAGACGTGTGGGAGGGCGCACACCACGCAGCGCTGCTTCTCCCGCCTCGACGACGCTTGGCGTACTCAGTTCCCTGATGCCACTGAGCTGCCCCGCTGGGCTGATCTGATGAAGAAAAACATTGATATCTATGCTCTAGACTTTGATGCTATTCTCACTGCCATGTATGTGATGTCTACTAGTGGAGAGGGTGCTCAGTACCTGCGTGTTCCGCCCGACCCGGGCATTCGGACCAGTGAGGCTGCCGCTCTAGGTGCTAGTGCGTCTGTTGCCCTAGGTGCTGGTGAGGCTGCCACTCCAGGTACTCGCCTGTCTGCTACCCCAGGTGCCGGTGAGGCTGCTACTCTAGGTGCTAGTGAGTCTGCGCCCCCTGGTACTGAGTCGACTGAGGCACTGCACACCTTCACACTGGACTCAGGTGCTTCTCGCTGTTTCTTTCGTGACCGCACTGCCCTTGAGCAGCTTGCTCGGCCAGTTGCTGTCTCCCTCGCTGACCCCTCTGGGGGTCCGGTCATTGCGACCTCCTCCACTGTCCTTCCTTGTCCTGCGGTCCCGTCGGGCACACTGTCAGGTCTCCACCTCCCCTCGTTCTCTACGAACTTGGTGGCGGGTTGTGCGCTCCAGGACGGGGGTGTTCACCAGTTCACCCCTGCCTACGAGCGCGTGACACACTGCACGTGTGCTCGGACGGGCCGTCACCTGGCTACCTTCACTCGGCAGCCGGGGTCGGACCTGTACACACTGACCACTGAGTCCCCTCAGGTAGCTGCGTCTGCGTCTGCGTCCGGTCAGCTGTCGGCCCCCTGCTCGTGTCGCTCTCTGGCGCACGAGACCGTCCTCTGGCACCACCGACTTGGTCACCCGTCCGTGCAGCGCCTTCGTGCCATGCATAAACGGTACCTTGTCTCTGGTCTTCCCAGGGTTCTCCCTCCCCTCCCACCCTCGCCTGCTCCTCCCTGTCTTCCCTGTGTCGAGGGGCGGCAGCGCGCCGCTCCTCACTCCTCCTCGTTTCCCCCGACGACTGCTCCCTTGCAGACGCTCCACATGGACGTGTGGGGCCCAGCCCGCGTCCGTGGTCAGGGTCAGGAGAGGTACTTCCTGATAGTTGTTGACGACTACTCGCGCTACACCACGGTCTTCCCCTTGCGCACCAAGGGTGAGGTCCCTGATGTCTTGATCCCTTGGATCCGCGCTTCTCGTCTCCAGCTCAGTGAGCGTTTCCAGTCGGACTTTCCTGTCCTACGTTTGCACTCTGACAGAGGTGGTGAGTTCTCCTCCGACCTCTTGGCAGCCTACTGTGTGGAGCACGGCATCCGCCAGTCGTTCACGCTTCCGGCCTCTCCACAGCAGAATGGGGTTGCTGAGCGCCGCATTGGCTTGGTCATGGAGGTCGCTCGTACCTCCTTGATCCATGCGGCTGCCCCCCACTTTCTGTGGCCGTTTGCGGTCCGATACGCTGCGCATCAGCTCAACCTCTGGCCCCGTGTCTCCTTGCCGGAGACTTCCCCGACACTGCGTTGGACGGGAGAGGTTGGCGATGCGTCGCGTTTTCGGGTCTGGGGATCTCGAGCTTTTGTTCGCGATACGTCCGCGGACAAGCTCTCCTCCCGCGCTGTTCCTTGTGTCTTCCTTGGCTTTGTCCCGGACGCGTCTGGTTGGCAGTTTTACCACGCCACCTCGCGCCGTGTCCTGCCCTCTCAGGACGTCACTTTTGACGAGTCCGTGCCCTACTACCGCCTCTTCCCCTACCGCACTGCCCCGCTTCCCCCCCCGCCTCTCTTCCTCGCGCCAGGTGCTGCTGTGGTAGACCCCCTCCCCCCTCAGGGTGCCGCTCCCTCAGGTGTGTCCCAGGTAGACCCGGTTGAGCCTGTCGAGGTAGCTGTCGACTCTTGTCCTGCTAGGGGTGCTGAGCCTGAGCGAGTGGAGCCTGAGCGTGCGGAGCCTGGGGGTGCGGAGCCTGGGGGTGCGGAGCCTGGGGGTGCTGAGCCTGGGGGTGCGGAGTCTGGGGGTGCTGAGCCTGGGGGTGCAGAGCCTGCGGGTTCTGAGTCTGGGGGTGCTGAGCCTGGGTGTGCTACGTCTGAGGGTGCTGAGACTGAGCGTGCTTCACCTGGAGGAGCTCTCTCCTCACAGCAGCTACGAGAGTGGTACTTACAGTACTGCAGCCTCAGGAGGGGTGCTTCTGGAGCTAGGAGTGCTGCTGGAGCTGGTGCTAGTGCTTCCCCTCCTAGGCGGGAGCTGCCCTCTCCCCAGCGGCTCCGAGAGTGGTACACTCGGCGCTGCAGTCTCCGGAGTGGCGCTCCTAGTGCCGCGGACCCTGGTGCTGGAGGTGCTGCTGCTGCTGGCGGTGCTGCTGGTGCTGGAGCTGCTGGAGGTGCTGCTGCTGGCGGTGCTGCTGGCGCTGCTGGAGGTGCTGCTGGTGCTGGTAGTGCTGGAGCTGCTGGAGGTACTGCTACTACTGGAGGTGCTGCTGGTGCTGCTGGAGCTGCTGGAGGTGCTGCTGCTGCTGGCGGTGCTACTGGCGCTGCTGGAGGTGCTGCTGGTGCTGGTGCTGCTGGAGCTGCTGGAGCCGCTGGTCCTGGGGGTGCTCGTCCTGGAGGTACTGGAGCTGCTGGGACTGGGCCTGCTGAGGGGGTTGTCGCTGGAGGTGCTGAGCGGCCGCGACCGTACTACGTTCCGCTCCTTCAGCAGGTTCTTAGTCTCCCGCCCTCTAGTGGTCCTTCTCCTCCCCTACTGAGTCCACCGCCTGTCCAGTCGCAGTCACAGTTACAGCCAGCCTCTCCACTGCCTGGTCCTTCTCCTTAAGCTAAGCCGACGGGAGGTCTTACGGAGCGTCGTGAGCCTGAGTCTCGTCCTCCGTCGCCTGAGTCTCGTCCAGCGTCGCCTGAGTCGCGTCCAGAGTCACCTGTCCGTGCTGTCCGCTCTGGTCGTCGTGCTCCGCGTGAGCGACCTCCTCCTGTCCCTGGCACTCACTATATGACTCTGCGTCCTTCCACTGCTCCACAGCGTGTCCCTCTGCTGTCTCCTCCTGCGTCCTCTCTTCCTGCTCTTGCTGACCCGGAGTCTGACTCTCTTCGTGCTGCCAGTCCTACTGTCACACGTCTCCTTGCCATTGTTGTCACTGACCCTTCCTTCGAGTCCTCTGCTGCGTCTGCTCTAGTCGCTGAGCTTGTTGACTTTGCTGCCGCCTGTCGTCTAGACTACGCCGCTAGCCTTGTTGCTGAGTCTGAGTCTGTCTGTCCTCCGTCCGTCGGGGGTGAGTGTGCTCTTGGCACGGACGTCCTTGAGGACAGACAGGAGGACTTTGAGTGCTTTGCCGCGGCTTTGCCTCATCTCGTGTCCATGCTAGTTGCCCCTGAGGGAGACCCGGATGCACCAGACATCCCGACCCCACGCTCCTACGCAGAGGCGATGGAGGGTCTCTACTCCTCTCAGTGGCAGACAGCCATGGACGCAGAGATGGCTTCCTGGAAATCCACAGGCACCTACGTCGACGAGGTTCCCCCACCTGGGGCGAACATCGTCAGTGGCATGTGGATTTTCAGGGTGAAGCGGCCGCCGGGTTCTCCGCCTGTCTTCAAGGCGCGTTACGTTGCACGAGGCTTCAGTCAGCGAGAGGGAGTTGACTTCTTCCAGACCTTCTCCCCGACCCCGAAGATGACCACTCTTCGGGTTCTGCTACACGTCGCCGCTCAGCGTGACTACGAGCTCCACTCTCTTGACTTCAGCACAGCGTTCCTACAGGGCAGCCTGCACGAGGAGATCTGGCTGCGCCGCCCACCTGGCTTCACTGGGTCGTTTCCTCCTGGTACCCAGTGGAGCCTCCGGCGGCCAGTCTACGGTCTCCGCCAGGCACCCCGTGAGTGGCACGACACACTGAGGACTACGCTTGCGGCTCTTGGGTTTGCTCCTTCTACTGCTGACCCGTCGCTGTTTCTACGCACCGACACCACTCTGCCGCCGTTCTACGTTCTCGTGTACGTCGACGACTTGGTCTTTGCTACTGCTGACACTGAGGCACTCGCCCACGTGAAGTCGGAGCTGCAGAAGAGACACACGTGCACAGACCTGGGTGAACTGATAAGCTATCTTGGCTTGCGGATCACCCGGGACAGAGCACAGCGCACCATCACCTTGACTCAGTCATACATGGTGCGGCAGGTCCTTCAGCGCTTCGGCTTCACGTACTCCTCGCCTCAGCCCACTCCTCTGTCTACCGGTCACTCGCTCTCAGCTCTGCCTTCGGATGAGTCCGTAGAGCCGAGTGGCCCGTATCCAGAGCTTGTGGGCTGCCTCATGTACCTGATGACCTGTACTAGAGCTGACCTTGCATACCCTCTTAGCATCCTAGCACGCTATGTCGCTCCTGGCCGTCACCGGAAGGAGCACATGGATGCCGCTAAGAGGGTGTTGCGTTACTTGTGCAGTACGTCGGGCATGGGGCTTGTGCTTGGAGGACGGCGCGACGTTGTCCTCACTGGACACTCAGACGCTTCTTGGGCTGACGACCAGGCTACGCAGCGGTCGTCTCAGGGTTACACCTTCAGCCTTGGCTCTGGCTCTGTTTCCTGGCGTTCTACACGCTCTTCTTCTGTTCTCAGCTCCAGTTGTGAGGCTGAGATCTACGCCACAGCCATGGCGGCCCAGGAGCTACGCTGGCTCACCTACCTGCTGACCGACCTTGGAGAGCGGCCTCGTTCTCCTCCAGTGCTGTACGTCGACAACAAGGAAGCCATTGCCTTGTGTGAGGAGCACAGACTGGAGCACAGAACGAAGCACATCGCTCTGCGCTACTTCCTAGCGCGAGAGCTGCAGCAGAGGGGTCAGCTTCGTCTCTCGTACGTGGCCACTCGGGCCAACACTGCTGATGTGTTCACCAAGGCGCTTCAGCCTTGTGATCATCAGCGTTTCTGTACTGTTCTAGGCCTTGTGCCTACTCTCCCTCACTTGCTCACTTCTTGACTCTGCTTGTACTATGATCTCTATATATATACCTGCATGCTTACACTTGCTAGGTTGTGATCACTGTACCTCTTGTTCTATTATCAAACTGCATGTGAACTGGTCTTGTGACCATTTGCTTGTGCTCGGAATTTGTGTGGTATCCTTGAGATCCACCCTGAGCTTGTCTTGCTTTGTTTTGCTTTGACTGGTCTTGTGACCACTTGCTCTCCCCCACTTAGCCTATGGGGGTGTGTCAAACATTATATATGTTGTATTTGTGTAGGCTACAGTGGGTTAGCCTTTAGGGGGTACACAATTCTAGGGTTAGGTACTTGTACTCCCTTTCCTTTCTAGTCCAACACTTCTTCTTTCTCACAGGACACGATGCCACGTGTCGCTGCACGTCGGTTAACATTTCGGGCCAGTAATAATACCGCTGCAGCTGCTGCCGTGTTTTCTCTACCCCGAAATGTCCCGAAGTAACCCCGTCGTATGCCTCCTGTAACAGTAATTCCCGTAGCAGTGTATACCCAGGTACCCAAATGCGGTCAGTCCCGGTTTTTACGTAATAGACTCCCTTTGCTGCTGCGAACTGCTGCGAATTTCCTCCTGTGAAGAATGGATCCGTTTGGTACCCGTGGGTGAATAGGCCTGTCAGTAGCGGGCTTGTCTGGGCGAGTAGTATTGCGTGGATCTGGGCAGTGGGGCGGGTCAGTGCGTCGGCGATGTTCGAGGCTCCCTTTTTGTAAGTGACCGTATAGTGAAAGTTGGACTCGAGGAAATCGAGCCAGCGGATCTGTCGTGGGTTGAGGTGTGGCTGTGCGCGAAGGTACTGTAGTGATTTATGGTCTGTCCGTACTGTCACGTCCGCGCCAGTCAAGTAACAGCGCCATACTTTGAACGCGTGCACAATCGCAAGCATTTCGCGGTCGTGTATCGGGTAATTTTTCTCGGGCGGATGCAGTTTTCGTGACTCGTATGCGATAGGCTGTAGGCCATTGCCGAAATCCTGTAGCAGTACGGCTCCGATGGAGATATCGCTTGCGTCGGTAACTACTTCGCATGGGCGGTGTGGGTCGGCGATGCGCAGGACGGGCGGTGAACAGAGAACATTTTTCAGGGCAGAGAAGGCAGCATGCTCTTTCTCCCCCCACGTAAAAACGACCCCCTTTCGCAGTAAATCCGTCAACGGGGCAGTCAACTGTGCCATGTCGGGGACGAACCGACGAACATAATTAACGAACCCTAAAAAACTCTGCAGTTCTGTGATGTTCGTCGGGGGATGCCACGCTTTTACCGTATCCAGCTTCTTTGGGTCGATTTCAACTCCAGCCTCCGAAATAACGTGCCCCAAAAATTCTAACCTATCCTGGAAGAACTCGCACTTGGAACCCTTGGTCAGTAATCTGTGCTCGTCTAAAACCTTAAACACTGCTTCCAGATCTGCTAAGTGCTGCTGCTTATCCCGACTGTACACTAGGATGTCGTCGAGGTAAACGATGACACATTTATCTAAGAGCGGCCTAAATGCCTCGTTCATGGTCATCTGAAAAGTCGCCGGTGCGTTGGTCAGCCCGAATGGCATCACAGTGTACTCGAACGACCCGTACCTAGTCCTGAAAGCTGTTTTGGCGCAGTCCGATGGTTCGACCCTAATCTGATGGTAACCTCCCCGTAAATCTATTTTCGAAAAAACCCGTGCTGTTCGCAGTTGGTCGATCAGTTCGTCGGCGCGGGGAATGGGGTACCGCGACTTGACTGTTACCCTGTTGAGCGCTCGGTAATCGATGCACATGCGAAACCCTCCGTCTTTTTTCGGTGTGAACGGTGACGAACTTGGTCGAATAAACTGCTTCTCTAACAAATAATCTAACTGCTTCCTTAGTTCGTCGAGCTCGGGCTGTGTCAGTCTGAACTGGCGCTGTACGGTTGGCTGTGCCCCCGGTTCTAATTCGATTCGGCGGTCATGTGCTCGCTGAGGTGGCAGTCCTTCCGGTAAGTCGTCGGGGAAAATCCCGGGGTATCGTTTCAACAGTTCCTGTAATTCGGGCGGTACGGCTGCCAGGAGTTTCTTGAAATCACTCGGCTGCTCTGCTTCCTCTACTCCTGCGATGTCTACTGCGTACACGTCAGCTCCAGCAGCGACAGCCCGTTTCATTGTGATGGCGTTGACGTGTACCGTTGAAGACTCGGGCGACTGCCAGCGAGGTAGCTCGACCCAGTTACCACTACTTCGCACGGTGCAGCTACCCGTCGTCCAGTCAATTCGCGGGTTATATCGTCGCAGCCAATCACGTCCCAGTAAAATATCGTGCCCATCCAGTGTCGTTGCGAGCATTTCCTGTGTAAACCCGAAATTTCCCCCGCAGCGGACTTTGACTCTCTCTACCTTTTCCCGTATGGCCAGTGGCGTGCCGTCGACTAAGCGTGCGTCTATCTCCGGTAAGCAACGGCTAAGTGTCAGCTGCAGTTTTCGTGCGGTTGCGGTATTAACTAAACTGTGGCTTGCTCCTCCGTCGATAAAAATCTTCACTGCTGCTCCCTGTATTTTCCCGTGGATCAGTACTGGGCAATCCGTCGCTGTACCCTCCTTATTCGTCCGAGTCCGATCGATAGCATGAATCGGTCGGTGAGGGTCGGTGGGGTTGGGCGAGCAGGCAGTCTCGTCAGTAGTTGGCCCGGTTCCTACTGACTGCTGGCGTTTCCCTGCCTTGGAGACTCCCTCCACTGCTCTGCTCCGCGGCGCCTTAGCTCCTCTGGGCATTCGCTCTAGCGATGGCCCGGCCTGTTGCAAGCAAAGCAGCGCCCCTTAAACGGCGCGGCAGCTGCATTCGTCGCAACAGCGTGTACAGTGGCGTGCTCGATCGGTCCCCGAGGACGATGTCCATAGTAGGACCCCGGTCTCGGACGGCGTAAAATGTCGATTTTCTCGGCGAGCGCGAGAATCTCGTTGAAGTTCGAGAGCCCGCGTAGCATGATTTCGTGCGAGATGTCCGGCTTCAGCCCTCCGACGTAACGGTCCACCCGCTCCGCTTCGTGCATGTAGCCGACTTGTTCGCATAATGCGAGAAAACCACTCGTATAGTCTTGAACCGATCCGAGCTGCCGCCAAGTGCGCAATCTCTGACGCGCCGAAATAGAAGCCGCGATCGGCTCGAAGCGCGCCCGAAGCCCTGCGCACCACGCATCCCACGTGCTGTATTGGGTGGTCTCGCAGAATGAACTCCAGGTGACAGCTGGACCCGTGGGCCCTTCCTCTTGCGACGGTGGCTCGTAGGCGCGTGGCGACGTCACGATGACTCGCCACCAGTCCATGGCGGGGCCCCTTAGCAGCGAAACTGCATACCGAATCTTCGCTGCGTCCGACTCGACGTAATTCGCGTCGAAGAAGACGTTCATCGTGAAGACCCACGATTGAACCGTCGGACCTCCACGCTGGCTCGGGTCGAAGCTGGGCGGGCGTTGCGGCTTGAGTGGCATTGGTGCCATGATGGCCTGTTCGCCACTTGTCGCCGCGAACTCCACGTGCCGACGGGCTTCGCGAGGCTCCCGCGGGCTTGGTGCGACCCTGTTTCCTCCCATGCCAGGCATCGGCTGGGCGGCACCATCGCTGGCTGCGCCTGAGCGCTGTCCCACGCTGTTGTTTTGTGTTGGTGTGCCAGACGAGATGACGATCGGCTCGTCTGATTGTGCAGATGCATTTGTCGGTGCGTGTGGTGGCGCTGGAGTGTTCATCGTTGATTGCTGACGCGCGGAGTCACGTTCCGCCGTGAGCGTCGCAATTTCGAGCGCCGAATCTTCGAGTTGGCGCACCAGACGTTCGAGCTGCTCCTGCGTCAATGTGGCGAGCGTGAATTCGGCCATGGCGGCGGGGGTGTCGGGCGAGCTCAGCGAGAGCCTCAGTCGTGGCCGTGCGTGCTTACGAGAGAGCACTACGAGCGGCGGTGCCGTGTCGCTGAGGGACGTCTACCCCCCCCAAAATTGAGATAGTGGGGAAGCGAAGGTGTGGGTGCGGTCCGAGAAGAGGTCGTAGGCTCTGAATACCAAGTGTTACGAGTGCAATTGAGTGAACGAACGAGAATTGCACTATCGAAGCAAGAGTACAATGAGCGAAGGCATGAGCGAAGAATATATAGCGAGACTACAGTGGTAACGGTAATGCACTGTGGTTGTCGCGCGACGGGCCTGGGACTGAGGTTGGGAAAAGTGTCGAAGCGGAGGCCCGGAGCGCGGGTTACCCGCCGAGCCGTGAGGTCGGGGTGCGATGTGCGAAAGTGGCGGGCAGATTGTCGATGCGAGGGTTGCGAGTGGTAACGGTGCTGACTGTGGTGCTACAGTGATGTACGCGTTGAGCAGGGATGCGAAGTAAGGAAAAGGAATTTTCCTTACAAGCAGTCATGTTTGCCATTGTATGTACATATAATTGCTGCAAGTTTAGATGCATCTTTGGGTACCAGCTGTATATCCATAAATAATTACTAACGAATACAGAAGTTTAAACAATTGCTAAATCAGGGCAGTCTACCTGCAACAAAAGAAATGCAATCACTAGACAACTACCGTAAGCAAAAAATATCAATGTGGTTCCTACGTGGTATGCTGGGACAGGCAGCTGGCACCCTCTCATACGCCCTATATTCAAGTTCGACTTTCCAGCAATGGACTCACCGGGTTACCAGCGTCAACCCATACAATAACACACCAGACCATCCTCTTCCTCCCTCTAAGCTGTCACCACCTAAGTGGTGCTTCCATCCCATCTCACAACCACAAACCAAATAACGTAAGTTCCATAAGCCTCCAACCTACCGAATTCCCCTTAGCAGGATTCCCTCCCACTATCCCAACATCCCATTCCCTCCCTCTCCTCGCCTCACCTCACTCCACTTCCCATCCCACCCTCTCCGCACTCACTTCTCTCCTCCATCGCTCTCCCCATCCTCCCTAGCCATGGCCTCCACACACATATTAAACAGCCGCGCCTGCGAGTTAGCCTCCGCCACCTTCTGTTCCACCTCCGCCACCCTCACAGCGAGCTCCTTCGCCCTCCTCTCTGCCGCCTCAGCACGCCTCTGCCCCTCCTCCCTCTGTGCACGCATCACCTCCAGCTGCCGCACTGCAAACTGAGCGCGCTCCTCTGCTGCCTGCACCCGCTGCTCTGCTGCCTCCAGCGCTACCCGCACGTCCGCAGAAAAGAACGTCTTTTCACCATCCACCTCACTACTGCTGCTGCTGCTGCCGCTGCCACTACTGCTGCTGCTAATCTCAGACCCCGCCTGAACTGCAGAACCCTCATCCACAAAAGCCTTTTCCGCCACGGCTGCTGCCCCCTCTGCCACTGCCGCTGCACCTGCTCCCGATTCACCAACCTCGCCACCCTCCGCACCCTCCATACCCTGCAGCCGTGTCTTCATCATAAGCAACTCCCTCTCAAGAGCCGCCGCCCTCCTCTCTGCCACCTCCACTGCCACCCTCGCCTGCTCCTCCCTCCTCCTCGCCCCCGCAGCAGTAACCTGAGCCGCCTTCACCCTCGCCTCTCCAGCCTCCAGTCCCGCTCGCAGCCTCCCCTCTGCTGCCGCTGCCGTCTCCTCTGCAGCACGAATCATCCTCTCCATCTGCACCTGCTCCGCCACCCTCGCCCTCACCTCTGCCTCTGCTGCCGCTGCTCGCGCGCGTGCTGCTGCCACATCCGCTTCACCAGCCTGCACCAGCGCCTGCAGCTGCTGCTCCCTTCTAACCGCCTCCGCCGCTTCCGCCTTCGCTGCTGCCGCTTCCTCCCTGGCCGCCGCCGCTTCCGCCTGCGCCGCCCGCAGAGACCCTGCCAGCTCAGACGTGGCTTCCAGCTGGCGGCGGGCGGCGGCCAGGCTGTCACGAGCAGAGGCCTCGCGCTGAGTCACAATGTCGAGGCGGCGGAGGAGGAAGTCGGCTCTGCTGCGGGCGAGAAGAAGAGCTTCCTCACGCTCCTTCTCCTTGCCCTCCTGGCTCTCATCATCCTGCTCCTCTGACTCTTGCTGCTGCTCCGAGATCGGTGCCTGCTGCTTCTGCTGCTGCTGCTGCTGCTGCTGCTGCTTCTGCTGCTCAGCTGTTCCCAGCGCTCCGCCAGTTGCAGCTGCAACTGCTGCAGTCGCCGCGGCTGCTGCTCCTGCAGCAAGACCAGCTCGGGCCATGTCTGCCATAAGCTTGTCCCTCGCTCCCTGTGCATCGCCAACTTCAACATCTGCACCAGCAGCACCAGCCGCAGCAGCAGCAGAAACAGCAGCACTAGCCTCAGCCTCCGCCTCTTCCGCAACACCCAAAGCACCCTCCGCCTCCCCACTCTGCTCCTCACCTCCCTCCCGATCCTCCCCCATCATTGCAGCTCCAGCGGCTTCAGCATACGCAGCCACTTCAGCCGCTTCAGCCAGAGCTGCACTCGCAGCAGCCTCTGCTGCTTCTGCCAGCAGTGCGGCTGCTGCTGCTTCTTCCACGATTGTCACTCGTGCTGATTCCAGCTGCTGCTGCATGCCTTGCAGCTGCTGCTGCAGCTCCTCCTCCCGCGTCCTGAACCTCTGCTGCAGCTGCTGCCGCTCCTGCTGCGCCTGGTAGGCGCCGGGCATTGCCACAGGTAAGGCAAGGTAAACGGAGCAAGGAGCAAGGGAAAGGGAGCAGCAAGGGGAAGGGAGCACGGAGCAATGAGCAAAGAACGGACGGAATGGGGACACGATTTTGGGTGGAGAGATGAGGTACTTCAGGCCGTTTTATGAGTGACATCTCATCAAGCCATGCACCAGAGATAGCTTGTGCGTTCGGGACACCTCACACATACTACCCTTGCCCCTCACACTCATTCTCTCGCACTCACGCACACATACAATGCACGCCCTACCCCCCATGCACCCTTGCAAGCCCACCTGAGCCTGCAAGCCCACGGCCTGTCGTAGCTCCTCCTGCATGGCTGCCAGCGCCTCCCTCAAACCAAGCACCTCGCCGTTCTCCACCTCCCCACTCCCCTGCCACTCCTCCTCCTCCACTCCCTCCTCCACCCCCTCCTCCATTTCCTCCTCCTCCTCCTTTTCCCCCTCCTCCCTCTCGTTCCATTCCCCTTCTTCTTCCTCGTTCAGGCCCCTCTCTTGTTCAGCAGTGACAAACACTCCCTCCTCCTCCTCGCTCTCCCCTATCGCCACACCTCCCACAACAGGAAGCATTACATCATAATAAAGCCCGTCAGCATCATCAACAACCACATCATCATCAGCATCATCAGCATCATCAGCAGCAGCATAATCGACTGCAGCAGCAGCAGCGGCGGCAGCAGCAGCAGCATCAGCGGTCCCTGCCCCAATTTCAGGTACTACAGCTTCCGGATCAGCCAAGTCTCCGGTGCCTCCTCCCACCAACCCCACACCCTCCCCCACACCCTCCCCCACACCCTCTCCCACACCCTCCCCTACCCCACCCACTATCTCCAGCAGCCTCTCTCCAACCCTCGCTTCCAAATCATCATCACCACCTTCCCCAAACACCCCCTCCCTGTTCTCCCCACCCTCTTCCCATTCCCCTCTCTCTTCCTCGTTTGCATCCCACCTTGCATTCTCATTCTCACTCTCCCGCGCCTCCTCCTCCTTACGCCACTCCTGGTACTGCTGCTCGTACTCATCCCCCCATGCTGCCCCAACAAAAACACCACCACCAGTAGCACCCCATTCGCCGTCACTACCGCTCTCAACCCCTGCATCACCCCTCTTCCCCAACCACTCCCCACTTTCAACTCCTCCTCCCAGCTCTCCAACCGCACCCACAGCCGCCGCCGCCGCAGCAGCAGCAGCACCAGCCTCAGCACCAACCGCAGCCGCCATCAAATCACCATCATCCAGCTCCCTCTGTGCTTCCAAACGCTCTCTCTCACCCACAACTCCTCCTCCCACACCGCCCTCAGCCTCCGACTCTTCCGAATCCTCCCACTCGCCCGTCGATCCCAGCCACTCCGCCGTTGCATGCCACTCCTCCTCTTCCCCTCCCTCTCGCTCCTCCTCCACCTCCTCTCCACCCTCCACAACCTCTCCCTCTCCCTCTCCCTCTCCCTCTACCTCACTCCAGTCCCCTTCCAGGCCCACATCCTCCGCAAAAATCCCACCGCCCAACGTCCCATCAGAATCAGCACCAGCAGCAGCAGCAGACCCATCCAGTTCTCCCAACACGTCCCCGCCTGATGTCCCAGGCTCAGCCACAGCAGGCTCACCGATCATAGCAGCTGCCGCCACAGCTGCCGCACCCACCCCTGCTGCCACAGCTGCTGCCGCGCCTGCGCCTGCCCCTGCGCCTGCAGCTTCAACCTCCAAGGCTGCCGCGGCTGAGGTTCCAACTCCCTGCGCTCGGCTCTCTGCCGCTGCTGGCGGGTCCTCAGGGGCGATCACGTCCTGGTGGGGTAACGGGGTGATGGATGATGGAGTGACACGGGGTGATGGGGTGATGGAATGGGTGTGCGACGTGGGTGCGAGAGGGTTTAGGGTCTTAAACAGCAGGGATGGCTCTCTGCCACTGCTGGCGGGTCCTTAGGGGCAATCACGTCCTGGTGGGGTAACGGGGTGATGGGTGATGGGCTATGATGGATTTGACGCCACATCCCCTGTCCGGGATTTTTTTTTGCCTGCCCGCCAGAGCGTCAAACTGGGGGGTACCCGTCGGACAGGGGGCGTCAAGAGCGTCAAAACGCTACCGTTTTGACTCAGAGTCGAAACGCTGAGCGCGTCAGATCCATCATAGGTGATGGGGTGATGGAATGGGTTCGCAGAAGGGGTGCTAAGTGGGTGCGAGGTGGTTGGTTTTAAACAGCAGTGTGGCTTGGACTTATTGTTTAATTCAAGCGCACTGTCCAGCAGGGAGAGCGGGGAAAACATGTTTCAGCCAGCGAAGCAGCAGGGGGGGGTGGAAGAAAGGAAGGATGGGAGGGCGAGGGAGGAATGGGAACGGGGAGCGCACGCTGTGCTGCTGCTGCTGCTGCTGAAAGTGATCGTTGAGCAGCAGTACCTTGTAGAGGGAGTTGGCAATAACGAGGTCGTTGTGCAGCTGCTGCTGAAAGTGATCCGCCACTAGCGACCGTTGTGCCGCCTGCCACGCACCCATGCACATATGCACCCATGCACGGAAGCAAGGACACGCACAAACACAGTGAACGACTCGGCACACATGTACACCCGCACACATGCCCCCCCCTCCCACACACACGTGCATGAGCATGGAAACATGCGCTCAGAAGGATGCACCAATGACAGCTCGCGCGTTCATCTACCTCCTCTCCACACGCCGCCAAGCAAGAGAAGCTAACATCCATCTGCCGGACACCCCCATGCCATGCCACTCCCATCACTGCAAACCCACTCTTCCCATCCCCAACTCCTCCCACTCCCCCCAGTCCGCTCCCCTCATCCCCAACCCTGAACCCCAAACCCGAACCCCTAAACAAGCTGAGCAACCGCCAGGCATCCACCATTCAGCACCCATTCCCTTGCACGCCATGCAGTTAGCACCCCATGCGAGAAGCAGCAGCACGCACCAGCCAGTCATCAACGGACTAGCCCGGACGACCCTGCTGCACGCGGCGTGTCTTTTTTTAGGCGCCCATTGAGACGTCTCAAAAGACCCTGCTGCACGAGGCGTGTATTTTTTAGGCACCTAAAAGTTTGACAGCAGCAGCACGCACCAGCCAGTCGTCGACGGACTCGCCCGGGAGGCCCTGCTGCACGCGGCGGGCCTTGATGTCCTCCGCTCGCATGGTCAGCCCCTTCATGTCCACCGCTGCTAGCTTGCTGCTCGCCTGGTGGTGTGCCATGCCACGCCACGCCACACCCGCATGGCCATGCACAAAGGCACACATGCACACACCCGCGTGCACACACGCACGCACGCATGCACACACAAACACACATAAACAGAGGGAAGGGGAAGCATGAAGGAGTATGGAAAAGCAGCGGTGAGGTGATGACAACAGACGAAGAGGGATGGCGAGTAATCGGGAACCACTTTATGTACACCGCTTACAGCTTGCTGCGCGCCTGAGCGGAAAGCAAGGTGTGGCAATCAACAAGATAGACGACCGCACTACGGACTCAAGTGTAGAGTGCGTCGCTCTCATTCCATTCCCATCCATCCCTTCACCCCATTCCAGCACCTTTAGTTACGTTTCAAACAAAACAGTGCAGAGTGCGTCGCCTGCTCTTACTCCTTCCTTTCGCCACAAAGTCACATGGGGGCCATGTGTACACTAATCCAGATCGCCAAGCAGATTGGCATGGCATAGGCGCACGTACTTACGGCAAGGCGAATGAAACGTCGTGGCATGGGCCAGCGCACAGGATCTCATGGGGAGAAGGAGGGGAAGGGACAGTGAGACTCACGTCGTCCCATGCTTGGAAGGAGGGCACGGCCTCTGGGCAGGCGTGGATGAGCAGCGTCTTGCCATCACGGTACTCCATACCCCGCACGAATGTGAGGAAGCTGTGCGGGGGATGGCGAGGGGGAGGGAGCGGTGGAGTGGTGGAGAGAGGAGCGGGAAGGAGGAAGAGGGGAGGGTCAGTGAGAGATAACGACAGATAGAGGGAGATACAGAAAGAGAGAGAGTGGCAGACGAAAAGACAGAGGGATAGACAGAGTGTGGAAGAGGGATAGAGTGTGTGTGAGGGACGCTGGAAGAATAAGAAAGGGGAAGGAAGGAGGAGACGGAGGGATGCAGCAGGCATGGGGCAGCCCTGGTTATACAGAGGATAAAAATATCAAAACGAGGAACAGTGAGCCCTGCTGGAGATTAAATGATCACTGCTGGAGAGAAGGGTTGTGGTAAGGGCGCTAGGGTGGAGGGATGTTCATTGGGTATATGATTTACAACCAAAATTCCGTCATTTGTTCAGCTGCCCTCTCCTCCACCCACCCACCCATTCACCAGTGTAGTCTTCCATTCGCTATTCTCACACCATCACCACCACCATCACTATCACCATCACCATCACCCACCACCACCACCACCACCCATCTTACCCGAGGGCCACCAGAGGGCTGCGGTGGCATCCCGACGTGCAGCACACAAACACAGTGCGCTGGGGCGATGACACCGCTGCTGCTGCTGCTGCTGCTGCTGCTGCTGTTGGCGATGCTCCTGCTGATGCCCCTGGCGCCACCCATCCTCCTTCACTGCTCGCCCATCCAGCCGCCTCGTCCCACACTTGCGAACCTTCTCCTCCTCCCTCCCTCTCAGTCTCAGACCTGTATCCTCCTGCACTCCCCTCGCCACCGCCGCCCTCCTCTCTCTGCGCCTGCTGCTGCGCCTGCGGCTGCGCCTGCGGCTGCGGAGGGTTCTGCCCCGCGTGCAGCAGCGCTGACAGCACGCGGATAGCTTCGGGGAGAAGCGCGCCCTGTGGGGAGGCAGGGCGGGCAGGCGGGGACAGGTACGCGGAGAGGGGCAAGGGAGAGGGGCAGGGGGAGAAGGGCAGGGGGTGAAGGGTAGGGGGAGAAGGGTAGGGGGAGAAGGGCAGAGGGGGAAGGGCAGGGGGAGAGGGGCAGGGGGAGAAGGTCAGGGGAAGAAGGGCAGGGGGAGAAGGGCAGGGGGAGAAGGGCGGGGGGAGCCCCTGGCGCACCTGGTCAGCGGAGCCCCTGGCGCACCTGGTCGGCGGAGCCCCTGGCGCACCTGGTCAGCGGAGCCCCTGGCGCACCTGGTCGGCGGAGCCCCTGGCGCACCTGGTTGGCGGAGCACGTGGCGCACCTGGTCGGCGGAGCCCCTGGCGCACCTGGTCGGCGGAGCCCCTGGCGCACCTGGTTGGCGGAGTCCATGGGGCGCATGGGCACTCTGAGCGCGACGATGCCCGCCCGTTGCGCCATGTCCTTCACCTCGCTCCACGCCAGCCCCAGAGCGTCCCTGCAGTCGTCCGTCTGAAGAAGGGAGGGTACGGGGGAAGGGGGGAGAATGGGAGAAGGGGAAGAGGGAAGAGAGGGAGCAATGGACGGGGGAAGAGAGGGAGCAATGGACGGGGGAAGAGAGGGAGCAATGGAAGGGGGAAGAGAGGGAGCAATGGAAGGGGGAAGAGAGGGAGAAAGGGGAGGGGAAGGGGGAGATGGAAGGGGTAGTTAGCAGCACCCTGCATTGGAGACATTGGCGCAGGCACGGGAGCATGGTGTTAGTGTGTGGAGTGAGTGAGTCGGTGAGTGAATGAGTGAGTGAGTGAACGTTCACCCTGCATACAAGAAAACCACCATGCTCCCCTCTCCATCCCTGCTCCCCTCACTCGTGAGCGAACGGTTCTACGTTCACCCACGCTCCCATCACCACCCATGCACCCGTCCCCTCCCTCCCATTCCCGCGCGCGCACCTCAAGGCACAGCATGGCATCAGCGCCAATATTCCGCTTGATCACATCCACGTCAGCAGCAGTGGCAGGGCTCGTACCCACCACCACCCCCTCACACACCGTCGACCATTGCATTCCCAGCACCTCCTCCCTCCTCTCCCCCTCCCCTTCCTCGTCCGTCACCACCCCGCCTTCCGTATCCTCCCCCGCGCTAGATGCACTCCACGAGCCGTACGCGCCATAAGCGGACTCGCCGCCGCTCAGTCCCGCCAAGCTTTGCCACTCCTCCTCCCCCTCCCCCTCGTCCGCCGACTCCCTCCACGTCCCCGCAGATAAGGGGGAGCTGAAATCGGCGGAACGGTAATCCGCGGAACTATAACCCGCGGAACTGTAGTCCGCGGAACTATAACCCGCGGAACTGTAATCCGCGGTACTATTCGCGGAGGCGTCTGCTAAGGAGAACGGGGATGGGAGTGAGCGAGGAGAAACCGATCAACGAGATACAGCAGCAGATCCATGGAACAGGCAAACAAGCAGGTAGAGAAGCAGAGGGATGGTCATATGAGAGAGATGGCCTTGAGAGTTTCTCTTGTCCCTTGTCTTATGGAAGCGCGCGCCAAACACACGGATGGATTTCATTCCAACAAGGAAGTGGGAGTTGTCTGCACCGCATTGCAGCGCATAATGTCGCACCACACCACGCACCGGACACGCGCATGCGTCCATGAATTGAGAGGTTCAACTTGCAACCCCCGCTTTTCTCCCTTTCCTATGTCACCATTCTCAAACCCACCCTTCGTCTCCCTCAGTGCCATCCCTCACTCCCCCTCCCCATCCCCCCCCCCCCCCTCTTTTAACTCTCCCCTTCAACCCTGCGATGCTTGCCAATCGCCATCAGCGCACCTTGCGACAGCGCCGCTGACGACGCGGAGGACGGCGACGGCGCAGGCGACGGCGCAGGCGTGCGGTGAAAGCGCGATCTGCGGAATGCCAGCTCCGACAACGCGGGGCCTTGGGAGCTGTGGATGCCCTTGCGCAGCAGCGCGATGCGCTCCTGCCAGCTCCCCACGTCCGTCGCGAGCAATATATCCGTTAAGCGCTTCCGATACTCGCCCAGCTCCGCGCTGCTTTCCAAAAGGCTGTCGCTATCCGAATAACCCTCTTCACCGTCACTCCCGGAGCTTGACCCGCCGTTGAACGCGCTGGTGCCGCGATAACCAGATGAAGAACTGCCGATAGTAGAGGAGCTCCTGGAGTAGAAGGAAGTGTAACCGCTGTAGCTGCTGTTTCCGCTGTTATTACCGGCGTTGGAAGCTCCGTAACCGTCTGAAAAGTCGGCGTCATTGACGGAAAATGTCGCTGCATCTTCCGCGGTCGATCCAGTGACATCTGCTGCGGAGAGAGCATCCTCGCCATAAGGTTCCTCGGACGACGACGGCAGCGGCCGCCGCGGCGGCTGGGGTTCAGAGTCATACGGGCCGGCATGAGGAGAAACGGCTCGGAGCCGCAGCAACGAGTTGCGTTTCCTGCATGTCACTCCTCCTCGAGGGCTGCCTACGATGCCATGTAGGCTGCCGAGCCCGTGAAAGGACTTTCCAGACCCGTGGACACGAAGAAAGGCGGACCGGCGAGGGTATTGCACTCGCACGGGGGAGCCGCGAGGCAATGTTGCTGCGATGGTTGACGTTATCACGCGAGGGCGATGCGGACACTGGTCGTGAGGGTAGCGACCCGCTACAGGGGTCTGAATGAGCGACTTCGCAGAGGAAGTAGCTAACGAGTGAATGGCGGACATGGCTGGCACGCGACACGCTACCGTGGGGCTTCGGATTCAGCAGGAGGAATGTGTCTGGACGATAATCACTCAGCTGCGCTTGGCATCAGCGGGTCAACCACCATTCACTCGACACCGGGCTTGCTCGGGAAAAGTAAATCCACCACCAGAAACACAACAGGAATGTGAGCTATCAAACAGGAAGGAAACACAGCATCTGCGAGAGACTTGAGTGGATATGTGCTGCTGTGTTTGGTTTTTATCAGAGCATGAGTGGGGGATGGGTGGGGTCGGTGGGTTTGGTACAGTATGGTAGGGTTGGGTTGGTTCAATATTTGAATTCAAGCTCCTGGAAACGCGGAGCACAACGGACACCTTGTTCTGCCACCCCTTGTGGCACCCCGCGTCGTTGCCACTTCGAGATCTGAATTTCGTTCCGTGCGTTTCAGTCAGGGAGGGGAGGGGGTCAGCCAGATGCGGGTCAGCTCAGCATCATCAACCAAACCAAGACAAGGCCCGGCCACTCTGTGTCGGTCCCTAGGGAGTCAAAGAATCCTTGTCCCAGAATTTGAGTCCCAGAATTCTTCAGGAATTTCACTAGCCAGCTGGCCCATGACGTGCTTCGATGTCGACACGTCCGGGCTGAAGAGAACGCTGAATACGGCTTATTCCGAGTTGAGAGGTCAAGCAGATAGAAAGGATAAGACTGACACAAAGGGAGGGAAAGTTGCCATGTCAGTCACTTTTGCGGCAAAATATCTTGCTGATTTGTAACACGTCCAAGCCAGAGGGACCAGTACACTTTGCTGACTAGTACACCGTTCCTTCCTTATGCTGCTGATAAATGCATTGAAAGTCAGTCATACATTCACCTATTTGTTCGTCATACATCCTCCACTTTAAGCCTGCCTATGTAGTGTAAAGAGGGAAAGACATTTGGATGCTAGCAACTGGCTGTCAGGCTAATCTATGCTCAAATAACTGAGGTACCACTGATCAACAATACAGAAAAATGCACCAAATCTTCAAAAGACGTATATGAAGCTGTGGAAATGAACGTAGGAGGTTCATCTTCTCACACACAAACCCCACCCTTGCTTTGTAACAGTGACACTTCAGCTTCCCACTTCCTTCGAATTTTCCACCTCCTTGTCCATTCCACTGTCATCCACTCATTCTCACTCCAACCACTGCTAGTAATACCCTCCCTGCTGCTGCTGCCACGAAGCTTCACCTCTTCCCCCACCACCTCCACCACCATCCGAGCCACTCCCAGGCGAACTCGGCGAAACCCCTCCTCCTCCCGCTCCCCTCCCGGACCCACCCCCACCACCATACACCGCCATGTCATCCAAATCCTGCAGCGCTTCCAGTATCTTCACCGCATCGCTCATAACCGGCCGTGCCTTGGGGTCTCTGTTGAGGCAGCTCTGCGCGAGAGCCATGGCGTGCTGCGCGCCTTTCACCGAGTACATGCCGTCCAGGCGCGAGTCGAGCAGGCGGAACACCTTGCGCCGGTCGGAGAGGAAGGGGCGTGCCCAGTCCACCAGGCTGTGCTCCTCTGGCGGGAAGGATTTGTCCATGGACCGCCGCCCTGTGATCATCTCCAGTAGCACCACCCCGTAGCTGTACACGTCACTCTTCAGAGTCAGATGGCCTGGTGGGTGACGGGGAGAGGACGGCACATGCAGGTTAAGGGGGGTGCCATGGGATGAGGGGTGATGGGAGCGCGGCTGGGTGTGATCAAATACGGATTGACTTGGGGAGTGTTACGACTTTCACATCACCACCCTCGCCAGTCCCACACTACTAGTCTTCCTGCACTACCAACCTTCCCCAGCCAACACCTACCTCCTTCCCTGCCCACATCTAATCACCACCATACCTTCTGCCCTCCTCCCTCTCATCCTCTTGAATTCCCAGTCAGCAAGAATCAAACCATCATAACCACACGCCTCCAACCCTCCTGCCCACCAGTCATGACGTATTCGGGAGCAGCGTAGCCGTAGGTGCCCATGACGCGCGTGGACACATGGGTCTTGCCACTCTCCGGCCCATCCTTGGCCAACCCAAAGTCAGATAGCTTGGCAGAGAAATCCTGGAGAGGGACCAGAGGCAAGCAAAAGAGGAAAGAAAGAGGATAAGAAACGCAGAACGAGAGAAAAGAGGGGGGGGGGAGAGGGGACGGGAAGGAGGAGACAGAGGGAAGGGGGAGAGAGGAGGGCACGAGAAAGGGGGTGGAGTTGGGCGGGCGGAGTGAGGAAATGGGGGGGAAAGGAGGGGTGAGGACGGCGGATAAGAGAGGTTTGAGGTGTAAGCCACCTGGTGGAGCAGCAACAGCAACGCCTTGTGACAAGAGGAGCAATGCATGGGCCGCACACAAAACGAGCGGCAGCACGCAGCAGCAATGTTTTGGCAACCTGCGCACCTCCCAAGATGCTGGGAGAGACACATCACGTGCACATACACACACGTACCTCTGTGAGTAAGATATTGGAGGTTTTGAAGTCGCGGTAGATGATGGGGCGAGTGGCCTCCTCGTGTAGGTACGCCAGGCCCCTCGCTGCTCCCAGTGCTATCTTCATGCGCGTGCTCCATGGCAACACCGTCAGGTGCTCTGCGAGGGGTTCCAGGAAGCGTTGGGGTGGAGGGTTGGAGCAGAAAGGGTGAGAGGCGGGTGGGGAGGGGTTGAGGGATGGGGTCGGAAACAATAGATGCTGATGAAGGGGGTGAGAATCTGAGTGGGGGGGGGTTATTGCAGAGGAGGGGAGTTGAGATCAGGAGAGAAAGTGATGATGCTGGGATGTCGGAAGCTGAAAGAAAGGGGATGGAAACGGGTGACCCGAGCAACAGCAAACGTCTGGCATTCTGCCAAGCAATCAAGAAAACGTGTCAACACACGGTCGCAGTGCGCATGGCATGACACGACACGACAAGAGGAGACAAGACATGACACGACAAGACATGAGACGCACAGGCATGGCATGGCACAGAAAGGCACAACAGAACACAGGCACGGCACAAACGACGGGGCGTTGTGTGGTGTGGCGTGGTGCAGCAAGGCGAGGCGTACGTCGGAAGAGGTGGACCTCGAGGCTGCCGTTGCACATGAACTCGTACACCAGCAGCCGCTGCTCCGCCTCCGCACAGTACCCTATCAGCCGCACCAGGTGCGGATGGTACACCTGCCCCAGAAAGTTCACCTCCGCCTGACGACCAGAAGAACGGGGTGAGGGAGGGATGAGAGAGGGATGGGAGAGTTATGAGGGCAGGACGACAAGATAGAGCAGCTATGTTGCAGTGCGATAAGGACGCGAGTCAGATCAGGGAGAAACTGACAGGGCAGGGGCTCGATCAGGGAATCAGTGAAGGGCTAAATCAAATGATCAATGAAGGGCTCAAACAAGGGCTTAAAAAACGGCTTGATTTAAGGACTCAATCAACGACAGGGGTTCGAATCTCTCAGAAGCTCTCACGCACCAGCCATTCCTTGTGTCCCTGAAGGCCCTCGTGGTTCAGAACCTTCACCGCAACTTCCTCTGGCCGCGCGCCGGGTCTCATGCACACCCACCCCTTGTACACTATACCGAATCCGCCCTCCCCCAGTCTATTATTGGAGCGAAACCCTTCCGTGGCTGCCCGCAGGTCGTTGTACGAGAATACGGCTAGCGCGGAATCGCCCGGCACGCCTAACGGGAGCACAGCCGTGGGGTAGCTGCTGGGTACTGGCGCCACGTCAGGCCGAGCTGGCGCCTTGCTGGAGCCGTACGGCCCGGCGTCCTTCTGCGGCCACGCTGGCACGGCTGTTTGAGATGCGTCTAAGCGCGGGAGTGGAGAACGGGAGGAAGAGGCGGGGTTGGGGGATGGGAGGGGAAAGGGGTGGGGATGTGGGACGAACACAAGAAGCATATGGAGAGAGAAAGAGAGGGAGCGTTTTTGAAAAAATATAAAAAACGCCCGCAAAAACAAGAAACACAACGCAGTTGCAGAGAAAGAGCGGAGGAGGGGTGAATGGGGGCAAACGGCGCGGGAACGTGACACGCAACGCGTGAAAGGAAAAACGGAACGAGTCTCGAGCTTCCGGGGGATAAATAAGCGCGCAGCACAAACGCGACGAAGGCGGTGCTGCTGCTAACGCGCGCTTTAATCCAAACAGCTCCAAGTCTAATCACGCGTTAAACTAGAGGCCTGATGACAGTGCGACGGGGGGAGGAGAGAAGAGGGAAATCCACCCACCAACAGTTTGAGCGGTTCTCTTGCTCCGCCTCCGCGAGTTGCAGCAGAAGATACCTCCATCCCACGTGTCACAGCTGCAGCAATTCCCCATGCACCTTCCTGCCTCCCACAGAACGCAAACCAACCAGCTTCCACTCCAAGCAAAGCCTTTACCCACTGTTCCCTCCCCTGCCCACTACTCCTGTCCCTCGCCTCCTCTTCCCTCCCTCTTCGCCCCTTATCTCCGCGCCCTTCCTCGTGGCTTCTTCCCTCCTCCCCTTCTAGCCTCTTCTTCCCTTCTCCCTTCCCTCCCTACACGAATTCTTGGAGCTAATACGCTCGGTCTGATGCGTTTCCGTTCAAGAATGGTAGGGTTCAGCAGTCAGCACGGCCGGCAAGACGCAGCTGGATGCAGTTACGAAACTTGATAACTTGGTATCCCTTTGCCTCAGGCCCTTTTGTAGTTCGTCAATCAAACCCTGGAATCGCAGCAACTCTGCCAAGGAGCGGAGGGCTCTGATTGGGTGGCGGCCGCTTATAAAGAAGCGTATATAAGTTCTTCAACTGTGCTCACTTAACAACGAGGTTTCAGTTTCCGTTTGGAATGGTTTATTCGCGGTGGAATGACCGATGCGTGAGAGCAGGCGCGGTGAGGTTACGCTGTACGTAAGGTCCACCTGCTGGCCAGAAATAATCTGACTGCGAACTAGGTTTGCACATCCTGACAAGTCGGACCGGAAAAATATTTAGGGGATCGATGCTGTGCAACTCGTGTATGCTCGTTGGTAGACCGAAGAACAGCACCTAACACGGCCTATTCAAGTGGGAGTAACGGCGGTACAGCACGATATACGAACCAACACTACGCGAGAAAGAGAGAGATGGAGAGTGAAGGTAAAAGACGCTGACGGCTTCTTTTTCTCAGCCGAGCAGAACAATATTCTCGTGTGTTGAAATTGCAAAGCTGCTGTGCTTGTACATTCCACCTCGTGAATGGAATTCTTCAGTCTTCAGTACTGGATTGTGAAATGGGATCACCTTGTGGTGCGTCCTCCCTGTCCCACACCACCATCCCAGGGAATCCCAAGGACTGCTGCCAACTACAGCAGGACAGGGAGGATTCACGACGACGCCACACCATGCACCCTCCCTAACCACCCTCATAAATAGAGAATCCGTACCTACGTTCTCAGTTCGGATACAGCTAAGGCCCGGAAGCGGTCGCGTGATGCCGAGCCACTTTGCCACGGCGGTGTGATGAAAAAGAGGCACCAGCCGAGGAACGAACCGGCCAGTCTGGTTAGCATGCGGCGAGGCTCGTCGGCCCAACAAGCCGTTTGCGGACAACTGGGCCGCTTCGCCTGGCGGGGAACTGTTTCAGAGAGATTGGCGCGAAACGTTGGTCGTGTTCGCACTCTGGACAGCTTGGACAACATGAAGGTTTCAACGATAAACCATGAACTAGTACTGAATCAAAACTTAAAACTTTCTACTGGCATAGAGTCCAACTATAGCAGGACTCCAGCAAGAAAGCACCTCCAATACTTTGAAATATCCCTACAGACACCCAGTATTACATCTTCCGGTCACGTATTGTACTTTTAAAAAGATCAGGCTTCAACTCCTCTACACATGGTCAACAGGAGCTGCTAGGGGATCACAGGAGGCACTATAGACAGCAGAGCAGAAGGCTTGCACTGGGGGAAGAGAGAGCATGCGCTGAACAAAGGGATTTTCTGATGCCAATTCCAGCATTGATGCACTCACTGACGCCACTGGAGGCAAGAGCTTAGCCAGAGGAAGGGTTGCTGAAAGTGAAACAGCTGGAGCTGATGCTACAGCTGGTGCACCTGCGTTGGTGTTGCTGCTGGTGCTGTGATCAGGGCTTGTCGAAGTTGATGTGAGGGGAGAAGTCGAGGAGGATGCAAATGTGGAGTTTGAAGGGGTGGAGGACGGTGACGGGGATGTCTGTGGAGGCGCAGAGGGAAACGCAGCAGCAAGATGCTCGTGTGCTGCTTCTGTTAGCGCATCCAGCGATGCAGAAAGGGCCTCCTGAAACTCATAGCTGCACGCCACGGGGTCGTAAACAAAGAGGGTAAAGAGAAACAAATCAAACGAAACACCAGCTAACAGGGATCGCAGGCAACGCCTGCACAGACAACCAAGAGAAAATGCAACATTCAACTCATACTACTAGACCTGCTAATCTGGCAATCCCTGCAAACCCACCTGCTGAGCACATGCCGCAATTCGTCCATCAGTTCCCCAAGCAGAGCCTGCTCCTCCTCATCCTCCATCCCGCCACCACCGCCCATCCTCGCTCCCCCCGCACCATCCCCCATCCCCCCCAATCCCTGCCCCGATGCGCCTCTCCCTGCAGATGCATCCGCAGCAAGGGACGTGGCTGCCAGGTCAGCCGGGAGGTAATTGTCCGGTGGGAGGAGGTAGCGCTGCCATGTGGCGCAATCTCGGGCCTCGAATTCTAGGCGGATGTCGTGGATGAGAGAGAGGAGCTGCGGGAGAGAGATGTTGTCACGGAGGGAAAGCCTGTCATAGGACGAAGGGGGGGTGCAAACAGAGAGTGAGAAAGGAAAACAGGAGGGAAAGAAACGGAAGATAAATCAGAACTGAGTAAGAGGAAGGGAGGTGAAGGACAGGAAAGCGAGGAGGGAAAGCAATGCAGCAGAGTAATGAAAGAGCAGAATAGGTCTTCTGAGCATCGTCGTGGCTTCTGCTTTTTCTTCTACTGTTCCTTCTTCTTTCTTTCCAATACCTTTCCAGGATGGGAGCAATGAAGGCCTGGGCGTCTCTGGTGAGGGCACGCAGGCCTATCTGGGGGAGGTAGTCTGCAAGGGCAATGAACTGGTGCTGGCACCGCATGGGCAGCTGCCGCTTCCTCCACGCCTGCTGCTGCGGATCCTGCTTGCCATGGGTGTTGAGAGAAGAGTGATGAGTGAGAGAAAGGGGGTGTGTTGCTGGAGGTGAGAACCGGTGAAGGTAAAGGCTGTATAGAGGAGAGAAAGGGTTGATACGTAAGGAAGAAATGAATAAAAAATGAGGAATGGTGAGGGATTTGGGCAGGAGGAGAGGGAGGGAAGGGGGGAGAAAGAATAGCTAGAATGGCAAGATGCAATGATGTGGTGCTAGGGTAAGCAGAAGCAGGGTTGTTGCGGCCACACCTGCAGTGACGAGGAACTGGCGGATCGCACAGCGGCGTCGAGGAAGACACGCCGGCCGAGCACATTGAGCTGTGCACGCACAAAGAGCGAGAGCAGCGCCAGCGACCACATGCCACACAACGTGCGGCAGAAACCTGTGCAGGCGGACGCGCATGGGGAAAGGATCATGCAAAAGGGTGAAGAATAGGGTAAATTAAGGAGACAATCAAGGAAACAACGATGGGTGCAGCTGATGAGGTGCGAATGGGAAGGGGGGGAGGGGGGAAGGAGGAGGGAAAAGGAGAGGAGAACGGGATGCAGGAAGGATAGGGATGGGTGGAGAGGTAAAATACGTGGTGTGGTGGCAAGAGTGAAGAGAGCAAGGGGAGTAATGAGGAAAGGTGGAGATTGTCGAAGCAGCGAGCAAGCAAGCAAGCACCCACTTACTCAGCACTTTCAGATCCTCCCATATCCGAAGCTTCTCCTGAGCACTCAAGGGCGCACGAGGGGCTGCTGCTACCCCTTCTCCTCCACCTCCACCTCCACCTCCGCCACCAGCAGTAGCAGAAGCGGCGTGCTGCCTCGAGGAGAAGAGAGCATCAGTGAGTGCGGTGAGGTTGATGGAGGAGAAGAGCTGCGTGCGCAGGTGTGGTAGCACTGATGGCAGTGTGGTGGCGTCTGCTATCCGCTGAATGCTCTCAAAATGCGCTCGGATCCTGGTGCCAGGGCGGGGAGGGGATGTTGGAGGAGGGAGAACGAAGGGAAGAAGAATGGAGGAACGGGAGGAAAGATGGTGACATTGCAATACCACCGCCTCCCTCTATACGCACATAATTACCACCCACCTCCCTCCTCCATTCAACCTTTTGCCTGTACCAGCACGTCCCTCCCCAGTCACTCCCATCCCCTGCATCACAACAATCAAACTAGATCGAATCGAATCAAAGCAGATGCACTTACTGCGCGTCCTCGCGTTCCTCTTCCGCCCGGCGCTTCTCCTCCGCCTCCCGAATCGCCTCCTCCAGGATCTGCTGCTGCTGCCGTTGGATGCGCTGCTGGTCCTCCAGCAGCCGCGCGTGCAGCCGTTGATACACCACGTACGACCCCACGCCCACGCCCACCACGCCCAGCGTTATCAGAATCGCGCGCCGACGCCGCTTCCAGAAGGACCTGCCGGGAGGACGGAGGGAGGGGAATGGGGAGGGACGGACGGTGGTTGGGGGGAACGGAGCGGAAGATGAGGGGCAGGCGTGCGTTTAGCCGAAACAGGGAAAATGGTGGGTATGGAAGAGAGGGGAGGAATGGGGAGGGGGAGGGTGGGTAGGGGTGGGGAGGCGTGGAAAGGGGTGGGAAGGGCAGGGTTTTGGTGCAGAGAGGGAGTCCAATGGCGAGGACGACGGGATAAAGATATGTATAAGAAAGTAGGTGGGAGAAGAGCACGGATCGGTTTGGGAGTGAACGACGGACCAGATACTTGATAGGTACGACTCGGCGACGGCTGCAGCGGGTTTCGCGAGCTGCTGAGACTGCGACATTGACATTTCGGCGGCGGCGGCACTGGTTGCTTTACAATGATCGGATCCCTCAGATCGATTCGATTTAAGAGGCGCTTCCCGAGCTGACGGATGCGGATGCTAGCGGTGATTATGCCGCCTCCTCCGCGCTCCCTCGCTGGCAGAAAGCTCGGACTTTTCTTCACACAGCAGCGAACGAGTTTGAAGACGGCCCAAAGGCCGCGGAAGCTTGACACACAACCGAATGACAGAAACTGGATTCAGTGACAGTGAGCTGTTCGTTCGTTAGTGATTCCAGCATGGATTGATGCCAACTGATTGTCGCTCATCGAATCTAGACCTTGGAGCCAACCTTATCTACCCTAACCTGTCTGCAGCACGCGATGGATCTACTGTGATTGTCGCGAGCTTGCTTACGTTACGACGAAAATGGACGGAGGAGCTGATTACGTACGCTGGACCTTATTGCCTAGTAGGCTCACGACGAACCGCGCCATCATCACAGCCAGTCAGGGTCAACTGTGGTGTGGTCCCCCCCCCCCCCCCTTCCAGACGCCAAAATCTGGGAGCTTTTTTGTCTTCTGGTTGCACTACACTACACCACTTCCCTGCTGAAGAATATATAGAAGCCACACAAATGTGAGTGTAACGAGCGTTCGGCTACTAGGTCGAATTCATGCAGGGATCAGGGGGATGGGGTGTAGGGTTACGGTGGGGTTGGGGAGCTGGGGCGAGAGGATTTTGGGTGAGGGTGAGAAGCTAGGCGTGGGGACGGGTGCCGGAGAGGGTGAGAACACGGTGGCGGTGTGACCAGAAAAGTAGTTACGGTAACAGAAATACATAACATCAGTCCTCTGGATTGCAGTCACACCAGCAGATCATTCATATCAACCCCTTACAATATGAAACCTCCTGGACTAACAGGCGCCTTTCAACGAAACAAAGGGTCTATCATATATACCTTTTTATCGTAGCCAACGCTACCAACTTCGTCAGTCGGTTGGTTCGTTTGGGCATCAATGAAACAAACCCACGCCAGCCCATAGCCATCATACAGTACACTAGAACAAGAGAAAACCAGCGGTTAATTCGTAAACGCGACATGATTGTGCTGCCGTACTCAAAATTATAACCCAAGCTTTGCTCTCAGCATCTATTGGAGACATCCATCTACCAAAGCAGACCCTAAAAGCTCATGTCCTGCCTGTCTGCTGGCGCCACACAGGCCCAAAGTGACGCAAATGGTGCAACAGTTGTCGGCTCCAGCCCAAACGTGCGGATGATGCGGCCGTACTCCTGGAACGGACGAGGAGGTATGGGAGAACCGAGACAAGGAAGACTGACGTTAGATAAAGTCCCACACTGAGAAGTTCCATGCACTGACCAAACCTGGGTGTACAGCAACACAGAACATGCACACGTGCACCCACCCACACCCTCTGCCTGCCTGCGAGCCACATGCACGCACCTGCACGTCCAGGAAGAGCTGTCCAATGATCTTATCCGTGTCTGACATGCCTGATGCCCCCCCTGCATCCGCTGCTCCCGGGGGCCGCTTCATGGAGCGCTGCTGCAGCAGCTTCAGTGATGACTCCGTGCGTCGCGCCTGGTGGTGACATGCACACAAAGGGGGAAGAGACAACGGCAGGTGGGATATAAGAAGAATCCCGGCATCCGTGCCATTCCCGGGGGGGGGGGGGGGGGGGTCAAGGGGCGGATGATCCTAACCATGATGCCCACCAGTGATGCATGCATGCGGGCGTGTGTGCGTGCAAGCGTGCGGGCGTGTGTGTGTGCGTGCATGCGTGCGGGCGTGTGTGTGTGCGTGTGTGCGTGCATACCGTGGCAACGACCTCCTTGGCGAGCTCGTCGAACTTCTGAGTGACCCGCTCCACCACCTGACCCACCACCACCGCCCTCATCTCCTCACTCCACACCTCCTCCGCCCCTCCTGCCCCCCCTGCTGCTGCACGTGCTTTGTCACCTTCCAGCACAACCTGGTAAAAGAATGCCAAGATTCAGTTCAGACAGGGCGAGCAAGGGGAGAGAGAGAGGGTTTGAGGAAAGGGAGGAGTATAAGAGGGATAAGGAGCGGGTCGAGAACTGGTGAGAGTGAGTTGGAGGTGACGAGATGACTGCTGGTCGGAGAGTGGTGAACAGGGCTATCCATCCAGAACAGCGCAGGGGCAGGGAAGGGCAGGGGAAGGGGCAGGGGCAGGGACAGGGGCAGGGGAAGGGAAGACGCGCGGGCAGACGCGCGGGCAGACTCAAGAACAGACCCAGGGGCAGACGCCGGGGCAGGGGCAGAGTAGAAGCACAAATGAAAGAGAGATAGCAGGTGATTTGCAAGGAGAAGAACAAAGCTAGAACGTAACCAAGCACACGAGCATTCAAGGCAGAAGGCACTGCAGCAGGAAGAATTACGTGGAGGAGGCAGTACCTTGAGTGGTTGAAGCACGCCCGGTACATAGTGTGAGTGGCGGGTGGGGGGCGGGCGACTGGGCACACGGTACATGGCTGCTATTGCACGCACAGGCCTCAAGACCTGTGAAAGAAGGAAACACGGGAGGGAGGAAGGCGAGACGGGGTGAGACGACGAGGGAGGAAGGAAGCACATGGTCAAACGTCATAGAAGAAGCGAAGGCATGGGGGCAGTGGGAGCAAGGCACGTGTAAAGAGGTTGCTTTTGAGACGTCTCAAAAATAACCTCTTTACACGAACGGCGAGACAGGGTGAGACGACGAGCAAGGGAGGAAGCATGAGCTCGAACACCATGGAAGAAGCGAAGGCAAGGGGGCAGTGGGAGCAAGCAAGAGTGAGCAGGAGAGACCCACAGGCAACAGGAGAGTGCGCGGGGAACCGTGAGAGTGGGAGTGAGTGGGTGAGCATGTGGCAGCGGCAGCACCACCCTCGATGCATCGTTCGGCAGTGAGGTGAGTTTTGTGAGATCTCGGATATCCAAGAGCAGCGAGTTTTGAAATGTCTCACCTCGATGCATCGGTCTGCAGTGATATCCGAGAGCAGTGCAGCCACATGCGCTGTGAGGGAATGCAGCCCATCCGCTGCACTCTCCACCTCGCCCTGCACTGCTGCCCGCACCTCCCCTGTCACCCCCGGCCCCAGCTGCTGCACCAGCTCGCCCACGTACGCTGCTCTGATGTTGGACGAGAGCACTAGCAGGTCGTGCCACATCTGCGGAAGCGGAGAGGATAGAGCAAGGGGGATGAACGGGAGAGTCGGAATGTCAGAGCGAGGTCATCTGGAAGGCTGGCTGGCCGCTACCTGGCTGTTGCAAATCATTGATCACACTTTTATGGAGTGTCAGAAATGAGCAAGGGAGGGTCGTCGTATCGTACCAGAGCGAGGTCCTCTGGTGTGGCTGCTAGCCCCCACTCGCCTCCGGGATTGTCTGCTGCTGATCCTGCTCTCCTTGCTGCCACGCCCGCCATCACCCACTTGCCGAACCTGATCAAGGAAACGGGAGGACGGGAATGGGGAAGGGGAGGATGGGAGGACAGGCGTGAAGCGCACGAACTTGGTATGAAGAAGTATCAAAGGTAGAATCTCACGTACAACAGAAGTCAACAGCAGCCAATCAAATGCAGCCAACTCAGCCAGACACCCAGCCACCCAGACACCCAGACACCCAGGCACCTAGGCACCTAGGCACCTAGGCGCTGACTGAGAGAGCAGCTGCAGAATGAGGCGCAGGAACTTGTCTTCCAATCAGCAGTCCCAGCCACCCAGCTAGCCAGCCAGCCACCCACCAAGACAACCAGGCACACTCACCGGGAGAGCAGCTGCAGAGTGAGGCGCAGGAACTTGTCGGCGATGCAGGGGATGAAGACGGCGGGGTGCCAGCAGCGCTGCAGCGCCTCCCACAGCACCACTGATGCCTGCAGCCCCACTCCCATGCCCGGTGCTGCTGCCCTCTGCACCGCCACGCGCGCCGCTGCTGCCGCTGAGCTGGCGGGCGGCGGCACCAGCGCGTCGTCCAGCAGCCCGGCAATTTCCCGAAAGCTGAAGGGAGAGAGAGGTGTTGCGGAGCGAGGGAGAGCGGGCGGGCGGGAGGAAGGGAGGGAGGGAGGGCGGGAGGGAGGGAGGGAGGGAGGGAGGGAGGGAGGGAGGGAGGGAGGGAGGGAGGGAGGGAGGGAGGGAGGGAGGGGAGGGAGGGAGGGAGGGAGGGAGGGAGGGAGGGAGGGAGGGAGGGAGGGAGGGAGGGAGGGAGGGAGGGAGGGAGGGAGGGAGGGAGGGCGGGCGGGAGGGAGGGAGGGAGGGAGGGGTTGGGGAAACGGAGGTGGATGATTGGAGAGAGGGGAGGGTGGGGAGAGGGGCTTATGAGTGGAGGGATGGGTAACCGAGAGGGGAGGGCAAAGATACAAGAGGCAGTGTGAAGAGGAAGACAATGATCCTTCTGGAACGCTCAAAAAACGCCTGCAACAGGAAGGGAAGGACATGGGAGCATGAAACCTGGGAGCATGAGACCTGGAAAAGCGTGAGGTCTGGAAGGCGGAAAGGCAGAAAGCAGTGGGCGTACCGAGATGCATAGTAGACAGCGAGGTTCCAGCCCTTGAGGAAATCCGAGTAGCAGGGATGCGCGCGGAAGGAGGCGAGGGATTCACGGCTCGTGCAGAAGCCTGGACTCAGGGGAGAGCAGAACAGAACAGAACGGGACAGAGACGTGAAATGTGAGGATAGAAAAGAGGAAGCGTGAGAAGCACAGGTCCATGAAACAAGGGCCAATAATCAAGGACAGCTGAGGAGGGAAAGAAGGGAGGAAAGGTTGCAGAGAGAACTGTGGTGGTGAAACAGAACAGACAAACAAACAAAACCTGAGAATAGCATTGCAGTGGGTGCGAGCTCCCGAGGTTGGTTTTGACACTTGAGTATGCTCTTGCTCTTGCTCTTGCTCCAAGAGCACGAAAGCACACCTTCCAGGAAGGCGAGAAAGTCAAGCGACGCCTTGTAGTTGAGCAGGAACTGTGCAGGTCGGCCTGGGGAGAAGGCAGCAGCGTGCGACCGGTGCAGCGCAGCAGCCACCTCCTTCAGCACACTGGCGGCCAGGAACTGGAACACATGCAAGCCAGCATCCGCCGATGCTACAATGCCCACCACAAACTGGCACGCCTCGGAGACTGCTCCCTCGATGCGCTCGTACACGCCTTGCAGCAAGTCGCCTGCTGCTCCAGCTGCGGTGGGTGAGGACGGGGACTTGGGTGACGGCGGCGCCTGCTCCTGCGGCTGCTGCTGCTGCTTCCCTCCTCCTGCTCCTCCTCCCGCTGCTGCTGCTCCCAGCAGCGCCTGTGCCACAAGGGGAGCAACGACGGCCCGGCAGAAAAGCTCTTCAGCGTCAGCAGCGGCGTCAAGGGAGGCGAAGGCGCGCAGGCAGTGGTAGACGACACGGCGCCAGCGCTGGTGCAGCCCGCGCTCCAGGCACCGCCGCAGGTGCGCTGCCAGCGTGCTGCTGGCCTGCCGGATGCGCCCCTCCACTGACCGCACGAATGGAAGATCCTGCAGAGCGGGTGAGGGGGTGAGGGTTGCGGGGGAGGAAGGGGGGGGGGTGGTTGAGTCGACTAAAAAGTGCTGCTGGCCTGCCCTGCCGGATGCGCCCCTCCACTGACGGCACGAACGGCGGGTCCTGCCGCGCAGAGAAGGCGGGAGGTGGGGGGGAGAATGGGACGCGTTTTGAGTCGACTCGGAGCGCATGCTGCTGGCCTGCCGGATGCGCCCCTCTACCGAGCGCACGAACGGCAGGTCCTGCAGGGGGGGCGAGCGGTGCAAGGGGAGAGTGGGGAGTGGGGAGTGGGAAGCGGGGAGTGGGAAGCAGGGAGTGGGAAGCAGGGAGTGGGAAGCGGGGAGTGGGAAGCGGGGAGTGGGAAGCAGGGAGAAGGAAGCGGGGAGTGGGCGCAGCGCAGGGAGTCGGAAGCAAGGTGTGGGGGGCTGGGTTTTCTGTGTGCGTGCGTGCATTGCATTGCATGGGTGTGCTTCCAAAACTCGGCACTTTTCACGTGCCTCAACAATCACCTCACATGCTGTGCTCTCTCTCTCTCTCTCACCTTTCCCTTGGCCACGTAGAAGTTGAGGCGGTTCATCTCACTTGCAATCCGCTCTAGCAACCGACTCCGCGCCTCCTCCAACTCCCTCTCCGCATCCCTCCCCGCCCCCACGCCCGCCGCCGCATCCCCCCCCTCCTCCCCTGCACTCCCCTCCCCACCCCCACCCTTAACAGGACCATTCCTCGCTGCTGCTGCTGCAGAGATAGAAGCCGGAGGTCTTTTGCCTGGGGACGCAGATGCAGTGGGCGCTGCTGGGGCGGAAGCAGAGGCAGACGCGGAAGAGGAGGAGGAGGCGGAGGCAGAGGAGGGTGGGAGGGGAGGGGCGTCGGGCATGGCGTGCAGCTCGAGCAGCAGCTTCTCGACCTTGGAGAGGACGTTGGAGGTGTCTAGCAGCAGTTCTAGTATTTGGCGCGCTGTGGCCGCCTCTGCCCTGCGCGCCAGCCCGTCTTCTAGCGCTGCTGGCGCCGCTGCCACGCTGCTGCGCACTGCCAGCAGCTGCGCCCTGAGCTCTGTGAGAGGGACTCTCATGCGCAGCACTGCCCCGTCCACGTCCACCTGAATGGGAAGGGTGGGAATGGAAGGGGAAAGGGGACAGGGAGGGGGGGAGGGGAGGAAGGACGAAATAGAAAGAGGGACGGGAGAGTGAGGGAGAAAAAATGGGAACGATTGGGTGGCATGCGGATGTTGGGGCTAGTTCTGTGTTTGAGAACTCACGAGTTTGGTGGAGAGGTTGACAAAGTCGTTGTAGTCGCGGTTGATGAGCTCCACCAGCTCGCTCTTGAGCGCCGCCAGGTGCTCCCTCAGCTCCGCGCGCACCGACTCCAACGGCGCTATGCGCCGCACCGTCGCTATGTACGCGTCTGGGTCGAACGACGGGTCCAGGAACGCTGATTTGTCCAGCCACATGGGCTGGTGGGGGGAAGTGCAGACAGGAGGGACAGGACAGGAGGGCGTGGGTACAGAGAAGTTGGGGGAGAAAGATCTGGTCCTCTTATTGGACTCAAAGGTCGAACGACGGGTCCAGGAACGCTGACTTGTCCAGCCACATGGGCTGGTGAGAGGGGGACACGCGGGACAAGCGCAGTCGGGGATAGGGAGTGGTGGGATATATGGAGGTGGGGCAGCGGGAGGCCGGCACAGGGATATGATGGAAGGGAAGGCAGACGGGGGGAAGGCACGGAAGAAAGGGTGGAAACACGGGCGGAGGACTGGCGGACGGGAGCGGGGAAGGCGCGAGTGAGACATGGATTCACTAAGCGGCGATCAAGGACGGCAGGTCCAAGTGACCGGCTTTTATTCAGTAGCAGTCCTGCTGGTCCTGGATCACCCTGGCCTGGCTTTCACGCATTGCCTGGACATAGCCTGGCCGGCAGGATTTCAAGAGATTCTGAGTTACTATAGGAGATTCGACAGAATTCTAGAGGAATCTAGGAGATTTTCGAGGATTCTATAATCCGTCTTGGCCGTGCTCTCCGCGAGCCACGCTCTGCGGAACCCTTGCGGACGTGTCCCCACTCGCTGATAGGATTTCCCACAGCCGGACATTGCTGCCGTCGTCTCCCTCACATGATCGCATGGCACCGTAATCGCTATGCCGTCCTACCTCACGCACGCCGCTACAGGCTGGCACTATACGCCACCTTACTCCTTCTCACCACACCACCACGAACTCCTCTTCCCTATCTTCCTGACGTCCCTTCAAAATCACGACAACGAAGCCGTTTCCTTGTTTCCCCTGATTCCTCCTTAGCGCCTTCTGGATCCTGCTATTTCGTCCTACCTGCGGGTCTTTATCGTCGCCAAATAAGGAGGCCAGGTTCGTAGGCCGAGCCGCGCCTGACGTCGGCGACATAACGGACGCCGATCCGTCTTCCCCGAGAGGCGGCTCGGCGAGGTCTTGCGCAAAGCCATTGGCTGAAATCTCCTCCGCCATTGCGGCTTCTCAACGAGACTGACTAATTCGATCCGACCAATAATGGATGCGCGAGTAGAACAGCGCCGCGGATCACATCACAACGGCGAGCTAGAGACGCGCTGTCAGAGATTATTTCGATACGGAGGGTAGGCGGTGGCGAAACGAGGAACCACACAGAGCCACGGATTCGCCGGTAGGCATTGGTTGGCGTCAGTCAAGTCAGTAGTGAAGTGTCAGTGGGGAATGCGGAGGTGTGTGGTGAGCTCGGGTGCGGTGGTGCACAGATCTCATGATGAACCATCCCAGTTGCGAGGAGGAAGAGATGGTCAGAGATTGGTAACCAGCTGTAACAAAACTAACTCAAATTGAGAATTACACTATCGAAATGCTAAAATAAGCGAGATAAAAAAGTTGGTGCACAGAAAGGTTGTGGCTATTGCGAGTCACTCTATGACCACCACTTGTCATTGGTGTGGCGGCAAGAGAGTGGGAGCGTCGCAAAACTAGTGATTACGCGCCTCTGCTTGCACGCAACCGGGGCGTGCAGTTCACCTCTCTGATAGTAGAGACGTGGGGGTGTCTCGACGGTCGTTTTCGGCGGTGGCTTCGTCAGCAGGGAGATGCGCACGTGGGGCTAGCTGTGTCGCGGGGGGCTTGTCGGGAGGACGACACTGTGTTTTCGGCTTATCTTTTAGGGTCATTGAAGGCGCTCATCGGGGTGGCGTTACAACGTGCGCAAGCCCGTGTCATCCTGCTTCGAGCGGCGTCTTCCATGGGGGGGATTAACGTAGATTTGGTGGACCGGGAGAGGGACGATGTCGATATGGAAGGCGGGGCTCTCTGGGTGGAGGCCCCGTACATGGTGGCTACGCTGTTGTGAATGGGGGGGGGGGGGGGGGGGGGTCGAAATCGGGTGTGGGATGGGATGTCTTGATGGGGTGTCTTGACTGGGCGTTTTGATTGGGTATATTGAGGGGGGGTTTTATGTGTGTTGCATTTGGGATCTCTATGGCAGTTTCATTTTCATTCTCCCTTTCTTTCTTCATTTCCTTTCTCCTTTATCTATGTCTTTCTTTCTGTTACGAGTGCAATTGAGTGAACGAACGAGAATTGCACTATCGAAGCAAGAGTACAATGAGCGAAGGTATGAGCGAAGAATATATAGCGAAACTACAGTGGTAACGGTAATGGACTGTGGTTGTCGCGCGACGGGCCTGGGACTGAGGTTGGGAAAGTGTCGAAGCGGAGGCCCGGAGCGCGGGTTACCCGCCGAGCCGTGAGGTCGGGGTGCGACGTGCGAAGGTGGCGGGCGGATTGTCGATGCGAGGATTGCGAGTGGTAACGGTGCTGACTGTGGCGCTACAGTGATGTACGCGTTGAGCAGGGACGCGAAGTAAGGAAAAAGAGATTTTCCTTACACTACCCCCCCCCTTAAGGAGGTCCTCCTTACGAAAGTGCGTGTACATCCCTGAAATTCCGGCTGCGCAGATACTCGGTGAGGACGGGGTGGTTTTCGATTCTGTCCAGGGGAACCCAATTGTCTTCGGTGGGTGTACGGCCCTTCCAGCGGAGTAAGAACTCGATCCTTCGGGCTCCTCGAGGGTCGCGAACTCTGTGACTCAGGATTTTCTCGGGGGTGATGATTGGTTCAGTCGGTGGTCTTGTTATGCTGGCTGGGCGATTGCGTGGCAGTTGGCTCGTGGACGGGACGTAAGGGCGAAGCAGGCTGACGTGGAACGAGGGGCTGACGTACCAGTCAGCAGGGAGGAGGAGGTGGGCGGTGACAGGTGTAAGCATGTGGCTTATGCGAAATGGCCCGCAGTATCGGGGGCGGAGTTTCGGGGTGATGGGCAGTCGGAGATTTTGGGTGTCGAGCAAAACTAAGTCGTCGGGCTGGTAAGTGACAGGTCTGCGGTGGCGGTCGGCGTTGCGTTTAGCGATGATGTTAGCTTTTTTAAGTGCGTCTGCTGCCCTGGTCCGTGCTGCTTGCAAAATTTCGGCGAAATGTTGCGCGCGTGGAACCGGGTTGTCGGGATTCGGGGTCATGGGTACTGTTGGGTCTTGTCCGTAATTCAGATAAAACGGTGACTGTTGGGTCGTGGCGGATGGGGCGTTGTTGTATGCGAATTCGATGAGTGGCAGTTGCTGTTCCCACGTGTTTGGGTCGTCGCACGTGGCCCGGATGAGCTGTTCCATGGTCTGATTTGTCCGTTCTGTCTGTCCGTCTGTTTCGGGGTGGTACGATGAACTAAACTGTAGTCGCGTGCCGAACTGCTGCCACAGGTTCCGCCAGAAGTTGCTGGTGAATTTCGTGTCTCTGTCGCTGATGATTGATGCTGGTATCCCGTGCAGTCGAACGACGGTAGAGATGAAGAGGCGGGCTGTTTCTTCGGCTGTGATTGATTTTTTGCAGGCTGCGAAGTGTGCCATTTTCGTCAGTCGATCGACGACGACCAGGATCGCGTCATTTCCACTCGCCCTGGCCGGTAACCCCGTGACGAAGTCCATCGTCACCTGCTGCCAAGCACGCTCTGGAGGTGGGATTGGCTGCAACTGTCCCGCCGGCCGCTTCCGTGTTGACTTCATGATCTGGCAAGTGGGACACGATGCCACGTGTCGCTGCACGTCCGTCAACGTTTCGGGCCAGTAATAATACCGCTGCAGTTGCTGCCGTGTTTTCTCTACCCCGAAATGTCCCGAGGTAACCCCGTCGTGTGCCTCTTGTAATAGTAATTCCCGTAGCAGTGTGTACCCTGGTACCCAGATGCGGTCGGTCCCGGCTTTTACGTAATAGACTCCCTTGGCTGCTGCGAACTGCTGCGAATTTCCTCCTGTGAAGAATGGGTCCGTTTGATATCCGTGGGTAAATAGTCCTGTCAGTAGCGGGCTGGTCTGGGCGAGTAGTATCGCGTGGATCTGGGCAGTGGGGCGGGTCAGTGCGTCGGCGATGTTCGAGGCTCCTTTTTTATAGGTGACTGTGTAGTGGAAGTTTGACTCGAGGAAATCGAGCCACCGAATCTGTCGTGGGTTGAGGTGGGGCTGTGCGCGGAGGTACTGTAGTGATCGGTGGTCTGTCCGTACTGTCACGTCTGCGCCGGTCAAGTAGCAGCGCCACACTTTGAACGCATGCACGATCGCGAGCATTTCGCGGTCGTGTATCGGGTAATTTCGCTCGGGCGGATGCAGTTTTCGTGACTCGTATGCGATGGGCTGTAGGCCGTTGCCGAAGTCCTGTAGCAGTACGGCTCCAATGGCGATGTCGCTGTCAGATTTATATGACATAGCTACTGTAGGCTATAGTGGGGTGGCACATATGGAGGAGCAAGCCACAGTTTAGTCAATACCGCAACTGCGCGAAAATTACAACTGACACTTAGTCGCTGCTTACCTGAGATCGACGCACGCTTAGTTGACGGCACGCCGCTGGCCATACGGGAGAAGGTGGAGAGAGTAAAAGTTCGCTGCGGGGGAAACTTCGGGTTTACACAGGAAATGCTCGCGACGACATTGGATGGGCATGATGTTTTACTGGGACGTGATTGGCTACGACGGTACAACCCACGAATTGACTGGACGACGGGTAGCTGCACTGTGCGAAGTAGCGGTAACTGGGTCATGCTACCTCGCTGGCAGTCGCCCGAGTCTTCAACGGTCCACGTCAACGCCATCACGATGAAACGGGTTGTCGCCGCTGGAGCTGACGTGTACGCAGTAGATATAGCATTAGTAGGAGAAGCGGAGCAGCCGAGCGATTTTCAGAAACTGTTGGCAGCAGTACCGCCCGAACTACAGGAACTGTTGAAACGGTACCCGGGGATTTTTCCAGACGACTTACCGGAAGGGCTGCCACCTCAGCGGGCGCATGATCATAGGATCGAGTTAGAACCGGGGGCACAGCCAACTGTACAGCGCCAGTTCAGACTGACACAGCCCGAGCTCGACGAACTGAGGAAGCAGTTAGATTATTTGTTAAAGAAGCAGTTTATTCGACCAAGTTCGTCACCGTTCGCCGCACCGATACTGTTCACACCGAAAAAAGACGGAGGGTTTCGCATGTGCATCGATTACCGAGCGCTCAACAGGGTAACAGTCAAGTCGCGGTACCCCATTCCCCGCGCCGACGAACTGATCGACCAACAGCGAACAGCACGGGTGTTTTCGAAAATAGACTTACGGGGGGGTTACCATCAGATTCGGGTCGAACCATCGGACTGCGCCAAGACAGCATTTAGGACTAGGTACGTGTCGTTTGAGTACACGGTGATGCCTTTCGGGCTGACCAACGCGCCCGCAACATTTCAGATGACCATGAACGAGGCGTTTAGGCCACTCTTAGATAAATGCGTGATAGTTTACCTCGACGACATCCTCGTCTACAGTCGCGACAAGCAGCAACATTTAGCGGATCTCGAAGCAGTATTTAAAGTTTTAGAGGAACATCGGTTACTAACCAAGGGCTCTAAGTGCGAGTTTTTTCGGGACAGACTAGAATTCTTGGGGCACGTTATTTCGGAGGCTGGAGTTGAAATCGACCCAAAGAAGCTGGATACGGTAAAAGCGTGGCGTCCCCTGACGAACATCACGGAACTGCAGAGTTTTTTAGGGTTCGTTAATTATGTTCGTCGGTTCGTCCCCGACATGGCACAGTTGACTGCCCCGCTGACGGATTTACTGCGAAAAGGGGTCGTTTTTACGTGGGGGGAGAAAGAGCATGCTGCCTTCTCTGCCCTGAAAAATATTCTCTGTTCACCGCCCGTCCTGCGCATCGCCGACCCACACCGCCCCTTCGAGGTTGTTACAGACGCAAGCGACATCGCCATTGGAGCCATACTGCTACAGGACTTCGGCAACGGCCTACAGCCCATCGCATACGAGTCACGAAAACTGCATCCGCCCGAGCGAAATTACCCGATACACGACCGCGAAATGCTCACGATCGTGCATGCGTTCAAAGTGTGGCGCTGCTACTTGACCGGCGCAGACGTGACAGTACGGACAGACCACCGATCACTACAGTACCTCCGCGCACAGCCCCACCTCAACCCACGACAGATTCGGTGGCTCGATTTCCTCGAGTCAAACTTCCACTACACAGTCACCTATAAAAAAGGAGCCTCGAACATCGCCGACGCACTGACCCGCCCCACTGCCCAGATCCACGCGATACTACTCGCCCAGACCAGCCCGCTACTGACAGGACTATTTACCCACGGATATCAAACGGACCCATTCTTCACAGGAGGAAATTCGCAGCAGTTCGCAGCAGCCAAGGGAGTCTATTACGTAAAAGCCGGGACCGACCGCATCTGGGTACCAGGGTACACACTGCTACGGGAATTACTATTACAAGAGGCACACGACGGGGTTACCTCGGGACATTTCGGGGTAGAGAAAACACGGCAGCAGCTGCAGCGGTATTATTACTGGCCCGAAATGTTGACCGACGTGCAGCGACACGTGGCATCGTGTCCCACTTGCCAGATCATGAAGTCAACACGGAAGCGGCCGGCGGGACAGTTGCAGCCAATCCCACCTCCAGAGCGTGCTTGGCAGCAGGTGACGATGGACTTCGTCACGGGGTTACCGGCCGGGGCGAGTGGAAATGACGCGATCCTGGTCGTCGTCGATCGACTGACGAAAATGGCACACTTCGCAGCCTGCAAAAAATCAATCACAGCCGAAGAAACAGCCCGCCTCTTCATCTCTACCGTCGTTCGACTGCACGGGATACCAGCATCAATCATCAGTGACAGAGACACGAAATTCACCAGCAACTTCTGGCGGAACCTGTGGCAGCAGTTCGGCACGCGACTACAGTTCAGTTCATCGTACCACCCCGAAACAGACGGACAGACAGAACGGACAAATCAGACCATGGAACAGCTCATCCGGGCCACGTGCGACGACCCAAACACGTGGGAACAGCAGCTGCCACTCATCGAATTCGCATACAACAACGCCCCATCCGCCACGACCCAACAATCACCGTTTTACCTGAATTACGGACAAGACCCAACAGTACCCATGACCCCGAATCCCGACAACCCGGTTCCACGCGCGCAACATTTCGCCGAAATTTTGCAAGCAGCACGGACCAGGGCAGCAGACGCACTTAAAAAAGCTAACATCATCGCTAAACGCAACGCCGACCGCCACCGCAGACCTGTCACTTACCAGCCCGACGACTTAGTTTTGCTCGACACCCAAAATCTCCGACTGCCCATCACCCCGAAACTCCGCCCCCGATACTGCGGGCCATTTCGCATAAGCCACATGCTTACACCTGTCACCGCCCACCTCCTCCTCCCTGCTGGCTGGTACGTCAGCCCCTCGTTCCACGTCAGCCTGCTTGGCCCTTACGTCCCGTCCACGAGCCAACTGCCACGCAATCGCCCAGCCAGCATGACAAGATCACTGACTGAACCAATCATCACCCCCGAGAAAATCCTGAGTCACAGAGTTCGCGACCCTCGAGGAGCCCGAAGGATCGAGTTCTTACTCCGCTGGAAGGACCGTACACCCACCGAAGACAATTGGGTTCCCCTGGACAGAATCGAAAACCACCCCGTCCTCACCGAGTATCTGTGCAGCCGGAATTTCAGGGATGTACACGCACTTTCGTAAGGAGGACCTCCTTAAGGGGGGGGGTAGTGTAAGGAAAATCTCTTTTTCCTTACTTCGCGTCCCTGCTCAACGCGTACATCACTGTAGCGCCACAGTCAGCACCGTTACCACTCGCAATCCTCGCATCGACAATCCGCCCGCCACCTTCGCACGTCGCACCCCGACCTCACGGCTCGGCGGGTAACCCGCGCTCCGGGCCTCCGCTTCGACACTTTTCCTAACCTCAGTCCCAGGCCCGTCGCGCGACAACTACAGTCCATTACCGTTACCACTGTAGTTTCGCTATATATCCTTCGCTCATACCTTCGCTCTTTGTACTCTTGCTTCGATAGTGCAATTCTCGTTCGTTCACTCAATTGCACTCTTAACACCTGGCTGCTATATACAATACCTATCCGATCGTGAACCACTTGTCATTGGTCAGAAGATTCCCTGCCCTGTCAAATTCACCAACACTAGCACGACCACCTCATTCACCACCGCAGTCCCCGCCGCACCGCCGCAGTTTCTGCCGCAAAATTGGCTGTTATCGCCGCCATGCTCACCGTCGCACGTGCAGTCGCTCGGCATCGCAGCAGCAAAGGCGCATGCCATGAATCCGTCGTCGCCGCTGTGTCGCACAACGTCGCGACGCTCTTGTCAGTTCCCGCACAGACGTCCTCCAATGAGATCAGCCCAAATCACATCTCCCATGCCACGTCATCTACATTCGGAGGCGCATCTCCCGCCACCGTGACATCTCCTGAAACCGCGGCAACTGATCCGACGGTCATGATCAGTTCCAACGCGCGATCCACGGTGCAGCGGCTCACCAGCGGCCACGCAGCGACTGTTGCTCCGCGATCGGCGGCGGTGGAAGGCGGGCTGCTGTGGCAACAGCTGGCAACGGGTCCGCTGAGCCGCGGCGGGCTGGCGCAAAGCGTGCGCCACGCGCGGGTCACGGGGTCGGAGGTGCGGCGTAGGGGGGAGCGGAGGGGGGAGCGTAGAGGGAGAGCAGGGAAGGGGAAGCGGAAGGGAGGAGGCGAAATTATATGTGCGCCTGAAAGAATAGGTTGTTTTTCGAGGGGTGTTGGGGAGATTAGGACGTAGCAGTAGGGCCTGGGAACGGAGGGTGGGAGTGTGGGTGGTGGCACTTGTGGGGGCGAGAAGAGAATGAGCGTCGCGGTAGGGAAGGGGAAGGAGGGAGGGTGGATGGCAATGCACCCTCCCATGCGGGCAGCCATGGTTCTTTAGTCCATCGCTTGTGCAACATCTAGAAAGGCGTTAGCTTTATACAGCAGAATGTGTGTTATGTACGTGCACTTATGTATGTGTTTCCCCCTTGTCTATGTGGGCATGTGTCCATGTGGGCATGTGTGCATGTGGGCATGTGCGGATGGGTGTTATGTGGGCGCAGGTGAAAGTGGGCAGTGTCATAGAGCGAAAAGGTGAGGCATTCCAAACCTGCTGCTGCTGCTGCTGTGCACACAATACAATGCACCTCACCTTACCAGACATCATTCTCTCTATCTATCTCTCTCTCTCTTGCATCCACCAACGATCTAGCCCTTGTTCTTTCTTTGCCCACTGTTACATCTTTCACCTTTCTGATGTTTCACACCATGCATTGTCTCACACGAAGCTTTGTCTCACATGTCTCGTATCAGTCCATGTCTCACCGCCTCCATCTGACTGCCCCCTTCCCATCCGCCTCCTCCTCCACTTCCCGTTCCATGTGCTGCCCTGTTGACGTCGGGCAATGCCATGTCATGCCATGCCACGTGGATCCTCTGATGCAGGCAGATATTTCCAGGTGTGTGTATTGCTGCTGCTGCTGCTGCTGCTGCTGCTGCTGCTGCTGCTGCTGCTGCTGCTGCTGCTGCTGCTGCTGCTGCTGCTGCTGCTGCTGCTTCTGCTGCTGCTGCTGCTGCTGCTGCTGCTGCTGCTGCTGCTGCTGCTTCTGCTGCTGCTGCTGCTGCTGCTGCTGCTGCTTCTGCTGCTGCTGCTGCTGCTGCTGCTGCTGCTGCTTCTGCTGCTGCTGCTGCTGCTGCTGCTGCTGCTGCTGCTGCTGCTTCTGCTGCTGCTGCTGCTGCTTCTGCTGCTGCTGCTGCTGCTCCTGCTGCTGCTACAAATGCGCATGCAAATGAGTTCATAGTGCATGCACATGGTCGATTGCCACTTGCGTGGGTACATGCATGAGTGGTGCGGGCGCAAGCGTCTGAATGTGCCGTGAACACACACACAGACCAAAGTTATTACCATCAGGGTGCGTCCACTCCACATTAGGTTTGCTAGTTGTGCCACAACGCGTTTCTCTCATGCATTGCATCTCCCTCCTCCTCCTCCTCCTCCATCTCCTATCCGCCTCCTTATCCAGGTTGTGAAGACGCAGCACACACAGCAAGGCCGTGGCGGTGCCACCATTCAGGTACACACACACACACACACACCATGTGCCACGTGCCATCAAACCAGCACTGCCCCAATCTTCCCCCACTGCTTCTCATGCTGCCATTTCCCCACACCACCTTTCACCACTCCAGGTCCATCTTAAACATGCTGCGCCCTGCCTCTGCCCCATGCCTCCGTGCCCAGTCTCTGCGGCTCCCCCTGACCCCTTCCCCTCCCCTTCCCCCACACTCTGGCGGTCCCCTCGGCGCCTACCCCGCGTCCTGCATGTGTGTGCGTGTCCATGTGGGTGCTGTTGTGCCACAGGTGGAGCTGCGGGACGTGCAGACGGGCCTCAAGAGCAACGAGAAGCTGCGCACCTCCGAGCACATTGAACGTCAGTCAGCTCGTGCTCTCCGCCCCTCCTGCTCTTTTTCCGCCCTGCTCTCCCTTCAACTATTGAAGGCTTCCAGTCGCGGCCATTTCTCCAGTCGTAACCACTCAATTCCATGCCTCTCGTCTGGGTTTCAATTTCAAATGTGAGGTTTTGTCTTTCCCGGTTACTCTTCATCCATCTTTCTGGGGTCCCACCATGAAAACCCACCCTGCCCCACCCTCCCACCCTGCCTCACTCATCTTCCCCTTCCTCCGCGTCCTCACCCCGCGTACTGCTTGCTCCCTTCTCCACCGCAGTGGTGTTCTCAGATGACAAGCCCTTTGTGAGGTTACCTCTAAGCCAACTTAAAAGCCACCCACCCGTCCCCGTACCCCTCTGATCCCCTACCCACCCACCGCAGTGGTGTTTTCGGATGACAAGCCCTTTGTGTTGCTCTACGTGGACGAGGACAACGCTTGCCTGTCCACCCCACCCGCCCTGCCTCACTCACTTTCCCTTTCCTCCCCATCCTCGTCCCTCACTCCACCGGTCCGATGCTCACCGCAGTGGTGTTCTCGGATGACAAGCCCTTTGTGTTCCTCTATGTGGACGTGGACAACGCTTGCCTAGCCACCTCGTGTTCCCTCCGTCCTCATCCCTTACTGCCCGGATCCCCTCATACCGTTTTGAACCCCTACGTACCGCAGTGGTGTTCTCAGATGACAAGCCCTTTGTGTTTCTCTATGTGGACGAGGACAACGCTTGCCTCATGGAGTGAGTGAACGCATCACGCATGTGTGCACGCATGGCATGAGCGCATGGGGTGGGAGTCAAGCAAGCTTGGGGCAAGTGCGTGCACGCACACATACGTGTAGTGCTTCAGGCATCGATGGCAGAATGGAAGGGTGCCAAGTTAGGAGTACGAACAAAATTGGTGGTGGTTGTGGTGGTGGTGTTGCTGCTGCTGCTGCTGCTGCTGCTGCCATTCTTGCTCCTTCATCCAGTGCACTGCACCCAATGTCCATTTGTTCCTCTCTCTGTTCTCCATCACCGGTTACTTGCTTCCACTTCCCCACCTTTCTTTTGTGAAATCATTTGGCATCTGCTGTTGCCTCCCGTTTTCTCCCCATGATCCTCATCACCCTGCCTTTTCTCCATCTTCTGCTATCAGGAAGCAAACATTCGAGCAGATCTCACTTCCCGTGTCAATGTTTGGCGATGCAGCACCCTTACTGCAAGGCAAGCACACCCTGAGAATAATGTTTTTTTTTTCTGTCATGTATGGCACGATTTTTGTTTTCCTTAAAGAGCGGAAGACAACTAAAACGAGAAAGAAAGAGGAAGGGAACTGAACAGACAGACAGTGGACTAAAGCCTAGACCGTGGTATGACTTTTGAGAATACTCAAAGGACTATAGCCTAGACCTTGGTATGACTTTTGAGAATACTCAAAGGACTATAGCCTAGACCTTGGTATGACTTTTGAGAATACTCAAAGGACTATAGCCTAGACCTTGGTATGACTTTTGAGAATACTCAAAGGACTATAGCCTAGACCTTGGTATGACTTTTGAGAATACTCAAAGGACTATAGCCTAGACCTTGGTATGACTTTTGAGAATACTCAAAGGACTATAGCCTAGACCTTGGTATGACTTTTGAGAATACTCAAAGGACTATAGCCTAGACCTTGGTATGACTTTTGAGAATACTCAAAGGACTATAGCCTAGACCTTGGTATGACTTTTGAGAATACTCAAAGGACTATAGCCTAGACCTTGGTATGACTTTTGAGAATACTCAAAGGACTATAGCCTAGACCTTGGTATGACTTTTGAGAATACTCAAAGGACTATAGCCTAGACCTTGGTATGACTTTTGAGAATACTCAAAGGACTATAGCCTAGGCTTTGCCTTTTGAGACGTCTCAAAAGAACAGACAGTGGACTATAGCCTAGACTTTGACCAGCCCAGCCAGCATCGTCTTTCCTTATCAGATCCTTTTCATCAATCCATCATGCAATTTATTCCTTCTCACCCTACCTCGACAAGAAGGTACCCCTGCCCCTCCTCCCGCTCCACACCTCCCCAGCTCCGCACCCCCCGCATCTCTCCGCGCTCCCTTGCCTTGCCTCGCCTTGCCATGATGCCCTGTGGTGCCCGTCTGCCATGCATGCCCCCCCCGGTGTGTGAGGGCAGACGGCATGGAGGTGGTGGTGCATCTGTTCAACGGCAAGGCCCTCTCTGCATCGCTGCCTTTTTGACGTCTCAAAATTCCCCCTCGCTTTGCATTGCCCCGCCCTGCCCCCCATGTGCCCTCCGTCCATGCATGCCCCCCCCCGTGTGTGTGTAAGTGCAGACGGCATGGAGGTGGTGGTGCATCTGTTCAACGGCAAGGCCCTCTCTGCATCGCTGCCGGCCAGAGTCTCCGATGTCGTGGACGAGGCAGAGCCCTTTTTTAAGGGCCAGACCGCCGCCCCCTCGTATGATTCGTCTTCCCTTCTCGCTCCTCCATCCCTGCATGTCTCCCTGCCTGCAGAGCTCCTCACCCTCTGTTGCACCTCTCTCCCCTAAATTTCTCTAACCAAAATATTATCCCAAGTTTGTCCTTCTCTGCTATGAAACTACTTTTGAGGCGCCTCAAAAATCGTATTATCCCAAGTTTGTCCTTCTCTGCTATGAAACTTGGTTCAGCTCTCACTTTCTCCCTCTCTCTCTCTCTTACGGGGTGCGGCAGGTACAAGAAGGTCAAGTTGAGATCGGGGATCACGGTTCAGGTGAGCAGCAACGACAATCCCAAGACGACAATCATTGTCAAGACGCCACCTTACTTCACCTTCCAGCTGTTGACCATCGTTCACCATCTTGACCTCCTGTGTTCATCGCTGCCCGTCAGAATTCTTCTCCTCACACTGATGCGGCAGGGCGGTAGAACCTTGACGTGAACCACGCACTGCTATCATATGCACTCGCCCACTGTCTCATACCATGCCAATCCTCCTCCCCGCTCTTCTGCTGCTTCTCTTTCCACCGACTAATCCTTCCCATCCATTTGTGCCTGCCTGCTCTGTGCATGCGAGCAGGTGCCATCATTTGTGGTGGCAGGAGACGAGATCATAGTGCAGACGTCAGACCTCACTTATGTCACCAGGTAAGCACACACGGGCAGGGGGGCTTCACTTGTTCTTTTAGGCGCCTCAAAAAGTCGTTTGTGGTGGCAAGAGACGAGATCATAGTGCAGAAGTCCGACCTCACTATATCACCCGGTGGTGAGTACACGACACAACACATTGGGACTTAACTACCACACTACCACATCACAATAGCCCACGGGACACCAATCTCATGACACCTCACTACCGTTATCATCTCCCAAGCGACTCATGCCATCCATGCCTCATCTCAGCAGAGTCCTGATTCTGCCTCTCTGTGCACGCACGCACACGTTCCACCCTGCCCATCCATTCCTCAACCATTACTCATTTCCATGTGGATCTCTTGTTGGTGCTTCATCTTTTATTGCTTTCTGTAACCTTGGACCTTTCACTCCCCACCTTTCCTTCCACCAGGGTTAAAGGAGCTAAGGAATAGCAGCCTAACACCATAGCCTTTTAGTGCATGAATTGGGCTGCCATGTGTGTTGCTACGGTAGTAGTGAGGTGCTGTAAGTTCTTCCCCAAGTCAGTGGTTCATTATTAGAGAAGAGGGGGTGGGGGGAGGGGTGGAGGGGACGAAACCAATGCAAGCACTCCATCAATTAGGTGACATTAAACCTTTGGAGTTAAAAAATGCATCTTATCTACGGTATAAACCCGTTTTACAAATTCATTCGCATTGCCTTGTGACCATTGCAATGTCGTTCTGTGACGCGGATGAGCACAGCAATCTTTCCTTGTCCACATTGATCCCAGTCAACACATAGCACCTTGATAAACTCACCCGCATTTTTCTCCCCGCTCTTCCGACCTCCCTGCTCCCACCCCTCTCCTCCCTCTCGCCAAGGTCTCCCCGCCGATCGCGCTCACCCAATAAACAGTCGGTCGCGCAGCGTCGCACGTAATGCAGACTCTCAGCGCCGCGTGCCCCTCCGTGCGACAGGTTCACTTGAAGCCGTCATTACGAACGGCTAATTTTTCGTCGGTCAAACAGTCGCCAGTGGTGCGGCTAGACGTCAAGCCGCGATTGGTGGCTGTCCGTGCGCAAGCGGCTGGCGGTGAATCCGATGGAGGGAAGAAGCAGGTTGAGGTACGTTAGAGCGTGTCGCGATGCTTTACGAGGCAATGTGGTGCGGTAGCAAAAGACGCCATACCGAGTATCCGAGATCAGCCCAAGTAGACTGAGGGTTACGTTTTGCGGACCCTGGAGCTCCAAGCATCCGAGACAGCTGTTCATCAGCCTATAAACGTGGCTGGTAATCGTCGCTTGATTACTCACGAAAGGCTGACAAGAAAAGTAACTACCTAGGTCAGTCACCCATTTTCAGCGCACGTTCCGCAGAATGCGCATTCTCCTCGCATCCCACTCTCGCTGACCGCATTCAAATTCTCACGGAGATCTCCCCACTCCTGCCTCCCCTATTGTGCGGTGCGCGCAACCCCGCGTGGCGACTGAACGACGCACGTGCTGCGACTGGCGACGACGGCGGCGGTGAGCGGCAGGTGTCGTACAGCCCGCAGCGGCGCATGGAGGAGTACGCGCAGGAGGCGGACCCCACGCGCGAGAAGCGCGGACCCGGCGCGCTCACGCTCTTCTCGCCCTCCAAGGTCAGTACGCCACGTTTCAGCGTGTCAGCATGTCACAACCCCCTTAACTGGCGGGGCTGCTGGGACTGGCGGGAATGGCGGGAGTGGAGGGAGGGAATGGTGGGGCTGGCGGGGCTGGCGGGGCTGGCGGGGCTGGCAGGAATCAGAGGGTGGGGAAACTCGGAGGGGGAACATCGTCGTCTTAAACATGCACCAAGCTATCCCCAATCCCCCGAACCCTGTTTCGAACCCCTCGACTGTCACCCCTTAGCCCTTCGCCCCTCGCCCTCTCACTCTTCCATCATCCCCACTCCTCTCTCTTCCCTGATCCCTCTCCTCCCTGTGCCCCCCCCCCTCTGCGCATGCCACGGCCCACACCCACAACGACCCACCCACCCACCAACCCACCCACCCACCCACCACCCCAGGTGAACGTGTTTCTGCGCATCACACGCAAGCGCCCTGACGGCTATCACGAGCTGGCCTCGCTCTTCCATGTGAGCCCCTTCTCCTTCTCCCGCACCTGCTACTGCCCTCCCCTCGTCCATGCTCCCCCTAACTGTGCAGAACAGAACAGGCTCCAAACTTTCTCTCCTTGTCCTGCACAATGCACACACACTCCCACTCACTCACTCACGCAACCACTCACTCACTCACTCACTCAACCACTAGTTGGTTCCTGAGAATCCTCAATAACCAACCAGTCTCAATCGCTCATTCGCATCCGTGAGTGCAACGGCCACCACCCACCAGGCAATCACACTAGGCAAAACTCTCGCATTCTCCTTCCCTTACCACTTGTTCCCTTCCCTAACCACTTGTTCCCTTCCCTAACCACTTGTTCCCTTCCCTAACCACTTGTTCCCTTCCCTTACCACTTGTTCCCTTCCCTTACCACTTGTTCCCTTCCCTTACCACTTGTTCCCTTCCCTTACCACTTGTTCCCTTCCCTTACCACTTGTTCCCTTCCCTTACCACTTGTTCCCTTCCCTAACCACTTGTTCCCTTCCCTTACCACTTGTTCCCTTCCCTTACCACTTGTTCCCTTCCCTTACCACTTGGTCCCTTCCCTTACCACTTGTTCCCTTCCCTTACCACTTGTTCCCTTCCCTAACCACTTGTTCCCTTCCCTAACCACTTGTTCCCTTCCCTAACCACTTGTTCCCTTCCCTTACCACTTGTTCCCTTCCCTTACCACTTGTTCCCTTCCCTTACCACTTGTTCCCTTCCCTTACCACTTGTTCCCTTCCCTTACCACTTGTTCCCTTCCCTTACCACTTGTTCCCTTCCCTAACCACTTGTTCCCTTCCCTTACCACTTGTTCCCTTCCCTTACCACTTGTTCCCTTCCCTTACCACTTGTTCCCTTCCCTAACCACTTGTTCCCTTTCCTAACCACTTGTTCCCTTCCCTAACCACTTGTTCCCTTCCCTTACCACTTGTTCCCTTCCCTTACCACTTGTTCCCTTCCCTTACCACTTGTTCCCTTCCCTTACCACTTGTTCCCTTCCCTAACCACTTGTTCCCTTTCCTAACCACTTGTTCCCTTCCCTAACCACTTGTTCCCTTCCCTTACCACTTGTTCCCTTCCCTTACCACTTGTTCCCTTCCCTAACCACTTGTTCCCTTCCCTTACCACTTGTTCCCTTCCCTTACCACTTGTTCCCTTCCCTTACCACTTGTTCCCTTCCCTAACCACTTGTTCCCTTTCCTAACCACTTGTTCCCTTCCCTAACCACTTGTTCCCTTCCCTTACCACTTGTTCCCTTCCCTTACCACTTGTTCCCTTCCCTTACCACTTGTTCCCTTCCCTTACCACTTGTTCCCTTCCCTAACCACTTGTTCCCTTCCCTTACCACTTGTTCCCTTCCCTAACCACTTGTTCCCTTTCCTAACCACTTGTTCCCTTCCCTAACCACTTGTTCCCTTCCCTTACCACTTGTTCCCTTCCCTAACCACTTGTTCCCTTCCCCTACCACTTGTTCCCTTCCCCTACCACTTGTTCCCTTCCCCTACCACTTGTTTCTCTACCGCTTCTTCTCTAACCAGCCCCATACCTTTCCCCCCTCCCTCCCCTCGCGCCTATGACACCACGGCACGCCCCACCAGGCGATCAGTCTGGGGGACACGCTCAAGTTCTCCTTCCCAATTCTGGATCCTCTTCCTTACCAACCCCATTCTGTCCGCAACTCCACCCCCTGCCTGCTTCCTCCCATGGCCACGCCCCCCAGGCGATCAGTCTGGGGGACACGCTCAAGTTCTCCTTCTCGCCCTCCAACACTCGTGACGCCCTCACCACCAACGCACCAGGCGTGCCACTCGACTCCTCCAACCTCGTACGCCCCTCTGCCCGCCCACCCCATGCCATGCTTGCCCTTGCCTGCCCTGCGTATCTGGTTACCCATTTGACTGTTTGCATGCCAGCACAAGCACACTCGCTCGCATGCCCTGCCCTGCCCGTGCATGTGCACTTCGTTTCCTTGCCTTTCTCCCTTGGGTCGAGGCAGCAACCTGTCTCTCAGTGCAACCATTCCATCTCTACCTCCCTGCCCTCATCCTGCCCTCATCCTGCCCTCATCCTGCCCTCATCCTGCCCTCATCCTGCCCTCATCCTGCCCTCATCCTGCCCTCCCGTCCGTCCCTCCACCGTGGCAGGTCATCAAGGCGTTGGACCTCTTCCGTCGCAAAACAGGAATCCAAAAGTACTTCTGGGTAAGCCGCTTCAGTCCAATCCCTCACTCTCCTGTGACCTCCCGTTCGCGCACCTCTATTCCCCCTCTTTTGCAATCCTCTAATCTTCTCATGTTGCCCTTTCCCTCCCCCTCCTTCCATCCCCTCATCAGCCCCCCTTGCAACTCCTTCTCCATAACCCCACTTGGCCTTCTTTCCCACTGTCTGTCCCCCTTCATCCTCCTCGTTTCCATAACCCCACTTGGCCACATAGCCCCCCTATCTCATGTAAATCCCCTTCCGCACATGATCCGCCTTCCCCGGACAGCCCTGCCTCGCCCACATGGATGCATCACCATCGCCTCTCACCACGATGGATGACATGCCATGACATCTCCCTCACATGCATCTGGACAAAAAGCGCCCACCGGAGACCTTTTTAGAGATGTCGAAAGTCGAAAGCAACCCCACACGCCTCGCCTTTGACACCCTCCCCCGCTCCCCCCCAGGTGCATCTGGACAAGAAGGTGCCCACCGAAGGCCTTTCGAGAGCTCCCAAAAGTCAAAAGCAACCCCGCGCGTCTCACCGTTGACATCCTCACCTCCCCCGCTCCCCCCCAGGTGCATCTGGACAAGAAGGTGCCCACCGGAGCAGGGCTGGGCGGCGGCAGCGGAAACGCAGCGACGGCGCTGTGGGCGGCGAACAGGATGTGCGGCAACGTGGCGAGCGAGGCTGATCTGCTGGAGTGGTCGGCGGACATCGGGTCCGACATCTCCTTCTTCTTCTCCCAGGGCGCCGCTTACTGCACCGGCCGCGGGGAGGTGCGTGGGTTGGGGGAATGGGGGTTCAAAGAAGGCGGAGGAGAATAGGGGAGCTGAGGAGAGGGGATGCAAGGGTTGGGCGATAAAGAGGACGGACAGGGCAAGTACGGAAGAAGAGATGGGGTGTGGGTGATAACAGCTGGTGTGTGAGATAGGAAAGCCTTTCCACAAGCACCCGATGGATCGGAGCTGCTGGAGTGGTCGGCGGACATCGGATCCGACATCTCCTCCTTCTTCTCCCAGGGCGCCGCTTACTGCACTGGCCGCGGGGAGGTGCGTGCGTGCGTGCGTGGGGGAACGAGAGGGGCGTGTCTCTCGTCCCGTCTCTTCCCCTACCTCACGGCACCCTCTGTCCACACCCTTGGGCTTCTGTGTTCCCTTTGTGAATCTCATTCCCCTGCACGTATGACTGTGGATGCTCGTGCCTCTCCCTCTCCCTCTCACTCTTCCTCTCCCTCTCCCCCTCCCTCGCCCTCTCCCTCTCCCCCTCCCTCGCCCTCTCCCCCTCCCTCTCCCTCCCCCTCTTCCCCCTCCTCGCCCTCCGCCTCGCCCCATGTGTGTCAGATAGTGGAGGACGTGACGCCCATTCTGCCTCTCGACCTGCCCCTGGTGCTCATGAAGCCGCCTGAAGCCTGCTCCACTGCTGACGTCTACAGGGTGCGTGCGTGCGTGTGTCTGAGTCCCTGCGTGTTGGCTGCTTGTGAGCATCATGCCATGCATGCTGTGCAGTGGGGCATACCACAGCATTGCATAAAGTGGTGTGGTTGTGCAACAGCATGGATGATAACAATGCATGGTATGGTTTGCTAGCTATGCCATGCTATGGTAGGTGATTTGGAAATGTAATCCCAGCACTCCCTTGGCCTGACTTCCTGCGATTACATTTCCTGCCCACTTATACCCACTACCGTTTCCTGCGATTCGAGTATCCCTCTGGAGCGTCTGTACCATCTCCACCTCCATCAACCTCGTTCCTCTTTACCACCGTCCATCTAGAAAAGAAATTGCCTCTTTCTGTGCGCGGCCATGCCATGCGCGTGCCACCGTACAGAAGTTTCGTCTGGACCGGGCGAGCAAGGAGGACCCGGGAGTGCTGCTGGAGCGAGTGCGGCAGGAGGGCATCACCCAGGCCACATGTGTCAACGACCTCGGTGCGTGCTCTGCTCTGCTATCTCCTCGCATGCGTCACATCACCGTGTATCACCCTGCAACCATGCATCCATGCAATCGTGCATGCATGCCAGCATCGATTCATGCATGCATGCGTGCATGCATGCCAGCGTGCCAGCAGCAAGCAACAATGCTTCTTGATCCGTGCCTTCCGCTCCCATCTTTCTTCATCTCTCCTTCTCCGTCCCTCCTCCCTCCATCCCGTCTCAACCCTCCCTCCCTCCCCCCTCTCCCCTCCCTCCATCCCCCCTCCCCTCTCCCTTGCTCCCCCATCCATCCTTCCTCCACCCTGCACCCGCGCAGAGCCACCGGCGTTTGAGGTGCTGCCGTCGCTCAAGTCGTTCAAGACGAGAGTGGCAGCTGCTGGTCGAGGCCGCTACTCCGCGGTCTTCATGTCCGGCAGGTGGGAATGCACTGCACTCACGCCACATTCCCCACCTGACTAATGGAGTGCACTGCACTCGCTGCTTCTGCCATGCCATACTGCACTGACCCATCCGTGATGTTCCATGCGGTACTACCATACACTCTCCTTTAGGGCCCAAATGCAGGCCATGCCATGCCATGCCAGGAGATGGATGTCTTTTGTCCGTGCCATCCACACTTCCCGCCTCCCCTCTCGCCGTACCTCCCTCTCACTAAGTGTGCCTCCCCTCTCCTCACGCACCCTATTCCCTGAAATCTCCTGTCACCCCTACCCACACCCATGCACGTGTGTGTGGGAGCAGTGGGAGCACGATAGTGGGAGTGGGGCACCCAGACCCGCCCGAGTTCATCTATGACGATGATGCCTACGCCAATGTCTTCGTTTCAGGTGCTCCCTGCCCCAGGTGCTCTTTGCCTCAGGTGCTCTTTGCCTCAGGTGCTCTTTGTCTCAGGTGCTCTTTGTCTCAGGTGCTCTTTGTCTCAGGTGCTCTTTGTCTCAGGTGCTGTTCGACTCAAGTGCTCTTCATCTCAGGGGCTCTTCGTCTCAGGTGTTCTTTGCCGCAGGTGTGCTATTGTCGCAGGTGTTGGCTGCAATCAACTGTTGTCACGCCCTTTCTCATTCCTCCAACCATGATTGCATATACCCTCTTCATGTATGAGTATCCCACATACTGACCAAGCTCCTCCATTCACCCTCATCTCTTCTCCCCTTCTCCCATCCCTTTCTCCTCCCACCACCCCTCTCCCAACACCTTACCCCTCTCTCTCCAACCAGAGGCACGTTTTATCCTGAGGCAACCTGGCGACTGGTACCACCCATACCCTGCAGGGGAGGGCAGTGCAGGAGCCACCTTGGATCGGCCCGATGCAGCAGCAGCCATGGGGTCATGCGAGCCTGGCAAGCCCGCCTCCGGTGTCGCCAACCTAAACGAGCTCAAGCTCCCCTTTTCCTACGAAGCTTGAATCTTGACATTTGTGCTGCTCAATTGTCTGACACAATTTCAAGATACGATACCTAAAAATTGTCTCTAGTGTTGCCTGCTTGACAAGCCCCAGCTCCCGATTGCCTACGAAGCTTTAGGCATTATGAACATGGTGCACCAACACATTTGCTTAGGCACCTCAGCATTGCCTTCTAACTAGTCTACTATCTCATGCTATAATCCCTTGGTTACTCATGACGATTGAGGGCTCATGGCCATAGGCATAGTGATGCGAGAATGATGCTGTACTGTGGCTGGATGGTTGCGAGGGTTGACTTTCAATGTTGAAGCAAACTGGAAGGAGAGTAGATTCAAAGCAACCACCAGGGGAATCTAACAGACAGACCTCAGGCATACCAGGTGTTTTTTCATGTAATTTCAAGAACATTCTCGTCTCTCCGTCAGTACCTGTCAATTTCAAAAGGTAGTTAAGATTTTTTAATCAAAGAAACTCCAAGAATCTAACGGGTGCATTGTGTAGTAGTAGCTAACGATTACTCCTTGGCCCCCCTAGGTTAGACCAACCTTCAGGCACTGGGGTGAACACACCACAGGTGAGAGCATCAGGAGAAGCAAGAACTAACACCTGCAGAAGATTTTCATAAGCATACGACTCTGAGGGCGCCTGTGCCTCAAATTCTCACCAACCGCACAATACCATCCACATACCCTCTCACCGTAACAGCTTATGCGGTGACCGTTGCCGGAGCCGGAGCAGCAGGTGCGGAATCAGCAGGAGCATCAGAAGCAGCAGCAGCAGCTGCAGCGGCGGCAGCAGCAGCGGCAGCAGCAGCAGCAGTTGCGTTCACGGCCGCAACCTGGCTGGGATGGATGCGGCTCAAATCTACCTTTTCCACCTTCATCTCCTCAACAGGCACGTAGGACGACTTAGTGCGCGCCGGCGCGGCGTCGGTAGACGTTTCCTCCTCCCACCATGGGCCCTGGTTCTTCGCCGGGTCGAGCGTACGCAGCGCCTTCCAAACCGCGCTCTGGCACTTAAACCCGGACCCGAACCCGACCTGCCACACGCGGTCGCCGCGCCGGATGCGCCCCTGCGCCTCGAGGTACGACAGCTCGTACCAGAGCGTCGACGATGACGTGTTTCCGAAGCGGTACAGCGCCATGCGCGACGCCTCCACCAAGTACGGCGTGAGCCCGAGGCCCTTCTCGAGTTCGTCCAGCACGGCGCGGCCGCCCGCGTGGATGCAGAAGTGCTCGAACGCGAGCTTGAGATCCGGCAGGTACGGCTTGATCTTCATCCGCAGCACCTTGCGCGCGATTAGGTTCCCGAGGAACAGCAGCTGCTCCGACAGCGGCAGCACGCGCGGTCCGAGCGTCGTGATGTTGGTCTTGAGCCCGGTGCTGGCGGTGTTCATCAGATCGCGCGACAGCGACACGCCCACGATCCCCCCGTCGTCCTCCTCCTGGTACACGCACCGGTACGCCGCGTCGTCCGCTCCCAGGTGCGTGCGCACCACGTGCTGCAGCTGGTACTTGGCGCGCCGGCGCTCCGAGGGCTTATTGGTCAGCAGCATCACGGCGCCGCCCATGCGGAAGAGGCAGTTAGCCACCATCATGGATTTGCGCTGCCCGAGATAAAGATTCTGCGTGATGTTCTCCGTCGACACGACAACTGCGTAAGTGTTCTTTTGCACCTGGAGCTGGTCGCGCGCGAGCTTGATGGCGATGAGACCCGCGCTGCATCCCATGCCGCCCAGGTTGAACGACTGAATGTCGGTACGGAACTTGAACTTGTTCACGATCATGGAGGCGAGCGACGGCGTCGGGCAGAAGAGGCTGCAATTCACCACCAGCACGCCCACGTCCTTGGGGTTCACCTTGGTCTTGGCAAAGAGGTCTTCCAGAATGTCGAAGATCACGATCTGGAATTCCTTCCGAGCCTCCGCCAGGCTCGGCGTCGGCGGAATGGTGAGGAGGCATGCCGGCAGGCAGGTTCGGTCGCCGAGCCCGGATCGGTCGAACACCTTGGTTTGGAACGCGAGCGCGGTTTCGTCGAGGAAGCCGCAGGAGCGCGCGATGGTGAGCGCGTTGCGGATGGTGACGGTGAACGAGTCGGGGGGCCGGTAGCAGTTGAAGTCGAGGAGGTACACGGGGGTGGGGCGCGTGAGGAAGTAGACAATGCCGACGATGAGCAGGAGGAATGCGCCAACCACCACCTCCACCAGATGCGTATCGACAAGATGCTGCGCCAGTTGGATGATATCGTCCGGCGTCACATGCCGCTTCGCCTGCACTGCCAGGAACGCGAGCAGCGGAATCAGGAGAAGCGTGCCGCCGTGCGTCACGCAGTAGTGGTAACCGAGCTTCAGGTGCCCGAGCCTCGATGTGACTGGCTGCTTGCTATCGCTCTCGGACGCAGGAGCGGAGTTTACGGCGCCCGAGGTCTTAGCCCGAGCCGGCTTACTCTCCGCCATCGCGTAATCCTAAACTAAAGCACGTGCAGTGCGGGCAGCCAAAGGCAGGAAGGCTTTCTTGAACAGGTTGAAGGGGGAGAAGCTACCTTCGTTGAAGAATGCGAGTGGGCAAGTGTGGACTGAACAAACCCGCCAGACTAAAGACGTCGGTGGGACCTAGAGAATGGATGGGGTGGAGCTGGAGGGATGGGCACGTTGGGGGAGTGACTGACAAATCAAGCAGCGGGAAATGAGGTGGGGTGCGTGGGCTCTCCGATGAGCAGGGAGCAGGGCAACTGACGGACCAGATTTAACTGACACGAGAATTCCTAGAGCCAGGCGGCGACTCTGCGACCTCGACAGCCGTAGACGATGAATTCGACTCGAAGCTTGTGACCGAACGACGGATCACGAGGCTGTCTGCAATGCTCAGTGCTCTGGTTGAAACCGGAGAGCGGCAGAGCCTAGAGGTGAGGTTCAGGTTTGGCGCGAAGACACATGTCGCTTCGCGACTGCCTGCCAAATCCAGATTCGTAGTTTGGTCCAGGCTAGGGTGGCCGTGAGGTTTCCTTGCCAAACAATTCATAGGAAAACAGCTTGACCGAGGGTGCAGGCGAGGGATGGTGACACCAAACGCCTGACTGAGATCCGTTTGCTCCAGGCGACCTTGATGTTTGCTATGCGACCCGCAATCTGTGCTGTGGTGAACTCGACGCGAAAAAGTGCTAGGTTGGGAATGAACGTGTCGCGCTCAGAGACACAAGGCGGTACGCATCCACCATCAGAAGGGTTTCTGGTTGGTTCTCTTGCGGCTCGTTGACAAATCAATGCGAAGCATGTTCACAAAAGCCCGGGAGAGCCATGGATGCCAAGCATGCTGTCAGAACGAGCCTGAACACCAGATCTTGTCATGCTTCGGATCGAGTCCTTCGTTATGGGAGATCCCGCATTCCAGTGGTTTGAACGGCAATACGAGTGAAGCAAATAATTTAATGAACGCTGCCATAATGCCCGTGCAGTTCATACCTAACTGTCTTGAACCCATAACGAAAATATCAACGTAATCACTTCATAACAATGTCAACCATGCCCCCGATCCTCGTTGAGTACCGGTATGTTTTGCGTGTAATCTATTTGGCTCAGTTTGGGAGCCTGTACAGTGCATGCAATCCGAGTGTCGGACAATGGAACTAACATATGACATCAAAACTGGCTACTATTTCCGTGAGGCACCGGAAGCAGGCGGACGGATCTTATTTGACAGTCCTTCGCTGCGGTTTCGCACCACCCGGACCACCTTCCCTGTCGGTGTGCTTGTGGTCGTGGGCTGATCTGCTCCGTTGTCAGCCGGTGACGATACAGACCTGAAAACCAGAAGCAAAATACACCAGTTTCAAAACGCCGTCCAAAATCCTTTCTAACTTGTTAGCGGCCAGGAACCAAGGGGGGGTGGGTTGGAGGGAAGGTGGGAGTTGTTGGAGGGATGCAACGTGTCATAATGGCAGGCCAACACTTACTGTTGAACGAGACGGCCTCTGGGCTTGGTGGCTCCAGTCACACTGCTTGCTCCGGACTCCTTGTGCTCTGCTGCGCTGCCAGCAGATGCCTTGGCAGAAGCAGATGATGCATCACTGGATGACACCACCCTCCGAATCACCACCTTTCGGCCTGGACCATGGGAGTCTGATGGATCCCTCACAACCTGCACAGCCAGGGAAGCAGCACCGGGTGGTATGCATTTTAGCAGTGACTACAAAACTTGTCAAGTGACTGCCGTGCTTATGAGAGAGGGTTACATGAAAAGGAGCGAGGGGGAGAAGAGAGATAAATCGTTTGGCGCCCTTCTGTTATCCCTCACCTTTCGCCGGGTGGCAACAACCCCAGCACTACTGGTGCTGCCGTTGCTTGAAGCAGTGCTGGAGCTCCTGCTCATGCTGACCCCACCTCCACCTCCACCTCCACCTCTCGCCGCAGCCACAGTTGCCGCAGCACCTGCTGCTGAGGCTTTACTTTCGGGCTTGGCGCTTCCACTCTTTACCGTCTCCTCATCAACAGCAGCTTGAGGTTGCGGCTGCCCACTGGCGGTTGCTGCTCCCCCTTCGCCTGCTGGATCAACAGCATCACCACTGTTGCTATTGCTGCTGCTCACAGCAGCGGCTACGGCTCTCTGCCTCTCCTTATGCAGCTCTCCTTCCAGCTCTGCAATCCGCTTGCGCATCTCAGCGGCCTTGGCATCAACAGCCACCCCATCCACCATCACCTTGCCCGGTGCCACAACCACCCCCACCTCACCACCACCACCACCATCACCCGCGGTTGCTGTGCTCTCACTAACACCCGCGTGTGCTGCTGTGACTGCCCCCGACTCACCACCATCACATGCTTTTCCTTCTTCCGTGGTAACCTCGGCATTTGACTGCCCCATCACTGGTTCACCCACCGCTTGCTCCTCTTGCCTCCCCTGCTCGGTCCCTGCTTTCTCTTCACCTTTGTTCTCCAATACAGCAGCAGCAACCCCGTCCTCCTGTACTTGCTGCACTTGATGCTGCTGCTCCTGCGGTGTCTCCTGCTGTTGCCCTTGCAGCTGCTGCTCAACCGAGTCCTCACCCAATCTACTGCCATCAGCTGCTCCTGCATCTGACAGTCCTTGCGTTCCCACTTCTCCCCCCTCCTCCCCTCCTTGCTGTTTCTTTCCATCAGCATCACCACCACTCACCATACTACTACCTTCTCCGCGCTCCACTCTGCTCTTCAACTCCTCTGCAGGAGCCTCCTCTCGTCTCTTCCCTCGTTCCGCCTTTCCACTCCTCTCGCCATCTTCCTCAGAAGCCTCACCATTGCTCTCTCTGCTCTCTCTGACATGCACCACCTCTTCTTCTTCCACGCTCCCACACGTCACCTTCTCACCACCACCCGTCGCTGTCAACCCAGGCTGCCTAGTCTCCTGCTCTTTCAACCCCTCCATCCCACTCTCCTTCTCATTAACAACAGCCCTACCACCATTGCTACCATTACCACCACCACCGCCACCGCTACCGCCACCCACAGCCACTTCCCTCTCCTCCGCCACATCCCTTACCGCCTGCCGTCTCGACATGAGCGCCTGCAGTTCACTCACCTGCCTCTCCAAACTCTCCTTCTCCGCTCTCAGCATCTCCATATCCCCCACTCTTGAGCTCATCACCTCCACCTCGCCCTTCAGAACCGCGTTCCTCACCCTCAGCTCCTGCACCTGCTCCATACCTTCCTCTATCCTCCCCAGCTTCGCCACCAGTGCCAGCCGCCTCTCCTCCACCCCTGCCTTCTCCGCCTTCACCTGCGCCAACTCCACCTTGAGCCCTTCGCACTCCTTCACTTTCCCTCCTAGCAGCGCCGCCTGCGCCTGCGCAGCCGACCTCTCCGCTTCCAGAGCAACCTTCGCCCGCTCCAGCCCTTCAATCACGCACTGCAGCTGCCGCATCTGCGCCTCCACCTCCGCCTTCTCCCCGCTCACCCGCCGCACCTCCTGCACCAGCGCCTGCACGCGCACCGTCTCCTGCTTCGCCACCTCCAGCTCCGCCAGTAACCCAATCTCCTTGGCCTTCCACGCATTCCTCTCCGCCTGCAGCCCTGCAATCTTCCCGCCTAGCTCCTTAGCCTCGGCCGCCCACCCGGCCTCCGCATGCTGGACCTTCACCTCCGCCTGCCTCAGCTTCTCCTGCAGCTCCAGCAGCCGCTGCAGTTGGTCCGCCTTCTGCTGCTCGTCCTGCTCCTGCTGCTGCAGCGCCGCCGGCGCCACCACCTCCAGCTGCTCCTTCAGCATCAGCAGATCTGCCTGCAGCCGCACCACCGTCGCCTCTTTCTCTGCTCTCTCGCTCTCCAGCATCTCTTCCGCTCGCACCGCCCGGGCCAGTGTCTCTTCTTTCTCCGAGAGCAGCAGCTCCAGCCGCTCAAACAGCCGGCTTTCCATCTCCTTCATCTCCTCCACCTCCCTGTCCGCCTCTTCCTTCACCTCTTCTAGTTCTGCTTCCAGCACTGCCACTTTCTCTTCTGTCTCCTGCACTTTCTGCTCTTTCTCCCTCACCAGCCCTTCCAATGCTGCTGCTCGCTCCTCCCCTTTTTCCTCCGCCTCTCTCGCTCTCTCTGCCGCCTCCCTCACTCTCTTCTCTGTCTCCTCCACTGCTTTCTCCTTCCTCCCCACCTCCTCTTGCAACCCCGCCACTCTCCGCTCCCTCTCATCACTCTCCTCCCTCAACCTCTTCACCTTCCCCTCCAACTCCCTCACTGTCTCTTCCTTCACCCTCACCATCTCCTCCATCTCCCTCACTTTCCCCTGCATCTCCCTCACTCTCCCTTCCTTCACACTCACTGTCTCCTCCATTTCTCTCACTTGCTCCTCCATCTCCTTCACTTTCCCCTCCATCTCCTTCACTTTCCCTTCCATCTCCCTCACTCTCCCCTCCATCTCCCTCACCCTACCCTCCATCTCCTCCCTCTCTCTCACCGCCTGCACCATCTCACCCACAGCCTTAGCCCTCTCCTCCTCCATGCGCCCCATCACCACCTCCAAATGCGCCACCCGCCCCACCACAGCCTCCGTCGCAGCCCTCTCTTCCCGCGCCTCCTTCTCCGCCTCAGCACACCGCCCCTCTGCCTCCGCCACTCTCCCCTCCGCCTCCCCCACAATCACCCGTGCCCTTCCCACCTCCTCCTCCGCGCCCTTCACTCTCAGCCTCGCCTCCATAACCTCCCGTCCAAGCTCCGATATCTTCGCCTCGCGCCCCGCCTTCTCCTCCTCCAGGCCTTTAAGCTCCCGCTCGGCGCGCTCTGCTCGCTGCCGCAGCACCACCACCTCGGTCGTCAGCTGCTCCACCTCCTTAGCGCGTGCCGCGGCCTCCCTCGCCGCTCTCACCTTCACGCTCGTTGCCTCCTGCAGCAGCTCCCGCAGCGATGACAGCTGCATCTCCAGCTCCTCCACTCGGAAATCCGCCGCCCGTCTCCCACCAGCGACGCCGCCGCCACCACCACCGCCGGTATGAGAACCAGCACCCCTCCCTCCTCCTCCTCCCCCACCACCTCCTCCTCCCCGTCCCCGCCCGGCCCCTCCTCCCCGGCCCCCTCGTGGCGACGGCAGCGCAGGCGCGGAAGCAGCAGCAGCAGCAGCAACATTAGCCGACGCACAAGCAGCAGCAGCAGCGACAGCCTCCAGCCTCTTCTCCTCCGCCGCAGCCGCCTCCTCTGCAGCCACTGCAGCCGCCACCGACGCCGCAGCAGCAGCAGCCTCTGCTGCCCCTCTCGCCGTCTCCACCTGCTCCACCTTCTCTTCCAACTCCCTCACTCTCTCACTCAACTTCACCACCATCTCCTCACTCCTCTCCCTCCTCCCCACAGCTTCCCTCAGCCTCTCCTCCACCTCGCTCCTCCTCTCCTCGCCTTCCTCGCACCGCCTCTGCCACGCGTTCACCTGCCGCACACTCATCGCTAGCTGCCTCTCCACCTCTGCCTTTTCAACCGTCAGCTGCTCCAGCTCCTTGCGCACTCCAGCCAGCAGCAAATCCACCTCCTCCTGCTGCCTCTTTCCCAGCCCACCTCCCGCCCCTCCCCCCTCTCCACCTCCTCCCCGCCCCTCGCTATCACCATTACCTCCCACCGCTGCCGACACAGCAGCCCCTTCCGCAGCAGCCGCCGCTGCGGCCGCTGCAGCAGCAGCCATGGCTGCTGCGCGCCTTAGCTCCTCCGCCTCCTCCTCCAGCTCCCTCACCCGCGCATTGCGCGCCTGCAGGTCCCCACCCAGTATCCCCGCGCGCGCAGCCTCCGCAATCGCCTCCTCCGCCCTCCTCAGGCTCCCCTTCACCCTCTTCCCTTCCTCCTCCGCCGCCTCCAACTCCCCCTTCAACCTCTCCACCTCCCTCTCCAGCTCCTCAATCCTCTCCTTCGCCCCCTCCACCCCACCCTCAACACCCTCCCCTTCTCCCTCCTTCCCGCCCTCCCTCCGCTTCACCCCAGCAGCAGCAGCCTCAGCCTCAGCCGCCGCGGCCGCAGCAGCAGCAGCAGAAGCCTCAGCAGCGGCAATCGCCTCAGCAGCATCACTCCCAGCCATTTCTCCCCTAAGAGCCGCCAGCTTGGCTTCCAGCAGGCGCATTCGAGCGTCCTTAGCCTCGCCCTCTCGCTGTGCCTGCGTGAGCGTGGCTGCCAGCTCCAGGCTCTCTGCTGTCAGCTCCTGCGCCTCCCTCTCCACCTCTGCTAGCTTCGCCTGGAGCGCCCTCACCTCCCCTTCTAGTGCCGCCGCCCCTGCTGCTCCTCCTCCCGCATCTCCTCCCCCTCCTCCTCCACTCCCTCCCGTTTCACCAGCCGTTGACCCTCCTTCTCCACCACCTACTTCCTTCTCACTTTTCGCCCCACCGGCAGCCCCACAATCACTCCCTGCCGCGCCCTCCCTCCGCCCCTGCTCCATCTCCCGCATCAGCCGTTTCAGCTCCCGGTCGCGCTGCTCGCTCACCTCGAACAGCTCCTCCGCGTCCCGCCGGTACTTCCCCACGTCCCCCTCCGCCTGCTGCAGCGCGCGCAGCAAGTCCTCGTTCGCGCCCGACAGCTCCTCCACCTGCGCCTCCAGGCTCTCCGTCAGCCCCTTGTGATACGCCAGGTCGCTTAGAACGCACGCAAGCGCCTCTCGCCCGTCCACGCCCACCACACCCGCCGCAGCAGCCGCCACCACGCCCAGTCCCCCGGGCCCCCCGACCATCCCGCCGCCCAACCCCGCCGCGCCTCTTCCGAACGCGCCTCCGCCTCCCCCTCCCGCGGGGCCGTCGAGCGGGGCCATCCCCAGGCACCCGTTCTCCCCCGCGCCCCCCGCGACGACCAGCTGGCGCAGCAGCTTCACCTCCGCGACGAGCTTGTCGCGCTCCTCGCGCAGCGCCTCCATCGCGACCTCCACCGCGCGGTCCTGCGTCATCGTCTCCGCCAGCTGCGCGCGCAGCACCTCCACCTCGCGCATCAGGTTGCGCACCGCGTGCTGGTAGTGCGTGCAGTCGCGCTGCAGCTCCTCGATGGCGGCTTCCGCAGCCGCCAGGTCCGACTCCGCGTCGCCACTGCTCGTGTACGCGCCGCCCCCGCCCCCGCCTCCCCCCGCCGCCAACCCCATCCCCATACCCATCCCCATGCCCAAACCCATGCCCATGCTACCCATGCCCATGCCAGCGCCCATACCCATGCCCCCTGCGCCCATGCCTCCCATCCCGGCGAAGTTCCCAAGGTTCCCGGACCCCGCGAGTCCGCCCAGCGCATCCCCCGCTGCGCCTGGCGGGTGCCCCGCGGGGAACGCGCCGGGACCACCAGGAAAGCCGTCAGCCTCTGCGAACGCGCCAAACTGCCCCATGCCAGGGTGGGGATAGGGATATCCGGGGACCTCAGACATGTAACCTTCCGCAGAGTAAGCAGCAGCAGCGTCACCAGCGGCAGCAGCAGCAGCAGCAGCAGCAGCAGCGTCTGCCTTTTCGTTCCGTTCCTCCCGCTCCCCTGCCTCCTGTGCCCCCACCTGCTTCATCTCCCCTGCCACTCCGCCGCCCCCCTGCTGTTCCGCCACCTGCCATGCGCCCGGCCTCTGCCCTGCCTTCCCCGCACTCCAACCCGTCCGCCACACGCCCTCCCCCACTCCCTCCCCGCCGTTCTCTCCCCCGCCCTCTCCCCCGCTTCCTACTACCCCTCCCATGCCCCCTCCAGCCGCCCCTCCAGCCTCCCCTCCGCCGAACCCACCGGGTCCCTGCGCCGCATCAGCGCCAGCGCCTGCGCCTGCGGCCTTCCCTGCGTCCGCTGCTGGCGGCAGCGGCAGTGGCGGGCCCACGTGGTACTGCCTGGGCGGGGGGGCCGCAGACTCTCCTTCCCCTAACACTGCCGACGGGGCTGCTGCCGCCGTCGCCGTCCCCGTCCCCGTCCCCGTCGCCGTCCCCGTCCCCGTCCCCGTCCCCGTCGCCGCATCCGTCGCTGCCGCCTTGTGCGACGGCAGCACGCAGCTAGGCGGCGGGGGGATATTTAGAGGGTAATCCGCGGAGCTATCGCTGCTGCTCGAACTCGCCGCAGACCACCCACCGCCATACTGCACCGCAACCATCCCCGCGGCAGGAGTGCCAGCAACACCTCCAGCAGCGGCAGCAGCAGCAGCAGCAACGGCAGCAACGGCAGCGGAGCCGTCACCACCGCGGCCAGCAGCAGCCGCGGAACCAGCGTCTGCAGCGCCAGCAGTGCTGCCGGCACTGCTCAGATCGTCGGAAGACGTGTCCACGTCGCCACTAGACGGCTGCAGCAGGCTCGGCAGACCAGACGCTTCCTCCTTTCCCCTGCTTGCAGCAGCACCAGCGGCAGCAGCAACACAAGGAGCATCCGCAGCAGGTGCAGGTGCAAGGGGTTGAGACTTCTCAGCTGCAGCAGCAGCAGCTGGTGGTGGTGTAGGAGGAGAGGCTCTGTTGACGGGCAGTGGAGACGGGATCAGCGGAGGGGGGACGTCAGGAGGTGCAGGTATCACCACCGCCGCCACTGCTTTCTCACTTCCTTTTGACTCCACTCCGCTGCTTCCTGCTCTCTGTTTTGATCTGCTGCTGCTCCTCCTCTTCTCTCTGCCGCTGCTGCTGCTGCTGCTGCTGCTGCCGTTGCCCCCGCCTGTGCTGCTTGCAGCAGTCGACACACTGGACAGGCTCGCAGACCGAGGCAGAAGGGCGCTCGCTTGCTGCTGCTGCTGCACCTGCTGCTGTTTCCCAGAGGACAAATCATTGGAAACGGCAGCACCAGCAGCTGCGGCACCACCATCACCAGCAGCGCCAACAACAACAGAGCCTGCAGATGCAGTCATCGGTTCCCCCTGTCCTCCCTCCCCACCTGCGCCTGTCCCCACGCACACGCGTGCCTGTGGCTCCGTGATAGCATGCGGCCGCTCCTTCTCCTGCCCACCTTGCCCACTCCGTTCCTTCTCCTGCACCTGCACCTGCACCTGCTGCTGCTGCTGGAAGGGAGGCGGCTGCTGCTGCTGCGACAGTGGGGGCACCTGCGGCTCCCTGTGCTTGTCCTTGCCATCGCCGCCTGTTTTAGGCCACAGCCACCCCGCGCCGGGAATGAACCGCCCACCTCCGCCCACCTCCATGGGTCCGCTCGCCACGTCTCTGCGCCAGTCCTGCGCGCCCTGCTTCCGGAACGCCTCCTCCTGCCGCAGAATCTCCCCCGAGTACGTCAGCAGCGCCGCCGCCGCCGCAGCACCACCTCCCCCTCCTGCCCCTCCTGCCGCTCCTCCCCCTCCTGCCCCTCCAACCACTCCTGCCGCTCCAGCCGCTCCTCCGGCATGAGCGGCGGGGGACGCAAGGCCACGGGACCTTCCAGGCGACACGGCAGCACGCCGGCCTGACAACGACCCGGCGCCGCCGGCGAGGCCGTGGTGGGCGTGAGTGGCGGAGGCGGAGGAGGAGGAGCGGCGGAAGAGCATAGCGGCCATGAGCATGGACGTGGGGCCTGAGCCCCCGCCGCCCGTGGTGCACGTCACATTCGCCTGATCCTCCTCAAATTCCCCTGCCGCCGGCAGCACTGACGCTAGCCCTGCCCGCTCGCTTCCTGCTGCTGCTACCGCTGCTGCCGCCGGTGCCCTGAAGCTCTTTGATTCCCCCTGGAGAGGAGAAGGGAGGTGGGGAGGGAGAGGGAGTGGGGGTGGTGGGAGAGGATTATAGGAGGGGCTTGGGGAATATGCGTGGGGAGAGTGGGGACGAGAGACGAGAGACCAGGGAGGATGCGAATAGGATTAGGAGGTTGCCTGGCTGAGAACGTTACGGTTATTCCAGTGTCACACACTCTCCCATGGTGAGCCGATTCGGGGAACTACAGCTCCCGCGGGGATTGGGACAGGCGGTCACTCACTCTCGCGCCCGCCGCGTTGCCAAAGCGATACATGAAGCTCGACGGCGCCTTGCTGCCGCCGCTGTGATTACCATCCCCTCGCTGCTGCTGCTGCTGCTGCCCCTGCTGCTCCTGTTGCTGTTGCTTCGCGTGCTCCTTGCTCGTCTGCTCCTGCCCCGCGCGCTTATGCTCCTGGCTCCTCTCCCTGCCCCACCCCAGCAGCTCCCTCCGCTTCTCCCCGCTGTCCTCCCTGCGTTGCTCCCCGTGCGGCTGCGATTGCGGCTGCCGAGGCGACGGCGGCGGCTGCATTGACTCAACCCTCTGGAAGGGTAAAGGGGGGTGAGGAATGGACGGCGTGTGAGATCTGATAGCCTGCAAAGAGTAGCGCCTTGTGAGGAATGCAAAGCTTCCTACTAGCAACTCACGAGACCCGACTACCACGAACTGCTTCATTCACTAATATGACCTTTTTGTTTACTCTTTTCTCTTCGTTACTAATTCCAAGAATTCCATTTGTACAGCAACTAGAGCTGTCAGCGCAAATCCCCAAGAGTCTTACCGTGCTTCTCAGCATCACCACGCCGCCACTACCATCTGCTCCTCCTCCGCCGCCAATCGCGGGCGCCACCGCCACCCCTGACACAGCGCCATCCCTTCCTACCGCGACTGCCGCAGCATCTTCCGCACCGGGCTTAATAACTGCTGTGGGGGCTTCACCGCTTGTCCCCTTCTCCGTTCCGCCTCTCCCCCCGCCGCTTCCGCCAGTAGCGTTTGCGCTAGTCGCGGCCGCAGCGGCACTGGCGGAAGAAGCAACCGGCGCGCTGCCTTCTTTCTCCCCCGAGCGCTTCTTCCTCCCCTCCCCCCCTACTCCCCCTGCTGCGGTGGCGCCAGCGGCCGCTGACGACGCTGTCGCAGGCGTCGCATGGGTGTCGGCGACGCTGTCGGCGGAGTCGTCGCCGTCTCTGGGATCCATGGGGAAGCACTGCACCGTGACCTGCGGAGATACAGCGCCCGAGGAGCAGGTGTGTGTGTGAGGGGCGGCGCGTGAGAGCAGACAAGGCAACGAACGAGAGGAGAGCACACAGATTAGCTCGCGAGGGAGATTCGCGGTTCTGCTAGCCCTGGATTCGTTCAAACTGGATCTGATTGGCTTTGGATACGGTCGCCGTGGGTTCCGACGTGTAACGAAGATGGGGCGGTAGCGACAAGAGAGCAAGGAGGAGAAAGTGCAAGCTTCTTAAATCCAGCTGGGTGGGGCATGGGGGAGGGGGAGAAGGGGAGGGAGAGAGGGGGAGGTGTTGATGCAGCGCAGCACTGGCGAGATGTGAAGGAGGGTAGCTCCATAGTTGAGAGTTGCTCCCTTACATGAAGCACGGAGCCGGAGGGGCACGATCGCAGCGGCAGCGCGCGCTGGTCGAGCTGCGAGTACCCGATGAACTCCGTCAGGTTCAGCGACGCCTCTCCCAGCACCGCGCCCGCCGCCTGCGCCCGCGCACCGCCCCCGGAGACAAGCGCGGTCAGCATGGGCGGACAGGGGGGAGGAACGGGGTGGGATGGGGGGAAAGCGAAGAGGGGAAGGGATGCGGAGGTAGGGAAAGGGGGAGGCGGAGGAGAAGGGGAGAGGAAGGGTGAAATGGGCCGGAAGGGACACAGAGCATAGCGCGCGGGGGCAAAGGCGGAGAGGCTTTATCCGGAGAAACGGTTGCAATGGCGCGTGCACACGACCATACTACATACTTTCCATATGCATCCCTTCCCTCCGCCATCCCCTCCCCTCCTTCCCCCCCTCTCTCCGCAGTGCAGGGCTCGGACTTACCGAGGACACCGCGAACCGGTACGCCTTGGCCTCGAACGTCCTCGTTTTGGGATTGCGCGTGAACTTGACGACTTCCGTCACCGTTTCCGTCCATCGACAGATTCCGTTACGCACGGTAGCAGAGTCCGTGCGCACGTCGGAGCGGTTGGTGTCGGTGGGAACGAGCGACACAACCAGCTGCTCGAACCCCGTGAGAGGCACCTGCCGGAGGGATACCAGGTGGGACAGGTGGAGGAGATGGAGCGGGTAATGGGATAAAGGTTAATCTTATTTAGACACTGAAGGGTTCAAGGGTCCAGGAAGGGCAGGGAGTGGTGTTCAAGAGGCGCGACAGGATTGGTGGAAGGAGAGGAGGAGAACATGCAGAGCGTGTAAAGAAACCGGGCACGATGCTACGCGAGAATAGAATCCTGCGAGATCAAGGCTGCACGACGAGCGCTATGGAGGAAGCGGAGGAGAAGGTGAGGGTGGGGTGTTACGCACCCTGGTGGCATGGAAGCGGAACCGAAACTCGAACTTCTCTTTGGTTCTCTGCGTTCTTAAACCCTTAAACATGGCTGCTCTTGGTTGCTCTTGTCGGTACTCGTTCTCGTTCTTGAGCGAGAACACTATAAGCAGCCGCCGTGTAGTGACGTTAAGATCCAAAATTCACGATGCAAAGAGACGCGGACTAAGTACTCCCTGCTCGTGCGCTACGGTGGCCCTCCTTTATTCCCACTTCTATTCCTATCGACTACGATATGTGCCCCGGCTGAACTTAGCAGGCCTCGCGCTGCCGTCCTCGTGCTGTGCAACCTTGTCCACTAAGTGAGCGACAGCCTGCTTGGTATTGGGTAAAGAAACTCATTGTGCTACCAATAACCTGATTCGCTACGTCGCAAACAGAGTTAGGATTCAAAGGCAACACAAACTGGCACCATGATCTCTTGGTTCTTTTAGGCTTGGAGGTCGTGGTTGATGGAAGTAGAGTTCTGGCGAAGAATCTACACAGTACAGCTTCCCTTTGCGGCAGCAATCTTGAATTATGGCGGAGTGTTTCCCAGGCCTAACACCATCACCATCACAAGCACCAACACCAGCAGCTTGGCTATCAGTCACTCCCTTGCTGCACCCGAATTCCTGTGCTGCTTTTCCTGCAGATGAGCGCACAATCTCAGGTCCATAGAATCGAAGCGCACAAACCGCAGATGAGCTCGAGGCGCGCGTCCACTCAAAGTCCAGGGCTTGCATCCGCGAACCAAGGGTGAAGGTTTGGAGAATTGATATCGCACCAGTCGAAGTAGAGACGCAATCTGGGCCGTTGAATAAGTGTCGGAGCCCCAACGTTTGGAGCAAATGCCTTGGGAGGGAGATCCTTCCGCGAGAAGGGCATCAGCTTTCGCACACGTTACAATTCTCGTCAACTACCTGTCAGTCAGGTCCTGCATTCATGTCAACTGGCACTGTCTGGCCTGGAACGTGAATGTGAGAGGCTCGAGCAAATTCGGGAACACCGGAGCGCAAACTACCTTACGTGAAGTAGCGGCTCGTTCTTGAAGCAAAAGTCTCACATAACTCACATCATGCTGGAATAACATACCGTATCAGATGTTAGCAGAGAATGAAAATACATCAGTTCTTCGGAGCATACATGTTCTTGCATACGGTAGTCTAAACTAGTTATCTCCAGCTTTTGTTCAAGTCATCTAAGTGGCATAATAAATATCATAATGTATCCGAACTGTTGCACTACTGGGTTAACGTGTCTGGCACAATCGAATTCGGTACTATATTCTCACACAAACTACAACGTTTTGTACGAATTTCCAGACGAAAACTTTGATGGGCTGGCTGAAACCAAATTAGTCCAATTTCAGGCGATCAAACCAGTTTCGTTTGTTACGATATGAAGTTTTATGAGTAAGGCATTCCTGTATGCTGCAGGAGCCGACTCTACCGAGTACGAAGTCGAGGAGTCAGAAGAGTCAAAGCGACGCAGCAACCGTCTGACCAAGACCGATGCAGGCATAAACATTTGAAATGAAAAGAGCGGGAACAGGTTCAAAACGGGTTCCCGCGCCGCACGGTTTGAATTTGCTGTAATAAGGGAAATGTACCCCTTAGAGTACATGGCTAGTCTAGGTCTTTTCGTATTCCCCTGTACTCTTATATAAACTCGATGTATGCATGCTTTTATCAACTCAGTCATTTACATTCACTCTGACCTGAGATTCAAATCTTCCGCTGCAACACTACTCTGCGATCAACCCTGAGCGATCCTTCACTAAGTCCCACTTGGGATTGTAACATGGTATGAGAGCTACTCGGGAATTCTTCGCAACCTCACTTCCGTAAAATTCGCCGAACCAACATCTGGCGAGCGGCACACGCTCCAAGATCAAGATGGCCAGAGGATCCGGAGGCCAAGCAAATCTGACGGCTGAAGGACAATCCAACCCGGCTGCGACAAATGAGGCGACAACTACGATCGCCACTGCCGCTCTCGAGCAACTTTTCGCTCAACTTTCAACTATGGAGAAAGAACTCCAAGACCTGCGCAAAGGCGATGCGGGAACCTCTTCCCAACCAGGACAACCTGGACAACCGGTTGAGAAAAGCCGTGATACCGCCGCGCACACCTTCTCCCTCGACACAGACAAATCAACAACAACTGCCCCCCGTCCAAGTGATGAAGCTATCAACTCTGCGCAAACACGCTTCCTTAGCGTCTCAAAAATCAAGACTACGGCCGCGTTCGACGGCAAGGACTTTTACACATGGAGTTTCGAGCTTGAGCTCCTCCTACAAATGTCAGAATGTTATTCTCTAGCCTGTAGTGGGGTGCTCTATAGCGGGTACAACCCATGTAGGGTTTGCTATATGTATCCCAACTGCTGCTAGTGAACCTCCTCTTTTGCCTAAACTTTCACTTGCCTAGCTAGGGCTTACCTAGCTATGGCTCCTCGTTATGCCTATTATTCTCACATGGAATCAGAGCGGTTACGCTCCTGGCCTGTGGGCCCACCTACTTCCGCTGCCCTACTCTGTGTCGCGCGCCCCGGAGCGCGCGACCGCGCGGCGGTTTTCTGCCCGCCGTGCGCCCCGAGGCGCGCGGCGGTTTCCTGCCTTGGGGACCCGCGCGCGGCCCCCGCCCTGCTCGTCGCGGTACCCTGGGGAGCACGCGCGGCCCCCGCCCTGCTCGTCGCGGCGCCCTAGGGAGCGCGTGCGGCCCCCGCCCTGTTCGTCGCGGCGCCTTGGGGAGCACGCGCGGCCCCCGCCCTGCTCGTCGCGGCGCCCTGGGGAGCACGCGCGGCCCCCGTCCTGCTCGTCGCGGCGCCCTGGGGAGCACGCGCGGCCCCCGCCCTGCTCGTCGCGGCGCCCTGGGGAGCCGTGCGCGCCCCCTGCCCGTCCGTCGCGGCGCCCTGGGGAGCCGCGCGCCCCTCCCCCCCTCCTGCCCGTCCGTCGCGGCGCCCTGGGGAGCCGCGCGCCCCTCCCCCCCCCCTCCCGCCCGTCCGTTTTGGCGTCCTGGGGTCGCGCGTCGTCCCCCTCGCCGTTCCCCGCGCTCCTGCCCCGTCCCACCCGTTTTGGGGTTGTGGGGGTGAGGAGTGTGGGGGTGGCGGTTGTGGGGGTGTCGGTTGTGAGTTACTCCCCTTGCTCCTCCTCCTCCCTGGTCTCCCACTGCTGCAGCTGCCGCTGAGGGGGGTGGTGTGTGGGAGCCTAGGGTTTAAGGTTTAAGGAGGGCGCCGTGGGAGTGGAGCTAGGGTTTGAGCAGGGGGTGTGTGTCGAGGGTGTGGGGCAGTTGGAGGAGGTTGTGTGAAGGTAGCTGTCGTGTCGCCTGCAGCGCCTGTAGTCCGTCTGTGAGGATCTAGGATCGAGCTCAGAAAAGAGAATGTGAATTGATTTGATCACCTGGGTACAACACGAGGCTATATATAGGCTCGACACAAGGCCACGTAACCAGGTGTTACGCGAAGGTTCCGCGGGTCGCGAAGCGTCCCGAACAGATCCTTCCCGAATTCGGTAGAAGGCAATTCGGTGGCAACCGAAAAGCCAGAATTCGGTGCACGCAACCTAGCTCGGTGCTATAACCATAATAAAATATAGGAAAGCACCTAGCCTAGGAAATCAAGCAATTCATGCATGCATATAATAATCCTATGCTAGAAATAGCATAATAAAGTAAAGGCAAGCAAGCATAGCTGGCATAAGCCGTCGTACTCTCACACGTCCCCCCCTCAAAGCTGGGTGGCGTGAGATACACCCTGCTTGACAAGATAGTCCTTGAGAGCACGGCGTGCGTTGCCCATATCAGCTTCTGCAACCCAACTGTCCTCAGTGGGGTCGTATCCCTTCCAGCGTATCAGGAACTCGAGGGTCCTGACGCCGCGGCGCCGATGAGAGAGGACGCGCTCAATCTCGTACTCGGTTTCGTCCTGCACAAGAACAGGTGGAGGTGGCGGTAGCTGCCGTCCCTGGAACTGTTGGTTGGGGTCCTTGTAGGGTTTCAGTAGCTGCACATGGAAAGCATTGTGAAGCTTCCACGTATCTGGTAAGCGCAAGCGGAATGTAACTGGTGTCACCTGTGCCTCAACGAGAAAAGGACCACAGAAGCGAGGCCGGAGTTTGGATGGGAGGTGAGACAGGTTCAAGTTGCGCGTGTCAAGAAGCACCTGATCTCTGACTGCTACTGAGTGATCACGTCGCTGACGATCGGCATACTGCTTCTGGGAGGTCTGCATCGTGGTGAGTCGTCGCTGAGTCTTCTCCCATAGCTGCTGCATGGTGGTGACGAAGTCATGTGCGGCTTGGACGTGTGCCGGTGTGGTAGGCTGCTGTGGTGTGAGTGGTTCCCGTCCGTAACACAGGAAGAAAGGAGTTTTCCCTGTGGCCGCATGTGACGCGTTGTTGTAAGCGAACTCTAGGGTCGGTAACTGTGTGTCCCAGTGGCTGACGTCGTCCTTGCAAGCTGTGCGCAGTAACTGTTCAACCACTTGATTGAGTCGCTCTGTCTGTCCGTCAGTCTGTGGGTGGTATGCTGAGGACATCGCAAGTTTAGTCCCCAATAATCCCATTCGTTCCTTCCAAAACTTACTGGTGAACTTTGGGTCTCTGTCTGAGATGAGTGTAGCGGGGATGCCGTGGATGGTGATGATGCGGTCGAAGAAGAGGCGAGCAGTTGCTTCTGCTGTGGCGGTGGCGTTGGTCGGTAGGAAGTGCCCCATTTTGGAGAATTTATCGATGACTACGAGGATGGAATCATGTCCCCGTGAGGTCGAGGGAAGTCCTGTGATGAAGTCGAGACTAACGACCTGCCATGGCTGCTCCGGTACGGGTAGAGGCTGAAGTAACCCTGCTTTCTTCTGCTTGCTGCTCTTCATCCGCTGGCACGTGTCGCAGGAGGTGACGAACTGCTGCACATCTGCTGCCATCCGGGGCCAGTAGTAATACTTCGCTATTCCCGCTAACGTCTTGTTGCTCCCGAAATGTCCCGCGTATGGTACGTCGTGGAACTCCTCCAATAGGATCTGCCGTAGCGGGGCGTAATTCGGTACCCAAATCTTTCCTGAACCCTTCCTTACCGCTAGGTCTTTCTCCCACTGTAACAGTTTCTGTCTCTGCCGTTGCTATCTCGCCGTCCACGGAGTACCCATGTTGGAATAGACCCTTGAGCAGAGGGTTCATCCCGTCGAGTTGGATGCCTGCTACATGACCTTGGCGGCTCAACGCGTCTGCTTTGTTGTGTAGCCCGGGCTCGTAGATGATGTCGTAGTGGAAGTGGGTCTCCAAGAAATCCACCCACCGTACCTGTCGTCGTGAGAGCGTAGGCTGCGACTTCAGGTATTTGAGGCTGCAGTGGTCAGTATAGACTGTGGTCTTGGCTCCCTCGAGGTAACACCTCCACGCCTTGAAGGCTACGACTATAGCTAGGGCTTCATTATCGTGGATGGGGTAGTTTAGTTCTGCTCCGTGCAGTTTCTTACTGAGGTAGGCGATAGGCTGTAAACCGTTCCCGTGATCCTGCATCAGTACTGCTCCGACTGCCTGGTCACTAGCGTCTGCTTCAACTACGTAGTCCTTCTCGGGGTCTGGTAGGATGAGTACTGGGGCTGTGGTCAGTGCTGTCTGTAGCTGTTCCATGGCTTGCTGATGCGGAGTATCCGATTTGAAGGGCGTATCCTTTTTCAGTAGGTCGGTCAGTGGCGCTGCAATCTTAGCGTACTTGTCAAACATTATATATGTTGTGTTAGTTTAGGCTACAGTGGGTTAGCCTATAGGGGGTACACAATTCTAGGGTTAGGTACTTGTACTCTTTTCATTGCTAGTTCATTCATTCCTGTTCAGTGATTCCAACATGGTATAGAGCAGGTCCTTCCTAGGACCGAAATTTTCTAAGGGCCCACCACTACGTAACTACCTACCTACCCGTGCCCTAGGGCGCCTCGGCGTGTCACGCCCCTAGAGGCCCCTCTTGACGGCCCCGCGCTAGCCCCGTTCAGGCCCCGTCGTCCCCTTTAAGGCCCCGTTCAGGCCCCGCGCTAGCCCCGTTTAGGCCCCGTCGGCCCCGTTTCAGGCCCCGTCGGCCCCACGCTAGCCCCTCTCAGGCCCCGTCGACCCGCGCTAGCCCCGTTTCAGGCCCCGTCGGCCCCGTTTCAGGCCCCGTCGGCCCCGCGCTAGCCCCTCTCAGGCCCCGTCGGCCCGCGCTAGCCCCGTTTCAGGCCCCGTCGGCCCGCGCTAGCCCCGTCTCAGGTCCCGTAGGCCCCGCGCTAGCCCCTCTCAGGCCCCGTCGGCCCCGCGCTAGCCCCATTCAGGCCCCGATCGGGCCCGCGCTAGCCCCGTTTCAGGCCCCTTCGGCCCCGTTTCAGGCCCCGTCGGCCCCGCGCTAGCCCCGTTCAGGCCCCGTCGGCCCCTTGCTAGCCCCGTCAAGGCCCCGTTTGGCCCCGCGCTAGCCCCGCTCAGGCCCCGATCGGCCCCGCGCTCGCCCCTCTAGGGCCCCAACCGGCCCCGTGCCTACCTCGCCGACCCGTGCCCACCACCTAGAGGCCCCGGGCGGCCCGTTCCCGCCGCAGCACAAGAGGGAGAGCGGGCGGCCCGTCCCCGCCGTGACCTGAGCCGAGCCGCGCGCCCCGAGCCGAGCCGCGCCACCCAGCCGAGCCGCGACCCGACCTGACCCGAGCCGCGCCGCCCTGCCCTACCTGGTTCGTCCTACCTGCTTCTCCTACCGCTACTGCTGCTATTTCTACTGTTCCTATGGCTAGCCCACAGGTTCTCGTGTTCGATGCTGAGGGCCGCCCTGTGAAGTTTGACACCTGGCTCGATGACCTGCACCTCTACCTACAGCTCACAGCCAAGGATGACATCTCACTGTACGATCACGCCCTAGGCCTTGTCACTGCCCCTGCTGCTACTGCTGACAGCACTGCTCGCTCACAGTGGCAGACTCGTGATGCCCACGCTCGCTTCGCCATTCGCAACTCCCTGCCGATAGACGAACGCGAGCACTTTGGTCAGCACAAGACTGCACCGGCACTGTACACAGCTGTAGTTGCTCGCTACTCCTCACCTGCCTCTGCCGCACTAGGCCGTCTCTCCCTCCCCTACCTGTTTCCCGACCTGGCCTCCTTTCACACAGTCGCTGACCTCATCACGCACCTCCGTACTAGTGAGGCCCGCTTCCGTGCCGCCATGCCTGCTGAGTTCCTTGCCACGCACCCCCCTCCACTCTGGCTCACTCTCTATCACCTAGTCACCCGCCTCCCTGACACACTGCGTGCTGTCAGGGACCACTTCCTAGCTCGTTGCCCCACTGAGCTCACCATTGCCCTCCTCGAGAAGGAGCTACTTGCAGCTGAGGCTAGCATAGTCGCTGTAGGTGCCTCTCGTGGCGACCCCCGTACCCCGTTCTTTGAGGGGTGTTCTCCTTCCCCCCTTCTTCCCTCTGTCGCCTCTGCTGCTGCTGTCGACCTTCTTGGTACTGAGAAGGTCGGCACTGCGTCTGCCTCGAGCGGACGCCGCAGCGGCAAGGGCAAAGGGGGCAAGGGTAGTGGCGGTGACGGCGGGGGAGGCGGCGGTGGGGGCGGTGGAGGCAGTGGGGGTGGTGGCTCGGCTGGAGGGGCGAGTGGTAGCGGTGGGGGTGGTGGCGGCAGCGGCGGGGGAGGTGGCAGGAGTGGAGGCGGCGGTTGGGGTGGCGGTGGACGAGGCGGCGGCAGGGGTTGGGGTGGTCGAGGAGGTGGCAGCGGTGGTGGTGGCCGTGGAGGCGCTGGCGGTGGCCAGGGCCAGCAGCACACTCTCTCGCCCCAGGAGGTCCGTGAGTGGTACTCTCAGCACGGGGGTGGGGGTGGTCTTAGCTGCACGTACGTCATTCGCACTGGTGACCGCACTGGTCAGCAGTGTGGACGACCGCACGCCACACAGCGCTGCTTCTCTCGTCTCGACGACGCTTGGCGTGTTCAGTTCCCTCAGGCCACTGAGCTGCCCCGCTGGCTTGATCTCCTGAAGAAGGGGATTGATATCTATGCTCTAGACTTTGATGCTATTCTATCTGCCATGTATGTGATGTCTACTAGTGGAGAGGGTGCTGAGTACTTGTGTGTGCCGCCCGACCCGGGCATTAGGGCCAGTGCGTCTGCCGCTCCAGGTACTCACGTGTCGGCTACCCCAGGTGCTGGTGAGGCTGCTGCTCTAGGTGCTCGTGTGTCTCCCCCCCTTGGTACTGCGTCGACTGCCGCACTGCACACCTTCACACTGGACTCAGGTGCTTCTCGCTGCTTCTTTCGTGACCGCACTGCCCTTGAGCCGCTTGCTCGACCAGTTGCTGTCTCCCTTGCTGACCCCTCTGGGGGTCCGGTCATTGCGACCTCTTCCACTGTCCTTCCCTGCCCTGCGGTCCCGTCGGGCACACTGTCAGGTCTCCACCTCCCCTCGTTCTCTACGAACTTGGTGGCAGGCTGTGCACTCCAGGACGGGGGTGTTCACCAGTTCACCCCTGCCTACGAGCGCGTGACACACTGCACGTGTGCTCGTACGGGCCGTCACTTGGCTACCTTCACTCGGCAGCCGGGGTCGGACCTGTACACACTGACTACTGAGTCCCCTCAGGTTGCTGCGACTGCGTCCGCGTCCGCGTCAGGTCAGCTGTCCGCCCCCTGCTCGTGTCGCTCTTTGGCACACGAGACTGTCCTCTGGCACCACCGCCTTGGCCACCCGTCTGTGCAGCGGCTTCGTGCCATGCACTCCAGGTACCTTGTCTCTGGCCTGCCCAGGGTCCTTCCTCCCCTCCCACCCTCGCCTGCTCCTACCTGTCTCCCCTGTGTCGAGGGACGGCAGCGCGCCGCTCCTCACTCCTCCTCGTTCCCCCCGACGACTGCTCCCTTGCAGACACTCCACATGGACGTGTGGGGCCCAGCCCGCGTCCGTGGTCAGGGTCAGGAGAGGTACTTCCTGATAGTTGTTGACGACTACTCGCGCTACACCTCGGTCTTCCCCTTGCGCACCAAGGGTGAGGTCCCTGATGTCTTGATCCCTTGGATCCGCAGAGCCCGTCTCCAGCTCAGCGAGCGTTTTCACTCGGACTTTCCTGTCCTGCGCTTGCACTCTGACAGAGGTGGTGAGTTCTCCTCCGACCTCTTGGCAGCCTACTGTGCTGAGCACGGCATTGAGCAGTCGTTCACGCTTCCGGCTTCTCCACAGCAGAATGGGGTTGCGGAGCGCCGCATTGGCCTGGTCATGGAGGTCGCCCGTACCTCCTTGATCCATGCGGCTGCCCCCCACTTTCTGTGGCCGTTTGCGGTCCGGTACGCTGCGCATCAGCTCAACCTCTGGCCCCGTGTCTCCTTGCCGGAGACCTCGCCCACGCTACTGTGGACAGGGGAGGTTGGCGATGCGTCGCGTTTCCGGGTCTGGGGGTCTCGAGCTTTTGTCCGCGATTCGTCTGCGGACAAGCTCTCCTCCCGTGCTGTTCCCTGCGTCTTCCTCGGCTTTGTCCCGGACGCGTCTGGTTGGCAGTTTTACCACGCCACCTCGCGCCGAGTCTTGCCCTCCCAGGACGTCACTTTTGACGAGTCCGTCCCCTACTACCGCCTCTTCCCCTACCGCACTGCCCCGCTCCCCCCCCCGCCTCTCTTCCTCTCGCCAGGTGCTGCTGTTGCAGACCCCCTCCCCCCTCAGGGTGCCGCTCCCTCAGGTGTGTCTCAGGTAGACCCGGTTGAGCCTGTTGAGGTAGCTGTCGACTCTCGTCCTGCTGGGGGTGCTGAGCCTGGGGGTGCTGAGCCTGGGGGTGTGGAGCCTGGGGGTGTGGAGCCTGGGGGTGTGGAGCCTGGGGGTGTGGAGCCTGGGGGTGTGGAGCTTGAGGGTGCTGAGCTTGGGGGTGTGGAGCCTCGTGGTACTGAGCTGCGGAGTCCGGAGTCTGGGGGTTCTGCGTCTGGAGGTACGAGGTCTGGGAGTCCTGCACCTGGAGGAGCCCTCTCCTCGGAGCAGCTACGTGCGTGGTACTTAGAGTACTGCAGCCTCCGGAGAGGTACCGCTCGAGCCGGACGTACTACTGGGACTGGTGCTAGTACTTCTTCTCCCGTTCGGGAGCTCCCCTCCCGCGAGCGGATCCGTGAGTGGTACGAGCGGCGCTGCACTCTTCGGAGTGGCGTGCCTCGTGTTACGGACCCCGCTGCTGTTGGAGCTGCTGCTGGTGCTGAGGACCCGGGCGTTGGAGCTGCTGCTGGTGCTGAGGACCCGGGCGTTGGAGCTGCTGCTGGTGCTGAGGACCCGGGCGTTGGAGCCGCTGCTGGTGCTGAGGACCCGGGCGTTGGAGCTGCTGCTGGTGCTGAGGACCCGGGCGTTGGAGCCGCTGCTGGTGCTGAGGACCCGGGCGTTGGAGCTGCTGCTGGTGCTGAGGACCCAGGCGTTGGAGCTACTGCTGGTGCTGAGGACCCGGGCGTTGGAGCTACCGCTGGTGCTGAGGTCGTGGGCGCTGGAGCTGCTGCTGGTGCTGCGGACCCTGGTGCGGGTGTCCCTGCTGGCTCTGGTGTCGCTGCTCGGTCTCAGCCGTACTTTGTTCCGCTCCTTCAGCAGGTTCTTGGTCAGCTTCCTCCTCCTTTTCCTCCTCCCTCCTTAGAGTGTCCTCAGCTTGTCCAGCTGCAGTCGGCGTTACCGTCTGCCTCCTCTCTCCTTGGTCCTGCTCCTTACACTGGTCCGACTGGAGGTCTTACTGAGCGGCGTGAGCCTGCGTCTCGTCCTGCGTCGCCTGAGTCTCGTCCTGGGTCGCCTGTCCGCACTGCTCTCTCTAGTCGTCGAGTCCAGCGTCAGCGTCTTCCTGCTGTCCCAGGCACTCACCGGATGGCGCTTCGTCCGTCCACTGCTCCACAGCGTGTCCCACTGCCGTCTCCTCCTGCTTCCTCTCTTCCTGCTCTTCCTGACCCTGGGTCAGACTCTCTTCGTGCTACCAGTCCTGCTGTCACGCGTCTCCTGGCCACTGTTGTCACTGACCCTTCCTTTGAGTCTGCTGCTGCGTCTGCCTTAGTTGCTGAGCTTGTCGACTTTGCTGCTCGCTGTCGTCTAGACTACGCTGCTAGCCTAGTTGCTGAGTCTGAGTCTGTCTGTCCTCCGTCCGTCGGGGGTGAGTGTGCTCTTGGCACTGACGTCCTTGAGGACAGGCAGGAGGAGTTCCAGTGCTTTGCTGCCGCTTTGCCCCATCTCGTGTCCATGCTTGTTGCCCCTGAGGGAGACCCGGATGCACCAGACATCCCGACCCCACGCTCTTACGCAGAGGCGATGGCCGGTCCCTACTCCTCTCAGTGGCAGTCAGCCATGGACACAGAGATGGCTTCCTGGAAGTCCACAGGCACCTACGTCGACGAGGTTCCCCCGCCTGGGGCGAACATCGTCAGTGGCATGTGGATTTTCAGGGTGAAGCGGCCGCCGGGTTCTCCGCCTGTCTTCAAGGCGCGTTACGTTGCACGAGGCTTCAGTCAGCGCGAGGGAGTTGACTTCTTCCAGACCTTCTCCCCGACCCCGAAGATGACCACTCTTCGGGTTCTGCTGCACGTCGCCGCTCAGCGTGACTACGAGCTCCACTCGCTTGACTTCAGCACTGCTTTCCTGCAGGGCAGCCTGCACGAGGAGATCTGGCTGCGCCGTCCACCTGGCTTCACTGGGTCGTTCCCTCCTGGTACCCAGTGGAGCCTCCGACGGCCAGTCTACGGTCTCCGCCAGGCGCCTCGTGAGTGGCACGACACACTGAGGACTACGCTTGCGGCTCTTGGGTTCGCGCCTTCTACTGCTGACCCGTCGCTGTTTCTACGCACCGACACCTCACTGCCGCCGTTCTACGTCCTTGTGTACGTCGACGACTTGGTCTTTGCTACTGCTGACACTGTGGCACTCGCCCACGTGAAGTCGGAGCTGCAGAAGAGACACACGTGCACAGACCTGGGTGAACTGACAAGCTATCTTGGCTTGCGGATCACCCGGGACAGAGCACGCCGCACCATCACCTTGACTCAGTCACACATGGTGCAGCAGGTCCTTCAGCGCTTCCGCTTCACGTACTCCTCGCCTCAGCCCACTCCTCTGCCTACCGGTCACTCGCTCTCAGCTCTGCCTTCGGATGAGTCCGTAGAGCCGAGTGGCCCGTATCCAGAGCTTGTGGGTTGCCTCATGTACCTGATGACCTGCACTCGACCAGACCTTGCATATCCTCTCAGCATTCTTGCACGCTATGTCGCTCCCGGCCGTCACCGGAAGGAGCACATGGATGCAGCTAAGAGGGTGTTGCGCTACTTGTGCAGTACGTCGGGCATGGGGCTAGTGCTTGGAGGGCGAGTCCCAGTTGTTCTCACTGGGCACTCAGACGCTTCTTGGGCAGACGACCAGGCTACTCAGCGGTCGTCTCAGGGTTACTCCTTCAGTCTTGGCTCTGGTTCTGTTTCTTGGCGTTCTACTCGCTCTTCTTCTGTTCTCAGCTCCAGTTGTGAGGCTGAGATCTACGCCACAGCCATGGCGGCCCAGGAGCTACGCTGGCTCACCTACTTGCTGACCGACCTTGGAGAGCAGCCTCGTTCTCCTCCAGTGCTGTACGTCGACAACAAGGCAGCCATTGCCTTGTGTGAGGAGCACAGACTGGAGCACAGAACGAAGCACATTGCTCTGCGTTACTTCCTCGCTCGAGAGCTGCAGCAGCGTGGTCAGCTTCGCCTGCGTTACGTGGCCTCTGAGGCCAACACTGCTGATGTGTTCACCAAGGCGCTTCAGCCTTGTGACCATCAGCGCCTTTGCACTCTTCTAGGCCTTGTGCCTACTGGACCTCACTTGCTTACTTCTTGAGTCTGTTGTACTGTGATCTCTATATATAAACCTGCATGTGAACTGGTCTTGTGACCACTTGCTTGTGCTCGGAATTTGTGTGGTATCCTTGAGATCCACCCTGAGCTTGTTTTGCCTTGCTTTGCCTTGACTGGTCTTGTGACCCCTAGTTCTCCCCCACTTTGCCTATGGGGGTGTGTCAAACATTATATATGTTGTGTTAGTTTAGGCTACAGTGGGTTAGCCTATAGGGGGTACACAATTCTAGGGTTAGGTACTTGTACTCTTTTCATTGCTAGTTCATTCATTCCTGTTCAGTGATTCCAACAGTACTGTGGCACGAACCTGTTGTAGTAGTTGGCGAATCCTAGGAACTGCTGCAACTCCTTCACGTTCTCCGGAACTTTCCACTTCTTGACGGCTTCGATCTTTCGCGGGTCCACGTGTACGCCCTCGGCACTGACCATGTGCCCGAGAAACTGCACCTTCTTCAGGGCGAAGTCGCTCTTCGACAGCTTCACGTAGAACTTGTTTTTCCGCAGGATCTCGAACACCTTCCGCAGATGGTCCACGTGCTCCTTCATGTTCTTGGAGTAGATGAGGATATCGTCCAGGTACACCACTACGCACTCGTCCAGCATGGTTCATTTCCGCCTGGAACGTTGCTGGTGCGTTGCAGAGTCCGAACGGCATCACCAAGTATTCGTAGGAGCCGTATCGAGTACGGAACGCCGTCTTGTGGATCGAGTTGTCCACCATCTTGATCTGCCAGTAACCCGACCGTAGGTCCAGCTTCGAGAAGACTGTTGCACCACGCAGTTGGTCCAGTAAGTCATCGATGCGCGGTATGGGGTATTTGTTTTTAGCTGTCTGTTTGTTCAGTGCGCGGTAGTCGATGCACATCCGTAAGCTGCCGTCTGGTTTTGGAGTGAAGAGAACTGGTGCACCGTAGGGAGAGGTGGATGGGCGGATCAGTTGTCTGTCCAGTAGATACTCTATCTGTTTCTTCATGTCTGTTAGTTCGGTCGGACTCAGTCGGTATGGTGCACGTGAGACGGGTTTCGCACCTGGTTCCTCCACGATCTCATGCTCGTGGGTGCGTGCTGGAGGTACGCCTGCAGGTAGGTCGTCGGGCATTATATCTTTGTACTGCTCCAAGACCTCCTTCACTGCTGCAGGGAGCTCGGAACTCGGCTTCTCCTCCTCTGCTGCTGCCATGACCAGTGCTAGGTAACCCGTGTTACTCTCGTTCACTGTCTGTTCGAATCGTGCCAGTGTCGTCTCAGGTACGTCCCCTGTATCCGTCCAGCTTCGTAGTGCTATCCGCTTCCCGTTGTTGTAGATGCACACCTTGCTGTTGATCCAATCGATCTCGGGGTTGAACCGCTTCAGAAAATCTCGCCCCAAGATAAAATCTAACCCTTAGATGTTGGTGACTGGTAGCTTCGGCTTCCACCTCAACGCACCTATATGCAGCTGCAGTGATGCTTCGCCGTGGATAGGACGTTTCGTACCGTCCACCATGGTTGCTGAAAACTGGGTCTCCTCCGCCTTCTCTCCAATTTTCTCCAATGCTCCGCGGTCACACACCGAGTGAGATGCACCGCTGTCCACCAGTGCCTGGAGGCGTCGTCCATTGCATAACACCTCGAGGAGTAGTGGTTTCTGCTGTGCTGAGTAGCCAAAGAGGGTCTCATTAATAGGATCATAGGGTACATCAAACTTAATACCTTCCCTTTTTCCTATACCCGACTCAGCACTTTCCAACTTCACCTGGGGGGTGGGAGGATTTTTCCGAGGCTTGTATACTTTCTCCTGAGCCTGGATGCCTCCTCTAAGCCTTGGCAGCTGTGTAGGCTTCACCTGTGGGCAACGGGGAGCCTTAACACTGTGCTGCGGGGAGAGAATATTAACTCCACGGAACGCACGACCTTTTTCTACGCTCCGTAGTACTTTGCCCAATTTCTCAGGTACCTGAATGATTTCTAAAGGCTTTTTCTTAGCCTCTAAACCTCCCCTGATTTTTTCAAAGGCTTAAAAACCACGAGAAGCAATATTCTTCGTTAGAGTATCTTTATAGGATAATTTTAACGAATTCTTACTTTCGTGGGTGTTCGGCTGGAGTTTCCCGGTCGGTGCAAAGTCTTTTTTCGCGGAGCCTCCATTCGCCTCGGCGATTTCCCCCGATGCCGGCCGGTCGTGACGTTTTTGATTCGCGCCATCATTTTCTCCTTTTTTCGCCCGCTCCGAAGTCGCCACGTCGTCGCCTTTTCCTGCTTTTCGGATCTTTACGCGATCGCCAGGTCGATCCGCGGCTACTAGCGATTCCCGTTTTTTTACTTCGGGGGTGCTCCACTGTTTCCGTCCCGGAGTGCCGCACGTGCTTTCTTCATTTTGTAGCACGACAAAAACGGATGCCCTGCTGCGCCGCAAAATTCGCATTTTGTCGGTTGCTGCTTCGCGTCGTATTTGTCGATATCCATCAGTTCGGCGAACGTGGGGGGTGCCTATCGCTCCGTGCCGAATGTACGGTTCGGCGTGAAGCGTCGTGTTTCGGGTTGACCTCGAGTCAGCGCGTCGTATCGCTCGGCAGCACGCACGATGTCTCTGTAGCTGTTGTAATTCGCCGCAATCACCTGTCGCCGAATCTCCATTTTTAACCCTTCTGTGACGCCTGGATTTTTTCGCCTTCGGTCAGGTCGGTGATGCGGTTGAACAGTAACTCCATCAACTGCGTATACTGTGCTACACTGCTGTATTGCTTGTGTCGGTGTATCTGCTGCCGCGCCATGTAGGTCGTATTAATTGGTTCGAAACGCTCGATTAAATCTGCCCGAAACTGCTGCCACGTTTTCTCCCCGCGGGCTACGTCGGTGTAGTAAATCCATTCGAGAGCCGGTCCACGTAACAGTGTCGCTGCGAGCCGATTCCTTGCTGCGTCGTGTTGCGGGGTCGAACAGCCAATGGCCTCGAAGTAAATTTCGAGGGTGGCCACAAATCGCCGGACGTCGGATCCCTTCGCGCTTGGATCGAACGCCTCAGGGAGCCTCGGTCGTGCTGCTTCGAGGTTCGGCGACAGTGGTGCCATCGGTCCGTGAAATGTCGGTGTCGCCACTGCTGCTGGAGTTGTCGGTGCTGCAGTCGCTGCGGTCGCTGCTGCTGCGGTGGCGAACCCTGGTTGGCTTGTCAGAAAAGCCTCGAGTCGACGAAGCGTCGCCTGCGTCTGCTCCATGTCGGTGCGAAGGCTCGCGATGTCGCTCGTGGTCGCGTAGTTGTCGCCTTGGCCTTCCATGCCTGACATCAACGCGTCCGAAAAACCGAATCGAGGGGGAGCGAAAAACACGGAACCGGTTTTACGTACCCGAAATCGATGTTTAACTGCGTCGCCCCCGCGGTTTTTTGAAGACTGGTTTGTAGCGGTCGAAAGAACTTCGCGTGTAAACGGGCTCTGATTACCAAGTGTGAGGATCTAGGATCGAGCTCAGAAAAGAGAATGTGAATTGAATTGATCACCTGGGTACAACACGAGGCTATATATAGGCTCGACACAAGGCCCCGTAACCAGGTGTTACGCGAAGGTTCCGCGGGTCGCGAAGCGTCCCGAACAGATCCTTCCCGAATTTGGTAGAAGGCAATTCGGTGGCAACCGAAAAGCCAGAATTCGGTGCACGCAACCTAGCTCGGTGCTATAACTATAATAAAATATAGGAAAGCACCTAGCCTAGGAAATCAAGCAATTCATGCATGCATATAATTTTCCTATGCTAGAAATAGCATAATAAAGTAAAGGCAAGCAAGCATAGCTGGCATAAGCCGTCGTACTCTCACACCGTCGCCCTTGCTTCGGTAGCCAGTGAGCCTGTTGCACCAGTCGCCAGTGGGTCCGTTGCTCCTGCCGCTCGTCTATAGCCGCGGAGCCAGTCACTCCAGTAGTCCTTCGCCCTTGCTTCGGTAGCCACTGAGTCAGCCGCTCCTGTGCCCGTGCCTCTGCAGCTTCAGTCGCTGCCTCCCATCTTCTCTCCCTCCACAGTTCCTCCTCCTCCTCACTTGCCCGCTGTGATAGCCTCTAGCTTTGCTTATATTTGTGAACTTTTGCTATACCTGCTCATTGTGCTCATTACACCCCACTTTGGCTATGGGGGTGTGTCAGAATGTTATTCTCTAGCCTGTAGTGGGGTGCTCTATAGCGGGTACAACCCATTTAGGGTTTGCTATATGTATCCCAACTGCTGCTAGTGAACCTCCTCTTTTGCCTAAACTTTCACTTGCCTAGCTAGGGCTTACCTAGCTATGGCTCCTCGTTATGCCTATTATTCTCACAACAAACGGCGCAGATCTACCATTACTTCGACGGCTCCTATCCTAAACCGGTGGAAAACACCGACGTCGCCAGGGCTCAGTACTACAGCGAGTCCCTCATGGCCTACAGTGTGCTGCTACGAAACATGACGCCTGCGGAACAACTCAACATTCGCTCCTACAAAGAGAGCGACGCTCCAGCCATGGAAGCTTGGAAGCACCTCGTTGAGGTTTATCAGCCGAAGGACTCGGTCACCGCCAGCAGGCTTCTGCAGCAACTCCTGGAGATAAAAATGGGGCACGGGGAGAAGGCGAATCCATACATTAACCGCTGTCGCAACATTCGTGACCAAATCACGAAGCATGGGAGTACGATCTCAGAAGAGATCTTCGTTAATATAGTCCTTCAAGGACTCGGGCCAGAGTGGAAGCCCTGTAAAGCGCTACTCCGACAGCGAGGAATCATCTCCGAAGCCGCGCTATGCGCCGCACTCCTGCCCGAACAGCAGGACATGGACTTGAGCAGAACAAGCTCCGCGCCGCGCCGAGAGCGCCTCGCCTTCTACGCGGACAACCGAGAAGAGCAACGACAACCAAGGTGCCACTATTGTAGATTATGCAAAGTCTTCGGACACTCAACGGATCGAAGCAAGTCCCGATCCAACTTCCGCCACCCAAATTCCACTCACCATAACAACTGGGTCGGCCGACAAGACGCTCGTCACTCTCAATCTCAGCATGAACAAGCTCGTTCCCCTGCACAGCATCAACTCCAACAAAATCAAGGGTCTCAGTCAGGAACTCCCATGAACATCATTGCGAATATGGCGACGCGACGCCGCCGCACCGCTGAACCTGAAGAGGAGAACGAAGTGCAAGGAAGACTTCTGGAACCAGAAGAGGGGTGGAATAATCCCCTCACTGAAGACCACTATTACCTATACGACGAGGACGAGCAGGATTGGAATCAACCAATCACACTGCGGGAAAGCCCGCCACACGACAATCAACACTACGTACCAGTGGGTTGGAAGGAGGACGAAGACCCTTCCTTACACAGGAGCTACAAGGCCACTTTGGTGACTCCGCGATTGGCGCTACTCCTGCGCCGAAACACCACCGACAACTATAACACCTGGTACCTGGACAGCTGCTGCGGACAGCACATGGTGGGATCCACGCGATACGTTTCTAACCTAAGTCGCGCTCCCGCAACCTACGTCACCGTCGCCAACAACGAGCAGTTGCGCGCAAACTTACAAGGCCTTGCCGTCCTGCAAGCACGAGACAGTAACACCCACATCTCATTCAACGACGTGCTCTACGTCCCGAACCTCCGCTTCAATTTGCTCTCGGCTGGACAGCTCCGCGACTGTGGCGTCATAATTCACACGGATCTTGCCACACGCGACCTCATCCTTACCTACGCTCCCCCGGACACTCCTCCTGAGACGTTCAAATACCTCGGACGAGCCCGCTCAATCAATGGGATCTACATCCTGGACTTTGACATACCTCCCTATCAAGCATCATCGGACGAGCTCGTGGATCTTGTTCCCCTCGAGTTCGCCTTCATGAACAAAGAATCATGGGAGCATCCGGACGGTCGACCGTGGATTCGCCGCAGCCCTCATCCCCGCGAGATCAACCTGCACGAGCCAGACATCAACGGGTTGTGCACAACATGCCACACACCCACGGCAAGCCGCACGGAGCAAGTTGAGCAGGAGTACGCAGCAATTCAGGAGGCGGAGAGCGCTGAGGCAGAACCTACAGGCATGACACGTGAAGAACTCGCCGTGTCATCTCACCGTATCTTCGGTGAGCCAAACAAGCAATTCGGGCAGCAGACACCAGAAGAGCAAAGTGTTCAGGAAGAACGAGACAAGGTACGAGCGGAAAAGAAGCAAAAGCTGTATGAGGAGCGCATCGCGGCAGGATGGGACGAACAATCAGCACACGGAGGATGGGGCGACGAGGATACCAACCCAGAACACGGCGCAACCTGGGCATCCGCCACTGGAGCATGGGGAGCCAGCGCCAGCGGCACGGTTACCACAGGAGGATGGGGAACAGCCGAACCCGATGAAGGGGAGCTTACCCAAGAAGAACTGAAGGAAGCTGAACGCGAAATGCAAGCTGAGCGCGGCGAAGCACCACCTCGAGTCGCCATTCCCCTCGGGCGGACCCCCCGCACTGGTGAACCACCTCGCTCACCTCATCGCTGGACCGATCCCTGGTCGGAGATTGAGGAGGGGAACATACCACCAACTCCTCCTCGGGACTCTCTTGGTCCAATCTCCCGCCCAGATCCGTTTGCTCGCTTCATCGAAGGCACCACGACCCCGCTCACCATCATCCCCGACCGCGAATTTCTCGCGCTCTACCTCACAACGACACCTGCAGAAGGGGAGGCAACGACAGAAGCAGAAACAGAGGAGCCGGACAACGAAGCAGAACCAGGAGAAGAGGAAGAACCTCCACTCCAGATCCCGCAACTCACGGCGGAGGAGGCAGCAGAACATCACACCCGCTACAAGCGTACCTCCGGCATTCGCGCCGAGGACGATCTATGGCACCAGCGGATGGGACACCCCTCGCGTCAGACTCTCGCCAACTGCCTCCGCGCTAAAGTATTCCAGCCAGGAGCACTGCTGCGCCCCGACGGAACGGAATTACAACACACCACCCCTCATCCGACCACCTGCACAGTCTGCCCCACAGCTGCACTCTCCCACACCGCCTATCCCTCCCTGGAGCTGAGTACCAACCGCTACAAAAAGTTGGAGAAAGTTTACAGCGATTTCATCGTACTCACCTGCGACGGCATCAACGGCGAAAACTACACTCTCACCTTCATCGACGCCTACTCACGCCACGTGTGGATCGCCAACGTTGACGCCCGCTCCAAGGCTCTGGAGGTGTTCCGCATCTTCCTCGCGCACGCGCAGCGACAGTCGGGGAGGAAATTGAAGATCTGGCAGAGTGATGGGGCAAAGGAATTTCGGAGCAATGAGCTGGAGAGTGTACTCACCGAGAAGGAGATCAAGCATGAGATTTCTCTCCCCTATGCTCACCCGCAGCAAGGTGTCGCCGAGAGGGTCAACCGCACGCTCATGACCAAAGTCCGCGCCATCATGAACCAGTCCGGCCTGCCAAAGAAATTTTGGCCCTACGCCATGAATCACGCGGTGCGCCTGCACAACCTCCTCTCCACCACCGCCAACAGGGATAACCTGTCCCCTCACATGAAGTGGACCGGCTCAAGGGGAGACCCCTCCATGCTGAGAGTTTGGGGGTGCATGGTGCAATATCGGCCGACTTCAGCAACAATCGGCAAGTTCGTTCATCGTGCGCGCTGGGGAGTTCATTTGGGGCTCAGTCACGAGCATAAAGGCTGGCTCATTCTTGACATCGACAGCAATGAGATCGTTCCTGCGCGTGACATCCTCTTCTATGAACGACTCACCCTGAAGCAGTGGATCGAGGACGAGCGCCAAAACCAGGCACGCGGCTATGTCAACAGCGGCCGCAGCTTCGCGACTCCAGAAGACGCAGCAGCAGCAGCAGTACTGGACCATTACGACACCGACGAACATCCCGGCATTCCTCCTCGCCCGCGCGCCGACGACGACGATGACAGCGATGACGACCCCGCGCCAGGACCATCACGGCGCCAAGCAGAGCCAAGCACCGCAGCACCCGGCTATGAGAGCGGAGATGACGACGTGGTGGAAGTCCCCACCAACACAGACACCACCAATGTGTCAGGCCTTCAACTTCTCGGCCTGCACACATCTGTCTCCACTCTTGCACGGGCCGTGGAGCCAAAGAATCCTCGCCAGGCCCTAACCGGTCCTCACGCCAAGGAGTGGCGTGCTGCGATGGATGCGGAGCTAAAGGCGCTGGAATCGCGTGACACCTGGGTCCTAGTCGATCGTGCAGCAGTGAAGGGGAGGAGGGTGCTCAGCGGGAAGTGGGTTTTTCGCCTGAAAACTAACGCTGACGGCACTATCGAGCGTTTCAAGGCACGCTGGGTCGTACGCGGGTACGATCAGCGCCATGGCATCGACTTTGATCAAACCTTCGCTCCCGTCAGTCGCCACACCTCAGTCCGGATTCTACTCGCCATTGCCGCCGCAAAGCACCTGCCACTACGACAGATCGACACAAAGAACGCGTTTTTGTACGTGTTGGTGGACGCCACCATCTTTGTGGAGTAGCCGCACACCTACGGGGAAGGTGATCCCAGGGTCTGTCAACTGAAGAAGTCCCTCTACGGGATCAAGCAGGCGCCTCGCCTCTGGCAGCAGCACCTGCACAAAATTCTCCTCGAAATCGGCTTCAAGCAGCTCCCACACGACCCGGGAATGTATCGCCTTCACTTCAGTGGAGACTACATCCTCCTGACAGTCTACGTCGACGACCTGCTGTACACGGGCACCTGCAACAAACTTCTGGATCAGTTTCAAGAGAACCTGGCGCAGCGCGTAGACATCACCATCAACCTCGAAGTGAAGCAGTTTTTGGGGTTAAACATCACTTACGCGCCAGAAGCAATCCATCTGTCAGCCTCCAAGTATGCAGAGCAGCTGGGGGAACGCTTCAACATCTCTCCCGCACCACTCTCAACTCCCTACCACAACCACAGCACCAACTACAAACCGGATAACAAACCACTGTCACCCGCAGGGCTCCAACTGTACCAGCAGCAACTGGGTTGTCTGCTGTTCGCCTCTGTCACATGTCGACCCGACCTTTCGTACATCGCTAGCCAACTGGCGCAGTATTCTCGCAAGCCAGTAGCTGAGAACCAGCCGGACCTGGAACGCGCTCTGCAGTACTTCATCTCCACGCCTGACATTGGGCTCTCCTATTCCACGCTGACGACGACCTCCTTCAACCTCAACGGCTACGTGGACGCAGATCACGCCGCTGACCCTGACAATCGACGGTCCCGAACCGGCTTTGTTTTTCGCCTGGAACCAACTGGGCCAATCTCCTGGAACTCACAAAAGCAGGAGCTGGTTGCCCTGTCGTCGGCTGAAGCATAATACATCGCCGCGATAGCAGCAGTTCGCGAAGGCCTGTACATGCAAGAGCTGTTACAGGAAGCGAAAATTCCAACCTCGCCTACCTTTCGCCTTCACTGCGACATCCAGAGTGCCATCAGGATTGCGAACAAGCTTGGTTTCGTGAACCGCACGAAGCACATCGCACTTCGGTATTTTTTCGTCAATGACGAAATTGACCAAGGCAAAGTTGACCTCGCCTACTGCCCGACTACTGAGATGGCAGCAGACTTCCTCACCAAGCGCCTGCCACGTCAGCAGTACAAGCACTGCTCTGACCTCACCGGAGTAGTCAAGCGAGTCAGCTCCTCCTGCGCCCAGGAATGAAGGGGAGTGTTACGATATGAAGTTTTATGAGTAAGGCATTCCTGTATGCTGCAGGAGCCGACTCTACCGAGTACGAAGTCGAGGAGTCAGAAGAGTCGAAGCGACGCAGCAACCGTCTGACCAAGACCGATGCAGGCAGAAACACTTGAAATGAAAAGAGCGGGAACAGGTTCAAAACGGTTTCCCGCGCCGCACGGTTTGAATTTGCTGTAATAAGGGAAATGCACCCCTTAGAGTACACGGCTAGTCTAGGTCTTTTCGTATTCCCCTGTACTCTTATATAAATGCTTTTATCAACTCAGTCATTTACATTCACTCTGACCTGAGATTCAAATCTTCCGCTGCAACACTACTCTGCGATCAACCCTGAGCGATCCTTCACCAAGTCCCACTTGGGATTGTAACATCGTTGATCATGAATTATGGGTGGTCAATGTAGTTGTTGTGTGGCTTCCTAACATGAACAAAAGAGGATGGGATAATTATTACAGAAAGGGTAATGAAATGAGCTTACTTGCAACAAACTGATGTGGAGCGATGATGACATGATGTGATGCAAGGAAATGAGCTTCCTTGTAAGGTAGTTAAGGAAATGCTAGTTACTGTAACAATACATGAGCAGTAAAACGAGTACACTGGTGAGATTGTACCGTTTGGGGTTTGGGTACATGCATGTGCACCAGCCTATGGATGACACATGCAGCTCCCATATTCAATCAACACCTGATTGGTTTTCCTTGGACTGTCCAAGGAGAATCTGTGCCAAACCACAGCAGCCATCCTGGTCAGCCACCCTGGTCAGTTCACCTCCACCGGACCACACAATCACCTAACCGAGCACCAAACCTAGCCACGACCACCACCAAAGCAGGCCAAAAAAAGCTCTGGCCTCGGTGTGCTGTGTGCCGCTTGTCTGGCACAGGCTCGTTCTTGTCGTGTGTTGGTCAGATCCATAAAGAAACTCGATATGATTCGGCAGAAACCCTTTTGACACTTTTGGGGATTTGTTGGTGCAGCTGCCCGTTTATCTGCCCTCCTGACGTCCGCCCTTGCATGATGCTTTGCTTGTTGACATACAGAGGGAGGCCATAAAGATGACAAAACTCGCAAAACAGTCCAGCCCGGAAATTGCACATGCTGTACACGTGATGATTTATGGGCTGCCCAAGAAGAACTTCTCCAGAAACATCTCCCTCCCTCCGCGTCCATCCGCGTCCATCCGCGTCCAAGCCCACCCCTCCCTCCCTCCCTACCTGCCCTCCCCCACCTCTCCCTCGCCGCCTTGCTTTTCTCCCGCTGTACACCCTAATGCTCACCCAACTGCCCACTCTGAACACAACCCTTGCTACTCCATACGCCCAGTGGTCGGCATTCCCAGCCAACAGCCCGAACGTTACAGGCCCACGACAAAAGCAAGATACCCTTGACCTCGAATAAGTTATTCGAGTTTCCCAGACATGACACGCTTGGCTACCCAAATACAGTCCCATTCTCCCCATGGTGAGCGCGTGCTCGAGAGAGGAGCACAGGGAAAGATGGGGAAGGGAACTGAAATAGGCATCAGGTGTACAGCGTCTGTTCTGTTCACACAACGCATCAAAGATCTCAAAAACCCAAGAAGCAGGTGAACGCAGCTCATCTGATCCGTTGGCGATGAATGGATGTTCGTTGCAGGGCAGATGTTATCTTCCTGCAGTACCCTACCCGACCGGTTCAGATACGTTATTGACAGCTGTAGAACGCAAAGCATCTCATTGAGCCGCATTTTAGCCATTATTTGGCAGAGACTATTTGTCAGCACCACCATTCCGAGCACAGATGCTCAGCAGCAATCAGTGGGCTTGCGGTGGTCGCGAGCGCCTGCAGCGCTGCAGCAGCTGTCTGCAAGTCGAGCCAAGTCTGTTGTGTTGCAGGAAGTGACGCCATCGTCGATGAGAGTCACGAATAATGCTCCGCTGAATGTTGCTGCGCACCACCGGCTGCGGTCGCATCACATCGCATCGCATCAGAAATAAACGATCTCCCAGCTATTTCCAAACCGCTTTCTCGGTTCTCGCACCAACCGCTCTCCTCCAAACGTGTCACTTAGTGTTAGAGGGCCCTACGACAGCAAGGGCCCTCGATGACCTTTGACTTGGCAGGTCGGCGCCTAACGACTGAGTCTACTCGGCACCGACGCACGAGTTCGGTGGCGGTCATTAGTGACTACGGGTGACTGTGAGCTACTGCAGCGAACTCGGCGGAATCGGTGCTAGGAATGACGAGTCTTGGGGGTCGTAGGTGCCTTGCTTGTGAGGCACGCTGCTCACTTGCTGTGTTGGCAGGAGTAGCGTGCACGGTGAGACATTCCGGTGCCGAGTTGGGTTGGAAATGTGCGGGGCGCGTTCACCCACCTGCACAGCACTTTCGTGTGGGTTGGGTTACTCGCAGCGCCACGCAACAATTGTGCAACTCTTGCTTGCCTATATATGTTTGTGTTTGCTTGTGTGTTTCATATCTATTTTCCTAGTGAAGTCCAAATGCTACTTCAATTCTCACTAAGTCCTTAGAGGCAAACGCTACCGAAACTCTACCAAGTTGCTGGCGCAACATCATTCCCATAACAGAGACTCTCTCGCTATCGCTACGCTCTCTAATATATTCCTTCACTTAGTACCCGGCCATGGTTTGCGCCGGCACCGCATCTCATGACTAAGCAATCCACCTCGACCGCACGCACTCTTGAGTCGACTCAAAAGTCAACGCACTCAAACGCCATTTAGAATATCGAAATTCTTCCTCCGCTATCCATGGTGATCTCAGCTACCAATCTCGCTTCTTAGAATCGACCCTGCCAGATGCGCGACAGGCGGAGTGAGCTCGAGCCCGACATGTCTTGGTCGCGAAAAGCTTGTGCATGGAGCCAATTCGGGATTTCATTGAGTAGAATTGGTCCTCCGCGCAGCACGGTCCGTTGGCTGCTGCTGCTGGTGCTTGCCGTTCAAATAGCCTCTCGCCTCTCCTCTGCCGACGCTCGCGACGATGCCGCGGCGGTAGCGGGAGGGGCAGCGGCGGAGGGCGCTACACGAGTTAGTGGGTGTGAAGCTGGGGAGGCTACTATGGACGATGCCGCCGCGGGATATCCCGGTGCGCGCATGTGCAAAGCCGCTGCAACCGACTCGAGCGCGCACCCAGTGGACACTGTTAGAGATGGTGAACCAAAGTCGGCAGCGTCCTTCCCGGCTGCACACAAGCAGACCGCTTCCGCCGGTACCTGCGCCGGGGAATGCGGCAGCACCGCTGCTGCCAGCGACCGTACCGAAGAAGCAGCAGGCGACAGCGACGCCTGCGTGTCTGCTTCAACCCGTACTGTGGCGGCATTGAACTCGTCGCTAACCTCGACTGCGTCGCCCGAGGGTTCGAGCGCGGCGGAGTTGGTGCTTTCCGCCGTCAATGCCGTGCGCGCAGCAGTGGAGGCGGAACGCCTTGCGCTCGCGCGCCTGCAGGAAACCGTGGCGGGGCAGAGCGCGCGCTTGGAGCGCATGGAGCGGCTTCTGGCGGAGCTTGCGGGGAGACGGGCGGAAGGCGCACGGCCAGGGGACTGGGGTTTGGGCGCAGAGAGATGGCTGGGCGCGAGTGGGGGGGGAATTGGTGGATCAAGGCCAGAGGAGGGGAACATTGGCGGAGGTGATGCCGAAAGGGGCGGAATGGGCGGAGTGAAAGACGCTGTGCCCTTGGGAAGCATGGGGGGAAGCGCGGAGGGAGAGCGCATGTGGAGGACAGCGGAAGGAGTGGGTGGCGCGGAATGGCGAGGAAGGGAAGCGGGGGAGGAGCGAGCGGGCGTGGGGACGGAGAGGTGGAGTGAGCCGCTGACGTGGACTGGTAGCTTGGAGCTGGTGGGAACAGCGGCCATGGGCGCTCGTGTCACTGCTCTGCTGGTGAGCGGAGGTGTTGCTGGTGACGGCTGATTTGGCCCAAGTTGGGGTTTGGGATAGGTTGTAGCAAGTTGGCTGTGGCGGAGTCAGGGTTTGGCGCAGGTGAGTTTGGTGAGGTGAGGTGGTCTGGTCTGACGTGCGATACTTGCTATGAATTCTTAAGCACTAATTTCTGTCCCGTCAACCCCCAAACCCCACGTCCCCACCCCATGTTCACGCCCCCATTCTCACCCGTCCTTCAGCTTCTCCCGTTGGACCTGTCATCTCCTACGGGCGGGCGGCTGGTGGCAGTGGGGGACATGGCGGGCCATGTGCGCGTGTTCTCCTCCCAGGGCCACCTGCTGCTGCACCTGCACCCGCCCTCGCTGCACTCCCACGAGCATGCACACGCGCATGACCATGGGGGGCGAGGAGGCGGAGGAGGAGCACGTGGGGGAGGGGGAGGGGGAGGGGGGAGGGGAGGGGAGTGGGCGGTGACGGCGCTGGTGGCGGCAGCAGTGAAGCGCAACGAGACGTGGCTGGCAACAGGGCATGCGGACGGGTCTGTGTACCTTGTGCGTGTGCCCGAGCTGCAGGCCCGAGGCCGCTCTGCTGCCGCCCCTGCCACCACCACCACCGCTGCTTCTGCTTCTGCTGCTGCGGCGGCGGCGGCGGCTGCGGGGGAGCACGGGGAGGTGTTGCAGGGCGGTATGCTGGCGTCGTATGCGGTGCCCGTGGTGGAGCTGCTCCCTGCTGGCGCCCTTCACGCCCTGACTGCTGCCGCCGCTGCTGCTGCTGCTGCTGTGGGACAGACGGCAGGTGCAGCAGGCGATGCACAAACCGAGCAGCAGCAGCAGCAGCAGCAGCAGCAGCAGCAGCAGCAGCAGCAGCAGCAGCAGCAGCAGCAGCAGCAGCAGCAGCAGCAGCAGCAGCAGCAGCAGCAGCAGCAGCAGCAGCAGCAGCAGCAGCAGCAGCAGCAGCAGCAGCATCAGCAGCAGCAGCAGCAGGCGGGGTGGAGGGTGCCGTGGAGAGCAGTGACGTGTCTGGAGGTGCACAAGTCAGGGTCGTCGCGGTACATACTAGTGGGCAGTGCAGGGGGCGTCATTGCTGTGCTGCGATCCAATGGCTCCATCTACGGCCATGCCACCATGCTGCCCGTGCAGCAAGGTCTGCAGCATGAAGGCAGAGCAGGGGAGGCCCGGTCGAAGCAGAGAGGCGGAGAGGCCGCTGAGGCTGCAGCTGCAGCTGCTGCTGATGCTGCAGGTGCGGATGCGAAAGCACAAGAAAAGGGTTCAGGGAAGGGTCCGAACTCGGGTGAAGCCATTGTTCCTGCTCCTGCTGCTGCTGCTGCCGCGGCTGCTGCTGCTGCCGCTGTCGGTCGGCCCAGTGTCCCCTTGGCGTTCATCCGCACGCCCTCCTCCCAGCGGGTGCTCTTCCTGACATCAGCAGGAGCAGCGTCCGTGGACCTGCTCTCGCTCACCATGCACCCCGCCACGTGCCACGGGCTCAACGGCTCCACACTCGCTGCCTTCTCCTTTGACCCGGCCAGCCGCTCTCGCGCGTACGCGGTGACGACAGAGGGCGAGCTGGTGCTGGTGACGATTACAGGGGATACTAATTGGTTTGACTGCCGCGTGCGCTGGAGAGTACCTGCGCTGCAGTCCATTAAGCCTGCTGCTGTTCCTACTGCTGCTGCTGCTGCTGCTGCTGCTTCTGGGGTCGGTGTTGATGCTTTTGCTGATGGCTATGGTGACGGGGCTGAAAGTGTTTCTCCTCCTGCCGCTGTTGCTGCCGGTGCTGATGGTGGGCGGGGAGAGGTGGGGGATGTGGTGGGCGTGGGGCAGGGCAAGGTGGCAGCGGTGCATGGGTATGTGTTTGTGGCAGGGGCTGGCTCGCTGCTCATCTTCAATGTCTCCGGTCAGGTGGGTCATCCGGTCAGAAGTGATTCGTCAATGCATGGTGTGATGCATTGCTGCATGTTAGGGCTGTGATTGCACGCATGGCGAACACACCTGTGTTTTGATTGTTGAGGCATTGGCACTCCCTGCTTCCTCAAATGATCAGACTGCTTGATTTATCATGTTTGATTTCTAGTGCTGCTATGATAATAGCCTGATTTTCCCTGCCTCGCACTCACCTGTTCCCACCTTCTCCCTCCCTCCTTCCTCCGCCCGCTGCTGCAGCCATTCCGCTTCGTCTCCCCCCGCTCCAAGCCATGGGCACCAACCCTCATCCTCACTATCCCGCTTTCCTCCGCACTCGCCGCACTCCCGCCACACCTCCCCTCCCTCCCGCCATCCCTCCTCTCCGCCCTCGCCTCCGCCGCCCTCCCTCCACCTCTCATCGCCTCCAACAAGGAGTCCCTCCTCGCAGTGGCCTTCTCAGCCCACAACGTCGCCATCTACCGCTCCCGCCTGCCCGTCTCCTCCGCACGCTCGCGCCGCTCCTCCTCCTTCCTCTCCACGCCCATCCTGCTCATCTTCATCTTCCTCTGTGCCGCCTGGCAGTTTGGTCGCAGAGCCCACGTGGGTTCCTCTGCTGGCGGTGAAGCATTGGGTAATTCGGTTCCAGGCGATTCAGACCCTCTTGGTGTTGCTCCGCATGCTCTTGGAACGGGGTTGGGGATACGCGGGCTGGAAATGGATGAGTCAGGTTTTGCCGGTGGGGGTTCTGGTGCGGGTGGGAGTGGGAGCAGTGGTGGTGGGAGTGGGAGTGCAGGGAGATTAGCAGCTGGTTTAGGGTTGCTCATGAGCAGGCGAACAGGTGGGGGTGGAGATGGGGAGGAGATGTGGGGAATGCAGATGGGCGGAAGAGGAGAAGGAGGAGGCGGAGGAGGAGCAGGGGCAGGTGGGGATGGGGAGGTTGCGAGGGCAAACGTGGGGGGAAGGAGGCCCGAAGAAGGACCAGCAGGGCTGAGAATTCATGGCATGAGATCAAGTGGTGGGGATGGATTCAGGGGCCTGTCAGATGGGGGAGGGAGCGGAGGGGTGGCGGAGGGTGTTGCTGGGTTGCAGAGGGGGGGTGGGGAAAGACCGGGAGGAGGGATGGGGGAGAGTGGAGGAGGGGACACGATGCGAGAGAGTAGGTTGGGTTTTGATCGCATGGGTCAGGCGAGAGGCATGGCAGCAGCAGGAGTGAGGGGCGCGAGCAGGCTGGGGCTGGGGACGGGGGAAGGAGAGGACTCCCGTTCTGCTGCAGGCACTGCTGGAGCAGCAGCAGCAGCCACAGCCGCTGCCGCAGCCGCAGCCGCTGCCGCAGGTGGTGGTGGCGGTGGCGCTGCTGGTCTAGCTGGTGGTGGCGGTGGTCTAGAGGGAGCGAGCAGGCAGGCATGGCTGGATGCGAGTGATGGTGGCGGTGGGCTGGTGAGCAGCCGCAACAGCGACTGGGCTCCGATAGGCAGGATGAGAGCATCGGAAATGCGAGCAGCAGAGCGCTACCCCGCATCGCACCTCATGGGTGGCCGGCCAGCTCCCATGTCGGGCTGTGTGGTGGGGCACCCAGGCCCACGGCCCGAGTACCGAGGCAGGGAGACGTATCCCCCGTCTGGTCGCAGGGATCCTTTCTATGCCCGCCGCGCGTTCCAGCCTGGTTGAAGCTCTGTTGTGGGCATCATGGCCTGCGCTGTGCGGCTTGACAAGATACTGGCTGGGTCTAGGTAGCAGAGTGCTTGGACCACCACTTGTGGAAGCAGCTGATAGGTGTGTTCTAGGGGTGAGGGTGGAGAGAATACTGCAGTGTGGATACACTGAAAGATATGAGGTTGATAGTGCAATCAGGATTGTTCTATCGGTTATGCTGTTGATCACAGTGGATGGTGCCTTAGGGTACATTCCTGTGGAGACACTTGTGTCTGAAACACTTTGTGACGCGCAAAGAATGCATATAACGTACTGTGTCACAAACGCGGACCGCAGTAATGCGATCCTCGCTGTATTTTACATTGGTTGGCGTGAATTGCGCGGGTGTCGCGGACGAGTTACACGAGGCCCCGTCACCTCCTAAAAATCGCACGCGTGTCGAAATGTCACATTGTACAGCATGCACCTGGACGCTCGAAATGGGCAAATTTCGGGCGGGAAAGGAAACCGCTCTGCCCGGGCTGACAGCTGAGTGGTGGATGTAACCACACGGTCACGTCCCTGCAAGCTGCGCAAGCCGTTCCAACCAGGGTGACAGCTCCCTCCCGTTCCAATCTATTCCTGTACTCCAAACCCCATCTCTCTACTTCGTGTTTCTTGCATTTTCTTCCACGCCATAGCCATGGCTCGTAAGCGCATGAGCGTAGCTAGTAGTGCCGAGCTGTGCCCGCGGGATCTCAACGAGATTCCGTACATCGCTTGGATGAACAAGCAGATTGCTGCCGGCCGTATGCCCGCCGGCCCTTTGCCCGATGGTGCGCCGGGTGCGGGGGACACCTCGTTCGAAGCCCCGCGCGATGTCCCTACCCGTGGGCGCCGTGATACCGACCGGGTTGCATCTTCCCGCGTCGTTGACGACGACCCCTTCGATGACGACGCCGAGGACTCCGACTACAACGACTGCGACGACGATGCGGACTCTGGCGAAGAGGAAGACAAGGGCATGTCCCCCTACGGAGATGACGACGACGCCGAGGAGTACGCCGACGACGACGAGGACGCGCACGAGGAGGCCCAGCCTGCTACCCCGTCTCCCCGTCGCTCCCGGGCTACTGCCGCGGCCGGAACCAAGACTGCCGCGAAGGGCGGGGAACCTCCGCGTGCCGCTGCCAAAAACCGCAACCTGCACCCTGTCAAGCGGAGCGTGTGGTCCCACCGCGAGAGCACGATCTTCGTGGCGGCACGTTGGTTCATGAAGGACGAGCTCGGGAAGCTCCTCGGGAAGCAGGGATCCCAGTACTGGGCCCGCCTCGTGCGCCATCTCGAGGAGGAGAATTCCGGGTGGGTGCGTGGCGTGAATGCGCTGCAGAAGCAGTGGCGCAACCTCGTCAGCATGTACAAGCAGATTAGTAAGGGGGAGCGTGCGAGCGGCAAGGGGGCGGTGTGCAAGCCCCCTTGGTACCCGTACATGGAGCTCTACCAGAACAACAAGGCGGTCGGCAACCCGCACGCCGTCGACGGTGGTGGCGCGGCACACGTCAACGTGCCGTGCGGGTTCGCGGTCCCGTCCACATCTGCACTTTGCACCTCGACCCCGACATTCACGGGAGAGATTGCGCTGTTCGACGGGTGTTTTGTTTGTGGTTGTGCATGTCTGACATATTGTTTTTACAATGGGATCTTTCCGTTAACACGATTGTTCGCACCACACAGCATGTAATGATTACAATGCATCTCGCATATGCAGCTCCACCTCCGCAGGGTACGCCCACCTCCAAGCGCCCACGGGTGGCAGAGACGGCAACGATGGCCGCCGCCAAGCTGGTGTGTGAGACAATCAAGGGGTGCCACTCTGACGCGATGAACAGGCTCGAAGGCCTCGTCCGCACATGGATGGAGCAGGACGCGCGGATTGCCCGCGAACGCGTGCAGCAGCAGGCCCCAAACCCGCCTGCCAGCGACGGCTTCCCCGGGCACGCGGACAACATGCCCGCAACTCACGCTGCCGAAGGTGGCGACAACGGCTGGCTCCGTCGCGGGCAGGCGCGCGACAGCGCCTCTAACCCTGATGCGGGCAAGGAGGTGTGGGTTCGCGGCGCCGCCGAGTGAGGTAAGACGACTCCAGAGCCTCGCCCAGCCGCTTGCGCCTTTCTCTCAGATTCGCCTGCGTGTTCGGATTGCATGGCTCCCACTTGAAATCAGCGACTGCGCCACGCGTCCACCACGGGTCCCGGTTTCGGGGCAAGTTTGCCCACGAAGCATTGACTCGCCTAACGGCCCCCATTGTCTCACACATATTGTGCAGGATGACGCCACAAGACGCCCCTGCAAGAATGCGCCAGAGCTTGCAATCATTGCGGCCCGCGAAAAGACGCCACCGGCCTTTGAAGGCGCCGATGCAGCGCTCTACTGCCATGCGCGTTGCGCTCTGGCAGTAGTTAAAGCACTGCTCCCAGCCATCCATTAGGCCTTCACGGGGTGCATGTAGGGGGGTCAGATAGAAATCCCTGAGTGGGTAGGCTGCATCTCCCACTATTTGGTATGGCGCTATGTCGCCGTTTGTTAAGAACCTAAGGCAAGGATGATGGATTAGGTGAAGGCTAGGGTACAAGACTAGGGTGTCGAGAAAGTTTGTGTACCCCCTAGTGCTAACCCCCATACAGCCTAGATAACCTAAACAAGCATATATATAATTTGACACACCCCCATAGGCGAAATGGGGGATAGCCAGAGCAAACAACGGTCACAAGACCAGTCAAGAGAAGAAACAAAACACAGCTCAGGGTGGATCACAACGTCACCACGCAGTCTGAGCACAAGCAAAAGACCACAAGGCCAGTTCACATGCAGAGATATATATATAGATCACAGTACAAACAAAGCCTACAGCAAGTGAGGAAGTGTGGGCACTAGGCCTAACAAGGTGCAGAAACGCTGATGATCACCAGGCGGAAGCGCCTTGGTGAATATATCAGCAGTGTTGGCCCGAGTGGCCACGTAAGCAAGACGAAGCTGGCCACGCTGCTGCAGCTCTCGAGCAAGGAAGTAACGCAGAGCGATGTGCTTCGTTCTGTGCTCCAGTCTGTGCTCCTGACACAAGGCAATGGCGGCCTTGTTGTCGACGTACAGAACTGGAGGAGAACGAGGCCGCTCTCCCAAGTCGGTCAGCAGGTAGGTGAGCCAGCGTAGCTCCTGTGCAGCCATGGCTGTGGCGTAGATCTCGACCTCACAGCTGGAGCCGAGAACTGAAGACGAACGTGTAGAACGCCAGGAAACTGAGCCAGAACCAAGGCTGAAGGCGTAACCCTGTGACGACCGCTGCGTAGCCTGGTCGTCAACCCAAGAGGCGTCCGAGTGACCAATGAGGACAACGTCACCCCGTCCTCCAAGCACGAGCCCCATACCCGATGTACTGCACAAGTAGCGTAGTACCCTCTTAGCAGCATCCATGTGCACCTTTCGGTGCCGACCAGGAGCCACGTAGCGAGCCAGAAGGCCAAGAGGGTACGCAAGGTCAGGACGAGTGCAGGTCATCAGGTACATGAGGCAGCCCACTAGCTCTGGGTAAGGACCACTCGGCTCTACGGACTCGTCCGAAGGTGGAGCTGAGAGCGAGTGACCTATAGCCAGAGGAGTGGCCTGTGCTGAGGACCAGGTGAAGCGGAAGCGCTGAAGGACCTGCTGCACCATGTGTGACTGAGTCAGTGTGATGGTGCGGCGTGCTCTGTCCCGGGTGATCCGCAAGCCAAGATAGCTTGTCAGCTCACCCAGGTCTGTGCACGTGTGTCTCTTCTGCAGCTCCGACTTCACGAGGGCGAGCGCCTCAGTGTCAGCAGTGGCAAAGACCAAGTCGTCGACGTACACGAGGATGTAGAACGGCGGCAGCGAAGTGTCGGTGCGCAGAAACAGCGACGGGTCAGCAGTCGACGGGGCAAACCCAAGAGCCGCAAGAGTCGTCCTCAGTGTGTCGTGCCACTCACGTGGCGCCTGGCGGAGACCGTATACTGGCCGTCGGAGGCTCCACTGGGTACCAAGAGGGAACGACCCAGTGAAACCAGGTGGACGGCGCAGCCAGATCTCCTCGTGCAGGCTGCCCTGTAAGAAAGCTGTGCTAAAGTCAAGAGAGTGAAGCTCGTAGTCACGCTGAGCGGCAACGTGCAGCAGCACCCGAAGAGTGGTCATCTTCGGGGTGGGGGAGAAGGTCTGGAAGAAGTCAACTCCCTCTCGCTGACTGAAACCTCGAGCAACGTAACGAGCCTTGAAGACAGGCGGAGAACCTGGCGGCCGCTTCACGCTGAAAATCCACATGCCGCTGACGATGTTCGCCCCAGGAGGGGGAACCTCGTCGACGTACGTGCCTGTGGACTTCCAGGATGCCATCTCTGCGTCCAAGGTTGTCTGCCACTGAGAGGAGTACTCACCCGCGATCGCCTCAGCGTAAGAGCGCGGGGTCGGGATGTCTGGAGCATCCGGGTCTCCCTCAGGGGCAAGCAGCATGGACACGAGATGAGGCGCAGCGGCTGCAAGACACTCAAGGTCCTCCTGCCTGTCCTCAAGGACGTCCGTGCCAAGAGCACACTCACCCCCGACGGACGGAGGACAGACAGACTCAGACTCAGCAACAAGACTAGCGGCGTAGTCTAGACGACAGTGAGCAGCAAAGTCGACAAGCTCAGCGACTAAGGCAGACGCAGCAGCAGACTCAAACGACGAGTCGGCGACAACAGTGGCTAGCAGACGCGTGACAGTAGGGTGCTCAGCACGAAACCGGTCAGACTCAGGGTCAGCAACGACAGGTAGAGAGGACGGAGGCGGAGACGGCAGGTGAACACGTGGCGGCGGAGAGGAAGGACGGCGGACGACAAGGGAAGGGCCGGGGACAGCCGGCTGACGCTGACGAGGAACACGACGACTGGAACGACCGGAAAGGACAGGTGAGACAGGACGCGACGCAGGCTCACGACGCTCAGCAAGGCCCCCCGTCTGCTCAGCGTAAGGAGAAGGAGCAGGCAGAGGTGAGCCAGGCTGTAACGGAAGACCAGTAGACGACGGGAGGCTAAGAACCTGGCGAAGCACGGAGCCAGGCAGGGGCAGAGACGACGGAGACGGCGGAGCAAAGAACAGGCGCGGCTGTGCAGTGCCACCAGCACCAGCAGCTCCAGCACCCTCAGCAACTCCAGCACCTCCAGCAGCTCCAGCACCCGCAGCAGCTCCAGCACCTCCAGCACCCTCAGCAGCTCCAGCTCCTCCAGCAGCTCCAGTACCCCCAGCAGCTCCAGCTCCTCCAGCAGCTCCAGTACCCTCAGCAGCTCCAGCACCTCCAGCAGTCCCAGTACCCGCAGCAGCCCCAGCACCTCTAACAGCTCCAGAACCCTCAGCACCAGCCCAACTTGGTGCAGCACCCCCAAAACCGGCACCTCCAGTCCCAGGGTCTCCAACCGCAGTGCCACCAGCAGCAGCACCCTCAGACACGCCACCGTCAGCCCCAGCAGCTCCAGCACTCCCAGTACGAGCACCTCCGGGACCAGCGACACTAACACCTCCAGCAGGCGAAGGACCAGCACCACTCCCAGCTCCAGTGACGCCAGCAAAAGAACCCCCAGCAGTAGAGCCCTGAGGTGCAGAAGCGCGACGGTGACGGCGACCGTACCAGTCGTGCAGCTACTGGGAGGTGAGAGGCACACGCGGACGAAGACGGCTACTCCAAGGAGACCGCGTAACAGCAGTCTCAGGACCCTCAGGCGACTCACCCCCAGACTCAGCACCCCCAGGATCCGCACACGCAGGCTCAGCACCCCCAGACTCAGCACCCCCAGACGCAGCACCCCCAGACGCAGGACCTCCAGGCTCCTCACGCGCAGGCTCAGCACCCCCAGGCTCCGTACCCTCAGGCCCCTCACGCCCAGCGCCCCCAGACTCAGCACCCCCACGCTGCAAACCCCCAAGCTCCGCACCCCCAGGGACAGCACCACCACCAGCAGGACCGGAGTCACCAGTGACCTCAACAGGCGCATGGACGGGAGGGTCTACCTGAGAAACACCTGAAGGAGCAGGACCTGGCGCGGGGAGGGGGTCTATCTGGGGAGGACCTGGGGCAAGAAAGAGCGGCGGGAGAGGGCGAAGAGCAGTGCGGTAGGGGAAGAGGCGGTAGAAGGGGACCGACTCGTCAAAGGTGACGTCCTGTGACGCAAAGACACGGCGTGAGGCGGGGTCGTAAAACTGCCAGCCAGGCACGTCAGGGACGAAGCCAAGGAAGACGCAAGGACTGGCGCGAGGGGAGAGCTTGTCCACGGTGGTATCGCGAACAAAGGCACGAGCACCCCAGACGCGGAAACGCGACGCGTCGCCAACCTTCCCCGTCCACAGCAGTGTGGGCGAGGTCTCCGGCAAGGAGACACGGGGCCAAAGGTTGAGCTGATGCGCGGCGTACCGGACCGCAAACGACCACAGAAAACGGGGGGCAGCCGCATGGATCATGGAGGTACGAGCGACCTCCATGACTAAGCCAATGCGGCGCTCAGCAACCCCATTCTGCTGCGGAGAGGCCGGAAGCGTGAAAGTCTGGCGGATGCCGTGCTCCGCACAGAAGGCGGCCAAGAGGTCTGAGGAGAACTCACCACCTCTGTCGGAGTGCAGACGCAGGACAGGAAAGTCCGACTGGAACCGCTCGCGGAGCTGGAGACGAGTAGTGCGGATCCAGGGGATCAAAACATCAGGGACCTCCCCCTTGCGCTGCAAGGGGAAGACCGTGGTGTAACGCGTGTAGTCGTCGACAACCAGCAGGAAGTACCGCTCGTGGCCCTGTCCACGGACGCGGGCTGGGCCCCACACGTCCAGGTGGAGAGTCTGCAGTGGAGCCTCTGTGGGAGGGAACGAGGAGGAGTGAGGAGCGGCGCGCTGCCGCCCCTCGACGCAAGGAATGCAGGGCGGCGTAGGCGAGGGAGGGAGGGCAGGCAGAGACCTGGGAAGACCAGAAACCAGAAAGCGAGAGTGCATGCTACGAAGGCGAGGCAAGGAGGGGTGTCCCAGGCGGTGGTGCCACAGGAGGGTGTCGTGAGACAGCCGGCGACACTCACGCTGGGTAGCTACCTGAGCAGACGCGTGCAGCTGGGGAGACAAAGGGGTGAAGCGGGACTCAGTGGTGAGGGTGTACAGACTGGACCCTGGCGCACGGGTGAACGTGGCCAGGTGGCGGCCGGTCTGGGAGCACGTGCAGATCGCCACACGCTGTCGGCCAGGGGTGAAGGTGTCAACACCCGCATCCTGGAGGACAGCGTTGCTCACCAAGTTCGTAGAGAACGAGGGGAGGTGGAGACCAGACAGCTCACCAGACGGGACCGCCGGACAAGGAAGCACAGTGGAAGACCGTGCAAGCACTGGGCCCCCAGAGGGGTCAGCCAGTGAGACAGGAACAGGTACAGGAAGGGGAGTGACTGTGGTACTGTCGCGAAAGAAACAGCGGGAAGCACCAGAGTCAAGTGTAAAGGTGTGCAAGGCCTGTGCAGGCGCAGTACGAAGGGGAGCAGACTCACAAGCACCTGGTGCTGCAGGGGCTATACCAGGGGCTATACCAGGGGCTATACCAGGATCCGGCGGCACACACAAGTAGCAGTCACCCTCAGCACTAACAGACAATGCATACATAGCAGCTAGAATAGCCTCATAGTCAAGATCAAAGATTGGTACATCACGCCTAAGCAAGTCTGCCCAGTTGGGGAACTCAGTAGCATCAGGAAACTTGGCGCGCCAAGCGTCGCTAAGTCGAGCGAAGCAGCGCTGCTCAGTGTGAAACCCTGTGCACTGGCGATTAGCACGGGGACCTGTGCGGATGATATAGGGGCAGCGACCAGGACCCCCAGAAGCCCCACGCCCGGCATACCAGTCAAGAAGCTGCTGGGAAGTGGGGGTCTGGCGCTGACGCTGCTGCTGCTGCTGCTGCTGCTGGCCCTGACCACCACTGCCACCACCGCTCCCTCCTCCCCCACCGCCGCTGCTGCCCCCTCCACCGCCCCCAGTGCCTCCGCCGCCCCCACCACCACCTCCACCCCCTCCACCCCCACGACCACCCCCACCACCTCCACCGCCCCCGCCGCCTGCACCACCGCCACCTCCACCGCCGCCCCCACCTGCCCTGCCACCCTTGCGGCCCCTGCCGCTGCGACGCTTCCCACTAGGAGCGGAAGCAGCCCCGACCTCCTCAGCGCCAAGGTAGTCGTGAGCAGCAGCTGCGGAGGCGTAGGAGGGGGTGAGAGGGGAGGGGGAGCACCCCTCAAAGAGGGGAGAGCGAGGAGTACCACGAGCAGCACCTACAGCGAGGATGTTCTTCTCTGCTGCAAGGAGGTGCTTCTCGAAGTCGTCGACAGTGAGAGTGGGGGGGTCTAGCGCTAGGAAGTGGTCCCTGACCGAGCTAAGAGTGTCAGGGAGGCGCGTAACGAGGAAATAGAGAGTGAAGTACATCGGGGGGGGGGGTTTGCGGCGCAGAACTCGGCTGAGAGGGCGGCACGAAAGCGAGTGTCAGTAGCGCGGAGGTGAGAAATGAGGTCCTCAGCAGTGGTGAACGAGGAAAGATCGGGGAACAGGTAGGGTAGCATGAGCCGACCTATGGCTGCAGTGGCCGGGGAGGAGTAGCGCGCAACTACAGCGTCGTACAGGGTCTTTGCAGTTTTGTGCTGGCTGAAATGCGCGCGCTCAGTAATCGGCAGATGGTTCCTAATAGCTAGGCGTGCAGCAGCATCGCGAGTCTGCCACTGCGAGTGTTCGAGAGCAGGAGCATCAGCAGCAGGAGCAACGGCAGTGCCAGACACATAATCGAACAGTGAAACGCCCTCTTTGGCATCGATCAGAAGGAACAGTTGCAGGTCGTCTAGCCACACAGTGAACTCTATGGGGCGACCGTCAGGTTCGAACGCGAGAACATTAGGCGTCGTCATAACAGCAGTAGGCAAAGGCAGCAGAAAGCAGGCAGGCAGTAGACACGAGGCAGCAGGCAGTAGACAGCAGGCTAAGACAGAGGCAGTAGGCAGTAGGCAGTACAGGCAACGTGCAGGGCAGTAGCTTGCTGCACCCGAGCTCCTAAGGTGGGGCTCTAGACAGTGGCAGGCCGTACAGTTCGAAGGCAGTGGGCTCGGCAGCAGTGAGCCTCACAGGCAAGTACACGAGTAGGGCGCGCGCGGCTGCTGGCTGCGTGCGGCTAAGGGCCGCTCGTGGCTCTCTGCTGCGCGTGGCTACGTGCTGCGCGCAGCTCCTGGCTGCACGTGGGGACGGGCAGCGCGCGCGGTTGCGGTTTGCGTGCGGCGACGGGCCTAAGCAGGCTGCGCGCGGGCGGCGTAAGGGGCGCGCGGGCTCTACGTGGGCTGCGCGGGCGACGCGGACCGGCGCGCGGCTCTGCAGCAGTGGCGCGCGCTAAAAAAACAGAGACGCGCGCGCTCGAAACCGAGGCGAGCGCGGGAAAAATAAGTGACGCCCGCTGCAGCCGAGGCGCGCGCGAGTAGTAGGCAAGGCAGGCAGTTAGGTGGGTCCGATTCGTAGGTCCTAGAGACCTCCTGCTCTAGTTACCATGTTAAGAACCTAAGGCAAGGATGATGGATTAGGTGAAGGCTAGGGTACAAGACTAGGGTGTCAAGAAAGTTTGTGTACCCCCTAGTGCTAACCCCCATACAGCCTAGATAACCTAAACAAGCATATATATAATTTGACACCGTTGTGCAAGCTTTCGTGTAACGCGCTTTTCATGAACACCCTCTGATCGTGTGCACTGCCCGGGTATCCGATCAAATAGTCCTAAATGATTCCGCGCGCGTCGCATGTGAGCTGCAGCTGGACGGCGTAGCATGACTTGCGCGTGTAGTACTCCTGCCTGTGCCCCTCCATCCCCTTCATGTGCACGTGTGTGCCGTCTATAGCCCCCACTACTGCAGGAACTCCTTTGATGGCGCGGAACTCCTCCGCCATCTCGTCGAGGTCGTCACGGGTCGGGAAGTGGACCCACTGCTGCTTGAAGACGGAGGGGAAGTGCATCAGCGGAGCGTCAACAAGCATGTGGCACAGGGTCTTGGAGAGGCCGAAGACGAGAGACAAGTCCACGAACGACATGCCGGTGGCCAGGTATTTGATAGCGACCAGGCATGCCACCTCGTGGCTAATGAGATATCTGTCCACGTACGGCTGCATGTAGATCGCCATCCCGACTACAATGTGATCTAGGATGGCGCGGTTAATGCGGAACAAGTTTCTGAACTCGTCCTCCCCCATGCCTTCCAGGTCCTCTAGCAGCACGTGGTACCTCCTCCGGCGAAGCCCTGACCTTCTATTCCGCTCGGCTGTTCGGTTGGAGCCGTGTGAGCTAGAGGCCGAGGACTCATCTTCCGTGAAGACGTTCGCCTCCAACAAACCTCCGACCGACTTGGCGACGGCGTCGAGGAAGATGCTGTAGTAGAACGTCACCCATGCGACCAGAAGTCGCATGAGGAATGGCACCTCGCGAGGCTGTGCCATGGTTGCTAGAAGGAGTGGTGCATTTGGGTATTTGATGCGTGTGGTTATGTACTTGCTAGAGTAGTTGAGTACATGCCTTTGTGTGTGGGTTGGTGCAAACCTCCCGACTCGACCAAATTGCAAGTTCCTCTACTCTGGCTAGCACCAGCGCGATCTGCGCTGCTGGATGATGTGTTTAGCCACGATGCCCGGCGGGAAAACGCTGAGGGCCGGAACCTGTACATTGCAACCAATAGAAAACGACCACCTGGCCGTGCCCAACTGTCGCTCACAGTCGCGATACATTGGTTGTTTGTGACACAACATTTGGCAAATTTACAGGCGCGACTCAGACACAAGTGTCTCCACAGGAATGTACCTTTAGTCATCTGCATAAGTAGCTAAGTGCCATTGGTCCTCCATCCTTTGTCCTTGGCTGAATGCAAGCATTGTAGGTGTCGAAAGTTCATTAGAGCATAAATATGAATACATAGGAGGCTTAGAACAATGCCAGGGACCAAAATTGTAGTGCCGTCATTAAAACTAGCAGCACCCATGTCTAACACTCGACACCTTCACAGTTGAGAGCACTAGGGATGAAAGGAGGACCAACTAAGAAAGAGAGGCAACAGGGACGGGGCAGAACAGGAAGAGCAGAGGGCAACCAGAGAAAAAGTGGAGCGGACCAGGCAGAGTAAGGTTGTCGTATGTGAGTGCGCACGTGGTCAAACCATTTGTTGAGCCGGCCTAAATTCACCAGGCAAGCCCAAGTGAGAGTGGACAAAATCAGGCCGAATCAGGGTGCCACATGCGCGTGCACACATAGTCAAGCCAGCCCCTGGCTGCATCAAAGTCGGCAGGCACGGAGCCAAGCCCCTCCTTGATCATGTACTGTGCAATGTCTGCTATCAGCTGTGGCGACACCACCTGCAGTTTTGCATGGTTGGAGGGAGAAGGAGGCAACGGGAGGAGTCAAAACATTGGCGGAGACTATCAGGCGAGGGCCACCATTCAGATAATCTACACGGCGTGGGGGCATGCGTGCAATGGCCTGCACACCTGAACAGACTCAAGCAAACGTGGATAGATGTGTAAACGTTCAGAACCATTCCGGTGCAACCATCCCATGCAACCCATGCATTCCACTCATCCCAAGCATTCCACACATCCCATTCATTCCACACATCCCATGCATCCCACACACCCCGTGCATCGCACCTTCATGTCAGAGAAGGCAGGGAAGAGCATGCCCGACGCCAGGCGCGACTCCGGCACCTTGCTCGCAAGAGCCTCCGCAGCCTCCAGGAACACGCCATCCGTGATGGCACTGCAGTTGGTGAGCACAGCCGCCATGCCAATGGGCGGGAACACATACGCGTTGTTGGCCTGCGCCGGCACCAGCGTGCGCTTGTCATGCGTGGTGAACGCGGGGAAGGGGCTGCCGCTGGCAAAGACGACGGTGCCGTGCGTGTGGTGGTAAGCGTCCTGGAAGGTGCACTCGGACTTGGAGGTGGGGTTGGAGAGCGGGAAGATGACCGGGTGCTCGTTCAGATCCGCCATGGCTTCCAGGATCTCGGATGTGAAGGCGCCTGCTATGGTGGACACTCCGATCAGCATGGTCGGCCTGCACATGATGGTCAAGGGATGGGAGTAGGACAATGCGAATCAGCATGCATATTTGAGAAGGGTCAAGCGCCTACTTGGGGACACTATGTGGAGTAATTAGAGAGGGAGAGAGAAAGAGGAGCAAGAGAGGAGAGGGGAGAGGGTGGAAGGACGAAAGTAGGCATCTGGGGTAACAGAGCAACCCGTCACATGACAAGAATGTGAGACAGCAAAGGAGAGAGAGACAGAGAACGAGCATACTTGTGTGTCTTGACCACGGAGAGAAGGTCCGACAGGAACGGGATGTCATGCGCAAACGGCAGCTTGTGGTGCTGCAGGTCCTTCCTCGACTTGCACACAAGGCCCTTGGAGTCCACGAACAGGCAGTGCTGCAGCGCCTCTTCCAAAGGAGCGCCGCACCGCTTGTGCATGGCCTGCGCAATCAGATGCCCAATTCCCGTGCCGGCCTCGCCCGCACCCAGGAAGAGAATCTTCTGTTGGTTCAGCTCGCCCTTGGTCACGCGCAGCGCGGACAGGATGCCGGCGAGCGTGATGCAGGCGGTGCCCTGGATGTCGTCGTTGAAGCAGCACTGCAGCCCGCGGTAGCGGTCCAGCAGGCGGAAGGCGTTGGTGTTGCCAAAGTCTTCAAACTGCAGCAGGATGTGCGGCTGCCACGCGCGCACGGCCGTCATGAGCTCGTCCACCAGCGCGTCGTACTCCTCGCCGCGCAGCCGGTGCTGCTTCAAGCCCTTGTACTGCGGGTCCGCCAGCAGCGACTCGTTGTTGGTGCCGACGTCGAGGCAGATGGGCAGGCACTGGTGCGGATCCACGCCCGCGATCACCGTGTACAGAAGGATCTTGCCCTCGCTGATGCCCATGCCGCCGTACCCCAGATCGCCCAGACCCAGGATGCGCTCGCCATCCGTCACCACTATCACGCGGATCTTCTGGTCTGGCCATGCTTTAAGCTTGTCCAGGATGGTGCCTTTGTCCGAGGGGGAGAGGAAGAGGCCGCGGGTGTTGATGGGCAGGCGGGAGTACTTTTGGCAGGCCTCGCCCACCGTGGGCGTGTACACGAATGGGAGGATCTCCTGGGCGTTGTTCATTGTTAGCTGCCAGAACGCCTGCACGTTCTTCTCCTGTGGTGCACAACAGCGATTGGGAGGGAGACCGGATTGGTGGTGGCCGCATGGGTTACTGAGATTTGACATTGTCATGGAATGTCATGGATTTCTGACTAATCAACTGCCAAAGTGCCACGTGCTGTACATGTTAGCATGTTCTTCAGGCAGGGGAACCTCAGAACCAAAGCAGAGATTTGTGTGCCATAGTGTAGCGAGTACTTCCATTCTTTGCATCCGTGCATCTGCTCATCTGTGCATCAGCCCTTACTCTCGTTCCCGTGCCTGCCACATGTGCCATGGAGCACGGAGTGCTTGAGTTGTTTGCATGCATCACATCCGCGGGCAGCACGGCAGCCATACCTGCAGGTTGCGGAGGAAGAGGTAGCGCTGCAGGTCCGTGTACATCTCCCGCAGCTGCACCAGCTCCTCCATGTCCTCCCAGTGCACCTGCTCACACCGCACACCACACCACGCCACACCACACACAGCAAACACGGCACACACAGCATGCACAGCACATCCAGTGGCACGCCACGCATCACAGCACGCATGGCACACCAAACAATGCGCAGCACACACACAACCCCCATGAGGCCACTGGTACGACCACCACAACGATTGCATGCATTCTCTCGGGTGCTCTTTCCAACCGTTATTGAACCATTCTCCCCTCTCCCTGCTCCCACTGACTCTCCATTAACCCATCCCCATCTCCCCCTTTTCCCTCCTTGCCCCTTCCACCACGAGAATGACAAGGCACAGGGGAGTGCTAATGGAGTAGCGTGTCAGCACGCGATGAACGAAGCCCAAGAGATGCAGGCAGTGGATGTGGGAGGAGTGTTCGAACATAGTGGATGGGTGGGAATGTGGTGGGAGATGTTGGGCTAAGGCAACTGAAAGATACACTGTTTGACTGGGGTGGGAGGAAGTGGTGAAAAATTTGGGTGAAAGTGGACAGAGTTAGGGCGTCTTATTATTGCTTAACAACGTGAACTACATTTCCATACTCACAGGAGTATCAGACAAGCGAATGCGCCACGCGCCAGCACCTAAACTGGCCATACTCTCTTGCCCCTCGCTCCATCTACGCTCTAATCCACGCAAGCAGCCCCTACAATGCCAGCACGCCGCACGTGCTGCAAGCAGCAACCAAATCACAACCGGCTTCGCGCATCTGGCGCTCTCAAATGGCTAGGCACCTCGGAGACCGGGTGGCTGGGCACTTTGATGGCGGCGGCGGCACGCGGCGTGGTGGAGCGCACGCCCGACGGGTGGTACATGGCTGCGCGCACCGCCTCCTCCCAGTTCTTCACGCCCTTGGGCGCCACGCCCAGCCCCTCCCGCACGATGAACTCCGCCGTGCGCGCCACCAGCGGCACCACAAGCGACTGCGCCGGGGGATTGGGAGATGCGAGAGCGGGGGAAGACGTTGGACGGCGGGGGTGAAGAGGAGGAATTAAAGTGAGTGATGGCTTCGGAGATGCGGAAAGAGATAGGGAAAGCACGCAAAGGCAAAAGGCGTGAATACTGAACGAAAAATGAGGCGCTTTCGAGGCTCGAATGGTGAAAGAGTCAGAGTTGAGGGAGAGATCGTCCGGATTGTCTTACCTTGAAGGCCGAGAAGCTGGGGAAGAGCATTCCCACGTCGAGATTATCCTGAGGGGTGAGATCAGCCAGGTACTCCGCGGCAGCCATGAACAGGTCGTCCGTGATCTGCCGGCAGTTGGTGAGCAGAGCCGCCATGCCCACGGGCCCGAAAATGTACGCGTTGTTAGCTTGAGCCGGGTACATCGTAACGCCAGAGGGGGTCTTCAAGTGCGGAAACGGGCTGCCTGACGCGAACACCACGCGGCCGCCGCTCCAGTTGTACGCGTCTCGGTACGTGCACTCGGATTTAGAGGTTGGATTGGAGAGCGGGAATATGATCGGCCGATCGTTGATTTCGGACATGGCTTCGACAATTTCGCGCGTGAACGCACCCGCGATGGTTGACACGCCAATCAGAATCGTTGGCCTGTGTAATACCAGGCAGAATCAACAAGAAGCCAGAGGATCAACAATTTAGACATGGATCAGCTGGGACGAGCGAGAGGAGGCAAAAGAACAGGACCCAAAAAAAAAAAAAAAAATCAACTGGCAGGATTATGTTTCTCACCTGTAAGCCTTAACAACAGAGTAGAGGTCAGGCTGGAACGGAATGTCATGAGCGAACGGCAGCTTGTGGTGCTGCAGCTCCGTTCGCGACTTGCACACAAGGCCCTTGGAGTCCACGAACAGGCAGTTACGCATGGCCTCCTCGAGCGGCACGCCGCACCGCTTGTGCATGGCCTGCGCGATCAGATGCCCGATTCCTGTGCCGGCCTCGCCCGCACCCAGGAAGACGATGCGTTGCCACTGAAGCTTTCCTCGAGTGACGCGGAGGCCGGAGAGGACGCCAGCGAGCGTGATGCAGGCGGTGCCCTGGATGTCGTCGTTGAAGCAGCACTGCAGCCCGCGGTAGCGGTCCAGCAGGCGGAAGGCGTTGGTGTTGCCAAAGTCTTCAAACTGCAGCAGGATGTGCGGCTGCCACGCGCGCACGGCCGTCATGAGCTCGTCCACCAGCGCGTCGTACTCCTCGCCGCGCAGCCGGTGCTGCTTCAAGCCCTTGTACTGCGGGTCCGCCAGCAGCGACTCGTTGTTGGTGCCGACGTCGAGGCAGATGGGCAGGCACTGGTGCGGATCCACGCCCGCGATCACCGTGTACAGAAGGATCTTGCCCTCGCTGATGCCCATGCCGCCGTACCCCAGATCGCCCAGACCCAGGATGCGCTCGCCATCCGTCACCACTATCACGCGGATCTTTTTCTCAGGCCACGTCTTCAACCTCTCAAGCACTTGTCCACGGTCCGCGGGAGTGATGTAGAGACCGCGAGTGACGATCGGGAGGTGGCTGTACTTTTGACAGGCCTCGCCAACAGTGGGAGTGTAAACAAAGGGAAGGATCTCTTGAGCGTTGTTAATTAGGAGGCTGTAAAACAGCTGTTCATCCTTCTCTCTCAAGCTGCGGAGATATGTGTATCGATCGAGATCTGAGTGGCACTGACGCAGGCTTTCAAGCGCCGCGTGTTCAGCGCGTATGGCAGATCGGAGCTGCACTGGCATGTCCTTCGTCTTGAGCAGACCTTCCAGCGTGAGGTTCTGCACTAGCTTGCCATGCGGTCCTTGCGGCATCGTGTTGGTGAGTTCGGAGCTTCAACGTAGTCAATCAGTACGGTGGAAAATTACCTAGCGAAGGACCCAACCACTAGTGTCCCTGAACCGAATGAGGATTGAAATGAAAGCGTAACCCGAATTTACTTGCAGAAAATATTTGGGGGAAAAGTGCCTAGATATGCGGGTTCAACAAACCACGTGGTGTGCTTGTCAGGGATGGCGGGAAGGAGAATCTGTTTCCTCCAGCAGTGCATCACCATGTTCCCGTGACTGCTTTGAATCTGCCCATCACCAATTCCCAGCCTGACCACTCCCAACACAGCTGCTTCCATCATCCTTGCAGTGAGGATGAAATGTGGAGGCTCGCGTCGGATGTCCGAACGGATAGGATGGAATGGAATCTGATGACGAACCAGAGGCTGTCATAGTCACCGACTTCGCCATCTGCGCTGTCGACATCCACGGCTGGTAACTGTCACCTTCTGTAGTAAGCGCATCTCTACCGTTAACAAACACAGATTCCATTGTACGTGAACCACCGAGCACTACACCCCATTGGTAGAAATACACTGTTACATAGCCATTCAATTTTGCTTCGGAGGTCGTCCGTGGACACGTCGATGGCAGGAAGTCAACCGTGGAGCCTGTCAGCGTTCTGGCGGAAAGCAGGATAGGTGCGCCTTCGAAGCACGCGCTCCGCCAGTGGTGTGGTCCACTGACACGTGCCATTTCAAGTTCTTAGTTGGCATGGACCACAGCAACTGTTTTAGGCAAACATACACCACAAGATTATGTTGGTGCGGTTCAGCTCACCCACCTCACTAAATCGGTTGGTGCGTGTGTAAGTTACACTTATAGGCTTTATCACGTCATTTAACAAAAAAAAAGACGGAGAGAAGCATAGCCATGCCCAAATTCTAGTGGGTAGCATGCAAAATAGCATGGGCATGGGAGGACCTCTCAACGGTGGCATATGCACCAGGTATATCATTCCCCGGCACTTGACCATAACCCCTTCATCTCATCTATACAACCATGCTCCTCTGCCCAAATGTATCCTTCCCCCTACTCAAAGAGCTGTCAATTCTGCCAGCCCCAACTTACCATCAATCAACACATTTGTGTTTTTCCTGTACAGTGACAATGACCTTGCCACATAGCACTGTACTTCCAATGATGAACGCTGGCAAGATGGCAAAGGCCGCCATGTGCTGCTTGTGAAGCGCCCCATGTACAACCCACTCTCGGTTCACAGCCCTCATGAAAGAAGAGCTGAAGGGCGAAAATGGCTGAACACGATGAATACGAGCGGGCTCTGGAAAAGCCCAAGCCAGGGCATGAAGCGCCCATACTGCTCGGGCAAGAGCCACAAACTTCTCCGAGGAGATGCCATTGCCACAGAATGTTGCGTCCACCCGACCATCACCATCATTATTTCCACTGTCGCACCTGTTGGCAACATGGCAAGCCTCTTCACTACCTGTGGTGTCCGTTGCCCATGTTGTTCCGCTTAGCGGAGAGTCTCTGTCACTACTGTCCTCCATGCTGCAACTGTCATTGCTGCTGCTGCTGCTACTGCGGGTGGAACTGCTGCCAGCGCTATCACTCCTGGATAACCCGGCATCCTGCTTGCAAGGCAACGGCGAGATAGCAAGCATTGCTCCCACCAGAACATCAGCAACCCTCTCGGCCTTCCTCTCACAGAAACTCACGAACTTAGGCTCCCTCAGAGGATTCATGGGCCCTCGCCTCCAGCGCTGCACCAGGAACTTGTCATAGTTGCGTGCACACCTCTCGCTGTCAGATGCGGACTCGCAGTATGCTGCTCTTTGAAACCTGTCGCACTCGAAGTCCTCAAACATGACTTCGCTCACACAGGCGGCCAACACGTCTAGCGGCTGTGGGACAAAGCCAGACCCTGTACAAGACTCATCACAGCTCCCAACTGCAGCCGCCGCACCATCTGCACTAGAAACAGTAGCACAAGGGGGTTGGCCGTGTGTTTCCGTGGGATCAGCAGCTAAGCTCTTCTTTGCCTTTCTCTTCTCCTTCCAGCCTTGCCAGCTCACCATCCCATTGAGAAGCTGTTGTGCCAGAGCCTGCATGTCCACCTTCATCTGCCCTGCAATGTCGGAACAGTAACCCCCCAGCCGTTCCTCCACACACTGCACTTGAGCTTCCATCTGCTGCAGTAGCTCCCTCCGCTTCCACTGCTGACCGTTCCGTTGTTCCCCCAACATCTCTTCTGCACCATACATGCTGTCCCACTCGTACCCATCCCCTGCATGTGTTTCTGAGTCCTGCCAAACGTTGCTGTGGTCGGAGCATGTAAGCTTCCGTCGCTCCCTCATGCTCTGCCCTGTCGGCCACCACTCCCTCTGCCTGTCTCTTGCCCGTGCACTTTCCATCCAGTCCCAGCTCTTCTCGTCTGAAAGCATCATGCGTTCTGTGCAGTCAACAGATTCCGCCTCATTCCCAAGCACCTGCACAAACTCTCTGAACCGAACCTTCCTATCAGTAAGAGCACTGGCAGGCTCTTCACACGCGGGACTCACTTCAGGACCATCGTTAACTCCCACCCCTGGTGCTTCACAGGACCCCGACAACGTGCTGCTGCCATGCGCACCAGCATCCAAGCTCACCGCTGCATGTGCACTGACACCACCAGCATGGTCCACATCCTTGCAGGCATGGTCCTCCTCCTCCCTATCCACTCTGCTGCTAGCTGACTCTAGTGAGCAACAGGCATCCGATGGTGCATCTGCTGCAGCAGAGGTAGCAGAGGTAACCTCCTTTTCTTCTTCTTCACCACCATCACAGCTGCTACCATCGTCATAGTCATCATCACAGTCAAGGATATCCACATGCGCATCCACACGAGGCACAGCTTGGACTTTGGCCATTCCGCTGCTGAGACTCATCATCTCCATCTGCACCATCCCTGCTGTCACTCTCTTCCTCGCATCCAGAAGGCGCTCTCCCAGCACCATCACCTCTTTCTCTAACTCCGCCACTCGTGCTTGGCTCTCCTGCAATTTCTGCTGCAACCACTCCACGTTCCCTTGACCTATTGTCCACTCCTCGTCTTTGTACGTGCCAACATCAGCGCCAGCCTCTGCACTGTCCGTCTCTCGGTCCTCCATGCTGCCCCCCTCCTTGCTCTCGTTGTCATCCTCCATCCGTAGATCTTCTTCACTCGCGCGCCCTTCACATCCTGCTGCACCGGCCTCGGCCCCACGCCATCCAGTCACATCCCTGTCCTCATAATCAGTACCCACACCACCCTGCTCGCAGTCAGCCTTGTCACCCTCCGCGCTTAATGCCTCCTCTGCCGGGGACGCCTTGACACCAGATGCCTCCTCCAGCGCAGCTCGCAGCTGCTGCAGCTCCTCCGAGTGCTCTCGCATCATTCGGGCAAGCGACGCCTTAAGGGCGTCAATGGCAGCCTCGTACTCCTCCCTCTCCATGCGCATCTCCTCCCGTGATGCGGCCATCTCCGCCTTCAACGCAGAAACTTCAAGCTCCAGTTGCTCCGCTCTTTCCCGCTCGCTTGCCCATCTAGGTTCCGTACTGTCCGCGCAGACGGTTTCAACAGCGAAAGGGTCGGTGGCGTGGAGTGATGTTGTGCGACGAGATGGTGAGAGCGGTGGTGATGCTGATTCCGTTGCGGAAACTGGGGATAGTAGGCATGAAGGTGAGTAGGAAGATGGCGAAAAGGATGATGACAATGGTGCAGACGCCACAGACAGAGGAAACGCTTGCCAGGACCCACTCATTGATGATGTAGATGTCACTATCTCACTCCCCTCGTCCAAACGGTATTGTTCACTGGAGCTCTCGGCATGTGGATCAGACGATGGGTCAGTCAATAACAGCCCCGATATGTCAACTCCTGGCTCTGCGGTCGGACATGTGATGGTAGCAGGTAAGGGAGAGAATTTCGATGACCAGAACGATGAGAAGGACGCCCGAGGCGGTACTGAGACCTGCAGGTCGGTACGCTTCTTGCTTGCTGCCGTACACTCAGGCAGCACGGCATGTGATGGGGTCAGAGAGGACGCCTTGAGAACTGGAGCTGCTAGAAGGGATATGTCTGGAAGCACCTGCTTCCGTGCCTGGCCGCCCCTTACGGGCTTGAACGGGGACATGGTGTGTAAGGCCTAACACCAATTTTCCATTCTAGGGCAACAGACTGTTCCGCGATTGACGCTCACGCCGTAGCTGACGCTGAACGCACGGCGGATGCGGATTCATTACTGATGCTTACTGGAGATCATGCCTGCCTGACAACCAAAGCTGTACAATAATTCACCCGTGTGGAGCTGCCTAGGAGCCCTGGAAACGAGGAAAGCGACTACGAAAAGGATGGCCCGATATTAGGAAGCGTGTTGAATCGGGCATTCCTCGCTAAATTTTCGCCCGGGAAAAAAATGGCCAGCCCAGAGTGGGGCGTTCGTCGTCCCTGGAAAAGTGAGTCCCTTGGAAAGTGCATCAAGTGAATCGATCAAAAGCATGAATAGCCTTTGGAATGCCCGAAGCGATGGCCTCGTGTGAGGCTAAGGGGGCTCCGGATGATCATTACGAGATTGGCGATTCGAACCACCTGAGCTGCTTCCAGCGGACGGCTCGTGCAACCTCCCGTGTCCCCTCCCGTTACCTCAACCTCCCCGGTTTCCAGCAGCACGCCGTAGCGCATTTTGAGACTGCTGTTGCTGTGCACGCGTTCCGCCATGATTTCCAGGAAGAGCCGTTATACATGCGTGTGCGGAGCGGCAGAAGGAGCAGAGCAGAATTTGGGGAAAGGAGGGGGGTGCTTCAGTTGGAAGGAGGCTGTTGTTATGGGCGAATGTTCGATTATCCTGAATCGTACTTCCGCTGCATAAATACCCTGGAAACCTAAATGATATACAGAAACACGCAGTAGTTGCGTTTCCTTCAGTGGAATGACAATATTCTCGCTGATTATACGGAACGGAGTTGTGCCGCTTGTAATAAGTTCCTCACGCCCAATTTGAAGAAGAGGCACAGCTGGAAAGAAAATACCTCAACAGCTTGCAAGTGTCGTCTACTTTGACATGGCAATAGTGGAGGTTGTTCCGTTCCGTGTGATGGCATGGCAAGGATGATCACACCGCAGCGATCAAGCGTGCAGTCCATTGGTCAATCCACACAGCGAGAGGTGAAGTGTGACTAGATGCACGCTTCATAGACAGGCTATCCAATCAAACAGAATTTAATAAGGCATGACATAAAGCTTGCTAAGAATTATTAAGGCTCTCATTTGTAGATAGCACAACGCAGACAGAAAGATAGTATGATAATAGCATGCAAATATTTTATTTGAAATAATTATTATTTACAATTCATGCATACTATAGTATGCTATTTCCTATTGTATTGAATGGCATATGTTGAGGCATGTGAAGTTATATTAGAATATCTAAGAATATGATTAAAAAAAACATCCCATCTATTTTTTATGGCATTCAGAAACATTTCGATTTGTTTTTGCGGACAGAATGCACTGTAAAATGTAGTACACCCACAGTTTAATTTGAGACATATTGTTATTGAGAACACTGAACGAGGTTTGCGCGGGAGGATATCTAACCAGCTCGTCAGGGATGGCAACCTCTGGGGCACATCATGTCATGTAATGGCACCGCATGTGTCAGCTTCTGTCAGAAACCGCGAATTTGAAATCTCTCTCTCCAGTTTCTTTGTTGATTGAGCCCCATGCTTGGCATGGCATGTACTCAAAACTGTAGTCTCATTCATTCATGACCATCCTTCAGACGTTCCTGTCTAATCTCTCTAGTTTTTGCCTTCCCCCCTGCCTGACTTTCCGTTTGCCTTTCGCCTGTCCGAGTTATCATCGACTGTTGGGAGCACGCCAATGGACACTAACCCTGTTGGTCGCAGAATGCCGTTATCCAAGACCGACGGTAATGCTAGAAAGGCTGCCTTATTGGAACTCGTCAACAAAAGGAGGGAGAAAGCGGGAAAGCAACTTGCTGAGAATGTGGCCTATAGTAGGTCAAAAGTTACCTATGAGGCTGATTCTGACGAGGACGGCCCAGAAGAGTCATCTCAAGGCTCACAGTCTTCTGGAGACTCAAGGGAGGACGTGACCGAAGACACAGGAGATTCAAATCTCCTGATTGAAGGGCTGACATCATTGAAGCTAGGCAAGGACAAAGCTCGTTCGTCTAACTCATCCGGGAGTGCCGCAGCTGCATCGACAATTTCAAAGAGAGCTGCATCAAGAGGCGAGAGTGAAAGCACCAGTGGATTCAAAAGTGCATCGCAGTCTTTTGATGCTTCGAAGGGACAAGAAGAAGATGAAGTGGAATCTGACTATTCTGAGATTGCCTCTGTACCTGTTGAACACCAAACAAGCTCGGCTGATCTAATCCTTGGTGGCGGAAAGTTTGTTGTTTCTGGAAGAATCGCACGAGGATTGTACGAACACCAGCAGGAAGGCATAGAGTGGATGTGGGGTCTGCATGAGATGAAGCGAGGAGGAATTCTTGGTGACGACATGGGCCTGGGAAAGACCCGACAGGTACATCGTGGTTGTTATCAGTTTTCAACTGGTTTTTCTTTTTTGCTGTTTTTCTTGTACTAACGGTTGTTGTCAACGCTCGTGCAGATTGCCACCTTCATTGCTGGACTGTTGGAGGCCAAGCTTGCTTCGCAATTTTTACTCGTGGTCCCCGGTACACTGTTGCCTCAATGGAAACTGGAATTCTCGTCTGTCGGCATCAGCCACTGCAAAGAGTAAGTCACCCCGTGCAATCTACTTTGTAGCAGTATAATTTCAGTGACTGAACGACCTCTCTGCTGCAGGTTCACGTCATCTATTTCCGTGCGGGAGAGGCCAGTTTTCCTGGAATCGTTTCTGGAGGTGAGATATTTTGCAGGCTTTTTATCAAAATGTTTGTTCACGTCGGTACTGACGATCTACCCATGCGTTGCAGAGAGGCGGCGTTATGCTCACAACCTACGAGATGGTCCAAAATATTCCGCCACAATGTCTGACTTGGGACTACCTGATCCTTGACGAGGTAGGTTTCCTGTTTTCTCTCGCTCTTGCATTCGATGTCAGTATAATTAATGAAAACAACACCGCTACTTCTTCAGGGTCATCTTGCCAAGAACCCAAGCACGAAGCGTTTCCAAGTGCTGAAAGCATTAAGATTTCACCACTGCCTCATTATGACGGGAACTCCCATCCAAAATGAGCTCAAGGTCAGTATCAGATCTTGTCAAACACTTGGTTGTTCCAGTTTGTTGCGCAAAACTGAAGTTCGGGCGTTTGCTGCAGGAGTTGTGGGCGCTTTTTGATTTGTGCTGCTGTGGCTTACTGGGAGATTACAAAGAGTAAGTTTAATTTCCGTATGTTTCTTCCTGCTGTTTCACTGAGGTTTGGGTCTTAACAAATGAGATATCCGTGTCTTTGGTGTGTTTAAGGTTTCGAGCCCAGTACGAAAAGCGCATCCTGGATGGTAGCCAGTCCAACTCATCGGGACACCAGAAGCGATGTGCGAATGAAGCCAGTGCTGTAAGTTTTGAATTGAGCATTTTGCTCCGTTACCTGATGTGCTTAGTCTGATCCCGTGCGCTCGCGTTTTCAGGCTCTTCGTGAGAAGATCAGACCATACTTTTTGAGGCGCATGAAGAAGGAAATATTTCCAAGCCTTCTTGCAGAGGAGAACCCATCCGCTAGGCGTCATGGTTCTGCTCTTCCCAGGCTGCCACAGAAGCATGACCTGATTGTCTGGTTGAAGCTCACGAACCGTCAGGTAAAGCGGACTTATCTGGCATGTTACATTAAATTTTACGTCTGGCAACGCGCTCACCCATCTTGCTTTCTGCATGGCAGATTCATATGTACGAGACCTTTCTAATGTCAGACGCTGTCCGAAACGTTCTGAACAAGACCTCGTCGCCATTGAATGCGATCACTGTAAGGACAGCATCCAGATTTACATTATGTAACCCAGTCTGCAGCATGCTGATGATTCGTGGTGATTTTTTGTTGCAGGTGCTGAAGAAGATATGTGATCATCCTTGCCTTCTCTCGGAGGCTGCTCTGGAAGAAGTAAAGGAAAGCATCGAGCGTGAAAGCTCTCAGAATGGAGAGGCTATTTCTGCCGCTGTGCAACAGTTCCTTGACGATCCAAGCATCATGGCTGACCCTGGTGCCTCGTGCAAGATTAGGATGTTCAAAGAGCTTGTTGTGAGTCCTCTACCCTCCACCTCTGCAGTTATCACTTGCCATGCTTTTCTATCTTAACGCTTTGCTTCATATCTTTCAGGTCTCACTGGTCAATGACGGACATCGAGTTCTAGTCTTCTCGCAGACAAAGATATTGCTGAACATGGCGGAGGTAAGGATGCATCTTGTGCATTTCTTGCTTAATCCCTGTAAGGTTTTCATGGTCCATATGGCCTAAATTCGCTGTCCCACTTACTTGTTCGCATTCCTTCCCAGAGTACCATGCGTAAGCTGCGCATTGGTTATGTCCGGATTGATGGCGATACGAAGCCTGACATGCGAGAACGTCGGGTTCAGGTATTTTTGAAGCCACTATTAAATTATTGGTGCCCTTGGCAGTTTGCTTTACTAAATGGTTGTTTTTTGGCAGGAGTTCCAACTTGGAGAAATTCCTGTCTTCATGCTGACCACGAAGGTTGGTGGCCTGGGACTCACACTTCATGCTGCTGATTGTGTGATCATCATGGACCCCGCTTGGAATCCGAGGTAAGTGTCTCTGCGCTGTGTTCTCTGATTTTATGGAAGAAAGACTAAGTGATGATTATTCTCCTTGCAGCGTGGACAATCAAAGTGTTGACCGAGCCTATCGTCTTGGCCAAGCAAGGGATGTGGTGGTGTATCGCCTCATTACTGCCGGAACCGTGGAGGAGAAAATCTACCGAAAGCAGGTATGGATGCTAGCCTTTTCTCTTCTTGTTACTTTATTACAAACCTACTCTTCATTATGTTGTGCACTGGCAATGCAGGTGTTTAAGGATGGGCTTATGCGGTCAGCAACATCTGACAAAAACAATCTTCGGTACTTCACTAACTCTGTGAGTCTCTTCGGAACTTGTTATTGTGTACGTCATCGTCTATGTGTCAACTGACAATCTCTTTTCTGTTTCTATCTTCCAGGAACTGGCAGACATGTTTAAAATGCCAGATAACGGCTTTGGCTTCTCAGAAACCCAGCAAAGGATGGAGGATCTTCACAGGGATCAGATAAAATTGTAAGCATGAACGACAAGGTGCTTTATCTGTTCTCCATAGTGACCCTTATTAACATGGGTTTTTCTTTTCTTTTCAGGAAAAAGGACATGGTTCATCATTTGGACTTCATAAAGAAGCAGAAAGTTGTTGTTGGTATTTCTCACCATGACCTCTTGTTCTCAACGGAGGAGCCAGAACTGCTGGCAGGGAGCCCCACTCTCCCGGAAGCAACAGCTATTCAGAGGCAAGTGACTGATCCATGACTTGTGAATCTTGTAACCTCTGCATTTCGTAGCATCTGTGCCTACATCCTGATATTTTTCTTTGTCGTTTGCACAGGCGTCCTTCAGGGGGCAACTCTGCCGCACGGGGCTCCAGACAGCATGTCGCACCTGGTGGAGGTCAATGGAGGGGCGGAACAGGACATGCGTAAGAATCCCTCTTTTATTTTATTTTTACTGTAAAAACCACTCTGGCATCTTTAACTCTGGCATTCGCTTGTTAAACTGATGTTCACTGGCTGTTTCTGTCTCCTGCAGCCCTGGGGGGGTTCTGGCTGCAGCAGGTGTGGTTGTTCCAGACAGCTACCAGGTGAACCGAGAGGCTGAGCAGCATCGCATGGCCCAAGCTCATGTGGTTAACCTGTCTGAGAAGCTTGCAAGGCTGAAGAAGATGCTCGACAACCCGGTAAGCTTTCCTCGTTTTTTTGCTCGGCATCTCTTTCAGTTTTGTCAAACTTATCGCCCTTATGGCCTCTGTGTTTTGCAGAATATTACCCTGAAGGATGGTGGCGAGAACTTGCGGAGGCACGCTGAAGAATTGACTGAAGAGCTGGAAAGGGCTAAGGCACATGCAGACAAGCTGAAGCTGAAGCACATGAGCGTGGTGGATGAGAGTCAAGCTGTATTAGCAGTTGGTGCTGAAGGTGGCAAGGATCAGTTTGCGTCAGAGCTTTCAAGTTTGGGATTGCAAGGCTGAGAAGCTTCCAAGGGTGAAGATGCTCGATTTCCAGCCTTTGCATGGTTACCAGTCCTGGTGCAGAGTCTTGCACTAGGGGATTCGCCTCTTGGTTGTGACCTTTTTTGGTTCGCTGTGAAGGATGTAGTTAGGGCTTTTCAACATTCAAGACACCTACTTTAGCTGTTGGAACTTGCAGTTGCACCATGATTCATGTACGGTATCTCTTAAACGCCACGCCACACCATGACTTCAGAACAAAAACACTACCACCACATCCTGCGGACAAGCCCTATCATGTACTCTACCACATCCTGCGGACAAACCCTATCATGTACTGGTATATGCTATGAGCTTGCGAAGAGTATGCTTTCTTCTCTTGCCCATGGTTAGCTGCCGACGGAACATGTCCGTTGCACTGGCATAGTAGCATGGACGTACCCATGCATTACCTGCCTGGCTTGCCGTACTTACGACTTTGTGCAATGGCATGGACTAATTGAGAGAGCAGGGAGGCTCGGACGAGCTGTAGTGGGGGTAGGTGCTGAACGCAAGATGGGGGGAGGGAGTGGGGAGTGTCAATGTATGCTTATACAGTTTGAAGGTACATTGTTCAGCTAGGTTGGGTTGTATTGTATAGGTTACAGGTTTCTACAGTGCTTGGATGCCCTTCTTCACTTCTATCAGGGAGTGCCAATGTCACCCTTCTTACCCGTGTGGCTCATGATGCCAATGTGATTTGAGCGGACGCTGCCTCCTGCGACCCCGTTTTGCAAGTGGCTGGATAATCCTCATCTGGGTTTTCCGCCAGGCGCTTCTTTAGGTCGTTGTGGGTGACCATTGCTACGGGAGCTGCCACCGTTACGTTGCCGCCCTTTGCACCTCTTCTTCCCTCCCGCCTTCTCCCCCCCCCCACACTTGACTCCGTGCCCTCCTGTTGCCTTGCACTATGTGTATCCGTGAGTACATGGCGTTGGCGTGTCATCTGCACCCCCCAGTGTGTCCCTTAGCCATGTCAAACCATATCTGTGCTAGTTGTGTGTAGGCTATAGTGGGGTAGCCAATATGGGGTACAACCCAATATTAGGTCCGTAGGACCATTTTGTTTCTTCCGGGCCCACCATACTTAGCGACCGATTGCGGTTACCGGGTTACCCCACTACCCTGCGTCGCGCTGCCCCGCGCACGCCCTGCCCTGCCCCGCGTCGCGCTGCTCTGCGCACGCCCTGCCTTGCCCCGCGTCGCGCTGCCTAGCGCACGCCCTGCCCTGCCCTGCCTCGCGTCACCCTGCGCCAGCGCCCGGCCCTGCGCCTGCTGTCAAACTATATGCCTTTGTCATAATAAAATGTAGGCTTTAGTGGGGTAGCTAATGTAGGGTATAGGTTTTGTTACTTGTACCCAACTTTCTCGATAGTGCAACCACCTTTTCCTTCCCTTACTCTCGACATGGTATTAAGAGCAAAATAGGTCCTTAGGACCGTTTTAGCACTGTTTTTCAGGGCCCACCAACCGTTTTACGCCGGTTACCGCGTTACCCCGCCCCTTGCCTACACTGCCCTGAGTCGCGCAGCCCTCGCGCTCGCCTTTGCTGGCCCTCGTGCAGCCCGCTAGCAGCCCGCCTGCTGCCTCGTCAGCCCCGGCGTAGCTCGCTAACTGCCTCGTCAGGCCCGCGCGCCGCCCCGCAGCCCTCGTGCTGCCTTCTCCTGCCCCGCGCGCCGCTCCGCAGCCCTCGCGCTGCCTTCTACTGCCCCGCGCGCCACCTCTCCGCCCTCGCGCTGCTTGTACTGACCCGCGAGCGCGCAGCCAGCCCGCTGCCTCGTCAGCCCCGTGCGACGCCCGCACAGCCCGCCTGCTGCCTCGTCAGCCCCGCGCACTGCCCTCCCACTGCCTTAAGCAGTGCTCGTACTGCCCTCCCACTGCCTTAACAGCCCTCGTGCTGCCTTAACAGCCCTCCCACTGCCTTAACAGCCCTCGTGTTGCCTTAGTAGCCCTCGTGCTGCCTTAGTAGCCCTCGTACTGCCCGAGCAGCCCTCGTACTGCCCTTCCTCCGCCCTTGCTGCTCGCGCCCTTTGCCTGCTGCTTGCTGCCCACTGCCTTTGCCTACTGCCTTTGCCTGCAATGCGATTATGGCGACACTTAATGTTCTCGCGTTTGAGCCTGATGGTCGCCCGATAGAGTTTACCACGTGGCTAGACGATCTCCAACTGTTTCTTCTGACTGATGCCAAAGACGGCGTTTCACTGTTCGATTACGCGTCTGGCACTGCCGTTGCTCCTGCTGACGATGCTACCGCTCTCGAACGCTCACAGTGGCAGACTCGCGATGCTGCTGCACGCCTAGCTATTCGAAATCATCTGCCGATCACTGAGCGCGAGCATTTCAGCCAGCACAAAACTGCTAAGGCACTGTATGACGCTGTAGTTGCGCGCCACTCCTCCCCGGCCACTGCAACCCTAGGTCGGCTCATGCTACCCTACCTGTCCCCAGACCTGTCCTCGTTTACCACTGCTGAGGACCTCATTTCTCACCTTCGCGCTAGTGACACTCACTTTCGTGCCGCCCTTCCAGCCGAGTTCTGCGCCGAGAACCCCCCCCCCCCCCCCCCCCCCCGATGTACTTCACTTTCTATTTCCTCGTCACCCGCCTCCCTGACACTCTTAGCTTCGTCAGGGACCACTTCCTAGCCCTAGACCCTACCACTCTCACTGTCGCCGACTTCGAGAAGCACCTCCTAGCAGCAGAGAAGAACATCCTCGCTGTAGGTGCTGCTCGTGGTACTCCTCGCACTCCCCTCTTTGAGGGGTGCTCCCACTCCCCTCTTACCCCCTCCTACGCCTCCGCAGCTGCTGCTGTCGACCTCCTTGGTGCTGAGAAGGTCGCAGCTACTTCCCGCTCCTAGTGGGAAGCGCAGCGGCTCCAGGGGAGGCAGGGGTGGCGGACGTGGCGGTGGAGGGGGCGGTGGTGGAGGCGGCGGGGGAGGTGGTAGTGGTGGGGGTGGTCGTGGGGGTGGAGGTGGTGGTGGGGGCGGTGGTGGTGACGGGAGTAGTGGCGGTGGCGGCGGCGGTGGTGGCGGAAGGGGGAGTGGTGGTGGGGGCTTGGGTGAGACCAGTGATGGCCAGGGGCAGCAGCAGCAACAGTAGCAGCAGCAGCCGCAGCAGCATCAGCGCCAGACCCCCACTTCCCAGCAGCTTCTTGACTAGTATGCCGGGCGTGGGGCGTCTGGGGGTCCTGGTCGCTGCCCCTATATCATTCGCGCAGGTCCCCGTGCTGGTCGCCAGTGCACCGGCTTTCACACTGAGTACCGCTGCTTCGCTCGGCTTAGCGACGCCTGGCGCGTCAAGTTTCCTGATGCTACTGAGTTCCCCAACTGGGCAGACCTGCTTAGGCGTGATGTACCTATTCTTGCTGCCATGTATATATTGACTATTAGTGCTAAGGGTGACTGCTACTTGTGTGTGCCGCCTGACCCCGGTATAGCCCCAGGTATAGCGCCTGCAGCTCTAGGTGCTAGTGAGTCTGCTCTCCCTGGTACTGCGTCCGCACTGACCTTGCACACCTTTAGACTTGAATCTGGTGCTTCCTGCTGTTTCTTTCGCGACAGCACCACAGTCACTCCCCTCCCTGCACCTGTCCCTGTCTCATTGGCTGACCCCTCTGGGGGCCCAGTGCTTGCACGGTCTTCCACTGTGCTTCCGTGTCCGGCGGTCCCGTTTGGTGAGCTGTCTGGTCTCCACCTCCCCTCGTTCTCCACGAACTTGGTGAGCAACGCCGTCCTTCAGGATTACTGGGTTGACACCTTTACTCCTGGAGGACAGCGTGTGGCGATCTGCACGTGCTCCCGGACCGGCCGTCACCTGGCCATGTTCACACGTGCGCCTGGGTCCAATCTGTACACCCTCACCACTGCGTCGCGCTCCACCCCTTTGTCTCCTCAGCTATACGCGTCCGCTCAGGTAGCTACCCAGTGTGAGTGTCGCAGCCTGTCGCACTAGACTCTCTTGTGGCACCACCGCCTAGGTCACCCCTCCCTGCCTCGCCTTCGTGGCATGCACTCTCGCCGCCTGGTCTCTGGTCTTCCTAGGTCTCTGCCCTCCCTCCCTCCCTCGCCTGCGCCGCCCTGCATTCCTTGCGTCGAGGGGCGGCAGCGCGTCGCTCCTCACTCCTCCTCGTTCCCTCCCACAGAGGCTCCACTGCAGACTCTCCACCTGGACGTGTGGGGCCCAGCCCGCGACCGTGGACAGGGCCACGAGCGGTACTTCCTGCTGGTAGTCGACAACTACACGCGTTACAACACGGTCTTCCCCTTGCAGCGCAAGGGGGAGGTCCCTGATGTTTTGATCCCTTGGATCCGCGCTGTTCGTCTCCAGCTCCGCGAGCGGTTTCACTCGGACTTTCATGTCTTGCGTCTGCACTCCGACAGAGGTGGTGAGTTTACCTCCGACCTCTTGTGAGCCTACTGTGAGGAGCACGTCATCCGCCAGACGTTCACGCTTCCGGCCTCTCCGCAGCAGAAAGGGGTTGATGAGCGCCGCATTGGCTTAGTCATGGAGGTCGCTCGTACCTCCATGATCCATGCGGCTGCCCCCCATTTTCTGTGGTCGTTTGCGGTCCGGTACGCTGCGCATCAGCTCAACCTCTGGCCCCGTGTCTCCGTGCTGGAGACTTCGCCCACACTGCGCTGGACGGGGGAGGATGGCGATGTGTCGCGTTACCGAGTCTGGGGTGCCCGTGCCTTTGTCTGCGATAGCACTGCGGACAAGCTCTCCCCTCGCGCCATTCCCTGCGTCTTCCTTGGCTTTGTCCCTAACGTGCCTGGCTGGCAGTTTTACGACCCCGCCTCGCGCCGTGACTTTCCGTCTCAGGACGTCACCTTTGACGAGTCAGTCCCCTTTTACCGTCTCTTTCCCTACCGCATTGCCCCTCGCCCCCCCCCCCGCCGCTCTTTCTCGCTCCAGGTCCTCCCCAGGTAGACCCCTGCTCCTTCAGGTGTTTCTCTGGTAGACCCTCCCGAGCCTGCGCCTGTTGAGGTCACTGGTGGCTCAGGTCCTGCTGGGGGTGGTCCTGCTCGGGGTGCTGTCTCTGGGGGTGCTGAGCCTAGGGGTGCGGAGCCTGAGCATGAGGAGTCTGGGGGTGCTGAGCGTGGGGGTGCTGAGCCTGAGCGTGAGGAGCCTGGAGGTGCTGAGTCTGAGCGTGAGGAGGCTGGAGGTACTACGCCTAGGGGCGATACGTCTGGGGGTGCTGAGCCTGAGCGTGAGGAGCCTGGGGGTGCTGAGTCTGGGGGTGCGGCGCCTGAGGGTACTGAGACCGCTGGTGCGCGGTCTCCTTGGAGAGGCCGCCTTCGTCTGCGTGCACCTCTCTCCCCTTAGCAGCTGCACGAGTGGTACGCTAGCCGTCAGGGTCGCGCTGCTGGAGCTCGGGGCTCTGCAGCTGGGAGTGGTGTTGGTACTTTGTCTACAGGAGGTGGTGGAGTTGCTGGTTCCGGAGGTGCTCGTACTGGAGGTACTGGAGCTGTTGAGGCTGGCAGTACTGACTCTGGGGGTGCCGCTGCTGGAGACGCTGAGGCTGGAGACCCTGGGGCTGAAGGTGCCGGTTCTGGGAGTGCTGCTGCTAGTGACGCTGGTACGGGAGGTGCTGGCGCTGGAGGTTATGGAGCTGCTGGTGACGCTGGTACTGGAGGTGCTGGAGCTGGAGGTTCTGGAGTTGTTGGAGGCGCTGGAGCTGCTGGTAGTGCGGGAACTGCTGGTGCTGGTGGCGCTGCGCAGCCGCGACTGTTCTTTGCTCCACCGTCTCAGTCGTCTCTGCCACCGCCTGACTCCGTGCTTCGCCAGGTTCTTAGCCACCCGTCGTCTACTAGTCTTCCGTTACAGCCTGGCTCACCACTGCCTGCTCCCTCTCCTTACACTGAGCAGCCAGGAGGTCTTGCTGAGCGTCGTGAGCCTGCGTGGCGTCCTGTCTCGCCTGTTCGCACTGTCCGCACTGGTCGTTCTAGTAGGCGTGTTCCTCGTCTGCGTCCGCCGGCTGTTCCCGGCACACACCTCATGGCTCTACATCCTTCCTCTAATCCGCAGCGTGTTCCTCTGTCGTCTCCTCCTGCGTCTTCTTTGCCTGTCTTTGCTGACCCTGAGTCTGACCGGTTTTGTGCTGAGCACCCTACTGTCACGCGTCTGCTACCCACTGTTGTCATTGACCCGTCGTTTGAGTCTGGTGCTGCGTCTGCCTTCGTCGCTGAGCTTGTTGACTCTGTTGCTTCCTGTCGTCTAGACTACCCCGCTAGTCTTGTCACTGAGTCTGAGTCTGTCTGTCCTCCGTCCGTCGAGGGTGAGTGTGCTCTTGGCACGGACGTCCTTGAGGACAGGCAGGAGGACCTTGAGTGTCTTGCAGCCGCTGCGCCTCATCTCGTGGCCATGCTCCTTGCCCCTGAGGGAGACTCGGATGCTCCAGACATCCCGACCCCGCGCTCTTACGCTAAGGCGATCGCGGGTGAGTACTCCTCTCAGTGGAAGACAGCCATGGATGCAGAGATGGCATCCTGGAAGTCCACAGGCACCTACGTCGATGAGGTTCCCCCTCCTGGGGCGAACATCGTCGATGGCATGTGAATTTTCAGGGTGAAGCGGCCGCCGGGTTCTCCGCCTGTCTTCAAGGCTCGTTACGTTGCTCGATGCTTTAGTCAGCGGGAGGGAGTTGACTTCTTCCAGACCTTCTCCCCCACCTCGAAGATGACCACTCTTCGGGTGCTGCTGCACGTTGCCGCTCAGCATGACTAAGAGCTTCACTCTCTTGACTTCAGCACAGCCTTCCTACAGGGCAGCCTGCACGAGGAGATCTGGCTGCGCCGCCCACCTGGCTTCACTGGGTCGTTCCCTCCTGGTACCCAGTGGAGCCTCCGACGGCTAGTCTACGGTCTCCGCCAGGCGCCACGTGAGTGGCACGACACACTGAGGACGACACTTGCGGCTCTTGGGTTTGCTCCGTCGACTGCTGACCCGTCGCTATTTCTGCGCACCGACACTTCACTGCCGCCGTTCTACATTCTCGTGTACGTCGACGACTTGGTCTTTGCCACTGCTGACACTGAGGCTCTCGCCCTGGTGAAGTCGGAGCTGCAGAAGAGACACACGTGCACAGACCTGGGTGAGCTGCGCAGCTACCTTGGCTTGCAGATCACCCGGGACAGAGCACGCCGCACCATCACACTGACTCAGTCACACATGGTGCAGCAGGTCCTTCAGCGCATCGGCTTCACCTGGTCCTCAGCACAGGCCACTCCTCTGGCTACAGGTCACTCGCTCTCAGCTCCACCTTCGGACGAGTCCGTAGAGCCGAGTGGTCCTTACCCAGAGCTAGTGGGCAGCATCATGTACCTGATGACCTACACTCGTCCTGATCTTGCGTACCCTCTTGGCCTTCTGGCTCGCTACGTGGCTCCTGGTCGGCACCGAAAGGTGCACATGGATGCTGCTAAGAGGGTAATACGCTACTTGTGCAGTACATCGGGCATGGGGTTCGTGCTTGGAGGACGGGGTGACGTTGTCCTCACTGGTCACTCAGACGCTTCTTGGGTTGACGACCTGGCCACGCAGCGGTCGTCATAGGGTTACACCTTCAGTATTGGCTCTGGTTCAGTTTCTTGGCGGTCTACATGCTCGTCTTCTGTTCTCAGCTCCAGTTGTGAGGCTGAGATCTACGCCACAGCCATGGGCACAGAAGTTACGCTGGCTCACCTACCTGCTGACCGACCTGGGAGAGCGGCCTCGTTCTCCTCCAGTTCTGTACGTAGACAACAAGGCCGCCATTGCCTTGTGTTAGGAGCACAGACTGGAGCACAGAACGAAGCACATCGCTCTGCGTTACTTCCTTGCTCGAGAGTTGCAGCAGCGTGGTCAGCTTCGTCTTGCTCACGTGGCCACTCGAGCCAACACTGCTAATACATTCACCAAGGCACTTCCGTCTGGTGATCATCAGCGTTTCTGCACTTTGTTAGGCCTTGTGCCCACGTTTTCCTCACTTGATGTAGACTTTGCTTGTACTGTGATCTACATATATATACCTGCATGCTTACTCTTGCTAGGTAGTGATCACTGTACTGCTGTTGTTGCATATATACCTCTGCATGTGAACTGGCCTTGTGGCCCTCTGCTTGTGCTCGGTGTGTGTGGTGACGTTGTGATCCACCCCGAGCTTGCTTTGCTTTTCTTGACAGGTTTTGTGACCCCTTGTTCTCCCCCACTTTGCCTATGGGGGTGTGTCAAACTATATACCTTTGTCATAATAATATGTAGGCTTTAGTGGGGTAGCTAATGTAGGGTATAGGTTTTGTTACTTGTACCCAACTTTCTCGATAGTGCAACCACCTTTTCCTTCCCTTACTCTCGACACCTGTGCTCTGCCCTACGCCCGCACTGCTGCCCTGCGCGTCGCGCCCTACGGCAGCCCGCGCGTCGCGCCCTACGGCAGCCCGCGAGTCGCGCGCTGTTGCCCCGCGCGTGGTGCTCTGCTGCAACCCGCGCGTCGCGCCTTGCTGCCCCGCGCGTCGCGCCCTATGGCAGCCTGCGAGTTGCGCACTGCTGCCCTGCGCGTCGCGCGCTGCTGCCCCGCGCGTCGCGCTCTACTGCAGCCCGCGCGTCTCGCCCTGCTGCCCTGCGCGTCGCGCCCAGCTACAGCACACGCGTCGCGACCTGCTGCCCTGCACAGCGCGCGCCCTGCTGCCCGCGCCGCCCAGCGACCCGAACCGGGCCGCCCTATCCGACCCGATCCGCCCTGCTGCTCGTGCTACTGCTGCTGCTGGTGGAGGCTAGGAGTGCTGGAGGTGATGCAGCCTAGCTTCACCGAGCCGCTCTGCTGCTCTTACTGCTGCTGCTACTCCTCGTGCTACTGCCTTCACTCCGTACTGCCCTAGAGGTCGCGCTCCTCCTAGCTTGCCCGCCATGACTTCACTCTATAGGAGCGGTGGGAGTGGTGATGGCGGTGGTGGCAGTAGTGGGAGTGGTGGCGGCCGTAGTAGCAGTCACTGTGGCGCTGTTTGGTGCGGAGTTTTTGGCGGTGGCCAGATGCAGCTACGGCGGGGTCTGACCCTTACGTTTCAGCAGCTTCGTGAGTGGCTTTGCCAGCGTGGGACGTCTCTGAGTCCTGGTCGCTGCCCGTACGTCATTCGCACAGGTTATCGAGCTGGTCAGACCTGTGGGACACCTGGTCACGCACAGTCCCGTTGCTTCGCCTATTTGAGTGACGCCTGGCACGCAGAGTTTGGCAACGAGGCTTAGACCCCCCACTGGCTTGAGCTGCTTAGGTTGGGCGTTGATGTCTTTGCTTTGGACTATGACGCCATCCTTACTGCTATGTATGCTTTGCCTGGTGGTGCTGAGAGTGACTGTTACCTGTGTGTGCAGTATGACCCCGGTATAGAGGTTGCTGCTCTAGGTGCTAGTGAGGCTGCTGCCTTAGGTGCTAGCGAGTCTGCTCTCTCAGGTACTGCGCCTGCTGAGGCCTTGCACACTTTCACGCTTGACTTAGGTGCTTCCTGCTGTTTCTTTTCGATAATACCGCACTCACGCCACTTCTTGCACCTGTTGCAGTGTCTCTGGCTGACCCCTCAGGGGGCCCAATTCTTGCACGGTCCACCACTATGCTTCCGTGCCCGGCAGTTCCGTCTGGCTCACAGTCGGGTCTTCACCTCCCTTCGTTCTCGACGGACTTGGTGAGCAACACCGTCCTCCAGGATCATTGGGTTGACACCTTTACCCCTGGAGGGTAGCGTGTGGCGATCTGTACGTGCTCCAGGACTGGCCGTCACCTGGCCACGTTCACCCGTCGGCCAGGGTCGAGTCTTTACACACTGACGACTATGTCTCCTCAGGTAGCTTCTGTCGGTCAAGTGTCTGCGTCAGGTCAAGCAGCCTCCCCTTGTGAGTGTCGCTCCCTGTCGCACCAGACTCTTCTCTGGCACCACCGCCTGGGTCACCCCTCCTTGCAACGTCTCCGTGGCATGCAAAGTCGTCTTCTTGTGTCTGGTCTTCCCAGGTCTCTCCCTCCCCTCCCTGCCTCACCTGCGCCGCCCTGCCTTCCTTGTGTCGAGGGGCGGCAGCGCGCCGCTCCTCACTCCTCCTCGTTTCCCCCGACAAAGGCTCCTCTTCAGACCCTCCACCTGGACGTGTGGGGCCCAGCCCGCGTTCGTGGTCAGGATGGTGAGCGGTACTTTCTGCTGGTTGTCGACGACTACTCGCGTTACACCACGGTCTTCCCCTTGCGCACCAAGGGTGAGGTCCCTGCTGTCCTGATCTCTTAGTTCCGAGCAGTTCGTCTCCAGCTCCGCCGCAGGTTCCGCCAGGACCTTCCTGTCTTGCTTCTGCACTCTGACATAGGTGGTGAGTTCACCTCCGACCTCTTGCGGGCCTTCTGTCAAGGGTGGGGCATCGAGCAGTCGTTCACGCTTCCGGGCTCACCGCAGCAAAATGGGGTTGCTGAGCGCTGCATTGGCTTGGTGATGGAGGTCGCTCGTACCTCCTTGATCCATGCAGCGGCTCCCCAATTTCTGTGGCCGTTTGCGGTCCGGTACGCCGCGCAGCAGCTCAACCTCTGGCCCCGTGTCTCCATGCCGGAGACCTCGCCCACACTGCGTTGGACGGGGGAGGTTGGCGATGCGTCGCGCTTCCGGGTTTGGGGTGCTCGTGCCCATGTCCGCGATACGTCCGCGGAAAAGCTCTCCTCCCGCACCATTCCCCGTGTCTTCCTTGGCTTTGTCCCTGACGCGCCTGGCTGGCAGTTCTACCACACCACCTCACGCCGAGTCCCGCCCTCTCAGGACGTCACCTTTGACGAGTCAGTTCCTTTCTACCGTCTCTTCCCCTACCGCACTACCCCTCTCCCTCCCCCGCCGCTTTTTCTCGCTCCAGCTCCCCCTCCGGTAGAACCTCTCCCCCCTCAGGGTCCTGCTCCTTCAGGTGTGTCTCAGGTAGACCTGCTCCCCTTGGCTGAGCCTGTAGAGGTCACTAGTGACTCAGGTGCTGCTTCGGGAGATGCTGCTGGAGGTGCTACGTCTGGGGGGTGCTGAGCCTGTGCGTGAGGTGCTCGAGGGTGCGGTGCCTGGGGGGTGCTGAGTCTGCTGGCGTTCCTCCGGGTCTCGTTTCCCAACGTGGGCCTCTCTCACCACAGCAGGCACGAGAGTGGCTTGCGTCGCGTACCCGCCTGAGGAGTCGTGCTACTGGAGCTGCTTGTCGTGGAGGCACTAGGAGTACTGGTGTCTCTGGTTCTAGAGGTGCTCGTACTGGAGGTACTGGAGCTGCCGGGCCTAGTACTACTCCTGGAGCTGGAGGTGTCGGTTCTGGGGGTGCTACTGCTGGAGGTACTGGGGTTGGAGGCCGTGGAGCTGGTGCTGTCGACCCTGGAGCTGGAGGTGCCGGTTCTTGGGGTGCTGCTGCTAGAGGTACTGGGGCTGGAGGCCCTGGAGCTGGTGCTGTCGACCCCAGAGCTGGAGGTGCCGGTTCTGGGGGTGCAGCTGCTGGAGGTACTAGGGCTAGAGGCCCTGGAGCTGGTGCTGTCGACCCCAGAGCTGGAGGTGCCGGTTCTGGGGGTGCTGACGCTGGAGGAGCAGGAGCTAGAGGCCCTGGAGCTAGTACTGTCGACACTAGAGTTGGGGACCCTGGGGCTGGAGGTGCCGGTTCCGGGGGTGCTGACGCTGGAGGAGCAGGAGCTAGAGGCCCTGGAGCTAGTACTGTCGACACTAGAGTTGGGGACCCTGGGGCTGGAGGTGCCGGTTCTGGGGGTGCTGCTGCTGGTGGCACTGGAGCTGGAGGTGCTGCTGCTGGAGGCGCTGGAGCTGGAGACGCTGCTGCTGGAGGCGCTGGAGCTGGAGGTTCTGGAGCTGCTGGAGGCGCTGGAGCTGGAGGTTCTGGAGCTGCTGGAGGCGCTGGAGCTGGGGGTTTTGGAGCTGCTGGAGGCGCTGGAGCTGGAGCATCTGGAGCTGCTAGAGGCGCTGGAGCTACTGGTGCTGGTGGCACTGCCCAGCCGCGACTGTTTTTCGCTCCGCCGTCACCGTCGTCTCTGCCGCCGCCTGACTCCGTGCTTCGCCAAGTTCTTAGCCTCCCGTCTTCTACTGGCCTCCCGTTACGGCCCGGCGCACCACTGCGTGTTCCTTCTCCTTACACTGAGCTGACAGACTCGCTTATAGAGCGTCGTGAGCTTGCGTCTCGTCCTGCCTCGCCTGTTCGCGCTCGTCGCACTGGTTGTCGTGCTCCTCGTGAGCGTTTGCCTCCTGTCCCTGGCACGCACGCTATGGCACTTCGTCCTTCCTCTGTTCCACAGCGTGTTACCCCGCCGTCTCCTCCTGCGTCCTCTCTTGCTGACGGACCCGACCCTAAGTCCGACCTGGTTCGTGATGCTCACCCTACTGTCACGCGTCAGCTTGCACCTGTTGTCACTGACCCGTCGTTTGAGTCTACTGCTGCGTCTGCCTTAAACTCTGAGCTTGTTGACTTTGCTGCTGCCTGTCGTCTAGACTTCGCTGTTAGTCTTGTTGCTGAGTCTGAGTCTGTCTGTCCTCCGTCCGTCGGGGGTGAGTGTGCTCTTGGCACGGACGTCCTTGAGGACAGGCAGGAGGACTTTGAGTGTCTTGCAGCCGCTGCGTCTCATCTCGCGGCCATGCTCCAGACATCCCGACCCCGCGCTCTTACGCTGAGGCGATCGCGGGTGAGTACTCTTCTCAGTGGAAGACAGCCATGGATGTAGAGATGGCATCTTGGAAGTTCACAGGCACTTACGTCGACGCTGTTCCCTCTCCTGGGGCGAACTTAGTCGATGACATGTGGATTTTCAGGGTGAAGCGGCCGCCGGGTTCTCCGCCTATCTTCAAGGCTCCTTACGTTGCACGAGGCTTCAGTCAGTGGCAGGGAGTTGACTTCTTCCAGACCTTCTCCCCTACCCCGAAGATGACCAGTCTTTGGGTGCTGCTGCACGTTGCCGCTCAGAGTGACTACAAGCTTCACTCTCTGGACTTCAGCACAGCATTCTTACAGGGCAGTCTGCAGAAGGAGATCCGGCTGCGCCGCCCACCTGGCTTCAGTGGATCGTTCCCTCCTGGTACCCAGTGGAGCCTCCGCCGGCCAGTCTACGGTCTTCGTCAGGCACCTCATGAGTGGCAGGACACACTGAGGACGACACTTACAGACTCTTGGGCTGACCCGTCGCTGTTTCTGCGCACCGACACTTCGTTGCCGCCGTTCTACATCCTTGTGTACGTCGACGACTTGGTCTTTGCCACTGCTGACACTGAGGCTCTCGCCCTGGTGAAGTCGGAGCTGCAGAAGAGACACACGTGCACAGACATGGGTGAGCTGCGCAGCTACCTTGGCCTGCAGATCACCCGGGACAGAGCACGGCGCACCATCACACTGACTCGGTCACACATGGTGCAGCAGGTCCTTCAGCGCTTCGGCTTCACTAGGTCCTTGCCACAGTCCACTCCCCTGGCTACATGTCACTCGCTCTCAGCTCCACCTTCGGACGAGTTCGTAGAGCTGAGTGGGTCGTACCTAGAGCTAGTGGGCTGCCTCATGTACCTCATGACCTACACTCTTCCTGACCTTGCATACCCTCTTGGCCTTCTGGCACGCTACGTGGCTCCTGGTAGCCACCGAAAGGTGCACTTCGATGTTGCGAAGAGGGTACTACGCTACTTGTGCAGTACATCGGGCAAGGGGGCTCGTGCTTGGAGGGCGGAGTCCAGTTGTCTTCACTGGGCACTCAGACGCTTCTTGGGTTGACGACCTGGCTACGCAACGGTCGTCACAGGGTTACACGTTCAGCCTTGGCTCTAGCTCTGTTTCTTGGCGGTCTACACGCTCGTCTTCTGTTTTCAGCTCCAGTTGTGAGGTTGAGATCTACGTCACAGCCATGGCTGCACATGAGTTATGCTGGCTCACCTACCTGCTGACCGACTTGGAAGAGAGGCCTCGTTCTCCTCCAGTTCTGTACGTCGACAACAAGGCTGCCATTGCCTTTTGTCAGGACCACAGACTGGAGCACAGAACGAAGCACATCGCTCTGCGTTACTTCCTGCTCGAGAGTTACAGCAGCGTGGTCAGCTTCATGTTGCTTACGTGCCCACCCAGGCCAACACGGCTAATGTGTTCACCAAGGACCTTCCGGCTGGTGATGATCAGCGCTTCTGCATTGCTCTAGGCCTGGTGCCTACGTTTCCTCACTTGCTGTAGACTTTGGTTGTACAGTACTATGGCAGGTATATACAAAAAATATATATACCTGCATGTTTACTCTTTCTAGGCAGTGATCACTGCACTGTTGTTGTTGCATACTATATACCTGTGCCTGTGAACTGGCCTTGTGGCCCTCTTGCTCGTGCTCGAAGTGTGTGGTGACGTTGTGATCCACCCTGAGCTTGCTTTTCTTTTCTTGACTGGTCTTGTGACCCCTTGTTCTCCCCACTTTGCCTATGGGGGTGTGTCAAACCATATTTGTGCTAGTTGTGTGTAAGCTATAGTGGGGTAGCCTATATGGGGTACAACCCAATATTAGGGTTAGTTGTACTTGTACCCACAATTCATTGAATGCAATCATCCCTGCTTACTATCTTGACAAGCCAGCATCGCACGGACAAGCTCTTGCTGGCTGACTCCTGGCCACATGCCGTAACGAGTGATTAGCCCCTTTCATGGGGTACTAGCTCATCCTAGCTCTCTGGATCCTGAGTAGGTGTTGTACCATACCATATGTATTTTTCTGTGTGCTTTACTGGCACCTAGGTCTGGCAGAATGCATCAGGGGTTTGAGGCACCTCACTACACTGCAGGGAGCAACAGTGAATCTCAGCAATCTGACACAGCATTCCCCAATACAGGTGCCAGCCAGCAAATAACAGAAGACATGGAAACCACTATATTTAGAAAGCTTGCTTTCTTGTGTTTGCAATGGCAACGAGCTTCGTTTCAAATGGATAAGTGGCAAACAGCCAGCATATACTCATTGATGCAAGTGGCAGAGTCAAGAAAACCTAGCAACCTGCTCCTTGCAGCCGTCCACAAAAACAGACTACTATATGATCAGTAACTATCACATCCATGCAGGAATGTTGTATCATGGTCACCACAATGGTAACAGTACTGTATTGTTGACTGGGGCCGGCGCAGGACTGATTCAGCCAGACGGGATGTGGCCATGCACATGTCCAGGCCGTGCCATGCTAGGAAAGGTGTGTTTGCTTGTGTATGTGTGAAGGCAGAGAAAAAAAAGTAGGTTGGAGGAAAGAGAAGTTTAGAAAGCCTAATAATACCTCGCACACTGTGTACATGTGTGAGGTGGATGGAAAGAGTGGAATGCGGTTCGTCCAGGGATTGGGGGAAATGGCTGGGATATGGGGGAGCATGGGAATTCATGAGCTTGTCAGCTGTTGAGGTCGATGTTGCATTGTGAGACAATGTCATCATCTGCTGCCACGTATTTGGTCCAGAAGTGCCGGAATGACTTGAGTGCCGTGTCCAACCAAGGTTTCTGCACACCACATGGCACACACAGAGGGGAGGCAGACAGATGAGGCCCACACATTTGGAAGAGGCACAGGAGCACAACAGGGAGACAGGAGATTTCAAAAGAGGATAAGCTCCAGGACTAGAGAAATGGGCAAAATACAGATGAAGCCCACACATTTGCTAAGAGCTGAACTCGTCAGTTGTAGTCACGAATGGATGAGTCAATGCACTCAGTGATCGTCCTCCATTCAAGTCCCACCCACTCACCCAGTTGCCATTGTAGTGCACGACAGCAGCGCCCTGTGCATCATCTACAGACACCTCCTTGTTGTACCCCAGCCCCAGCACGTGCCAGTGCGCGTCCAGAGGCTCCGTCAGGTTGTAGAACGTCATCAGCCCGGGCGGCAATGTGCCCAACTGCCACAGTGTGCGGTTCTCGTTCTGCCGGGGGGTAAGGGAGCGCCAGAGGAATAGAAACACAGGGGTATGAGAGTGAGATTTACAATGGGAATGAGGAGTCTGAGAAAGCAATTGGGAACGAGAGCTAGAATGGGTAGGGACAGGAGAATGAGCTACAGGTCTAGAATGAATACCAGCTTGCATCAATCACCCGCAGCCACCTGCCCCTCCCACTGTCTTACTCTCCTAATCCCAACCTCCATCCCAGCCCCCTCAAACCCCTGACCTGCCAGCCCCTCACTTCTTTCCAGTTCAATCAGGAGCTCCAGCCCCGCTTCTCTCCTCTTCCCCTCCACACAACCCACCATGCGCTGGTACTTGTGGTAGACCTCAGTGAGGTCGAGGCGGCGCCACGCCTCGAGGTCAAAGACGTTCATGCCATACGCCCACCCGCACCCTTTGGGCTCAAAGTGCTCCTTGACAAAGGGGTGCGAGAAGTTGAGGTACTTGTGCAGGCGGTGGAACTCGTCCTCATCGCGGCACGTGAACACCGCGCCGTTCACATTGCCGTGCAGCGGCAGCGAGAAGAGCGGCGACAAGTCCGACTGCACGACTATGTCGTCGTCCAGGAACACCACACGGTGGAGCGTCGGGTACATCTGCAGCAGCAAAATGGCACCATGGGCAGTTGGCATTGCACGCATACATGGGTGGGCGTTGGGACGTTAGAGCATTCCACCGTTTTAATGTAATGACGTTTTTATGATTAGATGTCAAACCGTGGGGAAAGTTAAAGAGGCAGGATGTTTACAAGGATGAGAGGGATGGGACCCGTTGAAGCAAGTGACAAGTGACAGGTTTGTGCGGGTCTGATTGAAGGAGGTCAGAATGGCATCGTCGTGGGACAAAGCAGAGAGGGATAACCACCCAAACCAGCAGCCACGCATGCTGCCAAGGGGGCCAAGGTAAGGTTGGGCGGTAGGTTGAATGGAGGGTTCCGGATGGGAACTCAGTGAAACGAAGTGATGATGAAAGCATGTAGGAGGGGCACGAGGAGCTGCAATGACGAAGGGATGAGAGGAAGCACTGACCTGTGGGGCCAGGAGTGCATGTGGTTTGGTAATGGAGATGACTTTTGAGCGCTTCTAAAGTCAACCTATGATTCCATTCAAGCGCTGAAAACGTTGTTCATGTAGATTTTTAGTTCTTTCCTGTGTGTGTGTGTGTGTGTGCGCGCGCGCGCGCGCTTGCGTGCGCATGTGTGCGTGGTGGTCAAAAGAGAGCACGGACCTGTGGGAGGTAGAAGCGCAGGTGGTTGAGCATGGAGAGGTACTTGGGGTTCTTGAACTTCACTGCTGTCTTGGCCTTGCCTGCTGGGCCACAGGGCACGAGAGGCGAGAGGAGAGACGAGTGAGTGAGAGGTGAGAGAGAGGCGAGAGTGAGAGAGAGGGGACAATTGCGAGAGGAAGGTGGAGAAGAGTGGTGAAGGAATAGGGAATACGGAACACAGATGCATCTCGTGCACAGTAGTGCAACAGTCACAACGAGTCGTTAAGAGAAAGTCACGAGGGCGAACCATGGGGGCAAGGAATGCGGAAGTCATGAGGCATCCCCTGCCCTGTTCACATGTCTCCTTCTTTCGTTTCTCAAACTCGCCACACAGCCCATCTCCCATCCCCCAAACATCCCAGCTCCCATCCCCAAAACACCCACCTCGCATTTCCCCACACACCCATTTCCCATCACCCATGCAACCATCTCCCACCACCCGTCCCTTGAACCTCCCTCTCCCCTTCCCCCCGCACCTTCCTCGTGCTGCGAAAAGTAGTACGTCTTGAGCGCGGCGGCCTGCAGCTGCTGCAGCACGGGGCAGTAGGAGGCGTTGAGGAACGTGAAGTGCTCCACGGCCTTGATCTCCAGCGCCATCTTGCCCGGCGGGTGCAGCGCAAACCACGTGCGCATGGCCGGCAGGTTCATCTCGTCCGTCACCACGTGGAACACGTGCCTGCACCGCGCAGGGGGACGGGTAGGGGGGTCGCGGGGAGGTGGGGAGGTGAGGAGGCGGGGAGGCGATGAGCAGGGAGGGACGAAACACAGGGTTTTTAGAATCTTTGGAAAGCAGGTGACGCGGATAACGAGGAAGAAAAAGGAAGAGAAATTAATCAGCGAGAAACCAAGTAACATTGTGCAGAACGGGAACGGAAGAAGAGGACGGAATGGAGAGCATGAGGGGCATGGGGGAATGACACGAGTCATGGACTAACGAGGCAGAGGGACTTGCACGGGGAGGGGAGGATTGGTTGCACGGGGAAGTATGTGGGAAGCGAGTCAGGGAGAGGGGAAGCGGAGGAGCTGAGCGAAGGACGAGTAAGGCAGAAAACCAGAACGAGTCTGAGACCAGGAAGGAGGTAGTGAGCGAGTGAGGGAGGGAGGGAGACCAGGAAGGAGCAAAAGCAGAGCCGTGTCAAACTCAAACGTGTCCCCCCTCCCCCCTTCTAGAAAGGACGAACAAAACGAGGGCTTCTTACTTCTCCGGTTCCTTGGTGTTCTGAACGGTGGAGTTGATAACGACAGAGACGGCGAGCACGTTATCGGAGAAGAGCGCGTAGTGGTGCAGCGACGGGTCCTTGAACTTGTCCGCCTGCTTCTGCTCCCGCGCCTTCGTCAGCTCCTTCATCTCGTCGTCCTTGCCGTACGCCTGCACTCGCACACATATACACGCGCACACACGCATACACGCACACACGGAATCGCACACGCACACACACATACACGAACCTCAAACATCCACTCCCCACGCACACACAATGCACCATAACCGCCACCACAGGCACAGATAGATTAGACTAGAAATCGCAACACCCACATACACTCAATGCATCTATACTTCACCACACCCACACCCTCCACACTCCCAACGCTCACCAGACAGCGCTACCCAGCACCCCTCCCCATCTTTCCTTTCCCCGCCACCTCTCCTCCAAACCCCTTCCCCACATCCCCACCCCCGCGCAGCGTACCACGGCAAGGCGCAGGTTGAGGCAGTGCAGAGCCTTGGGGAGCGCCTTAGCCGCGGCGAGGTCGAGCTGGTTGCGCTCCTTGGTCAGCGACTCCACCTTCTTCTTCAGCCGGTCCAGCGTCGACAGCGTGCTCTTCCACTCCTGCGCGCGCGCGCGCAGAGCCTCCAGCAGCTTGATCAGCCCCAGCACCTTCTCCTCGCCCGCCCACGTCCGGTCGCCCTTCCACTTCTCCACCAGCGGCTCCGCGCGCTCCAGAGCCGCGCGCACGTGCTTTACCATCTGCGCGTTCTCGCGCTTTTCCGCCTCCGGCAGAATGTCGGCCACTTGTCCGACAAGGTCGCCCATGAGAGACATATAGTTCTCTTTCTTCTCCTCTGGTACGTTCTCCTTCCCGTCCCTCACCACCACCACCACCTCCGGAGCGCTAGGTTTGCGCCCGCCATCCTCTTTCTCCTTCTCTTCGCCCTCCCCATCCTTCCCCTTGCCCTCCTCCCCTGCCTGTTCCTGCTCCTGCTCCCCCTCCTCTGGTTCTGCAGGGCCTGCTTTGCGCCCGCCACGGTTATTTCTGGAACTCCTCCCTTCGCTGTTCTCCTTCGCCGCACCTCCCTCTTCCTCCCCGCCTTCCTGCTCCGCTCCTGCGCCCTCGTCTCGTTGCTCCGCCGCTTCCCCGTCCTCCGCCTCTGGAGCTGGTCGCATCCGCCCGATCCTGGCGGTCTCCGATAGGCTGTCGCCCACATTGTCCACGCCACCGTCCGACAACACCCCGTCCTCCGCTTCGTTCTGTTTCCACCGAACACCACACCACACGAGCAATCATCAAGCAAGACGAGAAGTTAGGGTCAGGGCAACAGATTTCCCTCCTTTTGCGTCGTTGCTTCGAACGAGACAGAGAGCAAGGCTGGGAGCAAAAACACGCTCGCGAAGCTGCAGCTGTGTGCCCACCGCAGCCATGACCATACACTACATGCGACACCCATGTGCATTACCAGCGACGCACGTGAAAAAAAGGGGCACGCTCATAGCATCGCACAGTCGCACACACACGATAGCACATACACACGGTCAAAACCCGGATAAACCTAACGCCATTGCCGCCCACAGGCACATACAACCACGCACACAGACTTTCGTACCAGCGAAACAAGAAGAAAAGCAAACACTAAGAGTCACACAAATACGAATTTTAGGCCACAGAGTGGCATAATCGGGATTAACGACGTAACCCAAGAACGAAAACTACCTTCAAATCGCCAGGGGAACATAATGGAACAAAACTGCTTTAAACCCGTTTTGGCTCCAAATGGCTCCAATCATGCGCGCAGCGAGTACCTTGTTTTGTACAATCATAGAAAAGAGAAAGACAACAGCAGTGCAAGAGAGAGACGACAAAGGAAGAAAACGAAATCACAGAGTATCGGATTCTGTACCTCGGAGTTGGGGGCAAACGTAACCATGGTCGCGCTCGAGGGCTCTGCAATACACATGGAAACCACGGAAAACACGAGGCGTAGGGCAACGAGTTGATACTGCAGAGTCGGACCGAAACTAGCAGCTTCCATGCAGAAGGGGGTAGATTCCATATGCAAAAGACAAGCGGATTGAATAGAGATCATCACGGCATAGACAGGAAAACAGGCTAGGCAACCTTGAAGCGTGTCCGCGGAGTTTGACGAGGAGGCCCAAAAGAGGAGAGGAAGAAGCAGGATCATCGCCGTGGTCGCACAGACGAGAGTTCTGGACGTGGACGCAGACTCGCGTATCAACAACTTCACACGTCGAAGATTCGGATCGGATCTGCGAGAGCAGCGCACGGGAATAAGGTGGATGTTCATAAGTACATCACCACTCAGGAGAGAAGGCTTCACGAAGTTACGGAGCATAGGTACGAGATGGAGAACACTGAAGCTAAACTCACTTCGGAGCTGGCGAGTACTCGACCGCCGCGTTTGGACCCATGATGGACGGTTGTGGAATTTGGACGGATGCAAACTTGTTTAGTTCGTATCTGAGGCTCCTGCAGCCTCGATAACTTCAAAAGTTTCCTAGCAACGGGATGATTGCTGAATAGATGCTCGATGCCAGCACTAAGTCAGGAGCACCTAAAGATTCCCCATCGCGCAGAACTACTCTCTGTTGGTGCAACAGGCGTGAACAATGGAGGCAGCAAGCATGTCAAGATCTGAGGCAATGAAGCTTTAGTGGTGGTGATAGATGTGTGAGTGTTCCGTTCCGTTCTGCTGTGGCGTATTGATGGATGTGTCCTCGATATGATCGGAGCAAGAGGGTGATGTGGGAAACGCACAAGGACCGATGGAGGGAAACAAGGTTCGGGATGAGAGGAGCCTGGTTAGGCTGGGGAGGTTGAGGAGGAGGGAGCCGAAGCGAATTCGGTAAGGTTGGTGATCGGGTGGTTCCGAGCCAGGTTGAGACGAAGAGACCTCGCGGGATCTCGATCTTCCTCAGTTTCGAGGTCTGACCAAGAGGCTCGGGAAGGATAACCGGACCTAAACTAAGCTCAGAGGCTCCAAACCGAAACGCGACTTTGACACTGGCTTTCAAGCTTTCTGTGGACCGCGCCGAGCAGAAAGGTCAGTAGTGCTTGGGCGAGTGTTCTGACTGACAGCGGTAACAGCGGACCGCGGTCTGTGACTGCCAGGGTTTGGCGCGACGCGGGAAATGGAAATGTCACAAGATTCAACGATGTGTTTCATTTGAGGTGGAGTTCGTTCCCTCACGCGGGTAAGGGAAGTGTCACCCCAATTCGATTCTACCATGCTAGATGAAAAAAATGGATATTTAGACCATCATTGCATGACCATAGCGAGTATGGGAAGGTCCAAATAAGGGCCTGTTACACCAGGTATGTTCAGTAATTCTCCCACAAACCACCTTAGGGCGAGGTTTGAATGTTGGCAAAGTTTCCCTCTCTGATGCACCATGCAACCTCTGGAAGTAACCTGGTATACACTTTCAAACATTTGACAAATAATTCTCACCTCCAACATTGAACAGAGAAAAACAGGTCCAAGTTGAGAAATTCGACTGTTACACATCACAAACAGGCCAAACTACTACATGCCTTATGCAGTGTCAATCTGCATTATCCACATCCAGTCTGCTCCTGCATCTCCTGGAACTTCACATCCAAGCAATTTCTCAATTGCTTCCCCTGCTCACCTCCAGTTGCACCACATTCTACTCACAGGCACCACATACAGTGTAGCACATCTGCAGCAGAGGATGGGACTGTTGCAGCCACTCCTGCAACCTGCACAGGTCAATCAATGCCCTTAGTTTATACTGTACACTGGCAAACCAAGCACATCCTGAAAGTGCACGAGAACATACCCTCTTCCATCAACAACTACGAGCAGTGACTCATTATGCAGCACTGTTGCTGCTGCGGAGCAGTCCCTGGAGAAGAGCTCCAACCTGGTCACGCTGCTCCTGGCTTGTGTGAGGCAGGGCAGAACGGAGAAGCTCAAGAGGCATCTCCTTGCTCACAGCTGCAGCTGCAACTGCAGGCAGAGGCAGTGATGAAAGGATGGCTCGAAAGCACAATGCTGAGGACAGCCTGTCAAAGAAGGCATCAAATCCAATCTGCCAGGACAACAGCTGCTGCTGCAGCTGAAACTGGACCTGGTGATGACTGTGAGGAGCAGCACATGCAGCTGCATTCGCTGATGCGGCAGCAGCTGCACGAACATTAGCTGCGCGATCAAGAAGTGTGCGAAGGACAGAGGTGGCAGCACGCCCTGCTGGTGTGTGCGAGGCAAAAGGTGGAGCCTCAGGAGCAAGCACAACTGCTGCAAGGCATGCAGCAGCAACGTCTAACGAAGACAGGCTCTGCATGGCTCGAATGACTTGCGTAGGGAGTGAGAGGGCGGCAGCCTCAGGCGTGGATGGAGGCTCAGGTGGGGAAAAGAGTATGCGGAAGTGCCGGAACACAGCCAGAAGCAGAATGCGCTGAAGTGGGGAGTTTGCTGGCACCACACTGAAAAATCGAGCCAGAAACTTCCTTCCTTTGGGAAGAACAGACAATCGAAGCCAGACTACATCCTCTGGAGGAACGACACTAGACACCCCCCTGTTACCTCCACTCCTTCCTCCCCAGCCGCCAGTAGGTCCAGCAGCGGCGACAGCAGTTGCTGCAGCGGAGGCCGCGGCTCGCACATCATGCATGGGAGCAAGCGGGCTTCCAGGAATGAGAGGATCCGACAGCTGGAGCGAGGCCGCGAGGGTTTCCAGAAGCAAGTGGCGCGTGCGATGCAACTGCGCAGCAGCATGTGGTGGGAGCGGCTGGGGCGAGGACAAGAGTCGGTCAATGTCATCAACGTCAAGCAGCACGTTCATGCCTTCCTCAATGGCTATGCGCGCCGCTAGCATAGGCTCCTGCTCCAGCGGCCGCACTGGCTGCTGCCGCCCATCCGGACCGACTCCATCTCCCTTGCCTCCCAGCCCGCTTTCGTGCCACGAAGAGTGCAGGCAAGCAAGCGGCTCGACATCCAGCAACGGCCGCGGACGGCGAATGGAGGGAATAGGAACTCGACCCAGACCTTGAATCGGAACGAACGCGACTGTGGACTGCTGCTGCTGTTGCCCGTTGCCTCGTTGCAAGCTCCCTGGCGGCTGGAGGGTAGCGGGCGCGAAGTGGCGGAGGCGCATGCCAGCAGCCGCTGCCTTGCGCTGCTCCACCGCTTGATGGTAATAGTCGTCCACATACGGATCCCCGGCATGAACAGCTGCCCACTGCATACGGATAATGGACTGCATTTCCTCCACGCTCATGTACTGCGACCTCACCATACCCGGCGAACCGCCACCCCCTTCCGACAGGCCACCGGCTCCAGGGCCGCCGTGAGCATTGTGCATGGGCCGCGCGGGGCCCGGCCCGGCAGACATGCCGACGGACGTCGGCATCATAACCTGTCCCCCTTGAGCCGGAGAAGCACCAGGACCCGCCGTAGCTTCCGGTCCCGGCCACGCGCCTGGGCTGCCCGCCCACTGCTGCTGCTGCTGCATCCCTGGAGGCTGCAAGAACTGCTGCTGCTGCTGCTGACCCTGTGGTAGCGGAGGCGGTTGCTGCTGCTGATAGGGTGCATTTGGCGCAGGCCACGGCGGCGGAACGGCGACGCCTTGCGGCCCCGCAAAATTCGGCGGAAGAGGCATGTTAGGGGGAAGAAGAAAAGGGGCAGGAGGTGCGGGCCAAGCACCTCCGGGATGGCTGCCCATGGGGCGCATCGTAGGAGGCGGCATTCCGCCAACGAACCCAGTCGGCAGAGGGGGACCCGAAACGCCAGCAGATGGCGGTCCGATGTTCTGACTTGCTGAGACCCTAGAGGCTTCCGATCCTACAGGAATCTGCTCTTCTTGCTGTCGCTCCAACCATTTTTCCTGTTGCTCCGGCTTGCTCTGCTCCGAGTCTTTTATCCGAAGCTGCTGGAGACTGAGCCCTAAGTCATCACCTACCTGCAAGACAACGAGAGGGACCAAATGACGAAAGAAATTTCTGAACTGTGTAGGACACGCGCTGACAAATAGAGGATAAATAGAAAATAATAATCAAGAAAAAAGCACCGGAACTATGCGCTAACTCCATAGCGCTCACATCGTCGGTCTTAAGGCTTGGCTGATCCGACCACTCAACAGAAGGTTCTTCCGGGTTGTCCGGATTCTCGTCCCATCCGCCAAGTTCCCCATCTGCACCATCATCCTCCAAGCCGCCTAACTCTTCCTGAGGTAAAGCGGCAGAGTCGGCGTTGAAGAAGGCGTACTGACTTGCGTCAAATCGCCCTCCGTTTATGCTGGCCTTCTCGGTACCCAGTTCAGTAGCCATTTTCGGACAGTCCTCCTAGTATTACAGCAAATGCCTGTAACAAGATGCAGGCAAGAAACAGGAACGACTTAAAAAATTCAGTGGATACGCAATAACAAGCAACAAAAAAGACGTACACGGGTCCTGTAAACTTGTTTTATGAAAACATGTGCTGAATCGCAAAGCGCATACCGTGAGCCTAAAGATATGCTATTCGAATCGTAAAATGTCAGATTCAATCAAGAGCTTCTATTTCGCTATGAGACGCAACCTGCAAACAGAAAATAAATAATGAAGCAGGAAAACAGTTATAAACATACTTATAACACAAAAGCGACTAACTGAGCTGCACACGGAGGAGGAAAACGGTGGAATCGTTAAGAGAACAACAAAAAAATCACAGCTTACCTAACTGGTTTACAAGCTGCTACTTTACAAAGTCGGGCACTGAGTCAATGCACCCAGGTTGGAGCACTTCTGCCCGGAGTGAATGAGAATCGACACCTTATTGGTAAAGGCAAAGGCGCGGTCTCATGAATGGTGCAAATCCACGGAAATGCTGAGAAAAAAGATAGGCTGAGACTGTATGCGAAGCCTTCAAGAAGTCGACGGAACACAAAAACACGTGGGGAAAAAAGGGGGAAAAAAAGAAACGAAAAAAAAAACGGAGCGAAGCGAGGTGAGGAAATAATATGTTCAACCTCACTTCAAGCTCCAACTAAAGGCGTATTGTGGCTGTACCCTGCTAAGTTACAAGCATGAGGTCTAGCGAAGGCACATCCCAGACTAGACACAGAATTGGAAGGCCTATTGGCACTACAAATGTGAAGAATGTGAGATTTGGAAGTGAATGGCTTGAATGGGGAGGGAACAAGGGATGGTTTGCAAGAAGGGGAGGTGGAGGTGGTATAGGAGCGCATGTGGTGTGTGCTGTGCTGTGTCTTGGAGGTATGGTGGAGGGGGGAGAGGTGAGAGAAAGTGGTGGTGGTGGGAGAAATAGTTGGTGTGGTGGTGTGCGACGAGGAGGAAAGGCATGCGACGGTATGTGGAGGGTGATTGTGGGGGTTGTGCGAGCAACAGCCGGATGTAAGGGCGAAGAGAAAAGGGACGCGACAAAAAACGCTATCTCTTGGTCGCAGACCGAGGTGGTTTGCGTGGCTGGGTGCCTCGTTGTTTGTCGTCCTCCAGTTACATGCAGCGGAGATCATATACCACCCGTGTCAGCGACTGCAAGTAGTGGATGACAATCACACAGTTGAGTCGCAACCCTTTGATGCCATATCCTTGCCCAATCGGAGTAATGTCCTCAGAAAGAATGCGGCCATTTCCCTACCCCGATCTGTACCACGTCCTAACTGGCGCAGCTCTCGCGCGAATTCGTCGTCCAACCACACCAGTCGCACGAAAATTACTGCGAAAAAGGTCAATACAAATCGCAACACACCTGACAAAAACGGGTAAAACAATATAAAACCCAATTGGAGACGGATTCAACTCGGGAGGAATCAACCCTAAACACGAGGGCAGTTCCCGTGTTTAGGGTTGATCCCTTCCGAAAAATGAGTCCAGGTTCCCTATATTTTTTTGTCCCACTGCCTTAAGGGACATCAACCCTAAACACCAGCACGTTCCCGTGTTTAGGGTTGATCCATCCCGAACAATGTCCAGGTTTTCTAGGAGTTGTATTTTTCTTTTCCGGGCTTCCCTGCCAGGCCGATTTTGTGTGTTGCGTGTGTTGCGTGTGCTGCTTGTGTTGCGTGGGTTGCATCCCCTGACAGAACAGTGTTTTTAGTGGCGGATGTGTACAAACAGTGATAACCGAGGGAGAAAAACGACGGGATAGCATGCACCTGATTAGCGCGAATCGGCTAAGTTGCATGCACCTGAGAATGGCCGGAAAGAATGTCCTCTCTTTCACATTTCGGAAAAAACTTTGTCCAGGAGGAGCTACATCTGTAAGCTGTATATTTTCGTTTCTGTTGAGGGAACAACCTGTACACCTGCAGGATCACGTGAGCAAACCGATCATGGTCGTTATACTGTACACATACACGAGCCCTCTCTTTTATCATGCAAACCCCAATCAGGGGCGTCTCTTGCAGCATCGATAGAGTCCCATCTTTCAAAGCCACGGCCACATAACTCGTTAGTAGAGACCCGTAATACACTTCGAACCTGCATCCGCGTAGTTGACCATGCTTCGACACATCTGCATGCCGATCACAAGGGCTTTGCTGACTCACTGCTGACACTAGACCACGCAATCCGCAACCAAGCTGCCTGGTCAACCAAATATCCCCCCCACACCTCACTAGATTTCAACGCCATTGCCCCGTCCTGTCGCTTCCCATTGCCTGTCCCTTCCAGCTTCTAATGTTCATTTCCGTTGTTTTTCGTACCTAAAGAATGGCGTGAAGCGCATATTGTCTTCCATCCATAGGTTCCGCCTTCTCGAAACGACCAACCAGACTTCCATAACAGAAGTCGAACTTCACTTCCCAGCACGACGCTGCTGCCATGGACAGTCGTGCATGCCAAAGAATAGCGCACCTCGCGGCGCGAGCTGCGGCAGGGCGTATTCTAAGCGTGGGCGCTGCAAGGAGCTTGCATATCGCTCGGCGCGGTGCCGCTGCACTTGTGTCGGCCAATAGGGGGGAGGCCGTGTCAAAAGCTCATCCCAGCGAAAGTACCACTCGGACTAATGGCGTCGACCCAGGCAGGGCCGGCGAGCAGTTGCCTCACCGCGCGTTCACCACTGCAACCATCGACGGCGGCAGCGGTGACGGCGGTAGCGGTGGTGGAGGCGGTGGCGGCGGTGGTGGTGGCAACAGTAGCAGCAGTAGCGGCAGCACCAGCCGCAGCAGCAGTAGCGGGCTGCAGGACGTGGTGATTGTCGCAATGGCGCGGACCGCAATAGGCGGGTTTCAAGGCGGGCTGTCCGCCTTCACCGCCCCGCAGCTTGGCGCCGCTGCCATCGCAGGTGCTCGCGTCTCACCCGCACTCCTCTCTCCCTCCCTCCGTTACGCTGAAGCGCCCCGAACATAGTCTTTCCACACTTGTATTCTCTCTCTCTCTCTCTCTCGCGCGCGCGCCCTCCTCTGCGCGCGTGTGTTTCCGGCAACCCCTGCTTCTCTCGCTTGCCTGCGCCACCTGCCCAACCGTCTCCTTCGCGCGTCTCCCCGCTCTCCGCGCCACCCCTTCCCCTCGCCTGCGCTCTTACCCTCCGCGTTTTTTCGGTTCCCCCCATCCGCCCGCCATCACCCATCCCCCATTCTTGGCCCCGCAGGCGCGGTGGCGCGCGCGCGGCTGCCCGGGGGAGCAGCGGCGGTGCAGGAGGTGGTGATAGGGAACGTGCTGAGCGCGGGCTTGGGGCAGGCGCCCGCCCGACAGGCCGCGCTGGTGCGTTCCGCCTTGGCGCGTCTGTTGGATGGGGTTCGGGGGGTGGGGGCTGGGGGTAAGGGTGGTGGGGACTGGGGGTTGGGGGGGTATTGTGGCTGGCGCTAGGACGGACGGTTCAGTGGCGATTAGAGGGAGGGAGGGTAAGAGGCAGGGAAGGAGGGAGCGATGGGGGAAGATTTGGGAGGAGGTGGTAGGAGGAGGGTCTTTGTGTGTGTTTGTGAAATTACGTTAGCTACGTATACAGTGCTGCACACGTGCCCTCCCCCCCCCCCCCCCCCCCCCCCACACACACACACGCACTTGCGCACGCACACACAGCACGGAACAAACAAACAGCATGTCCGTCCTGACACCACCCCACCAACAGGCAGCAGGGCTCTTAGACACGACCATCTGCACCACTGTCAACAAAGTCTGCTCCTCAGGACTCAAAGGTGCTCTGCTCTCCCCCTCCGCTACCTCTCTCTCTTCACCACTGTATCCGTATCCGTTCCTCTCCCACTCTCTCTTCCCAACCCTCTGCACCTCCTCCTCTGCTTCTTCCGTCTCATCTCTCATCATCCCCGGTCCTTTCTGCCTCCTCCCTCCCTTCCTGCCTGTCCCTCTCATCTCTTTCCACCTCTATTTTCCACACTCCGCTACCCCACTCCCCTCTCCCATTCGCTTGACCCTCACCCCCCCCCCTCTCCCCCCACTTCCCCAACTTACCCCCGCCCTTCCTCTCCCATCGCTTCCCCCGCTTTCTTCCCCCCTTTCCCCGCCAACCGCATCCCCTGCTACGTACGCGTACGCACGTGCGTGCCCCCACTGGCAGCGGTGACACTAGCGAGTCAGGCCATCATGCTGGGCCACCAGAGCGTCATAGCAGCGGGCGGCATGGAGAGCATGTCGCATGCGCCCTACCTGCTGCCACGTGTCATCAAGCCGCGGCGCCACGGCGACCTGGCGCTGTGCGACTCGCTCATCCTGGACGGGCTCTGGGACCCCCGCGCCGGCTGCCACATGGGCACCATTGCTGATGCCGCCGCTGCCCAGCTCCGGATCTCTCGCCGCGAGCAGGTGCGGGGGGGAAGGTGGGGGAGAGCGGGTGGGGGGAAGCGGGTAGGGTGGGTGCGAGCGGGTGGGGGGGGGAGCAGGTTTGCGCCAACCATGCGCTCTGGGCACACAGCACAGCATACCTATTCCCGCGTGCGGACCCCTGCTCTCTGCAGCTGCACACCTCATGTCCTCTCCATGTGCCTTGCAACCCCCATCCATGTACCCTTCTCTACCACACTTCCCTCCACATTCCGCCCCCTTTATCGTTCAATCCACTAACCCAATTAATCAACTTATCCACCCATGCACCCATGCAACCATGCACCCATGCACCCATGCACCCATGCACCCATCCACCCATGCACCCATGCACCCATGCACCCACGCGCCACGGGCAGGACGATGAGGCGATCAACAGCTACAGCAAGGCCGTCACAGCACAGGCCACGGGTCTCCTCGCGTCTGAAATAGTGCCCGTGCCACACCCGCATGCTGCCACCACTGCTGCTGCTGGTGCTGCTACTGCCACTGCGAAGAAGGGTGAGGGGGCAAAGGCTGGCAAGGGTGGAAGCACGGCTGGTGGAGGAAGAGGAGGCGGAGACGCATGCTTGATGCACGACGAGGAATGCACACGGGTAATTATCCCTCTCAAACGGTCCTTCGTATTAATGCGGATGTGGGTACATGCAAAGGCAACAATCAGCAGGTAATTATCCTTTTGTGCATTGTTTTCTTTTGTCCCTCAGCATTTCCCTGAAATCCATGCAGTGACTGCTGATGCCGAAGGCACACCACTTAGATTCCTGCCCTTCTGCACTGTTCAATTTCCTCTGATGTTGCTCTCTCCTTCTCATAACCCCCCACCCTTCCCCGAAACGCCTACCCACTTCTCTCCACCCCCACCGTCCACGAACCCCCCAATCAGTTCGACCCTGAGAAGATGCGCGCGCTACCGCCGGCCTTCTCGCCCAACGGCTCTGTGACAGCAGGCAATGCGTCGGTGCTGAGTGACGGTGCTGCAGCGCTCGTGCTCACCTCCGCTTCCTATGCGCACCAACACGGCCTGCCCGTGCTCGCCCGCGTGCTCGGCTTTGCTGATGCCGAGCAGGTGATGTGATGCACCTGGACACCCGCATCTCGCTTTCCTCGCTTCGCTTGCCTTGCCTTTCCTCCTTTGCCTTGAATGCGTGCCGTAGCATGTGAGAGGAGTTGCATGGCTTTGAGGATGGCTTCAGGGATAAGTATGGATTCATCTGGGTGTTTAATCTTCATCTCCTCTCACCCCCCCCCCCCCCCCCCCCCCCCCAAACTCATTCTACACCTTGTTTTCTCATCCCATCACTGCGAACCCTCGTCCTCCCTGTCCTTCCGCCCACTCCCACCCCAACCTCCCCACACCTACCCTCCCCCCCTTAACACCCATAAATGGGTGCAGGCATCAGAGCATTTCCCAACAACAGGGTCGCCGGCGACTTCCCCAGGCGGTGCAAGCAGCCATTTGAGGGGCTGCAAAAGCCCTCCCCACCTCCCACACACCTCCCCCCCCCCCACTTAAACTCCAATTGTGTGAGAGCAGGCACCGGAGCGGTACCCCACAACAGTGTCGCTGGCCATTCCCAAGGCGGTGCAGGCAGACTTGGCGTCTCAAATGCCCTCCCCACCTCTCTCACCTTCTCCTCCTCCCCCCTTAAACTCTGCATGAGAGCAGGCACCGGAGCGGTACCCCACAACAGTGTCGCTGGCCATCCCCAAGGCGGTGCAGGCAGCAGGGCTGACCCTCGAGTGCATCGACCTCTTTGAGATCAACGAGGCCTTTGCTGTGAGCGCCCGCTCCTGCCTGCCTTGCACACCTTCTCTTCTCTGCCACGTTGTGCTCATGCCGTGCCCACGTCTTGCCCATGCCTAACCCATGCTGGTTCCCATGCTACCTGCGGCTCCTTTTCGTCACGTTTCCTCCTCCCCGCGAATGCACACCCCTTCCATCCGCACCAGTCTCTGTGAACCCATTCTCTCCTGTTCCTACACCCACGCCCCAACTTCTCGCAACTTCTCCCCGCACCCTTTCCCCTCGACCGCATTCCCGCATCTCCTCCCCCACTCTCCCCTCCTTCCCCCCAACCTCCAATCCCGGGCCAGGCCATCACAATAGCCAACGAGCGGCTGCTCGGTCCAACGCCAGACCAGGTGAACCTGCACGGGGGAGCAGTCGCCCTAGGCCACCTTTGTTTGAGTCAATTAGAAACTCCCCTCCCCCCCCCACCTCCCCACCCCCCCCATCCCCCTTGCCAGGCCATCACAATAGCCAACGAGCGGCTGCTCGGGCTAACCCCAGACCAGGTGAACCTGCACGGGGGAGCAGTCGCCCTAGGCCACCCCATAGGCGCATCAGGGGCACGGGTGCTCATGTCGCTGCTCTCCTGCCTGGCTGCCACGGGGCTCAAGCGTGGCGTGGCAGCGGTGTGCAACGGGGGTGGCGGCGCGACCGCAGTGGTGGTGGAGCGAGAAGAGGGGTTCCGGCTGGAGGGGCACGGGCCGGGGCACTGGCAGCAGCAGGAGATGCAGGCCAAGGAGCGCAGCGCCGCGCGCTGATGCCCGGGCCGCATGGGGGCTGGCGGTGTGTGTGGAGTGGAGGGGAGACCTTGCGGTAGTAGCCTGTAGGCATGTGTTGTGTTTCCTCGTACTGAGAGCTTGGCTACTGGCTGACTGACTCGTAACCTGGTTTGTACACTGCAGCTAGTTGCAACTTGCAAACTTAACTCATTTAGAGCGTATTCCTATCCTCGTATCAAGAAAACCTCATATCAACCTCCCACTGAAAATTCCCCTAAACCCAAAACCTCTCGCTACTTTTACCAGGCAAAAAGTACAATCTTGATATGAGGTTTTCTTGATACGAGGATAGGAATAAGCTCTTAGTAGGTAAGCAATACGGTGTTCATCCCACCTAGTGCATAGGTACCTATTTGGTGCATATGGCTATGGTAGCAAGACTGGAGTCACGTCGCTGCGATGAACCCATGCTGAATCTTTCATGATGCAATGCAACTACAAAAGAATGGATTACCGGTAACAGGGCCTTGTCGATCAAATGGTTGGTACGGTGATGATTGTACACGATGAAAGTGTTGTGGGTTTCTTGAATAAGAAATTATGCGTGAAACCCTAAGCCCAGCCCTTGTGCAGCAGTCAGTGCTACCCCAAGCTGTATCCGATCCGATGCTCTACTGCATCCTCCATGACCATGAATAACACCCTCCTGGCCCTATCGCAACCATCCACTACAAGTTACCATAATTGTCTGACCTCCCTCTGCTCCCTCCCCTCTCCTGCTCCCGATCCTTCCCCTATGCAAGTGATCCTCAACACGGGTATACACCGCAGTAGATCCATTATCATCATAACACAACAAAGAGTGCAGCTGTCAACAAATCACAACATGAAGAACCACGGCATGATATCAAACCACACCAAACCACACCAAGCCACGCCACCCCACCCCAAGCCACACTTATTCATGCCATGCCACCCATGCCATGTCACACCAGGCAGGCCATGTCAAACCAGGCCATGCCACACCAGGCCATGTCACATCAGGCCATGTCAGTCACACTGCGCCATCTCACTTCACAGCAGAACGCTGCTCAGTCCAGCGCCCAGGGCCAGCGCGGCTCGTACGTGAGGAAGAAGAGCAGAGCCACGTCTGCAGCGAACCACGACCACTGCGGGATGTCCCCCAGCAGGAACGGCTGCAGCCGCCGCTGGCTGCGCAGGAACACGCGCTTCTCGTGCTCGTTCGCAAACTCGTGCTGCTCCGGCCACTTGAGGCCTCGAGCAAGCGGCTCTGCGCGGGGCACACGGTACGGCATCTTGTTGCGCCAGCTCGTTGCAGGCAGGCCTAGTCGCCGGATGGCCCCCAGGATGCCGCTCGCCTCATGCACCCACTCCTGCACCTGCTGCTGCGTTATCAGAGGCTGCGCCGCCGCCGCCTCGTGATGGTGATGGTGGTGCTCGTGATGGTGGTGGTGCTGGTGCTGGTGGTGATGACTGTGGCGGAGGGTGTCGTGGTGTGGGTCGTGAGGGTGCGGATGGGAGGCTGGGGCTGAATCGCTTCCTGCTGCTGCACTACCAGAAGCTGCTGCTACTGTGGTAGCTTTGGTGCTAGTGCCCACCCCACGACCCTCCAGATGGTGAGATAGTGGCCGTGACGGCAGGGGCGGGGAGGCGGCGGAAGGGGAGGTGGGGAGAGCGGCAGGAGCGACGGTGGCAGCAGTGGCAGCAGCGTTGACTGCAGTGGCCATAGTGGGAGTGTCGGCTGCTGCAGCGACTGGTTGACCCGTTACCGGTTGTGCCAGTTTCACAGCGGCGGCTCCTGCTGATTCTACTCCTCCCGCTGCTGCTCCTTCCGCTGCTGCTCCTACTGCTGTCGCAATCACTGTTGCCGTCGTCCCTTCCGTCGTGGCTGTTGCCGTAGCTCGCGAAATTCCCGTTGTTTCCACAGAAGCGCCTGCCCGAGCTTTCTTCGCTGCTCTTCTGGCTGCTTTGGTCCCCGAAGCTGCCACAGCTGCTCTGCTGTCACCACCTCCTCCTGCTTCTGCTGCTCCTGCTGCTCCTCCTGCTCCTGCTGCTTCTGCTGCTCCTGCTGTTCCTGCTATTCCTGCTGTTCCTGCTGTTCCTGCTATTCCTGCTACTTTACCCGTTCCTGCTGCTCTGGTTGTTCCTGCTTTTTCGGACTCGGTGGTGGGCCCAGCAAGATCCGAAGGAGCTGACGCAGCGTCTGCTGACGTGGCCGCGGACGAGACGTGACGTGGCGGCTTAAAAGGCGATTGCAGATACGAGATGGCATCGGCAGCGGTCACTGGTGTAGATCCTAAGGACGAAGGAGCAGACTCGGATACCGTTTCTGCTGCTGCTGATGCTGCTGAACTCGTGGTCGCTGATTGGTTCTTACGCGGTACCATCCGAACGAAGCTCACGGTATTCGCCGAACGCGTTTCCGAGGCTGATCCCGAGCCTCCACTGGACTCCTGACTCTTTGTGGTTAGAGGCGGGAGGAGGGGAACGGGAGGCGCAGCCGGCGGTTTCACGAGGTTTGAAGCCGCAACGGTAATCGACTCGAGGGATTTGGAGCCAGCGGCAACAGCCGAGCGACGTATTCGACTCGTCGCGGAAGCCGCGGCGTCGGTTGCGGCGCGAACGGCGGCGACCGCTTGGCGGGTGGAAGTGGAAGAGGACTGGCGGAACGCCTCTGAGAGCTCCGGAAGCATCGCGATGGCTTCGGAGGAAACAGCCGCGACGGAGCGGATGACGGGCCGAACCGCTGATGCGATCTGTTCCCATGGCAGCGGCGGGGTTAGCGTAGCCTGAGGTGGCGAGGCCATAATCAGCAGCTGGTCGCGGGGTGTGGGAGCAGCAATAAGTCGTATAATGCCTGAATAATGAAAGCCTGAATGATGCCTGGATGGGTTATAAAAGCATTGTAGCTAGCGGCGGAATGCTTGAAGCATGCAGTGGTCACTGGTCACGATGAAGATTGCAGAATGCAGGGACTATCGGAGGTGCGACCGGAATGTTTTCAGCGCGAAATGCGGCAGTAGAATCAACAGGGTGGGTTGGATATGACCTGCAGGAGGATGGAGCTTGGAGGGAAAGGTGCAGGTGGCTTGGGCTTGGGCGCCATCGTCAACTCCGATAACACACGTCAGCAGCAGCAGTGGGACCACATTCGAAGCGATATACAGTCGTAGAGTGCAGGCTACACCGTAGCTTTTTACTACTTTTTAAACGATGTAAGGAAAATTCCTTTTCCTTACTTCGCGTCCTCGCTCAGCGCGTTCACCACTGTAGCACCACAGTCAGCACCGTTACCACTCGCACATCCTCGCATCAACAATCCTCCCGCCACCTTCGCACGTCGCACCCCGACCTCACGGCTCGGCGGGTAACCCGCGCCCCGGGCCTCCGCTTCGACATTTTCCCAAACCTCAGTCCCAGGCCCGTTGCGCGACAACCACAGTCCATTACCGTTACCACTGTAGTTTCGCTATATATTCTTCGCTCATGCCTTCGCTCATTGTACTCTTGCTTCGATAGTGCAATTCTCGCCCGCTCACTCAATTGCACTCGTAACAAACAACCACTGATATTGTGACAATACAAGAGTGCAAGCTAAAAGCATCAGCTGAACAAATCATAGCACCCGGCCTTCCATTATTTTCATGCAATACAGGTTATTATCTCGGCAACCCACAAGTGCTAAACCTCCAACAAGCACCGGGGATGAGAATACTTCACCAGGCAACTCCAAGCTGCTTTCAACATATACATGCATATCCATTGCATCATCCCCTCCTCTCCCCCATTCCACAGGCCCTACAACAGGTGCCAGCTGATAGCCGCTATGCCCATGAATCACATTAGGCACACAAAGCAGAAAGAGCCTACCGGTTGTGGTAGCAACAAGCACTCGGAAATGAGATGGACGCGTCACACGCTCTTGGATCGTTGCGCTAGGGTGTAATTCAACGAGCTGTTGAATAGCCCCAGGCATTTCTCCAGGGAGTGGAAACAGAGAGCTTACATCACGACACACAGCGGCGGCAATGGAAAGGGTGGGAGGTTTCGAAGAAGGCGCATGATGTGGGGCTGTAGGCACTTGCCATTGCCAGTGAACACGCCCTGTGGCCTGGGAAGAACCAAACCAGTGGTGAAATGTCACGAGTAGAGGAGAGAAGCTTTGGACAGGGAGCATGCCAATTCATGCATGGCATACGAAAAGGATGTGATAAGACTGCTTGACTTTCGGGGACATGATGAGATGAGATGACGCATGTGTCAGTAATGATGACTCTCTGACGCAGATATTTCATACCGAGACGACACATGTTACCCATGTTTTCGACACATGCAACACTCGAAGTGCCCCTTTTCATGAACCCACCCATGTGTGCGTGCGTGGCCTTACCCCATCCATACAAAGAACGGCCCCATTCTGCACAGCTACAAGCACCTGCAGGGATGGGAACATGATGCAAGGCACAGGCAGGAACAAAACTTGCAGGAATAAGACGTGGGATGTACGCACAGGCATGCACACACGCACCAACACGCGTGCGCACACACACGCGCACCCTAGGCCACCTATTAGAACTAAATTGCAGTGCGCACCTAGCTTCACTAGACTACCTAGCCCGTTCCCCCTTTCGACCATCCCTTCACCACTCCTCCCACTGCCCTCCCACTCCATTGCTCGCTCCCCAACGCAACCCGCCCTCCCTCTTTTCTCACATGTTGCACGGGCCATGCACTCCTTGCACTGCCCATGTGTGCCACGGGTGCAAACACTGGCGCTCCCACTGCCACCTGATGCAAAGAACCAGGGAGCGGGGTAAGGCAGGGAGGGGAAAAAGGAGCGTGTAAAAAGCAGCATGTGGACGGAGGGAGGGATGGATGGAATCAGCAGCAGAGCTATGATACGGCAGCAGCAGCAGCAGTGCATGTGGAAAGATGAAGGGAATGATGGAAGAAGGGAGCGAGGGAGAGATAGAGGGGCAGGGACACTGCATGAACGGAGCTTTGACTCGAACTTTATGAAGCGAATGCATACGGCTGTGCACGTATGCAGTGTGTGTGTGTGTGTGTGTGTGCGCGTGTGTGTGTGTGTGTGTGTGTGTGTGTGTGTGTGTGCACGAGTGCATGCATAGTTTGTGAGCAGGACAAAAGTCACCTGCCAGTCTATGCGACCACAGGACACATTGACTCCTGCTACAGTGCCAGCCACGGTGGCAACCACCACGTGCTCTGCACACCACAGGAGACACACAGAGCACACACGCAACAGGCACACCACACACACACCACACACACACACACGCCGCACACACACACGCCGCACACACACGCCACACGCCACACACACACACACTCACACACACACCGCACACGCACACACACAAAAACACACACACACCGTACGCACACCGCACGTACACGCCACACACGCCACACACTGTAACCGAGGCTTATGGGTTGCATAGATCCAAAATCCATTGTGTGGTGCAGCACGGTGGCAAGAGGTGGTGAAGATACAAGGAGAAAAGGCAAGTGGAGAGAAGGCAAGGAGAGAAGGCAATAGACATGGCACGGGAAAGGAATGCGCACCACGGACACAGGCAGGAGTGGAGAACACTGGCGCACCCACTGCCTGCTGCCACACCACTGCCAACCCATGCGCTGCCACCCCTCCCCCCCATCCGCTCCTCCCACTTCCCTCGCTCCCTCTCCCCATGCCACTGTCTGCACCAATCCCCACCCCCCCGCTACTACCACAGGCAGTGCGAGCGGCACGGGGATGAGTAGGGGAAGCCGTGGGGGAGGAGGGCGAGGAGGAGGAGGGAGAGGAACGGCAGGCAGCTACAGTGCCGCGTGGGGATGTGGTGCTTATGATGACATGCCGAGATGGCTGCGCGAGGGAGGGGTGGGTGCGGAGAGAGCGGGATGGGAGGCACGAGGGGGTTAAGAGGGACGAGTGGTGTGGGGGAGGAAGAATAAGGGAGGGCAGGGTACTAAGGAGAGTTCGCGCTTGTACATGAGCGTGCATGACCATGATGCATGGGGGGATGCGTCTACCCAGCAGTCATGATGGCATGGCATGGCACGGCACGGCACGGCACGGCACGGCATGGCATAGCACGGCACGGCATGGCATGGCATGGCATGGTATGGTGCGACGTGGCATGGCACGGTATGGTATGGTATGGCCTGGCGTGGCATGGCATGGCATGGCATGGCATGGCATGGTATGCATGGCATGGCATGGTATGCATGGCATGGCATGGCATGGCATGGCATGCATGGCATGGCATGGTGCGGCGTGGCATGGCATGGCATGGCCTGATACGGCATGGCATGACATCTCATGGCATCATGTAGCATGGCACGGGTCATGGCAGCATGTTTCCCTGCATGCACATACCAGGTGGGCAACAGGAGAGGCAAAGAAGGCAGCAGGAGGGGAGAGGGAACGGCGCCAGAGGCAGCAACGCAGGGCAGCATGAAGCACATAAATGTGCCTATCATGGGATCCGCACCTGCGTACAAAGAGGTTGGATGGGGGCGGGGGGAGGGGGGAGCGGGGAAAGGGGATGGGAGAGGGAAGAGCGGGTAGGGGGGATGAGAGGAGGTGGAAGGCAGGGTGGGGATGTGGGGAATTGTGAACGAGCTTGCTTGGGGCTGAGCAGGAGTGGGTATCCATAGGACTGAACGCAGTGGCGGAAAAGTGAGCGGTTGAAACTTCTAAGGGGGCTGAGGCTGCGTACTTGCTGGGTCGGTTTCTGACTAAGTGGGCTGTTTGAGTGAATGTTACTCTTCCCAAGCCAGGGGTTGACGTGCTTTAAAGGGGCACACGGGTCAGCCCTGGCAGAGAAGCAAGAAAGGAGGGTTAATTTCGAGGAGAAGGCTTCAAAGGGAGAAATTTGAGAGACGGTTCCAAGGAGAAGGTTCAGTTCAAGGGCAAGGTAATGAAGGGAAGAACCAAGCCGAGGGTATACCAGAGGAGGTGAGGGCGCCATGGGTCAACCAAGGGTGTGCATTTGACCTGCACATGCATGGATGCACAGATGCACACATGCACACATGCCCATATGCCCACACGCACATGCAATCATGCACATGCCACTCGCACAATGTGCATACATCCGCACAGCAGCACACATTCCCAGGTCCATGAGCACGACACGGGGCATACGAGCTCTGAACAAACGCTAGCACATGTGCTTTCCAAAAAAAAGAATCGTGCGCACGTGAAAGAATGCGCGAGTGCAGCGCGGGGGCGTGTGGGCATGGGAGCATGTGGGCATGTGGGCATGTGGGAATGCGAGCGTGCGGAGTGGCAACCTGGTCATGTGTTTGGTACTTCCAATAGAGTGACCCATCCAACAAGCGGAGGAAGTAGATCGCACCATCATAGCAACCAACCACCACCTGCCACGTGGTGTGGGGGAGAAGGAGGACACGGCCAGGGAAGGGCAGGGAAGCAACACTTTGCAAAGGAAGGAGCACGTTAAGAGAGATGGGCAGGCTGAGAGCGTGCAGGTCGGTGCAGTGCAGGTGGAATGGAATGGAATGGAATGGAACGGAACGGAGGTTTTCTGCGCAGGTAGACCTCCATTGAAGGCGATATACCGGAAGAAGACGAGCTTTTTACCAGCCACAGTGCCCCCACACACACCAGAGGCGATTCGCTGCTGCTGGTGTCGTCAACGCCTCTAACGCCTCCCCCTTGCTGCTCTCCTCCCGATTCCTTTGCCGTGCCTTGAGACGCGCTTGCCCCTCCACTGGCAGTGGCTGCTGCTGTGTGCGGAGGCAGCAGCAGCATGGCTACAGGACTGGCTTCCACCCTGTCGCCCACGGCTGTGCGCCACACCTCCTTGCCGCTGCATGGTGACCGCACGCCACAGGGAGAGGTGGATGAGGGGCGATGGGCGGGTGGGGTGGGCGGGGGGAGGAGCGAGGGGAAGAGTGAGAGCGGAGTGAGGGGACTTGAGAGTGCGGTTGAGAGGGAGTGATGGGGCGAATGACCAGGCAGAAACAGACAGGGAACTTGGCAACAAATGGAGGGCGGGGCACAGCGTGTATGGGAGAAGTTTGAGAGGAGGTGGGTGGGAAAGGCATGAGCAGCATGTATGGCAGCACGCACCTGAGGTTACAGCATAGGACAGTGGCAGAGTGCGATGCAATGACACAGAGCCATGTGCCGTTGGCACACACAAGGAGAGGCGATGCATCCACACATGCTCCTGTGCCCATACTCCACTGCACTTCCATGCACTCCCTGCTGCTGCCACCACTGCCACCACTACCACCACTGCCCGCATTGCTTGCAATCTCAGCACCACCAGCGGGGGCGGTAGTGGAAGCAGTGACAGTTGGTCTCTCTGCTGCTGTTGCTGCTGCTGCTGTTGCTGCTGCTGCTGTTGCTGCTGCTGCTGCTGCTGCTGCTGGTGCTGCTGCTGCTGGTGCTGCTGCTGCTGCTTCTACGGCTGCTGATGTGTCTGCTGTTGCTGGTACATGTGCTGCTGCTGAAAAGCCTCTATCTAGACCTACGATTCCCTCCTCACTCCCCCACACCAGCACGCCTCCACTGTCCCACACGCTTACTCCTCCTGCTCGTGTCACACTCACAAGCGCTGCTGCTGCTACTGCTCTACTTTGCTCACCGCCTGTGCCAGTATCTCTCAGCATCGTGCTGTCCCTATCCACTACAGCCACGGCAGCGTTGACATCCATCGTGCCTTTTATCTCCTTCCTCTTCCGCTTCACCCCTCGCCCTCCTGCACTCCCCTTGGCTTCCTCTGCCCTTCCAACGTCTCCTCTCCCATTTGCCCTTCCCTCTCTCCTCTCCCCCCACCAATCACCTCGTTCTTCCACTTCTCTCTCTTCCAAAATTCTTCCTTCCACTATTCTCCCTTCCTCTGCTCTCCGTTCCACTTCTCTCCCTTTCTCCCTTTGCCCTTCCACTTCTCTCCCTTCCTCTATTCTCCCTTTCCCGATTCTCCCTTCCTCTACTCTCCCTTCCTCTATTCTCGCTTCCTCAATTCCCCCTTCCTCTATTCTCGCTTCCTCAATTCCCCCTTCCTCTATTCTCGCTTCCTCAATTCCCCCTTCCTCTATTCTCGCTTCCTCAATTCCCCCTTCCTCTACTCTCCCTTCCTCAATTCTCCCTTTCACGAACCCCTCCCTCCCTCCACGCCCCTCCAGCACCCCCCTGCCACCTCCTTCCCCCCTCAGCGCATGCATGAGGCGCAGAGGCGAGGGGAAGGCGAGCAGCAACGGCAGGGTGACGCCCAGGCGAAGTGCCACGAGGGCAAGGGAGAGAGACGACGCACCCAGGGAGAAGAAATCAGAGTCAGGTGCAACCAGGGAGGGTGGTATCTGCAACGAGCAGGCCACTGCCTCCTGTATGCGCGCAAGAGTAACGCTGCCATAACCTGACATTCCTGCTTCTGCTGCTGCTGCTGCTTCCCTGCCACTCCCTGCCGTTGCGCCCCCCTTCCACCCACGCTGCTGCTCAGCTCCCTCCTGTGCCGCCACCGCTAGCATTTCCCTCGACCCTCGCTCACCCTTTCCCTGTCGCATACTCCTCCCTTCAGTGGCTGTGGGGCATGGCAGGGCCAAGGCGGAAAGGTCGACCTTACCAGTGGCAGAGAGTGGCAGGGCAGGCAGGGAGACGATGCGAGCGGGGATGAGAGCGGCTGGCAGCTGTCCCCGTGCCCATGCAAGCAGCCGGGACCCCAGTGCTGCTATCATCGCCTCCTCGCTCTCCCCTTCCTCCCCTTCCTCCCCTTCCTCCCCTTTTTCCTCAATTGTTGCTTTTGCGGCTGCCGATGCCGCTACCTCTGTCGCTGTCGCTGTTGTGGTATCTGCCTTTGCACCTAACGCTGCCTCAGCCTGCGCCTCTTGCTGTGGCTGTGCGTTCTGCTGCTGTGTCACAAGCGTGCTCCAAGGGCTCTCAAAAGCCGCCTTCCGCTGTGCCAGGGCCAGTGTGTGCGGCGGCTGTGCATGCAGGGACGTAACAGGGCCATGCTCATACTCATGCTCACTGCGTTGCTGCATTCTGCTCCTAGACTTGCTCTCTTTCCTTCCATTCTTCTCGTTTCCCCCCTTGCCCTCCTTGCTCTGCCCCCACTGCTTCCACTGCACAAACGCCACAAGCTGAGGCACTCTAAGGGAGGGAGACTCAATGGGGGGCAAAGGTAGTCCGGGAGATGAAGGAGGAGGAGGAGGAGGAGGAGGAGGAGGAGGAGGAGGAGGAGGAGGAGGAGGAGGAGGAGGAGGAGGAGGAGGAGGAGGAGGAGGAGGAGGAGGAGGAGGAGGAGGAGGAGGAGGAGGAGGAGGAGGAGGAGAAGGAGGAGGAGAAGGAGGAGAAGGAGGAGGAGGAGGAGGAGGAGGAGGAGGAGGAGGAGGAGGAGGAGGAGGAGGAGGAGGAGGAGGAGGAGGAGGAGGAGGAGGAGGAGGAGGGTGATGGAGCGGGCAGAGTTTGACAGCAGCGCGGGCCACAGCAGGGTGGAGCTGCAAGGCAGCCTCCACCTCCCCCAGATGCACCCTGCGACCCCCCACCTTCACCACCCTCTGCCCCTGCTGCCGCCCGTACACCACAAAAACCCCACCCGTCCTCCCCTGCTCATGGCCTTCATGCCCCTCAAGTCGCTCTTGCCTCTCACGTCGCTCTTGCCCCTCGCGCAACCCTTGCCCCTCACGTCGCTCTTGCCCCTCACGCAACCCTTGCCCCTCACACCCCTCTTGCCCCTTGTCCACTGGGCGGTGGTGACGCATGGGGTGTGAGGAGGGGCATGGAAAAAACGCAGCAGCATCACCAGTGCGATACATCATCACAGGACCTCCCCCCCTAGCGCATCCACCCGCCTCCTCCCCACCCCCCTCCCACTCGCACGTGCCTCTCCCATTTTCTCCGCCACTCACCCTTCCCCCTGCGCCCTCGCCCTCTGTAGAGCCCACAGCAGTGCCACCGATGGGGCTGAGCAATGCAGCGCGCGCAGAGGCGGTGAGATGGGCGGGGACAGGGACGAACGCAGCAGTAGCGGAAGGAAATGCAGCAGGTGCAGGGGCAGCAGCAGCATTAGCAAGAGCGGCAGCAGAAGCAGCAGCAGGAGGAGCAGAGTAAAGGGATGATTCCCCCCCTCCCCTTCCCCCTGGGAGCACGAGGTCGCCCAGGTAGCCTGCAGCAAGCCCCACGCCAGCCACATGACTTTTGAGACGTCTCAAAAGCCCCCCTCCCCTTCCCCCTGGGAGCACGAGGTCGTCTAGGTAGCCTGCAGCGAGCCCCACGCCAGCCACATAGAGCTCGCCCATGCATGCGGGGGGGAGAGGCTGCAGTGTGTGTGGGTCCAGCACTGCTGCCCACGTGTGTGGTAGCGGCACCCCCACCGGCACCACTGCAACCGTGCTGCTGCTGCTGATGGTGCTGCTGCTGGTGCTGCCGCCGGCACTAGTGGTGTTGGTTTCAGGCTTGGTGATTGGAGGCATGGGCAAGGATGGGGAGGGAGAGGCAGAGTGGCGGTGGTGGGAGAGCAGTGACGAGGCATCGAAGAAGAGACAGTCACCCGACACCTGCAGGTTGAATAAAACCAAAGTGGGGTGGGAGGAGTAGGAGATAGGGGACGGCATGAGCACAGGCATGGGCATGGGCATGGGAATGGGTATAGGGATGGTCAGCGTGTGCACAGACCAAGTGTTCAAAAGCAGCACCTCCCCATAAAGAATCCCCAACATGCACCCACCTCATGGGTGGGCGTTCAGTGTACCTCTGTGTTGGGCGCATCACATGGGCGGGCGCACATCACCTCAGAGACGACTTTTGAAACGTCTCAAAACTCAGTGGGCGCATCACATGGGAGCACGTCACCTCAGTGGAGCCGTAGAGGTTGAGTAGGCGGCATGAGGGGTGCAGCAGGGGTTGCAGTTGGTGCACGAGAGCCACTGTCAACGGCTCTCCACTGCTCACCACCACTCGCAATCCCTGCATGCCGCTGCGCCCTCCACTCTTTGATACACCTGCTGCTGCATCAGCTGGTTTGCCTGCTGCTGCTGATCCTGCCCCTTCTGTCCCTCCTGCTGCTGCTGCTGCTGCTGCTGCCACCACTTGTGTAAGGGGTGTTACCATATCAGCCGCTGCTGCAGCAGCTAGGATGCTGAGCAGGGAGGGTGAGGCCACGAGGCGGGTCACAGGGAAGGACTGCACGCAGAGAGGGTGAAGGGAGGCGGGGGCCATACGACGACGTTGAGCAAGACGCAGTGCAAATCGTTGGCTACTCTGAGACAATGCACTGCCCAACAGCTCGAGATGTGGAAATAAACACTTCCTGCCACGCTGCCACGCTGCCACGCTGCTGTGTGCACTGACAACCTCTGCTGATGAACAACCTTGGAAAGCAGTGAGCTCCTCACTCCGCTAATCCCTATAACCCCACCTCTTCCCGGGATGGATGGTTCCTCACAATGCTAAAAAACCACCGCATCACCGCGCCTCACAATACCTCACCACACTTACCTGTGCCACGCTGCACCTGCGCAGGGCTGCGGTGCGGTGTGCGTGCTGACCTGCAGGATGCGCGAGAGCGAGGCGGGGGAGTGCAGCAGCAGGCGAGGCGGCGGCAGCAGCAGCGACGAGGCGAAGAGGAGAGCAGCGAGCGAGGCGGTGAGATGATCGATGAATGACACAGGCGAGCACAGCAGCGCCACGTCCGAGGACGCCAGGCCAGCACTCACACCAGAGGGACGTGCACGGTGAGAGGGGTGAGAGGGGTGAGATGGGTGAGATGGGTGAGATGGGTGAGATGGGTGAGTAGGATGGGAGGGGTGGGAGCGATGAGTGGCGGAAGGGACAGGAGGGATGGGAGGGACGAGAGGGACGGGAGAGTGGTGTGGGAGAGGTGGGGCGGAGGAAGTAGGTGAGTGGAGCGGGGGAGAGTGAAGGTGGGAGAGAGTGGGGCCGGGTAGAAGTGGGTAATTGGCTTGCATCCAGAGCAGGCGATTCAGAAGACCTGACAGGGATGGGGAAATGATGATAAGGATGAGGAGCAAGGAGGAATGGAAGCTGAGAATGTGGTGCGGTGAGGGGAGACAAAGGAAAGGGAAGTGAAGTAGTGTCATTGGGAAGGTAGCAGGAGAAGATATGAAAAAGCCAGCGACTGCATGACGGTTGGATCGAATGCAAGCAAGAAGAAATGCACTCTTGAGATGTGCACTCTTGAGAAGTGCACTCTTGAGAAGTGCACTCTTGAGATGTGCACTCTTGAGAAGTGCACTCTTGAGAAGTGCACTCTTGAGATGTGCACTCTTGAGAAGTGCACTCTTGAGATGTGCACTCTTGAGATTTGCACTCTTGAGAAGTGCACTCTTGAGAAGTGCACTCTTGAGATGTGCACTCTTGAGATGTGCACTCTTGTGATGTGCACTCTTGAGATGTGCACTCTTGAGATGTGCACTCTTGAGATGTGCACTCTTGAGATGTGCACTCTTGAGAAGTGCACTCTTGAGATGTGCACTCTTGAGATGTGCACTCTTGAGATGTGCACTCTTGAGATGTGCACTCTTGAGATGTGCACTCTTGAGATGTGCACTCTTGAGATGTGCACTCTTGAGATGTGCACTCTTGAGATGTGCGACTATATGGTGTGATGCATGCAGCGTATGTACACGTACGAGGCAGTGAAAAGGCACAGGCGTGTGAGCGTGTGCAGGAGAGGAGACTACTGCACTGCTCCTGGCATGTGGCGGTCCTGCACTCACCCACCCACCCACCCACCTGCCTCGGTGCCGCACACTTTTGAGTCGACTCATAAGTCCACCCACCCACCTGCCTCGGTGCCGCACACCCCTTTGGGAGTGGCCGTGGAGCCAGAGGTCCACATCACGTAGCAGTACCTGCCCCCCTCTGCACCGCCGCTGCCTTCACTGCTGCTGCCACTGGCAGCTGTAGCATGTCCAGCAACGCAGCCGGTAGAAGCATGAGGGGGAGGAAGGCAAGGAGGAGGTGGGGTAGGAGGAGGAAGATCAGAGGCAGCAGTAGCAGCAGCAGCAGCAGCATGTCCAGCAGCAGCGGTGGTAGAAGGAGCGAGCTGTGCTGTGTGCATTTGAGCTGACTTGGCTGCGTGTGTGTGAATGTACTGCGATGCACGCTGCACCACCCCCTGAGGGAAACACAGCGTGCGAACCAGCAGAGAACCATCTGCTGCTGCCCGGGGTAACCATGGCGACGACAATGATGGTGGTGGAGGGGGAGCGGGGGAAGGGGAAGGAGGCAGGGGAGGAGGAGGCGGAGGAGCATTGAGGCGAGTATAGAAAACAGCCACTCTGCCAAGAATGGGATCGACATCCCAATTCACTTCCGCATCCTCCTCCCACTCCTCACTACCCTCCTCCTCCTCCCACTCCTCCTCCTCCTCCTCCTCCTCCTCCTCCTCCTCCTCCTCCTCCTCCTCCTCCTCCTCCTCCTCCTCCTCCTCCTCCTCCTCCTCCTCCTCCTCCTCCATCTCTCCGCACCTCCCCTCCCGCGTGTTCCCCACCAAACCTTGTCCACCCACTGCGGCTGACACTGACACCGCGCTTCCACGAGCACAACGAACCTCCTTGCCACCACCACTTCTCTTCCCCCACATCCTCCCCTCTCTGCCTGAAATACCCCCACCCTTGCTGCTGCCGGCATCCTTGCTCTCCCCCTCACCACCACCAGCACCACCAACAGCAACAGCAACAGCAGCAACACCAGCACCAGCACCAGCGCCACCACCACCACCAGCACCAGCAGCACCACCACCACCGCCGCCGCCGCCGCCGCCGCCGACGCCAGTCGCCCTGCGCCTGCCTCTCCCCCTTGCACGCACCTGCGGCCACCCGCTGCCAGCCTGGCACACGATGAGGCACGGCTGGGAGCGCCACGCGAGGTCAGCGCAGCGGCGGGGAGGCAGCGAGACCACGTCTATGGGGCACACGGCGATGGGACGACGCGGGGCGGGTGACGCGGGAGGGGGAGCGGAAGGGGGAGAGGAATGGGGAGCGGAAGATGGAGCAGAAGAGGGAGCGGAATGGGGAGCGGAAGGGGGAGCGGAAGGGGGAGCGGAAGGGGGAGCGGAAGTGGGAGCGGAAGGGGGAGCGGAAGGGGGAGCGGAATGGGGAGCGGAAGGGAGAGGGGGAGAGGGAGCGGAACGGGGAGCGGAATGGGGAGCGGAAGGGGGAGAAAGGGAGGAAGGCGGCGGGCAGAGGCATGCGAGGAGCGTGGCGAGGTAATCAGCTGTGAGCTCCATAGCCACCACCACCCTCGCCGGCGCTTCTCTTTCCTCTTTCCTGCTCGCTCCATCCGCCTCATCTCCTCCTGTGTCCTCTTCGACTCCACTTCCCCGCCGGTTCAACCGCGGCCAGCCATCCTCCTCAGGTTCCCTTGGCGGCTTCTTACTGAGCTCCGCGCCTGCCATTGGTTCATCTGCGGCGAGCCCGTCCGCCCTCCCTGCTCCTCGCGGCACCGGACTATCGGGATTGCCGAGGCATGTATTTGCGCTCCCCTCCCCTTGGGTCGCCATTGCGACCCGGGCTTTGTTGGTTCCCAGTTCCGCTGCCGTGACGTGGCGCCGGATGCAGGCACCAATTCTGTCGGAGGCCAGTCGCATCGCGCCAACTGTGAACATCCGCGCACCTGACGCGTCATTCGGCCACTGGCAGGAACCGGTGACGTGGGCTGCTGAGCTCCCACGTGTAACTCCCGTCCGTTCTGAATCATTCTCCTGCCGTTGCGGTTCCCCCTTGGTGCTCTGTCCCCTACCCAACGGACGGTCCGCGGAATCCTGAATCCCTGGAGCAAGTATCGCTTCATTATGATGAGGAAGACTTAAGGATGAGTGTGGACACGTGGAAAAAGCAGTCATTTCCGCGAGTACCTTAGCCGGAACGCGTCGAGCGTGACGGATTCCTTTGCTTGGCGAATCCAACGCGGATTGACCTTCGCAGCCTGACAGCTCTATCACGGCTACTCGGTCATTATTGGCCGCACATGATTCATCCCAAACCGCCCGTAAGCTGCTTGCGCTGTACATCGCGTGGCGCGGAGCTGTTGTGGTTGTGTGTTAGTGTTTGGCACAGAACTTCGATCATCAGCGAACTGCAACGGCAAAGAGTGTCCCGCTGCAATGGTCTGAGTGTGATGAACGGATACAGAGCTCCTTTTAGGCCCCTTGGCCTAAATCCGCTAAAGATTAGCGGGGTCTACTAAGTCTAGGATGAAAGCGCGGCGGAAGACTTTGGCGAAAGAACTATTGAAGAGTTGAATGAGAATTGGTTGATAATGTCAAGTACAAGCAAGGTTAAAAGCCGGCAGCCCAAATTGCACAACTTTTAAAAGCTTGACGCGGGGGGAAGTTTTCTGGTCTGGGGTTTGGCGAAAGTTTTCGATTTCAGTTCTTTCGTTTTTTTTCGCCAAACCCAGCCCGCCCTCGTATTTCGCTCTGGGGGTTGGTTCAGTCCCCGTGTCAGAGGTCCACTGCAGATCCCCGATTGATCCTAGGGAAGGGTTACATGCATGTTGGCCTAGGGGGTTATGGGCGCACTTACCCGCTACACAAACAAGCCCTTTTATCCCAATGGTCTAGTGGTTGGGATCCTGACATGGTATCAGAGCGAAGGTCTCGGGTTCGAATCCTAGTGTGTGCACTTTGGGCATCCCAGTGCGGGGGGGTGTCAGAGGTCCACTGGAGATCCCCGATTGATCCTAGGGAAGGGTTACAGGCATGTTGGCCTGGGGGGTTATGGGCGCACTTACCCGCTACACAAACAAGCCCTTTTATACCAATGGTCTAGTGGTTGGGATTCTGACACCCCGAAAGTCCCAAACTGCAGGCGCGCTTTTTTTCAAACCTTGCAAGCACTAGTTCGTCAAATTTAGAAAGCTTGCTTTCTTGTGTTTGCAATGGCAACAAGCTTCGTTTCAAATGGGCATTACAACATTCTCGTCCTGCTTATATATGGTACCTACATTACAAGTTACAACTTGCAATTTTTGCTAGGGTGGGTTGCCGATACAACCAAAGGATCCAGTAGATAGGATAGGGTCTGTTAAGTCTGAGAGGAGACAAAGAAGTCTCTGTAGTGACCTTGTTGAATAATAATTGAAAGAGAACAAGATGATTGAAAGATAGGGGTACAAGAGATTAAATAGAAATCTAGCTAGCCATGTACTTTGAGGGGTACATTCCCTTATCAACTGTATTGCATAACTACAGTAACCGCGACTATTGCTATCCTCGACAGTTACCATGTTGCAGTGAATTAACTGTCTCGCGGTTACTGGATCGTCAAAGGTCACGACCGTTGACTTCCTCAGACGGTTGACCTTCGGGTGACCCTCGACATTCCGCATGCTCTATATGAGCTATTGCGGTACTGGTACAGTGGAGCAGCTTCGGGAATGCTTTATATAACCTTTCGGTTGTTTCAACACTCCCCTTCATTCCTGAAGGTGGGCCACGTGGGATTTCTTGGTGATCCCGCAGAGGTCGGCGCAACGTTGGTACTGCTGACGTGGCAGCTTCTTTGTCAAGAAATCAGCTGCCATGTCACCGGTTGGGCAGTACGCCAGCTTGACTCTCCCCTTGTCGATTTCATCCTTCACGAAGAAGTAGCGAAGGGCGATGTGCTTGGTGCGGTTTACGAAGCCGGGCTTGTTCGCGATCTTTATCGCGCTCTGATTGTCGCAGAGTAACGTGAAGTGCCCGTTCATCGTCACTTTCGCCTCTTGCAGGAGCTCCATCAGGTACAGTCCTTCGCGAACAGCTGCGCTAGCTGCGATGAATTCTGCTTCTGCAGACGAAAGAGCGATAAGTTCCTGCTTCTGAGAGTTCCAGGAGATGAGTCCCGCAGGCTGGAGTTAAAAAATAAATCCTGTGCGGGAGCGTCGGTTGTCAACATCTCCAGCGTGGTCGGCATCTACGTAGCCATGGAGCTATAGAGTAGCGGTGAGGTTAGCTTTGTAGGTGAGACCGACGTCGGGGGTGGAGATGAAAAACTGTAGTGCTCGGCGTAGATCCTGTAGATTCTCCCCTCCAGGTCGCTTCAGGTACTGTGCGAGCTGGCTTGCGACGTAGGAGAGATCGGGCCGGCACGTGACGGCGGCGAACAGGAGACATCCCAGCTGCTGCTGATAGAGACGATGGTTGTCGGGAGAGAGCGGTGTGGTGTCTGGCTCGTGGTTGGGAGGAGGAGTGCGGTAGGGGGTGGTGAGGTTGATCGGTGCGATGGCGAATCGCTTCGCGAGTGTTTCGGCGTACTTGGCGGCGGAGAGGTGAATGGAGGAGGCGGACTGAGTCACATTGAGGCCGAGAAACTGTGTGACGTTGTGGTTTACTGTCACCTCCAGCTTCTCCTTGATGTCAGCCTCAAACTGGTCTAACAGCTCCGTGTCGTCGCCGGTGTAGAGAAGGTCGTCGACGTAGGCGACGAGGAGGATGAATTTCCCGCGCGATTCTCGCCTGTACATTCCGAGGTCGTGCGGCAGCTGAGTGAAGCCGAGCTCAAGTAGGACGGAATGGAGGTACTGCTGCCACAGACGAGGTGCCTGCTTGATTCCATAGAGGGATTTTTGGAGGAGGCACACAGCGCCATCGTTTTCTTCGAATGCGTGCGGCTGCTCGACGAAAATTATGGCATCGACAGGGGCGTATAGGAAAGCGCTGCCGACGTCGATTTGCTGGAGCGGTCGCTGTTTGATGGCGGCGATGCAGAGAAGAATCCGCACCGAGGTGTGGCGGCCGACTGGAGCGTAGGTGAGAGTAAAATCCACCAGGTGCGCTTGCTCAAATCCCCGCACCACCCAACGCGCCTTGTACTTGTCGACCGAGCCATCTGCGAGAGTTTTGATGCGAAAAACCCATTTGCCGCTGAGAATTTTTCTTCCTTTTGCCGATGACCGAGGGACTAGCTTCCAGGTGCCACGTTTCTTCAGCGACGCGATTTCGGCGGCCATGGCTGCTCTCCATTTTTCACTGTCAGGGCCAGACAGGGCTTGGCGGATGGTGGTTGGTTCCTTGGGCGAGGTGTGGCGAACAGCGACGGCGAGGCCGAGAACGCGGAGACCGGTTTCGTCAGACTTTTCGTAGTGAATGCGGTCGTAGTCGTGGAAGCTGGTAACTTCGACCACGTCGTCATCGCTGTCGTTGCCGAGGCGGAGGGTATCCTGCGACGTGTTGGGTTGTGGTAACTCGGCATCAGGCGATCAGCGCGCCTCACTGTTGTAGTCATGAGCCTCGCGTGTTATATCGTCAGGATCGGGTTGGTGTAGAGGTACGAATATTGGAGTCCCGAATTGGCTTGTGAGGGGGATGCTCGGAGCGGAGTCCATTGGGGTGACATCAGGTGCGTCTGCATCCTCGGCCAGGTCAGCTTCGTCGTGTGACGTGGCGAAGCTGCGGTGGCCCTCGAAGAGCCTCTCGGGCAGTTTGTCGGCTTCCTGGTGCTCCTTGAAAAGGGGCAGAGTCAGCTTCTCGTAGAAGATGCAGTCACGTGATTTCGTTACCTCGTGTGTCGCGTAGTCCAGCACGATCCACGCCTTGAATTCCTTTTCGATCCCGAGGTGGATGCCCCATCGTGCCTGGTCAGCAAATTTTCCGGTTCTCGCAGTGTGGGGTCTGTACTGTACCATGCAGCCAAACACCCGAAGCAGGCGTGTATCTGCTTTTCTGCCCGTCCATGCCCGGTAGGGAGAGTTGTTGTTCTCGAGGCTTCGCGAGGACAGCAAGTTGTGCAGCCGAACAGCGTGATTCATCGCAAACCGCCAATATTTTGTTGGGATGGCCGGCTGCTTCATCAGAGCCCTCATCCGCGTGGCGAGGCTTCTGTTTGTCCGTTCTGCTACTCCTTGCTGTTGGTGAGCATAGGGCAAGGACACCAGGTGCTCAATCCCCTTCTGCTTGAAGAGCTCCTTGAACTCGTCTGAGAAGAACTCCAGGGCTCCGTCTGTCTGCCAAGCTTTGAGTTTTAGACCGAACTGTCGCTCAGCCTGCTTCATCCCCGCAATGAAGCACTCGAAAGCCAGCGACCTGCAGTCGGTGTTGACGGCCTAGACGTAGCGCGTAGATGCGACGATGAAGGTAAGTGTGTACTGCTCCCCGTCGAGCCCTTCCTGGCTGAGCACCATAAAGTCACTGTAAACCTTGTCCAGCGGCTTGTAGCGTTCGTACCCTGCGGGCAGATCGGGGAACGGCTGGTGGTTGAGCGACGCGGTTGGGCAGACGATGCACGGCGGGTTAGGCGAGTCCGCGGTGAAGGAACCGTCTCGTGGAAGCAGGAGCGCTTCGTTGTCGAAGACTCCGGCCTTGAGCGAGTTTTTGAGCGTAGCGTGGGAGGGATGTCCGAGCCGTTGGTGCCATGTTCCTGGGTCCGCGCGGTAACCGACTGTCTTCTGATAATATTTTTGTCGCGCTGCTTCGTCTTTTGCCTCCCCTTCAGGTCCTGCGTCGGCGACGTTGTCGGTATCGACGACGAGCGCGCGAATTGCTTTTTGCTCCAGAAGCGCGCGAGGAATACCGATGATGTCGTCGGTGTCGCCGGCTTCGACTTGGTCTCCGGTAACGAGCAGGCACTGGTTGGGCCACTCCCAAACTGGGAGTCCCGTCATGGGGATTCTGAAGTAACTGTATTCAGCGCCGATGACCTCAATTTCTTGTGGTCCTTGTACTGGCGGCTCCGGCTCCTCGGTAGGTTCGGGTAACTCCGTTGGTTCTCCCATAAATTCGTAGGTCTCCTCTTCTTCTGACTCTTCTGGCATTCGCTCGGGTGTATCAGGGGCGTATTGATCTGGGAGAGGTGGACCTCTCCAGCAGGTGCTGCGAGTTACCCATGTTAAGAGACTAAGTAGGCTTAGGAGCCATAGCTTAGGAGCTTAGTAGTTGAGAGGTCGAGGGTAAGGAGAAGTGTCGAGAGAGTTGTGAAGGAGAATGTGTTGTTCACTATAGCACAAGAGTACATATAGCAAACAGAGCATGCAAGGTGCACCACCAACAAGAAAGTTATATGACTACAGTATCCTACACTACAGGCAGTTATAGAACAATATATAGAATTATATATATTATTCTGACACGCCCCCATAAGTGCCTGTAGGGAAGAATGTGCAGTCAACGCCCCCTGAAGGGGTACACCAAGCGCAGGAGAAGGAGAGGGGAAGTGAGGAGGAGGAGGGACTGTGACAGGAGAGGAGATGGGAGGCGACGGCGAAAGCTGCAGACACACGGCGCAACTGGAGCAACTGGCACACGGGCAACTGGAGCAACAGGCACACTGGCAACTGGAGCAACTGGCACACGGGCAACTGGAGTAACTGGCTCCGCGGCTAGACGAGCGGCAGGAGCAACTGACCCACGGGCGACTGGAGCAACGGGCTCACGGGCGACTGGAGCGACGGGCTCACGGGCGACTGGCGCAACGGTCTCACGGGCGACTGGAGCTGCTGGCTTCACGGCGGCCACCTCCACTCAACCTCCCCCACCTGTCCCACACTCATCACCCCCACACCTGCCACCCCCATACCTCCCACACTCATCACCCCCACACCCGCCACCCCCATACCCACCTCCCCACGGCTGCACCGGGTCCAGGAGCGGCTGCTGCAGTGGCGGCTGCTCCAGGGGCGGCTGCTCCAGGGGCCAGGGGCGGGTCTTGCAGTGGCGGCTGCTCCAGTGGCCAGGGGCGGCTGCTGCAGGGGCGGCTGCTCCAGGGGCCAGGGGCGGCTGCAGGTGCGGCTGCTCCAGGGGCCAGGGGCGGCTGCTGCAGTGGCGGCTGCTCCAGAGGCCAGGGGCGGCTGCTGCAGAGGCAGCTGCTCCAGGGGCGGCTGCTCCAGGGGCCAGGGGCGGTTCCTGCAGTGGCGGCTGCTCCAGTGGCCAGGGGCGGCTGCTGCAGGGGCGGCTGCTCCAGGGGCCAGGGGCGGCTGCAGGTGCGGTTGCTCCAGGGGCCAGGGGCGGCTGCTGCAGTGGCGGCTGCTCCAGGGGCGGCTGCTGTAGTGACGGCTGCTCCAGGGGCGGCTGCTGCTGGGGCGGCTGCTCCAGGGGCTGCTGCTGCAGGGGCGGCGTCGCCGGTGCAAAGCAGGCCCGCGCGCTGCTGCAAAGCAGGCGCGGGCGCAGGGGAGGCAGAGGCGGCGGCCAGGGGGGGATGCGCCGCGACGAGCAGGTGACTGGGCCGCTAAGGGTGGCGCGAGGGGCCGTGAGAGGGGCAGCGACGGGGCCGCGAAGAGGCCGTGAGGGGCCGAGAAGGGCGGCGACGGGGCAGGAAGACGCCGCGCGTCCGGGGCGCACGGCGGGCGGAAAACCGCCACGCGCCCCGAGCGCGTGGCGGGAAGAAAAAGGTGTCGCGCGCCACGGGGCGCACGACAGACAGGAAAGCAGCGGAAGCACGTGGGGCCCACAGGCCAAGAGCGTAGTCGCTCTGATACCATGTTAAGAGACTAAGTAGGCTTAGGAGCCATAGCTTAGGAGCTTAGTAGTTGAGAGGTCGAGGGTAAGGAGAAGTGTCGAGAGAGTTGTGAAGGAGAATGTGTTGTTCACTATAGCACAAGAGTACATATAGCAAACAGAGCATGCAAGGTGCACCACCAACAAGAAAGTTATATGACTACAGTATCCTACGCTACAGGCAGTTATAGAACAATATATAGAATTATATATATTATTCTGACAACCCAGTATGGGTCGACGACGGCGACTTCTGCAGGAGGAAAACCAGCTGCTTCGACGTGCCCTTGTCCTGCTTCGGCCGAGGTGACCCATCCTCCTCCGGCGCCCCATGTGTCTCCAGCTGTCTCTGCTTCTCCGACTGCTTCTCTTGCTGTTGCACCAACTTCCTCTGCTGGGGCAGGGGGAGTCCCCCAGCCGGTCGCGCCAACTTCTCCCGTTGAAACGGCGCCCCACCCGCTTGCGGCTGCTTCTTCTGGAGTTAAAACTTCTCCCCAGGATCCGAGCGCGGGCTCGGAAGTGTTCCAGCCCGTCCAGCGTGTCTCCGCCGTCTTGTTTTCTTCGGTTGGTTGTGTTGCAGGTCCTGACGTGCCGCTGTTTTCTTCCATTGTGGCAGGTCCGGTTTCTGCAGGGTTGGAGGTCGAGGCAGTCGGAACGGTGCGCAAGAGCAGAAGGCCGTCGGAGGCAGGTCGCTCGAGATCCATCTCGTCGGGATGTGACCATGTTGGCGGTTCCGTGGGAGTTGTTTTCAGCAGCAGTGTGCGGTGGGAATCGCCGGTGGTGCCCTGAGCCGAAAATTGCAGCACGAAGACTCCATCGTCATCGATCGCCTTTCCAATGTAAGTTTCGTTGTGGAAGAGCTCGAAGGTCTTCTCCTTCCGATTGCTGCGAATGTCGATTCCGCACCGCATGAGTTGAGCTGATGAGAGTAAGTTGTATTGTAGGTCAGGTGCGACGAGGACGTCTCCGATGTGAATGGTGAACTTCGTGTCATTGGCCTCGAGGTAGATTTCGCCAATCTCATATGCCTTCATTTTTCCGTTGTTGGCGGCGGTGATTTCGCAGGGTCGTCGCATACGCCGTGAGTTGCTAATGAACTTTGGCGATCCCACCATGTGTTGTCCGCAGCAACTGTCGAGGTACCATGTGTCCAGATCCTCGTAGCGCTGGCGGGCGAGGTTGGCGATCTTGGGTGTGACGATGCGATCAAAGTCGCCGGTGTACGGTGAGAGGGCGAAATATCTGTTTGCGGAAATGCTCGGCGGCGATTCCGGAGTAGGAGGAGGGAGCTCAAAGTCAGGAGTAATGTCTGAGGGGCGAGTGGACCAGGTAAAGACTGTTGAATCATTGTCTGGACTAGGCGCAACGGGGTTGATGGGATTGTCGCGAGCGAATGTTACTCGATCCCAGTAACGGAACCCTCTATTGCGGCGAGCCATGGAGCTTATGATTGTCCCTTTTCCTTTGTCCTTCGCCGTGATGAGTGCAGGAGATTGAGAAGTGCTGGCGACGGACGGAGGCGACACAGTGGAGGTTGTGGCGGAAGGCTTTGTCTGTGCCGATGGTTGTTGGTTGGAGGCGTTGCGCCGCTCGTCAGCGGCCTGACGCTTGTAGCACTGGTCGATAGTGTGGCCAGACTTCTTGCAGTATTTGCAAAAAGCTCCCTTCTTTCCGCGTTGCTCCCCTTGTGATGCTCCTGTGTAGAAGACTAATTTCTCCCGTTTGACATTCTTCTCGTTGTACAGGTCGATTTCCTTCTGCTCCGAAAGAAGCGTGGCGCACAGAGCCGACTCCGATATGGTTGCTCGGGCGCGAAGGAGTGACTGGCACTGTCGCCAGTCGGGGCCGAGGCCAGAGATGACCATCGAGATGAACATGTTGTCGGGGATGTCAGACTTATATGATCTAGCCTGTGTAGGCTGTAGCGGGTTAGATACTAAGGGGTACACAATTCTAGGGTTTCATATTTGTATCACACTCATTCCTTAGTCATTCATTCCTCATTTTCTCACATGGTATAGAGCAGGTTCCCTAGTGGGAACGTTTCCTAGGGCCCACCACGAAAATCGATTTTTTTTTCCTGCCCGGAGCGCGCTTCGCCCCTGCCCGAGTCGCGCCCCGTGCCCCTACCCTCCCGTCGCGTCCCCTGCCCTTAGCGGCCCGTCGCGCTCTCTTACGGCCCCGTAGCGGCCCCTCTCACGGCCCCTCGTGGCCCCTTCGCGGCTCCCTCGCGGCCCCTCCGCGGCCCTTTGTGGACCCTCTCACGGCCCGTCGTGGCCCCTTCCGGCCCCTCGCGGCCCCTTCGTGGCCCCTCGCGGCCCCTTTTAGGCCCCGTCGCCGCCCTTCGCGGCCCCTCGCGGCCTCTTCTGGCCCCGTCGCCGCCCTTCGCGGCCCCTCGCGGCCCCTTCTCGGCCCCGTCGCCGCACTTCGCGGCCCCTCGCGGCCCCTTCTCGGCCCTGTCGCCGCACTTCGCGGCCCCTTCACGGCCCTTCGTGGCCCCTTCGCCGCCCTTAGCGGCCCCGTCTCGGCTCCTCCGCGGCCCCTCACGGCCCCTTCACGGCCCTGCCGCCCCGCCGTCGCCGCCCCAGCAGTACCAGCCGCCGCCACCACTGCCGGGGCCGCGGCTGCCGCCGCTGCCGACAGCAGGAACCGCCGCCGCCACAACCGTCACAGCCGCCGCCGCAGCTGCCGCCGACAGCAGCAGCCGCCGTCGTCGCCGACAGCAGCAGCCGCCGCCGCCACTGCCGTGACAGCCGCTGCCGCCACTGCCGGGGCCGCAGCCGCCGCAGCCGCCGACAGCAGCAGCCGCCGCCGCCGCCGACAGCAGGAGCCGCCGCCGCCGTCCCAGCCCTGCCCTGCAGAGAGGAGCGGCACTCCTCTGCCGCCCTGTCGCGGCCCCGTCCCTGCCGGCGCGCCTCGGCCCTGCCCCACCACTTGCGGGCCTCTACCAACCTGCCCTGGTAAGAGCATTGCCGAGCCGCGCCGCTTCTGCTGCTACTGCTTCTAGCCTGCTGCTGGTGCTGTCATGGCTACCCCTAGCGTTCTCACCTTTGATGCTGAGGGTCGGGCTGTCGACTTTGAGGTCTGGGTCGATGATCTGCAGCTTTTCCTGCAGTGCGATAGGAAAGACGGTCTCTCACTGTTCGCACAGGGGACAGTCCCACTGCATTTCTTGATTTGGTCGCGCAGATTGCGGCACCTGTTGACATACGGTCCCGCTTTCTCCCCTTGCTTCATTTTAACCTAAGTTAGCTGGCTGAGCAGACGACTCATCGTAACTGGATCTGTTGCCATGTATGAGTTGCGCAGGCGTTCCCAGGACGCGTGCGCGGGAGCCCATTCCGTCTTATAAGGACGAACGCCAAGCTGTTCTTCAGGTGAGAGGTTGCGAAGGAGAGCGGTGTATGCGAGGAGAGATTCGTGGTAGTATTGATGCTTCTCCTGGATGGTGCCTTCCGAAGGAAAAGGTAGGCTTCCGTCGTAGTACATCCAGATCTGAGCGGTTGTCGCGAGAAGCTCGAATTCGAAACTCCACGTGTAGAAATCCTTTCCGTCAAAAGGAATTGAGGTCTTCAATTTTGAAGTCAATACAAATTTGGTTTGCATTGAAGCGATGTCTGACTGTAAGCGATGTGGGTTGTCTTGTGCAGGAGCTGACCCTTGACGATTGTCGAAGGTGAAGGATCTCTCGGAGTTGACGCGGCGGTCTTCTCCAGGAAGAGGAAGTCCAGCAACTCCACGTGCGTAGCTTGAGCCGTCAATGCTCATTGCTTGATGGCTTTCAAGGGCGTTGATGCGTGCGACTAGCTCCTCAACAACAGCGGCGCTGACGGAGGTCACCGCTAATGGCGCGTTAGTCGTTGCTGGTGGTGGGCCCGGTGGGTTTGCAGTAGCTTTTCCTTCAGGAGCCATAGTATTGCAGACTTTGAGGTGTAATGAATAACTTTATGAAGGGATTGTTCTGAGAAGAACGAAGACTTTGACGGATCCTATAATCCACTCTAGCTCTCATACCATGCCGATACAACCAAAGGATCCAGTAGATAGGATAGGGTCTGTTAAGTCTGAGAGGAGACAAAGAAGTCTCTGTAGTGACCTTGTTGAATAATAATTGAAAGAGAACAAGATGATTGAAAGATAGGGGTACAAGAGATTAAATAGAAATCTAGCTAGCCATGTACTCTGAGGGGTACATTAACTTATTAACTGTATTGCATAGCTACAGTAACCGCGACTATTGCTATCCTCGACAGTTACCATGTTGCAGTGAATTAACTGTCGCGCGGTTACTGGATCGTCAAAGGTCGCGACCGTTGACTTCCTCAGACGGTTGACCTTCGGGTGACCCTCGACATTCCGCATGCTCTATATGAGCTATTGCGGTACTGGTACAGTGGAGCAGCTTCGGGAATGCTTTATATAACCTTTCGGTTGTTTCAACATGGGTGGGTGGGAAATAAGACATTTGAAATTTCGAACGAAGACGTGGGTGGAGGCCAAATGGCCTCCACCCCCTGCTATATAGTTGGCGAAGAGCGTCTAGCACTTCGTCGTTGCCATTGCTGCATTACAAGCAGCTTCGCTTTCGAAATATACATTTTTAGAATGTGTTATACACTTTAAAAAAACTTCATATTTAGAAAGCTTGCTTTCTTGTGTTTGCAATGGCAACGAGCTTCGTTTCAAATGGGTCTTCTGAGACATGAGAAAGGGTTTAGCTGGATGCTGACACTAATGTTGCCTTGGATGGAGTGTCGCCTTGAATTGGCGACACTAATGTTGCCTTGGATGGAGTGTCGCCCCAACTGAGTGTAGCACACTAATGTTGACTTATGAATTGGCTGACACGGAGCTTCGGACACGAACTCGCAAGCGGTATAGGAGGACTCGGGCAGCGGGCGTTGGTGTTCTGTGTGATGATGGATGTGATGCTTGTGGAGCCCAACCCTTGTAACGGTCACAACCGTGCTCGCATTATGAAGAGTGCATGCATCTTGAATCCGGATACGGTAAATATCCTGGCGTTTTTTTGTGGAGTGAAGCCCTTTCTATGTGTGTGCGTTTTTTTTTTTTTTTCTTTTTTTACTGATCCGCTAGAGTTGCGCACCATTTCAAACTCAAGTGTGACCGCATCTGAACCTTGCACTTTAAGGCTTTCAAAGTCTAAGGTATTTGAGAAGTAGAACTAAATTGCACAACCATGAACCTACCCTACAAATGGCCCATAGGCCAGAAAGGGACCCACCGGTCCTCCCCCCTGGGAAGCTCGCTGGCCAGCACCGCACAGGACCCACCGGTCCTCCTCCCCCCTGGGGAGCTCGCTGGCCAGCATCGCACAGGACCCACCGGTCCTCCTCCCCCCTGGGGAGCTCGCTGGCCAGCACCGCACAGGACCCACCGGTCCTCCTCCCCCCTGGGGAGCTCGCTGGCCAGCACCGCACAGGACCCACCGGTCCTCCTCCCCCCCGGGAAGCTCGCTGGCCAGCACCGCACAGGACCCACCGGTCCTCCTCCCCCCTGGGGAGCTCGCAGGCCAGCACCGCACAGGACCCACCGGTCCTCCTCCCCCCTGGGAAGCTCGCTGGCCAGCACCGCACAGGACCCACCGGTCCTCCTCCCCCCTGGGGAGCTCGCTGGCCAGCACCGCACAGGACCCACCGGTCCTCCTCCCCCCTGGGGAGCTCGCTGGCCAGCACCGCACAGGACCCACCGGTCCTCCTCCCCCCTGGGGAGCTCGCAGGCCAGCACCGCACAGGACCCACCGGTCCTCCTCCCCCCTGGGAAGCTCGCTGGCCAGCACTGCACAGGACCCACCGGTCCTCCTCCCCCCTGGGGAGCTCGCAGGCCAGCACCGCACAGGACCCACCGGTCCTCCTCCCCCCTGGGGAGCTCGCTGGCCAGCACCGCACAGGACCCACCGGTCGTCCTCCCCCATGGGGAACTCGCTGGCCAGCACCGCACAGGACCCACCGGTCCTCCTCCCCCCTGGGGAGCTCGCTGGCCAGCACCGCACAGGACCCACCGGTCCTCCTCCCCCCTGGGGAGCTCGCTGGCCAGCACCGCACAGGACCCGGTCCTCCTCCCCCCTGGGGAGCTCGCTAACCAGCACCGCACGGGAGCGCATGGGGTTGTGCCAAATGTTTGCCGCAGACTTTCTTCGCCGATGGTCTTTCATGGCGACCCAAAGCTATGGTAGTTGCCTCGCACCGAGTTACTGCGACCAAAGAATAATAAATAACACGAGATAAAACGAAGGGAAACAAAAATCGAAGATACGTACAAAGAAAAGGTGGAAACATATGCAAGGTGATAAATTATCCGTTGACAAATTTCAGCAACAGAAGAGCATATGTCATGCCAGTTTGTCTCTGGAGATTTCGCCATCATGCCTGCTGGTGCCGACTTCCGCTGGACGCGCCCCTGGGTTAGTGCACGCCACTGGCGATGTCGTAGCCACGTGCGCCAGTGGCGATTTTTGACCATTTTGGCGCCATGAGCGCCACTGGCGCCACTTGCGCCACTGGCGATTTTGACGCCACGTCCGCCACTGGCGATTTCGCCACGCCCGCCTGTGGCGATTTCGTCGCCACGAGCGCCTGTGGCGATTTCTTCGCCACGCGCGCCTGTGGCGGTTTCGTCGCCACGCGCGCCTATTGCGATTTCGTCGCCACGCGCGCTTGTGGCGATTTCGTTGCCATGCGCGCTTGTGGCGATTTCGTCGCCACGTGCGCTAGTGGCACTGTCGCTTTATTAGCCCCAACAAGTGCGCCTATTGTGAGGATGGGTGCGCCCGCAAGTCATATCTGAAACACCTGTTGTGCTATGTCGATCGAGTAGTGCCTACTATTTTATGAGACAAGTGAGAAACTGAGGAAAAACGGGAAGCGCCAAGTCGTCGGACGAGAATGAAATAAGACATTTGAAATTTCAAGCGAAGACGTGGGTGGAGGCCAAATGGCCTCCACCCCCTGCTATAGAGTTGGCGAAGAGCGTCTAGCACTTCGCCGTTGCCATCGCTGCATTACAAGCAGCTTCGCATTCGAAATATACATTTTTAGAAAGTGTTACACACTTTAAAAAAAACTTCATGTTTTAAAAGCTTGACCCGCGCGGCCCGCAATTTGGGCCGCGGGCTTTAAGTAGCATGCAAGAGAGATTGTTAGAAAGTACTTCGTGGGACGAAAAAGTGGAAGGCAAGAAAGCTAGAGTGCCACGTGGCACTTGGAAATCTTGGAAATCTTGGATGAGTTGGATGAAGATAAGGTTGGGATGAGGTTGGGGTACTGTTCAGGGTAAACCACCCTTGAACAGTAAAATACTCCGTAACACTACCCCCCTCCCAAGGAGGTGTCAACCTATATATATGCTTTGTAGTTGGGTGTAGGCTGTAGTGGGGTAGCCAATGTGGGGTACAACCCCTTTAGGTTTATACTTGTACCAAACTTTCTCGATAGTCTGTCATTCCTGCTCGTTGATTCTGACAGGAGGCGACGTCCGCGGCGCCGACAAACTGAAGGTACGCTTGAAGGCAAGCGTTGTCGGGAGACAGCGAGGACGAAGGAACCCAGCTGTTGTCAGCTGCATCGTAACCACGCCAACAAACCAAGTTGTCGATGAAAGAGACACCCCCTTGGAGACGTGGACGGTGCCTGAGGATGCACTGGATCTGGTAGTCGGGCTTGTCAGTGTCAACAGCTACCGGAAATGGAGTGCGATCATGGCCCGAGAAGGTGGGTGTTGGGATTGGTATAAGGATGAAGAAGCGACACGTGGAAGGACGGGTGCATGCGGAAATGAGCGGGCAGGCGAAGGCGGAATGCGACTGGACCAAGTGCACGCTCAAGGACGAATGGACCAATGAAACGTGGACGAAGCTTGCTATCCTGTGGTAGTCGGAGGTTGCGGCACGACCATGAGAAATTGACGCGAATTCACGAAGCTGTTGCATTTCAGCCCGTACCTTACGATTTTCCAGCGTCAACGTTTCGAGTTGTAGCATGAGTTGAGCAAGCATGTTGCCCATGTCGTTGGGGACACCGTTCATGGTTTCATCCATGTCGGCTCGACGACTCCAAGTCTGCAAGTCGGCAGCGCGGGACGATGACGTCGTAGTTTCGTCGTCGACGGTCGATTGTTGGAAGTCGCTCCCCGCGAAGGCCCCTTGGCCTAAATCCGCTAAAGATTAGCGGGGTCGACAAAGTTGAGGATGAAAGCGCGGTGGAAGACTTTGGCGAAAAAGGCAAAGATGTTACTGAGTAATTGAAGAGTTGAATGAGAATTGGTTGATAATGCGAAGTACAAGCAAGGTTTAAGCAGCATGCAAGATAGATTGTTGGAAAGTACTTCGTGGGACTAGAAAGTAGAAGGCAAGAAAGCTAGAGTGCCACGTGGCACTAGGAAATCTTGGAAATCTTGGATGAGTTGGATTAAAATAAGGTTGGGATGAGGTTGGGGTACTATTTACGGTAAACCACCCTTGAACAGTAAAATACCCCGTAACAGCTCCACTGTTGAGGTCGAATTTTCGCCTAAGTTCGAACTTCTATGTTGGAATAATCGAGAAGGTTATGGAAACATTCCCGAAGGCTCTCCACTCTCGCGTCACTCCATTACGAAGTAACGCGACTGTATCAGTATCGCAATAGCTCATATAGAGCATGCGTAAGGTCGAGGGTCACTCGAAGGTCAACAGTCGAAGACAGTCAACGGTCGTGACCCTTGACTGCCCAGTAACCGCACGTGGCAGTTACGAGATGCAACGTGGTAACTATCGAGAATGGCAATATTCGTGGTTACTGTAGCAATGTAATTCAGTTAATAAAGAAATATACCTCTTAGGGTACATGGCTAGCTAGGATTGCTAGTTATATTCCTGTACTCCTTTGTTATAATTTTCTTGTTCTTCAACTTTATCAACAAGGTCATTATAGAGACTTCATAGTTCTCTCATACTTAATAGGCTTATCCTATCCACTACGATCCTTCAGTTATAACAACATGGTATGAGAGCTAGAATGTGTCAAACGCTATATATGTGTTATTGCTGTGTAGGCTATAGTGGGTTAGCCTTTAGGGGGTACACAACTTTAGGGTTTCATACTTGTACTGCAATGTTGTGTAGTTCAATCACTTCTTGATTCTGACATGGTATTAAGAGCTTAGGTTCTAGACCTAAGGGCCCACCGTTCCGCTAGAGGTGCCCTCGTGCGCCCTTTTTTTTAGCGCCCTCGTGCGCCTTTCCCCTAGTGCGCCCTCGTGCGCTCTCCTCTCACGCTGCCCGTGTGCAGCCCGCTAGCAGCCCGAGCGCGGCCCCGCCGTTTTAGCGCACGTAAGAAAACCGCCGCCTAGGGCGGCCCGATTTCTCTCACGCGCCCCAGCAAACCGCCGCCCGTAGGCCCCTGCTAGCCCCTAGGCCGACGCGCGACCCACAGCCGCCCGCCCGCAGGTCGCAGCCAGCGCGCCGCGACGATCGCGCGTCGGCTGCTGCAGCGCGCGACCCACAGCCGCCGCTAGAACGCAGCCGCGGCCCGCGCGCAGATGCACCCTAGGCGCCGCCGCGCACCCAGCCTAGGCCCGCCGTCGCGCCGCCTTACCTGCCCGACCCGCGTCGCCCGAGTCGCGCCGCCCGAGTCGCGCCGCCCGAGTCGCGCCGCCCTGACCGAGCCGCGCCACCCTGACCGAGCCGCGCCGCCCTACCTGCTGCAATTGCTCTTCCTGCTCCTACTGCTCCTACTGTTTCTACTGCTACTGCTACTGCTACTCCTGCTACTGCCACTATGGCCAGTCCCACTGTTCTCACCTTTGACGCTGAGGGCCGCCCGATTAAGTTCGATGTCCGGTCCTTGCGACCTCCACCACTGCCCTCCCTTGTCCTGCTGTCCCGTCTGGCACGCTGTCGGGCCTCTACCTCCCCTCGTTCTCTACGAACTTGGTGGGGGGTTCCGCGCTCCAGGACGCGGATGTTCACCAGTTCACCCCGGCCTACGAGCGTGTGACGCACTGCACGTGTGCCCGAACGGGTCGTCACCTGGCTACCTTCACTCGGCAGCCGGGGTCGGACTTGTACACACTGACCACTGAGTCCCCTCAGGTAGCTGCGTCTGCGTCTGCGTCACGTCAGCTGTCGGCCCCCTGCTCGTGTCGCTCCCTGTCGCACAGGACTGTCCTCTGGCACCACCGCCTTGGTCACCCGTCAGTGCAGCGCCTTCGCGGCATGCACTCCAGGAACCTTGTCTCTGGTCTTCCCAGAGTTCTCCCTCCCCTACCACCCTCGCCTGCTCCTCCCTGTCTTCCCTGTGTCGAGGGGCGGCAGCGCGCCGCTCCTCACTCCTCCTCGTTCCCTCCCACAGAGGCTCCCCTGCAGACTCTCCACCTGGACGTGTGGGGCCCAGCCCGCGTCCGGGGACAGGGCCACGAGCGGTACTTTCTGCTGGTCGTCGACGACTACACGCGCTACACCACGGTTTTCCCCTTGCGTACCAAGGGTGAGGTCCCTGATGTCTTGATCCCCTGGATCCGCGCTGCTCGTCTCCAGCTCCGCCAGCGGTTCCAGTCGGACTTTCCTGTCCTACGTCTGCACTCTGACAGAGGTGGCGAGTTTTCCTCTGACCTCTTGGCAGCCTACTGTGCGGAGCACGGCATCCGCCAGACGTTCACTCTCCCGGCCTCTCCGCAGCAGAATGGGGTTGCTGAGCGCCGCATTGGTCTTGTCATGGAGGTCGCTCGTACCTCCATGATCCATGCGGCTGCCCCCCACTTCCTGTGGCCGTTTGCAGTGCAGTACGCCGCGCATCAGCTCAACCTCTGGCCCCGTGTCTCCGTTCCGGAGACCTCGCCTACCCTGCGTTGGACGGGGGAGGTTGGCGACGCGTCGATGTTCCGAGTCTGGGGATGTCGAGCCTTTGTCCGCGATACGTCCGCGGACAAACTCTCCTCCCGTGCCGTTCCCTGTGTCTTCCTGGGCTTTGTCCCTGACGCGCCTAGTTGGCGGTTTTACCACCCCACCTCGCGCCGCGTCTTCGCCTCTCAGGACGTCACCTTCGACGAGTCGGTACCCTTTTACCGTCTCTTCCCCTACCGCACTGCCCCGCTCCCCCCCCCGCCGCTCTTCCTCACCCCAGGTGTCCCGTCGGTAGACCCCCTCCCTCCCCAGGGTGCTGCTCCCTCAGGTGTTTCCCAGGTAGACCCGGTCGAGCCTGTCGAGGTAGCTGTTGACTCTGGTCCTGCGCGAGGTACTGCGTGTGCTGAGCCTGGGGGTGCGGAGACTTTGGGTGCTGAGCCTGGAGGTGCTGCGACTGGGGGTGCTGAGCCTGGGGGTGCTGCGACTGGGGGTGCTGAGCCTGGGGGTGCTGCGACTGGGGGTGCTGAGCCTGGGGGTGCTGCGACTGGGGGTGCTGGGACTGGGGGTGCTGAGCCTGGTGGCGCTCCCTCTTCACAGCAGCTGCGTGAGTGGTACTTTCAGCGCTACAGCCTACGTCGTGGGGCTGCTGGAGCTGGGGGGTCTGCTGGAGTCGGGGCTGGTGGCCTCACAGGTGCAGTGCCGCAGCCGGAGCCTCCCTCCCCTCAGCGGCTACGTGAGTGGTACGCTCGGCGCTGCAGCCTCAGGAGTGGAGCTCCTAGCGTTGAGGTACCGCCAGCTGGAGGCCCTGCTACTGGAGGTACTGCTGACACGGGTGCTACTGGAGGTGCTGCTGGTGCTACTGGAGGTCCTGGAGGTACTGCTCGTACTGTTGGAGGTCCTGGAGCGGCTGGAGGTGCTGCTGGTACTGCTGGAGGTTCTGGAGCTGCTGGAGGTACTGCCGGTGCTGTTGGAGGTGCTGCTGGTGCTGGTTTGGCTGGTGGTTCTGGTGCTGTCTCTGCTGCTTCCGGGGGCGCTTCACGGCCGCGGCCGTACTTCGTTCCGCTCCTTCAGCAGGTTCTTGGTCAGCTGCCTCCTCCTAGTCCTCCTCCCTCCTTAGAGTGTCCTCCGCCTGTACAGTCGCAGTCCCAGCTCCCGCCTGCCTCGCCACTTCCTGGTCCTTCTCCCCACGCTGGTCCGACAGGCGGTCTTACAGAGCGTCGTGAGCCTGATTCTCGTCCTGTGTCGCCTGTGTCGCGTCCTGTGTCACCTGTTCGGCTGCTCGCAATGGTCGTCGTGGTCAGCCTGAGCGTCCTCCACCTGTGCCTGGCACACACTATATAACTCTGCGTCCTTCCACTGCTCCACAGCGCGTCCCTCTGCCGTCTCCTCCTGAGTCCTCTCTTCCTGTCCTTGCTGACCCGGAGTCTGACTCTCTTCGTGCTGCCAGTCCTACTGTCACGCGTCTCCTGGCCACTGCTGTCACTGACCCTTCCTTTGAGTCTGCTGCTGCGTCTGCCCTAGTTGCTGAGCTTGTCGACTTTGCTGCTCACTGTCGTCTAGACTACGCTGCCAGTCTTGTTGCTGAGTCTGAGTCTGTCTGTCCTCCGTCCGTCGGGGGTGAGTGTGCTCTAGGCACGGACGTCCTTGAGGACAGACAGGAGGACCTTGAGTGTCTTGCAGCCGCTGCGCCTCATCTCGTGTCCATGCTGATTGCCCCTGAGGGAGACCCGGATGCTCCAGACATCCCGACCCCGCGCTCTTACGCTGAGGCGATCGCGGGTGAGTACTCCTCTCAGTGGCAGTCAGCCATGGATGCAGAGATGGCATCCTGGAAGTCCACTGGCACTTACGTTGACGAGGTTCCCCCTCCTGGGGCGAACATCGTCAGTGGCATGTGGATTTTCAGGGTGAAGCGGCCGCCGGGTTCTCCGCCTGTCTTCAAGGCTCGTTACGTTGCTCGAGGCTTCAGTCAGCGAGAGGGAGTAGACTTCTTTCAGACCTTCTCCCCCACCCCGAATATGACCACTCTTCGGGTACTACTGCACGTTGCTGCTCAGCGTGACTACGAGCTTCACTCTCTTGACTTCAGCACAGCTTTCTTGCAGGGCAGCCTGCACGAGGAGATCTGGCTGCGCCGCCCTCCTGGCTTCACTGGGTCGTTTCCTCCTGGTACCCAGTGGAGCCTCCGACGGCCAGTCTACGGTCTCCGCCAGGCGCCACGCGAGTGGCACGACACACTGAGGACTACTCTTGCGGCACTTGGGTTCGCGCCCTCTACTGCTGACCCGTCGCTGTTTCTGCGCACCGACACTTCGCTGCCGCCGTTCTACATCCTCGTGTACGTCGACGACTTGGTCTTTGCCACTGCTGACACTGATGCTCTCGCCCACGTGAAGTCCGAGCTGCAGAAGAGACACACGTGCACAGACCTGGGTGAACTGCGCAGCTACCTTGGCTTGCAGATCACCCGGGACAGAGCACGCCGCACCATCACACTGACTCAGTCACACATGGTGGAGCAGGTCCTTCAGCGCTTCGGCTTCACCTGGTCCTCAGCACAGGCCACTCCTCTGGCTATAGGTCACTCGCTCTCAGCTCTGCCTTCGGATGAGTCCGTAGAGCCGAGTGGTCCTTACCCAGAGCTAGTTGGTTGCCTCATGTACCTGATGACTTGCACTCGTCCTGACCTAGCATACCCTCTTGGCCTTCTGGCCCGCTACGTGGCTCCTGGCAGGCACCGAAAGGTGCACTGGGATGCTGCAAAGAGGGTATTGCGCTACTTGTGCAGTACATCGGGCATGGGGCTCGTGCTTGGAGGAGGGAGCTCAGTTGTTCTCACTGGGCACTCAGACGCTTCTTGGGTTGACGACCAGGCTACTCAGCGGTCGTCACAGGGTTACACCTTCAGCCTTGGCTCTGGTTCAGTTTCTTGGCGTTCTACTCGCTCGTCTTCTGTTCTCAGCTCCAGTTGTGAGGCTGAGATCTACGCCACAGCCATGGCCGCACAGGAGCTACGCTGGCTCACTTACGTGCTGACCGACTTGGGAGAGCGGCCTAGTTCTCCTCCAGTGCTGTACGTCGACAACAAGGCTGCCATTGCCTTGTGTGAGGAGCACAGACTGGAGCACAGAACGAAGCACATCGCTCTCCGTTACTTCCTGGCTCGAGACCTGCAGCAGCGCGGTCAGCTTCGTCTGCGTTACGTGGCCACTCAGGCCAACACCGCTGATATATTCACCAAGGCACTCCAGTCTGGTGATCATCAGCGTTTCTGCACTTTGCTAGGGCTTGTGCCCACTTTTCCTCACTTGCTGTAGGCTTTGCCTATACTGTGATCTCTATATATATATACCTGCCTGTTTGCTTTGCTAGGTTGAGATCACCTTGCTGTTTATGTTGCATATATGCCTCTGCATGTGAACTGGCCCTGAGGCCCTTTGCTTGTGCTCAGAGTGTGTGGTGACGTTGTGATCCACCCTGAGCTTGTTTGCCTTTCTTGACTGGTCTTGTGACCCCTTGCTCTCCCCCACTTTGCCTATGGGGGTGTGTCAAACACTATATATGTGTTATTGCTGTGTAGGCTATAGTGGGTTAGCCTTTAGGGGGTACACAACTTTAGGGTTTCATACTTGTACTGCAATGTTGTGTAGTTCAATCACTTCTTGATTCTGACAGAATGGTTTATATCTCTGCTAAGTTCTTTTTCTTACCAGAACAACCTCCTTATAAATCACTCGTTACATCATTACAAACTTTGCACACCACTCTTCTCCGAAACCTCTCCCCTTCCGAGCAGCTTGGCATTCGCTCCTACAAGTCAGAGTGGGCGCCCGCGTACGCCTCTTGGGAGCACCTGCGCAACTCATACATGGCAACAGATCCCGTCACAATGAGTCGCGTGCTTAGCCAACTCACATCGGTTAAAATGCAACAAGGGGAGAAAGCGGGACCGTATATCAATCGGTGCCGCAATCTGCGCGACCCCATCAAGAAGTGCGGCGGAACCATTCCCGATGACATGTTCATCTCCATGGTTCTTTCTGGCCTTGGCGACGGTGCCCATCGTTGCTCCGTGCTCGAGCAACCATCTCCGAGTCCGCCTTGTGCGCCACTCTTCTCTCCGAGTAGAAGGTAATTGACCTGTACAACGAGAAAAACAGCAAGCGGGAGAAGTTAGTCTTCTACGCTGGAGTGATTGAAGGGGAGCAGCGTGGAAAGAAGGGAACATTCTGCAAATACTGCAAGAAACTGTTGTCAGAATGTTATTATCTAGCCTGTAGTGGGGTGCTCTATAGCGAGTACAACCCTGTTAGGGTTTGCTATATGTATCCCAACTGCTGCTAGTGAAACCCCTCCCTTCTTCATTCCTCATTTTTTCACATGCTATCAGAGCATCTACGCTCCTGGCCTGTGGGCCCACCTAACTTCTTCCGCTACTACTCTGTGTGCTGCACGCCCCGTGGCGTGCCCCTCGTGCGACCCTTAGCGGCCCCGTCGCCGCCCTTCTCGGCCCCTCGAGGCCCCTTCGCGGCCCCGTTGCCGCCCTTCCAGGCCCCTCGCGGCCCCTTCGCGGCCCCGTCGCCGCCCCTAGCGGCCCCGTTGCCGCCCTTCCAGGCCCCTCGCGGCCCCTTCTCGGCCCCGTTGCCGCCCTTCGAGGCCCCTCGCGGTCTCTTCGCGGCCCCGTCGCCGCCCCTAGCGGCCCCGTCGCCGCCCTTCGCGGCCCTGTCGCCGCCCTTCGCGGCCCCGTCGCCGCCCCCAGCGGCCCCGTCGCCGCCCCTAGCGGCCCCGCCGCCGCCCCTATCGGCCCCGTCGCCGCCACCAGCGGCCCCGTCGCCGCCCTTAGCGGCCCCGTCGCCGCCCCTATCGGCCCCGTCGCCGCCTCCAGCGGCCCCGTCGCCGCCACTTACGGCCCCGTCGCCGCCTCCAGCGGCCCCGTCGCCGCCCCTAGCGGCCCCGTCGCCGCCCCTATCGGCCCCGTCGCCGCCTCCAGCGGCCCCGTCGCCGCCCCTAGCGGCCCCGTCGCCGCCCCTATCGGCCCCGTCGCCGCCTCCAGCGGCCCCGTCGCCGCCCCTAGCGGCCCCGTCGCCGCCCCTATCGGCCCCGTCGCCGCCTCCAGCGGCCCCGTCGCCGCCACTTGCGGCCCCGTCGCCGCCCCTTTCGGCCCTGCCTCGCCCCTGCCCCGGCCCCGCCCCGGCCATGCTCCGTCGCCTGTCGCGGCGCACCGGGGGCCCGTGCACCGCCCCCCCCCCCTCTTTTCCCGTCGCCTGTTGAGGCGACCTGAGGGGGCCGCGCGGGGGGCGAGCGTCGCCCCTTCTGCCGCCTGTTTTGGCGCCCAAGGAGGCCGCGCGTAGGCCCCCCCCCCCCTAACCTCCCTACCCGCCGTCCCGCCCTGCCCTGTGTTAGGGTCTGGGGGTGGCGAGTAGGGGGTGGCGGGTGTGTGGTCTCCCCTGCTCCTCCTCCTCCTTCGTCTCCCACTGCTGCAGCTGTCGCTGAGGGGGGTGGATGTGTGGGAGCCTAGGGTTTAGGGTTTAAGGGGGGTGCTGTGGGAGTGGAGCTAGGGTTTTGAGGGGGGTGGATGTGTGTGAGCCTGGGGTTTAGGGTTTAAGGGGGGTGCTGTGGGAGTGGAGCTAGGGTTTGAGCAGGGGGTGTGTGTCGAGAGTGTGGGGCAGTTGGAGGAGGTTGTGTGAAGGTAGCTGTCGTGTCGCCTGCAGCGCCTGTAGTCCGTCGCCCTTGCTTCGGTAGCCAGTGAGCCTGTTGCACCAGTCGCCAGTGGGTCCGTTGCTCCTGCCGCTCGTCTATAGCCGCGGAGCCAGTTACTCCAGTAGTCCGTCGCCCTTGCTTCGGTAGCCACTGAGTCAGCCGCTCCTGTGCCCGTGCCTCTGCAGCTTCAGTCGTTGCCTCCCATCTTCTCTCCCTCCACAGTTCCTCCTCCTCCTCACTTGCCCGCTGTGATTAACTCTAGCTTTGCTCGCTATTGTAAACTCCTGCTCTATGCCTGCTTGCTCATTGTGCTGATTACACCCCACTTTGGCTATGGGGGTGTGTCAGAATGTTATTATCTAGCCTGTAGTGGGGTGCTCTATAGCGAGTACAACCCTGTTAGGGTTTGCTATATGTATCCCAACTGCTGCTAGTGAAACCCCTCCCTTCTTCATTCCTCGTTTCTTCACAACCGTGCCACACTATCGATCAGTGCTACAAGCGGAAAGCTGCCGACGAGAGGCGCAACTCCTCCAGTCAGCAATCCACGGCACGATCGACTAATTTTGCTGCGACATCCACCGTGTCGCCTCCCTCCGTCGCAAGCACTTCTCAAACTCCTGCACGCATCACAGCGAAGGACAAAGGCAAGGGAACGATCATGAGTTACATGGCACGGCGTCACAGAGGCATTCGATACTACGACGACATCGAGTTTCCGCCTATCGCACTTATCAACCCCATTGCACCTAGTCCAGAAAACGATCCCACCATCCACAGTTGGATCGATCGTCCAACAAACATCCCGCCTGATTTTGAGCTGCCCCCGCCGATACCGGAATCTCCTCCCAGCATTTCGGGGAACAGGTATTTCGCTCTCTCGCCATACACCAGTGACCTCGACCGCATCGTTAAACCAAAAATCGCCAACATTGCGCGCCAGAGTCGCGAGAACATCAACACCTGGTACCTGGACAGCTGTTGCGGGCAATACATGGTGGTGCGTTCATCAGCAACTCAAAACGGATGCGACGACCGTGCGAAATCAGTGTTGCAAACAACAGCACACTAAAGGCATACAACATCGGTGAAGTTTACCTTGAAGCTGATGACACATGGTTCACCATTCACATTGGTGATGTGCTTGTCGCCCCAGATCTGCGGTACAACATGCTCTCCTCAGCACAACTCATGTGGTGCGTAGTCGACATTCGCAGCAACTGCAAAGACAAGGTCTTTGAGCTCTTCTACAACTCTTATACCGGCAAGGCGATTGACGATGACGGAGTCTTCGTACTGCAGTTCTCGGCTCAGGGCACCAATGGAGATTCTGCTGCTATGGCTCTCCACTCGCGCGTCACTCCATAACGAAGCAACACGGCTGTATCAGTATCGCAATAGCTCATATAGAGCATGCGGAAGGTCGAGGGTCACTCGAAGGTCAACAGTCGAAGACAGTCAACGGTCGTGACCCTTGACTGCCCAGTAACCGCACGTGGTAGTTACGAGATGCAACGTGGTAATTGTCGAGAATGGCAGTAGTCGTTGTTACTGTAGCAATGTAATTCAGTTAATAAGGGAATGTACCCCTGAGACTACATGGCTAGCTAGGATTGCTGTTTATATTCAGGTACTCTTTTGTTCTAAATTTTCTTGTTCTTCAACTTTATCAACAAGGTCATTACAACGATCCTTCGGTTATAACAACATTCTAAAAAGGTTGTAGACGGTAGGATACAGTAGTGAGACGTGTCGCCACTGTCAGAATATTATGCTCTAGCCTGTAGTGGGGTGCTCTATAGCGAGTACAACCCTTCTAGGGTTTGCTATTTGTATCCTCATTCTTGCTAGTGCAACTCCTCCTTCTTTGCCTAAACTGTTTCTTGCCTAGCTAGGGCTTTCCTAGCTATGGCGCCTTCTTCTACTGCTTACTTTCACATGGTATTAGAGCGATATGCTCCTGGCCTGTGGGCCCCACCTCACTGCTTCCGCTGCTACTGCTACTCCCTGTCCGCCGCGCGCCCCGTGGTGCGCGGCGTCGAAATTAGGGTTTTTCAGCCCGCCGTGCGCCCCGAGGCGCGCGGCGGTTTTCTGCCCGCCGTGCGCCCCGAGGCGCGCGGCGGTTTTCTGCCCGCCGTGCGCCCCGAGGCGCGCGACGGGTTTCTGCCCCGTCACTCGGCGCGTCGCCCCCAGGAGGCGCTACGACGGGCGACGGGGACCCCCGCCCGTCGTGGCCTGCGCGCGGCCCGTACAGCCGGCGCGCGGCCCGTACGGGCTGCGCCAGGCCCGCGCGCGGCCCGTACGGGCTGCGCCAGGCCCGCGCGCGGCTCGGGCCGCCTGCGCGCGGTTCGGGAGGCTGTGCCAGGCCCGTGGGCGGCCCGTTCTTCGCTGCCCCTGTCCTCCCCGCTGTCCCCCGTGCTTCTGAAGGCGCCCCACCCCTCCTTCTGCCCGTTCTCCTGGATTAGGGTTTGGGGGTGGGGGGTATGGGGGTGCAGCTTCTGTGTGCCGTTCCCTGCTCCTCCTCCTCCTCCGTCTCCCTGTGCTGCAGCTGCCGCTGAGGGGGGGTGGACCTGTTGGAGCCGTCGGAGTGGTACTAAGGGAGGGTGAAGGGGGAGTGGAGCTAGGGGTGAAGCAGGGGGTGTGTGTCAGGGGGGGTGGTACTGTTTGGGGGAGGTTGAACGGAGGTTGCCGTCGTGTCGCCAGCAGCACCTGTAGTCCGGGGAGTTGCTCCGTTAGCCCAGTCGTAGCCACCTGTGCCAGTCGCCCGTGGGTCCGTTGCTCGTCTGCCGCTACTTTTAGCCGCGGGGCCAGTTACTCCAGTAGTCCGGAGCGCTGTTCCGGTAGCCGCTGTGCCAGTGTGCCTCCTGTTGCCCGTGTGTCTGCAGCTTCAGCCGTCGCCTCCTATCTCCTCTCCTCTCACTGTCCCTCCTCCTCCTCACTTGCCCGTTGTGACTACCACTAGCTTTGCTCATAATTGTGAACTTTAAACTATTGCTTCCTGAACTTGTGCTCAGAATGTGTGGTGACATTGTGATCCACCCTGAGCTTGTTCTGCTTTGCTTGCTCTGCTGATTACACCCCACTTTGGCTATGGGGGTGTGTCAGAATATTATGCTCTAACCTGTAGTGGGGTGCTCTATAGCGAGTACAACCCTTCTAGGGTTTGCTATTTGTATCCTCATTCTTGCTAGTGCAACTCCTCCTTCTTTGCCTAAACTGTTTCTTGCCTAGCTAGGGCTTTCCTAGCTATGGCGCCTTCTTCTACTGCTTACTTTCACAGCCACGGCACAAAACAGTGTTTGGCTTGAACTCTGTCGATCTACACCAAAAGACGCGCGCCATTATTTATATACCACCACCGTACCGGTCATACTTCAGAATCAAGTCCGATGTAAGAATTCACAAGTGCGTGAAGAGATGAATCTGGCATCGAGGAGGCTACAAAAAAATTCCTCAATTTACCATGGGTGGTGTTGGAAATCCGAATACAGTATAACGAATACTGTATACCAGTGTGCTGTTTGGTTTTAGTGTAGTCCTCTTTATAAGCTTCCAGATCCTACAATAATTGTGACAATTATTGTAGGGACCACAATTATTGGAGCCTAGCATTATTGGAGGGTAGACGGTACAATTATTGGTACACTATTATTGGTGTGAATGGGCCATTCTGGGAGGGGTAGCTGGATGCATATATATACCCTGATGTGTCATTTCTTCAATATCATTGAGTTATCATTGAGTTGTCATTGGGTCATTGTTCTACTTTTCAATGATCAATGCAAGATTCCTATCTTGTTCTTTTCTACAAACACGTTCCCGCTACGCTGGCACTATGCCTTTCAAGCAGGTGGTTTGTGGTTGCGAATCGCGATCAACGACATGGAATTTATGTAAATCAACATTCGCCCCACTGCGTCATCACACCTCCAAGAAATATCTACTTGCCGAGTTAAATGAAATTGGGTCCAATAACAAGGATGATTCGAAATAAATCTTAACAATACCGAGATTACCACATCTTTTGTCCTATTAAGCTAGAGAACAAAATACATGCTAAATAGAAAAAGGTATTTCATATAGTCCAGCTTGTTTTAACAAAATAATGTATTCTTGGCAGATGTTTTTTGTTCCTCTGTACTCCGACCATCTGGACCACGTTGAAGTTCCCGCCATGTGCAACCCCCTTCTGGCACCCCAACGCCTTTGGTTTTTTCGTGGCGCCTCGAAAACAAACTTTCCCATTGCACGTTGATTTCGACATTGCCAACCCGCCCGAGCCGCATGTTGACTTTCGCACCCCCTTCACCCCCGGGAAGAACGGGCTACACTCGGTGCCACACAGAAATGCATATGCCCCTCCACTTCAGGGCACCCCATTAGTCAATCCGCCCATCCCCCCTCTCGCCCCATCCCCTTGCAATCAAGCCCCAGAGGGTGCCCCATCAATTGTTCATACGGTAGCTGGCGAATGAGAATGGTCTTCTATGGAGCCGCAGTACATCCCCATCCCTGCAATGTGCGATGCGGGGTGCAACATTCAGCATTTACTCATCGTCCACGCCCACAGGGTGACACTGGTCACTGGACTGATGTGAGGTGAGGTGACTCATGCCGCTGTCACAATGTCGTTGAGTTGATGCGGACAGGCACCCTCCTTCCCTATGCACGTAACCTTCCATTATGTTGATGTCCAGCTGCTACCACTCTGCGAGGGACGGCCAGCCTAAACAACCTCTCAGCAGTCTGCCGCTACGCGAAAACTGGAATGAAAGCTGTTCCCGAACGATTGCTCAACTTGCGGTCTTCTTAGAAGGCTTCGTAATATTCTCCCTTTAGGCAGCTATCGATTCTCTTAGCTGTAAGCATGACGATTCCCGTAAGCCGGACCTTTGATCCGTCAGACTACGCGCGGAAGCGCAAAGAACAGATTGCGCGCGCCAAGGAGCTTCGAGAGCTTCGCGCGCCGACGCTAATGGCGTGGAGCACTGACCAGCGAGGCAAGTGAAGTAGTATCGCTCTAGGTTGCCGGTCACCGAGTCGAGGATGAGAACGTAGTATAGAGCGACACTACTATGAGTATCGCTCCGTCGGACTGGCTCTGAGTCTGTCCATGCCGACTCTGAGTCGTCAGTCAGAATCTCAAGGATTGAGTCAGGATTAGTAGTATATCGACGTCAATTAGTAGGTATTCTGAAAGGAATGCTACGGGAGTGTTCATGGTCCCCGTCCTCTCTCCGACGGAAAGCCCCACATTCCACCTACTTGTCGACTACTCGTCTGTTATCACGCTTCTACAAGTTGTGCTACTCGTGGGAAAGGAGAGGGGGAGATGGGGGTCGGGGGAGGTAGTAGTAAGGCTTTGTTTTTGTTTGTATGTTTTTGTTTTTTAATATCTGTTTAGATTTCTGTATGTGCCTCACGCTCACGAGCCAGTTGCTCGAGCCATCATCATATGGTCGCCGTCTTCGCCACTACCATCGGCCTGCTCCTCCCCTCATCCCACGCGTGCAGGTACTGAGCGTCGGTCCTCAAGCTCCTCCGTACATCCGCAACCGTCATCGCACTGTGACCAAGCGCAGCTTTCGACGCCGAGCAAGCTAGGTGCGCACTTATTGATATTGCTTTCGCCTTTCACCCACTTCCGCGCCCTCTCCCTTCCCCCGACACACTCCCCCCCTTCCCACCCTCCCTGGATTTCCCCACACCCCCCCTGCTCCCTACAGCTCCCGCTCCCTTGTCCGCTAGTCTTACCCCCCCCTCATCCTCTCCACTCCCCCAACCCCTTGGTTGTCAGGCAAGAAATCCAGTCTGCGCCGCACCAGATCGGGGGACGGCATCCCCGCCGCCGTGGCCGCCACCCCAAGCAGAACTGCGGACGCCGCCGCCTCCACTATCAGCACCACCGCCGCCGGCGCGGGGCCGGGATTCAACGCTGCTAATATCAGTAGGCGTCGCTGGCAACTCATTGACAATTCTGCCGGCGCCGCCTCCGCTGCGGCTGCGGAAGGTATACCCGCAGAAAATGCCACCACCCAGACGATCGGCGGGGGCTCTTCCGAGCGCGGGGATAGCAGCGCTGATGGCGGAGAGGCAGCGGTGGCAGTAGACGGCACCGCGGATGCGGATTCCTCGGTGGATGCGAAAATCGCCGTCCCGTCAGCGCAGCCTCGCTCCGAGGCGTCATCCGAGGCAGCTTTCGCTTCAGTAGAAGCAGCGGCAGCTTCAGAAGCTTCAGCAGTCGCTGCAGTAGTAGCGTCGGACGCGGAGATTCCGGCAGCAAGCAGCAACAGCAGCACTAGCAGCAGCAGCTACAGCAGTAGCAGCATCCGCGCTGGTGGCAGTGCCACAGCCGTGGACCGTCTGAGCTCGTTCTCGCGGTCCTTTCGCTCCTCCGTGCATCAGCTGCTCAAGCGGGCCCTCGTCCTGCCGCAGATTCCGCCGCTGCGCAAACCAGCGCCTGCTGCCGATCCTGCCGTCCCCGCCGCCGACGCCAGCGCCGTAGCAGCAGCAGCAGCAGAAACGTCGGAGCCGTCGTTCTTTGTCGACCGCGCAACGGATATTAACTCTCGTACGAGCAGCAGCGACGGCAGCGGCAGCGGCAGCGGTGGCCCGGAATATGATGAGGGTTTGCGAGACCGGGATGGCTGGGCGCTCTGCCGTCCCTTGTCAGCAGGTGATGCAGCGGCGGCGGCGGCGGCCGGAGACGAAGTGGCCGGCGCAACTCTACCTCTATACGACGACGACGGCGCGTTGACTACGACGACGATGCGGACGACAACCACGACGACGACAATCGGGACGACGACGACGACGTTGAGAACGACGACGATGACGACGGCGATGGGGACGACGACAACGACGATGCGGACGACGACGACGACGATCGCACCGCGAGAGGCGCCGTTACAACCAGAAGATTCGTATACGACCAGTGCCTCCGCCGTCGCCGCCGTCGTTGGTGGGGCGGACGGGGGTGCGACGGACATTGTGGCGGCGGCGGCGGCATTTGTGACGGCAGTGGAACCGCCGGCGGCGCAGGCAGCCGCGGCGCCTCAGCTGCCGCTGCCCGCCGCGCTCCGCGAGCGACGGACGTGGAGCGCGAGCGGAAACCGATCTTGCGCGCCTGGGGCTATGGCGGGAACGGGGGCGGTGGCTGTAGCGGTGGCGGGGTCTGGGGCGGAAAGCCCCGCAGTGGGGTCGGATGCCGGATTGGAGTCAGCGGGGATTCCCCGTAGGGCGCGACCGCACTATGCGGCGCACTTGTCGCTGCCCAGCACTCCTGCTCGATGCGATTCCGATAATGACGATGGGAGCTCCTGCGACGACGATGGTCGCCGTGACTTTCGCCGTGACTTTCGCCGTGCCTCAATAGTCGGCTTCGCGGGCACGTCGAGTGTGCCGTCGCCATCGCCGTCGCCGGCGCCGTCGATGGTGAGTCGCCGCGATGGATTTATAGTGGTACCGCCGCCGCCGCCGCCGCGCTCCAAAGTCCTAGCTGGCGAATTCCAAAGTCCGCACGCTTCCACCTTGACTGCACCCCCGCAAAGTGATTCCAGCGCCACGCAGCGGGCGTGCGCGCGGAACAACGCTGCTGGCGCAAGAAAGCTTGCGCCAAGGGGTGCGGGGGTTGGCGCGGACGCGGACTTTGAGAGGCAGCTGCAGCAGCAGCGCGGGCGGTGGTCGATGGACCGCGCGGAAAGCGAGCACGCGCGGAGCCTGCGGGAGGGGCTGAAGATGCAGCTCCGCCAAGGGGGAAGAGGTGGCGCTGTTGCGGGAGCGGCGGTAGGTACTGGTCGGGGGCGAGGTTGCGTGGGGGAAAAGGGGATAGGCAGAGGGAGAAGAACGAGGAACGAGGAGGGACCAGGAGGTATGGGGCGCGGCAGTGACGGTACGATTGGTCGAGAGCGAGAGCGAGGGAGAGGAAGAGGGGGAGAGAGCGGGGGGACGCGATCCGGAATGGCGGCGGGAAGAGGGGCAGAGCTACGAGGAGGCGCGGGAGAGTCTGCGACGATAGTGGGTGGCGCGACAGGCGGGAAACAAGGGGACGGCGCAACGGGCGCAAGCAGCAACTTACTGGGACCGATCAGCCAATGCGCGGTAACTTCTGTGGTGGCGGAGAATAGCGCAGACTCCGCGGACAGAATGTCCACCGAGTCGCGCAGCGCGGAGGCGGGCGGCGACGGGAATGGCGCAAACAGCGTAAACGGCGGAGATGGCGCTAACGGTGCTAGCAGCTACCCATCCAGCCTTGCCTCATGGCCGAACGAGTCGCCATCCGCGGTTACATCCCCCACAACTTCCGCCGCTTCTGAAACGAGATCCGCCGCGTCGTGGACTTGCGCGGGCGCGTTCCCCGCTGTGCGCCACCCCGTTCGACCCACCTCCCTCGCGCTGGTATCGAAACGAGGACGCGGGAGCGTCTCGGAGAGAATTGACACGGGGAGAGGCGCAGAGAGAAGCGCGGGGAGAAGCGTGGGGAGTAGCGGCGGCAGCCGGCGCATCAGCTTCCCCCCCAGCTGTTCAATGGGTGATCGAAGTCGTTCCGAAAGCTCTCGTGGTACTGCCAGCGGTGGTCGCGGAGGCGGTGGCGGCGGCGGCGGTGGCGGGGTCGGCCACAGGAGTTTACTGGTGGCGCGTACTGCTGCGCTGGCATCTGCCAGGCCTACTGCTGCTGCTGGTGGCGATGCGACAGGGCGCCGCAATCGACGAGCCCGCCTCGCGATTACTACTCACACCTCTTTTCCTCTTAAAACTACTAAAGCTACTTGTAGCAGCGGTATTAGTGCTAGCGATGCTGAACGTACGAATGGTTGTACGACCGCTGGTGGCGGGAAGGAGTGTAGCGGAGGTGATTTTGGCGGGAGCTTGACACGCGATAGCAGCGGCAGCGGGCGGGACGGAGGTGCTGGCAGTGGTAGTAGAGGCAAAGGGGGAGCGGGCGGGAGGGACGCGGACAAGGCGCGGCCCCCTTGGGGCGCGCGAGCCCCTGGCGCAGTGCTGAAAGCGAATGAGGTTCTGACGGGGGTTGAGAGGCGGGGAGGAGTGTTGAGCGGTGCTGACGTGCGTGTGGAGGGTGTTGTGAGCGCAGGCACGGGGGGGAAGAATTGTGAGGGCCACGTGGAACGCGTTGCTGACACGGGTGCTGGGGCGGATGAGGGTGGCGAGGTGCGTGGGGTTGGCGAGGCGAGTGTGGCTGGTGGGATTGGTGAGGAGGCAACACAAGGGACGGTGGATGCTGTAGGGAAGAAGGGAGAGGATGATGGCGTGTGGACGGGTGGACACCAAGGGGAGGAGGGCAGGGAGAGTACGATGGAAGGGACGCAACGTCTGAGTTGGGAAGGTGGCGTTGCTGCTGTTGCTGATCATGATGCTGCTGCTGCTGCATCTATTGATTCCTGTGCTTCTCGTGATGGTGCTGCTCCTGTTGGTGAAAAAAGCATTGCGAGTGAGGTGGACGAGGGAGAGGGTGCCCAGGGAGTGAGGGAAGATGAGAATGAAGGGGAGAGTGGGGGGAAGGGGTGTTTCATCCGTGGAGTAGAGGAAGAAGAGTGTGAAGAGGAGGTGGTTGAGGGAGAGGCTGTCCCACCGGAGAGGGAAGGGTCAGAAGAATCAGATGCACTATGCGGGGACAAAGCGGGGATGAGAGTAGGAGAGCTGGAGGAGCAGAGGGGGGAGAGCCAAGCGCCGGCGGAAAAAGAGGACGAGGAACAAGAACGAGAAGAGGAAGGTGTTGAGAAGGCAAAAGATTGTGGCAGGAAAGGGACGGCAAGAGGAGAGACTCTTGAATGCGAGCAGGAATTGTTGGTGGGCAGGAATAGTGTGGGTGGCAGCGGCGCGTTGGAAGAGGTCGCACTGGAGGCCGAGCAATCACTGGCTGCGGGTGGTGCTCTTGCCGCAGATCATGCCGATGCAGATGCCGTGGCTGATGCCGAAGCTGATGCCGCCGCTGATTCCGAAGCTGATGCCAGGCCTGATGCTGGGGTTGATGCCGGCGCTGATGCCGAAGCTGACTCTGGGGCTGGTGTTAGGTCTGATGTCAGGGCTGATGCTGAGGCTGATGCTGAAGTTGATGTTGGGCCTGCGGCTAATGCTGTGGCTAACGCTGGGGTTGATGGGGGGGCTGAAGCCAGGTCTGACGATGAGGCTGATGCCAGGGCAGATGCTGAGGCCAATGCCAGGGCAGATGCTGAGGCCAATGCCAGGGCAGATGCTGAGGCCAATGCCAGGGCAGATGCTGAGGCCAATGCCAGGGCAGATGCTGAGGCCAATGCCAGGGCAGATGCTGAGGCCAATGCCAGGGCAGATGCTGAGGCCAATGCCAGGGCAGATGCTGAGGCCAATGCCAGGGCAGATGCTGAGGCCAATGCCAGGGCAGATGCTGAGGCTGATGCCGAAGCTGAGCCTTTTGTGGTAGTGAAGGGGGAGGAGGACAAGGAAGCAGGGAAAGAACAAGGAGAATATAATGGTTGCGGTGGTGGCATCAGCTGTGGAAGCAGTAGTTGCAGCGGCGGCGGCAGCAGTGGTCGCAGCAGCAGCAGTAGCAGTGGCTATCTTGGATTGGGGGCTGATGGCACGGACGAGAGATGGGAGCTGAGGCACGAAGTGAAGCACGAGGCGAGGCATGAGGTGAGGGCAGGAGGGGTGTGTGAAGCCCTGTCCCTGTGGCCGGACCCACTGCCACTGGTAGATCGCAACCTGGATGCTGCCACTGCTGCTCTGGCCAAGGTGCGTCCGCTCGCCCTGCGCCTGCGAGCCATGGCCTCTGCTGCTGCTGCCAGCTCCCGAGTCAAGGCGAAAGCAGTTGCTGCTGAAGCTGCTGCTGCCGCTGCAGCTGAGGCAGAGATGCTGGCCGAGGAGGCTGATACAGAGGGAGATGGTGCGTCTGAAGAGGAGGATGGTGGAGAGGGTGTTGTGAGGGGGGTCTTGGCAGAGGGAGTGGGTGCTATGCATGGGGATAGCAGCATGGGCGCAGGTGCAGCTGCATCGGCAATGGTGGAGGTGACAGCAGCAGTGGGAGCAGCAGCTGCTGCTGCTATGCCTGCTTGTTTATTCACAGCAGAGGCTAGTGCAACAGCTGCAGGTGCAAGTGCCTCCAGCAGCAGCAGCAGCACGTCCATGACCACCACCATTGCTACAAGCAGCAGCACTGCTGCTGCAACAGCAGCAGTGATGGCATCGCAACCACAGCAATGCCCTTTCATGGTGGCACCCCCCCGCAGCTCTGTCCCCCCTCCCTCACTCCCTGTGAGGCTCGCCCGTGCGGCTCCCCTTGTGCCTGCGTCCCCCACTAAGAAGGTAGGAGGCGGTCAAAGGCCTGCTTCTCTTCGACTGCCATCTGAGCCCATTACCGAGCTACCACATAAAACACTAGAGAAGGCACCACATGGGAATGTGGCTGTGAAAATTGATGTGGATGTGGAGATTAGGAGATCATCGCAGGGGAGTGGAGCAGGTGGAGCAGCTGGGTGGGATGGTGGGAGTTGCTGCAGCAGTAGAAGCAGTAGTAGTTGCAGCAGCCGAGGTCAGAGTTATGTCGGGTATTCTAGGAGCCCGACTGGCGCAAGTACTCGTGCTGTTATTTCTAGAGGTGTGCTCGTCGGGCTGGCGAGCGGTCTTGGATCGCCCAAGCCCATTTAACATTCATTTAGAAGTACCTGATTCATAGGCCCAATAGATCGTAATTTGTAGGCAGTAGGTAAGTTCCTCATCGTATGTAGTGAAATCTCTACTGAACTTTTGCTGTAAGCGCAACAGTAGTTACGGGGATATTGCGTTGGGGGCGTGGTTGGTTGGAGATGTTGGTTTGGGATGTGATGATCGGTGGGAATCTTGTCGTGTACTGTGGGACGGTCTTGTTCCTCTGTCGTGTACCAGGCCAAAGAAACAGTCACACCTCCGCCAGCCACCATCCGAGTGACCTGGACTCGTCTTTCATTTGTGGCAGAGAAACTGTCATCCAGCCCGCAATTCCCCTTCTCTCCGCGCATGCTACCTCCCCCCCTCTCACTCCACTCCACCGCAACATACCGCCTATCCCCCCGACCCCGCGGCTGGCTCGCAATGAAACAAACATTGTCCGCGCGCCCAATTCCGCCCCCGCGCGCACCACCACAGACCCAGCAGAGCAGCGCTCAACACCCGAAAAAACTCTTTTTCGCTCTCACCCCGCCCGCACGTTGCGCTCGTGCTTGTCTTTCTCGTGCTCCATTTTGTTTGTGTACGGTCAGTAACTGCCTATTAGGAGCTAGGGTAACTGTGTGCGGTAATAACTAGTCGTACTAACGTACTAAGATAGTTTGCGGTGAGTCTGCTTCTGCTGCTATACTGCGCGTCGGGTTTCGTTGGCGCTGGAGAATCGACAAAATTGGTACTGATCATTAGCAAGCTCTGTCCTCCTCCACCGTTCCTCGTCTCTTCTAGTTCCTCTGTCGTCTCTCATCGGTTGTCGCTCGTCTTAGCGTGCTGCTCTTGCAGAACGCTCAAACGCAACTCACTCCTTTGGCCGCCATGGCTCCACACAATCGCCATGCGTCCCCACACCAACGCGTGCCCTCCTCTCTCGGCCTAGTCCTGACGCTGACGCTTCTCCTACTAGCCTCCCCCCTCGCGCCTGCCGAGACTGACATGTCCGCCGCTACTTACAACGTGCCGTACTCGGAATGCCAGCGCAACCCCGCGCTGCGCAAATCGAAAGTCGGAGTGAGTTCTTAGATTTCTTAGATTCGTCGCCCTCGTGTATCCCTCCGTGCAACTTCCTGCGGATTGCTGCAGGCTTACGAATTGCACCTTGGCGCCAAGTCTCTTTCTTTCGTCTGTCATTCTTCGTTGGAGCTGTCACTCTTTCCTTTGTTCCATGAGCCTCCCCCTTAGCACTGCCACTCCAATCTTTGCCTTTTGTCATTAGTCGCGTCTCGAGACTCCGTGTACTCAAGTGTCATGACTTTTAAGTCGCCTCAAAACAGTAAATCAGTTCAACCCAAGTGTTCTTTAGTCGCTTCACCACCATTCCCTTTCGGCCTCTCTTCGCCGCGTTCTCGTCCGTTCAACTTTCCGTCCGTCCGTCCGTCCCTTTCATCGTGTTGTAGAACTGTTGTGAGGACTCTCAATATTCGCCTTTTCTCGCCCGTCCAATAAGTCCTCCTCCCTCCTTCCGGCCCATCCACTTGTCCATCCGACTACCCTCCCCGTCACCCGTCATCCTTCCGAGCCGCGCAACTGGGCACGTTGGCGCGCATCCATCTCTGCGCGCTCGTTCACGCGTGCGCGTGCGCGTCCGTATATGAGCATGCGTGCGCGCGCTCGCAGGCGGAGTGGACTTGGAGTTGGCGCGCTATTCCACCCCCTCCTTCCCTCCCCCCTCCTCCTCCTCCCCCCCTCCTCCTCCCCCCCTCCTCCCCCTCTCCTCCTCCTCTCCCCACCATCCTCCCCTCACCGCTCGTTCTCTCCCCGTCGTCCCCATTCCGCCTCCCCCTCCCCCCCCCACATCACCGCCGACCAGGCGGGAGTGGATTCGGTGTTGGCGCTGTGTCTCAAGTCCACCACGTCGCTCGAGACCAACTAACGTCTGCTCACCTCCCCCCACTCCTCCTGTCCTCCCGCCATTCTTTTTCCGTCCCCCCTCCTTCCCCCCTCCCCACCGCCGCTCCCGCCGTCTCCCCTGCCAGGCGGGAGTGGATTCGGTGTTGGCGCTGTGTCTCAAGTCCACCACGTCGCTCGAGACCAACTTCGAGAATGCCAACAAGCTCTTCATCGGCAACATGTCCAACGTCGCATGTGAGTCGCGCACTCGTCGTCGCATGTGAGTCGCGCGCTCGTCGTCGCATGTGAGTCGCGCGGTCGTCGTCGCATGTGAGCCGCTCCGTCGCATGTGAGACGCTCCGTCGCATGCGAGACGCTCCGTCGCATGTTAGTCGCTCCGTCGCATGTGAGTCGCTCTGTCGCATGTGAGTTGCTCCTCGCACGGCTCCTGCGCGCTCCCCTGCGTACTCCTAATTTTCCCCTCTCTTTCTTCCACCTCTCACCCGTCCACCCGTGCAGCTCGGACCGCACTCGTTCCTTATCCCCCCCCCTCGATACTCCGCGCACCTGCTCTCAATATCTGCTATTGCTTTTCTTGCTTTCCCTCCCGCCACTCCGCTGCCAGCCACCCCCCCCAGCCCCATTCCCCGTCCCCTTCCTCCGAGTATCCTTCTCTGTCGCAGCCTACCCAATGAGCCCCCCTCTCTTTCTTCCCCCCTCCCCTCCCCCCCCCCCCCTCTCTCTCTCTCTCTCTCCCTCTCTCTCTCTCTCTCTCTCTCTCTCTCTCTCTCTCTCTCCCCCTCCCTCCCTCCCTCCCTCCCCCCTCCCGCCCCCTCCGCCCCCTCCCTCCCCGTCTCTCCCCCTCGTCCGCCACAGCCTTCGGCGCGTTCTGCGTGGAGATCAAGGAAACCCTACTCGTGAGCGACGACGGGCTGAGCATCTACCCGGCGCCGCTGCCGTCCTTCTTCATCCGCCAGGGGTGGACTCTGCCTCTCTGGGGCCCGGCGCCCGACCCCTCGCTGGTGAACGAGACGGTGCAGATGACGCTCACCAACAACGGCGTCACGGACCTCAGCGTCACCGGCCTTGACTTCACGCAGTTCGGCCTGCCCGCGGATTTCTCCGTCGGCCCTGGCCTCTCTGCCAACCTGACTGTGAGCCGTTGGGGCCATGTCGAGATGCTATGCCATAGCATAAGGGCCTTTGTTTGAGCTCTGATCTGATCAATCCGCCTTCCATCCGCAGCGCCCTTCGACATGATCTTGTTTGAACAGACCAACTCCCCTAACCTGGCCTGCTAACATCCCACGCATCAATCATGTTCGAATACCTCTCCCTCTTACCCACTTCCCCCCCCCTCCCCCCCCCCCTCTCTCCCCCACTCCCTCGTCCCCATCCCCATCCCCATCCCAACCCCCCTCTTCCCCAACACCGGCCCCTGCAGTTCAACCGCACGCAGGTGAACCTGGACTTTGAAACCCTCCCGCTGCTGCAGACGTACCTGTCGGGCACGAACCCGCCGGACCTGCAGGCAGACGAGGTGATCTCCGTGGTCATCGTCAAGCTCTACCCCGACGACCCCGACGGGCTGCTGGGCCGCGCCGCCTACGTGTTCCTCAAGCCCACCAACGACCAGATCAACCCGTACGAGTTCTACCTGTTTGAAGCCAACTACTACCTGCCGCCGCCGACTTCGTCCGGGCGGCGGCGGCTGCTCGCGGCGATCCCCAAGACCACGTCGCCGCCGTCGGGGAGCCAGAAGGGGTGCTGCGCGAAAGCCAAGATCCCGCCCACGTGCAAACCGGGCGCGCCCACGTGGCCCTCGTGTCGGAGCCCGCCCTGCAAGACGCCCTGCTAGGCGCTGCGCTGCTGTCAGTCACGCACGCGGGGGGATGCCGGGCTGCTGGGGTGGATGATGGGCCTGGGGAAGGGAGGGGGAGAAGGAGGGGGATGTGGGAGGGGTTGGTAACAGTGTATGGATTGTTGGAAGAGGGTGGGGTGGGGCAGGCAGGGAGGGGAGGGTGGGAGGGGGGGCACACTTTTGGTGTGGCTGCCAGCTGCATTGCTGGGGAATATGGGTGGAGGTAATATGGAGGGGGATGATGGGTTGAAGGGGTGCAAAAAGTGTTTGCCATTGGGTCCTTGTGTTCGTGGAAGGTTGTAAGTCAATGCACAGGGTTGTGCTTGTGTTGTGACGCAACACAAATGTGGAGTAGAATGGTGGTATGAGTGTGTGGGATGGTGAGACATTGCAAATGTTTGTGTATGAAGTGGTGGTGGGGTGGTCATCTTACGTGGGTTGCTGATGGTGTTGTCGCTAAATATGTATCCATTTAACTCTCTGGTTTGTCGAAGTCCCCTGTTCTTCACTTGATATTTATGTTTAGTAGTGAAAATTAACTCATTGTTTTATTCTGTGTAAACAGAGCTTTCAGTTTTGTCCTTTTATTTTAAAAGGTTAGCGGTTTAAATAACTTCAACAGATTACTGTACTCTAGTTAGGGCAGGACAATCTGTTCTGGGGCTGGTTGATAAAGCGCGCCGACTAGTGCCACGGTGGCATTTCTTTATTACCAAAGCCCGTCAAACACGTGCCCCATCACAGCGCCATGTCAAAGTTGCTGATGGGTGCGTCAGATGGTGAGGCCAAAAAATATTTTTATCATACTTTCAGAAATGGCTTGGTTGGGAGAACAGAACCGTGAGTACGGAACGCGTTGCTAGCACCACTGGTAGGCGTTGCATAAGCGCTAGAAAAAGGGTATTCATGTGGTGGAAAGGGGTGTGAGGAAAGTTGGAGCTTTGCATCTCGATCTGCAATCGCTTCACTCCAGCCTCCCCTTCGGCAAAGCTGGGAGGCGCAAGCAACCACTCCGCTGCTGTAAACATCGGAATAGTTTTCTAGTCTAGGCTCAGAAATTTCGAACATCAGAACCACAGCCCGTCCGTTGATTGCAATCGAACATGCGGTGAAGGGAGGTGTCAGTTATACTCGTCGTTTCCGTTCCCTCATCTTAGTTTGACCGCGATTTTCACGAATCTGCTGCTGAGATTAATATCTCAGATCCTTTTTTTCTCTCTCTGAATCAATTCCACTGATTGTCGGGATGGAAGAAACAGCTGCTACAACCGCCGCAACGTCCGGCGCAGAACCAGATCCCACCACATCCGACCAACCCACAGAGGTCACGCCTCCGTTAGGAGCGCCGCAGCGCGCGGGGCATCGCACGATTCTCATGGCGCTGGACTGCTCGGACAGCAGCTGGGCCGCGCTGCGGTGGGCCCTCGAGAACGTCGTGCGGCCGCCCCACGACCGCCTCGTGCTCATGTCCGCCGTGGCGCCCGTTGTTTCGTACACCGGGATGACCGGCCGGCCAGGTCAGCTGAGACACGCCTTCTTTCGCCGCGGTGGTTGTTGTTGCTGTTATAGTGGTGGTGGTGGCTGCTGCTATGGTGGTGGTCGTCGTTTTCTTGGGGTCTTATTTTCTCCCAGATCGCGTGCGTGCGTGTGTGCGTGCGTGCGTGCGTGTGCGTGTGTGTGTGCGTGTGTGTGTGTGTGTTGTTGTTGTTGTGGGTGCCCGTGGGTGCAGGCATGCATCTGAGCGACTCGTTCGTGAAGGACGAGAGTCACCGCCGCAAGTCGTCCGCCCTGGCCCTGCTCAACCGAGCTCGCGCCGCCTGTGCTGAACACCAGGTCACCATCCCCTCCCTGCCCCCCTCCCTGCCCCCCTCCCTGCCCCCCTCCCTGTCTCCCTCCCTTCCTGCCTCTCACTGCCCTTCCTGCCTTCCCTGCTCCCCTCCCTGCCTCTCTGCCTCTTGCCCATCCTGCATGCCTCCCTGCCTTCCCTGCCTGCCTTTCCTACCCTAATCCGTCTGCCTCTCCCCTCCTTCACTCTGTCCCTTCGTTTCTCCCTGCCTGCCTTTCCAATCTCCTCCCCATGCCTCCGTGCTTCGTCCGTGCACCCCGCCACGCCGGTTCCATTTCTCGGGCCTAGTCTCCCCGATGCTGCTCTTGTGTCGTTCTTCTGCAGTCGCACATGTATGTACGAATGTACGTGTGTGTGCATAGCAGATAAAAACTATCAATATATTCAGGCAAGCAAGGACCAAAACTTCAAGACTGAACTTGACGTGTCATGGCATGGCCTGGGCATGAGCATGGGCGTGGCATGATGGCATGGGCGTGGGCGTGGGCGTGGGCGTGGGCGTGAGCATGGGCATGGGCATGGGCACGTGCATGGGCATCAGGTGGCAGCGGAGGTGCGCGTGCACACGGGGGATGCGCGCACAGCAGTGGTGGAGCTGGCCACTGAGGTGACCGCTGACCTCGTCATCGTCGGCAGCCGCGGCCATGGACCGCTGCAGAGGTGCCCGGGAGACGGGGGGAGAGGGGGGCCAGGGTGCAGGGGGGCAGGGGGAAGAGGGGCAGTGGGGCAGGGGGAAAGAGGGGCAGGGGGGCCGGAAGGAAAGTGGGAAGGGAGAGGGTAGGCAAGGAAGAGTGGATTGGATTAGTGTGGTGGGGTATAGGTGGGGAACTGGGGGGTGAAGGGGTGGGGGGATTTGGAAGAGTGGGAAGGAGGGAGAAAGAAGGGGTATAGAGTGAGGGCTGAAGGAAGGTCCGGGGACTCCATGTACTTTGCCTTTTCTCTCTTCTGTCCTCCTCGCCGCGCATTTCATGAAGTCACTCCTCACTCTCCTCGTCCTCCTGAAATGACCTCTCTACGTCTTGCCCCTCTGTGCCTCCCTGTCACGTCAATCCCATGGGATCCTATGTCCACACCTTTGGTTCTTGTCCTGTCTTTCTCCTGCCAGGCTGCTGCTGGGGAGTGTATCAGAGTACTGTGTGCACCACTGCACCATGCCTGTACTAGTCTACCGCCCTGCCACTGCTGCTGCCAAGATGGCTGCGGCGGCTTCTACTCCTGCAGGAGTTGAGGAAAAGAGAGAAACAGAATCTACGGCTGCTGCTGCAGCTGGTGATGCTGCTGGTGATGCAGCTGCTGCTGCAGCTGGTGATGTGGCTGCTGGGGAGGCTGGGGGGCCTCCTGCAGAGCCCACCACGGAGCAACCTACGGCCACGGATAAAAAGACCAATTAGCGCCGCGTGGCTGGATACATAAAGTTTGTTAGCATGAATAGTGTAACATAACCAGGGTTTTTTTTTTTTTTTTTTTTTTTTTTTTTTTTTTTTTTTTTACGTGTTGCAATTAGTGTTGCGTTAGTCGTGCCATAATAGAGTTCGCTTTTAGAACTCGGACCCCTCGTGAGCAGGAAGCAAATTAGGGTACCAAATTTAGACTCCAAACCTGAAGCTTGGTGAAGCATGACCAATATTCTTAGAAGTGCTCGAGAAGAGCAGAACTGCAATGTAATTGGGTGAACATGTTTTCTATGTTCATCATATTTTGCATTTCCTGTCGTATTTGTACACCGCTACTTTACCAAGAATTCGGTGGTTCGAAACTCAAACGAGACACGGCAATGGTTGACCGCGGGATTTGACCCTACTTGTAGACCCGATCCGAGTTTATGGCTGCCTGAAACCTCGTTAGGTTAGGATCCTACCTGCACTTACAAGGGCCCGGCACGCACTTACGAGGCGTTATGCCCTGTCGTGTATAACCTCGAAAATTACTAACCAGCGCAGTTAGTCAATTGCAGTAACTACTGGTCAAGAGCGACAAGCACGGCTTTTTAGATCGCCGTGGATCATACCTCTTCAACTCATATTCTTCTGCGTTTCTCACTGGTCCTTTCCTTCCGCTCGCTATTATCGTTTTCGCGGATGGAATCGGCACAAGAACATGCTACCGAGCCAGATTCGCAACCCAAGAAGCGAAAATTCTCCCCCATCCGCTGGGATCCAGACGGCCAATCAGCAGCTGCCACACGGCCAATCTCCGTCATAAGACACCGGAAGGACCCGATTCGCCCGGCCTCCGCATCCTCTTCCCCTTCCGCTCCATCTCCTCCCCCGTCCTCCACCTCCTCTGCGCATCGATCCCCCGTACCCCCGCTTGCTTCCGCAAGAACTCCGCCTGCCGCCGACCGGGCGGAAGCGCAACGCTCGCCGCTCGGGGGCTCTCCGGCGCGCAATGCGCATCTGCGCTTGTCTGCGCAAGATAGGCCATCTCCGCTCAGTGGTGGCAGGCGCGCGGAAGAGGAGGAAAAGAGCGCGCGCGCAAGTGCGGGGGAAGCCGCGGCATGCGCGGAAGGTGGTCAGGCGGCGGAGAGGGAAGCTGCGGGGAATGGAGGGGGAGATGGCAGGGTCGGCGCAAGCGAAGGCGGCCGGGGGGGAAGCGGTCTTGGGGGAAGGGTGCGCAAGCTGGTGCGGGAAAGGCGGGAGGAGCGCTCGGCAACCCCGGAGATTGTAGCACGCGGGGAAACTGGCGGGGGGGAGGCGGGAGAAGCGGAGAGACAGGGGAAAACGGGGTATACGAGTGGGAAGGACGTGGGAGAGGGGAAAGGAGAGAGAGGAGGGGAGGAGGGAGGGCGGGAGGGGAGGGTTGGAGGGGAGAGCGAGATAAGAAGCAGGAGAAGATGGGGAGGAAAGACGGCGGATAAGGGGAAAGTGGGGGAAGGGGTTGCGCGGGAGGAGGGGACGCAGGAAGATGGGGAAGGGGAGAAAAGGTGGGAAGGAGGGAAGGAGGGTACGGGGAGTATTGAAGAGGGAAAGGAAGAAGGTTCGAGTAGGAAAGAAATAAAGGAGGAGAGGAGGGCAAGGGAGGATATAGAAGGGGGGGATGGAGAGGGAGGGGTGGATGAGAGGGAGGAGAGTAAAGGACGTAAGAGAGTGAAAAGGGGAGATACTGATAACAGAAGGGGTGATGACGACGCGGGGAAGGGTGCAGCGGAGAAGGAAAGGAAGCGTTGGGCAGAAAGTAGAAAGGATGTAAAGGTTACTGGCAGTGGTGACGGCAACCGAGGTGATAGCAACACTGATATTGCTGATAACGCTGATGGGTCTATCAATCCCAATGGTGATGCCCGTGGGGTTACGAAGGAGGAGGAGGAGGAGGAGGAGGAGGAGGAGGAGGAGGAGGAGGAGGAGGAGGAGGAGGAGGAGGAGGAGGAGGAGGGAGAGAAGGGTGAGGGGAAGGAGGAAAAAGTGGAGGGAGAGGAGGATGAGGATGAGGATGATGATGAGGATGAGGAGGAGGGTGGGTTTGTGGAGTTTGACGAGCAGGAGAGGCGGATTCCCAAGTCGCTGCGAGGCATTGACCAGCAGGGTTCCATGATGGGTCTGCTGGGAAACAGATGGGCGGGGGGGAATGATGGTGACGGGGATTATGATGGTGATGATGGTGGTGAGAGGATAGGAGATAGAAATGGTAGGAAGGGGCAACCCAAGGCGATCAAAAGGGGGAAGAAGGGCAAGGCGAAAGGAAGGGGCGGAGGACAGCAGCACGAGAGGCGTGAGAAGCGGAGGCGAAAGCGGGGCAGGAGTAGCAGCAGCAGCAGCGCCAGCAGCAGTGCCAGCAGCAGCAGCGCCAGCAGCAGTGGCAGTGGCAGCAGCAGCAGCAGTAGTAGTAGTAGCAGCGGCAGAGACGACAAGCGTGGCAAGGTCAGTAAGAAGGGCGTTGGTAGACATGGCGCGAGGAGACAAGACTCAGCGAGGCAGGGGACGGATAGGCAAGAGGGAGGGAAGCACAAGGGAAAGAAGCAGGAGGAAGGGGAGGAGCAGTCGGCAGGGAAGCAGGAGGCAGGGAAGCAGGAGGCAGGGAAGCAGGAGGCAGGGAAGCAAGAGGGGGGGAAGCAAGAGTGGGGGAAGCAGGGGGGGGGCGAGAGTGACTATGAGCGGGAGCTGAATCGGCGCGAGCTAGAGGAGCTGGCGAACGGCGTGGGGGATGGCGGGGGCAGTGGGGACGAGCAGGGCAGCATGGCCATGCGGGACAGTGACGAGGAGGAGAATGAGGATGATGGGGGGTATTACGGAGAGAGGAGGGCGGGGAGGGATGATGGTGGGTACAGGGGCAGGCGAGGGGAGGGGCGGTGGTGGAGCCGGGAGAGTGATGAGAGTGGGGATAGCGATGGTGATGGTGGGGGAGGGAGAGGAGGGGGGGATAGCCCGAGAGGACGGGGGAGAGCAGGTAGAGGAGGGGCAGCAGGAAGAGCACGGGGGGACGGGCGGGACAGGAGAGACGGGAGAGACGAGCGGGATGAGCGGGACGAGAGGGATAGGTCCGTGGCAGTGGCAGTGGCAGCGGCGACGGCGGCAGCAGCAGCAGCCAAGGGCGGGGAGGCAGCAGGCGTGGCAGGCTTCATCTCCCTCCTCCGCAGCAGCGGGGGTTGCCGCAGCGTGGACGAGTTCGAGCGCCTGAACCGCATCGACGAGGGGACCTACGGGGTGGTGTACCGTGCGCGCGACAAGAAGACCGGGCGAGTAGTGGCCCTCAAAAAGGTCAAGATGGAGCGGGAGAAAGAAGGCTTCCCGCTGACGTCCCTCCGGGAGATCAACATCCTGCTGTCGCTGCAGCACGAGGCGGTGGTGGGCGTGCGGGAGGTGGTGGTGGGGAGCAGTGTGGATAGTATCTTCATGGTGATGGAGTATATGGACCACGATGTGAAGAGCCTCATGGAGAGCATGAAGCAGGCGTTCAGTCCGAGTGAGGTGAAGTGCCTCATGCTGCAGCTGCTCAGCGGGGTCGACTACATGCACGATAACTGGGTGCTGCACAGGTGGGTGTGCTGGGGGTGCTGCACAGGTGGGTGTGCTGGGGGTGCTGCACAGGTGGGTGTGCTGGGGGTGCTGCACAGGTGGGTGTGCTGGGGGTGCTGCACAGGTGGGTGTGCTGGGGGTGCTGCACAGGTGGGTGTGCTGGGGGTGCTGCACAGGTGGGTGTGCTGGGGGTGCTGCACAGGTGGGTGTGCTGGGAGTGCTGCACAGGTGGGTGTGCCGGGGGTGCTGCACAGGTGGGTGTGCTGGGGGTGCTGCACAGGTGGGTGTGCTGGGGGTGCTGCACAGGTGGGTGTGCTGGGGGTGCTGCACAGGTGGGTGTGCTGGGGGTGCTGCACAGGTGGGTGTGCTGGGGGTGCTGCACAGGTGGGTGTGCTGGGGGTGCTGCACAGGTGGGTGTGCTGGGGGTGCTGCACAGGTGGGTGTGCTGGGGGTGCTGCACAGGTGGGTGTGCTGGGGGTGCTGCACAGCCCCATCGACTTACGATCTTTAAGACGTCAAACTTGCAGTCTCGGGGTGAACTCTACTCCAGCTTCTGCAACGCTCAAAACCTTCAGTCCTCTTGCTCCATTATTGCTAGATCCTTCCTCTGCATCTCCCCTCCGCCCCCATTCCTCCCCCCCCCCACTTCCCTCTCCCCTCCCCTCCCCTCCCCCTCCCAAAGGTATTCCTCTCTCACATCCCGCCTCCCATGCGCCCTCCCACCCTGTCACGAGCAGGGATCTGAAGACGACCAACCGGCTGATGAACAACCGGGGGACCAGGGTGAGCTCCAGGTGTCGTTTCAGTCGGCCTAGAACTAACATAACATTCTCAGCCACCCCACCCACCCACCAACCCCCCTCGTCGCCCCCGGGGAGCAGGGATCTGAAGACGTCCAACCTGCTGATGAACAACCGTGGCGAGCTGACGATAACTTTGGAAGTCCGCTCAAAGTCATTTTCTCCCCACCCCCTCTGGTACCCACCTTCGGAAGCAGGGACCTCAAGACGTCCACCCTGCTGATGAACAACCGCGGCGAGTTCACAGTGTTGTTTTAGCCGACCGAAAACTAACACTCTGCGCCACCCCACCCCCCTGGCCTCCTTCCCCCCCCTCCCTCCGCGAGCAGGGACCTCAAGACGTCCAACCTGCTGATGAACAACCGCGGTGAGCTGACGATGACTTTCGGAGTGGAATCGAGTTCACTCAAAGTCATTCTCTCCCCACCCACCCCCTCTGGTATCTATCTATCCACCTCCGCGAGCAGGGACCTCAAGACGTCCAACCTGCTGATGAACAACCGTGGCGAGCTCAAGATCTGCGACTTTGGCCTCGCACGCCAGTACGGGTCGCCGCTGCGTGCCTACACGCACATGGTCGTCACGCTCTGGTACAGGTGCGCTGGGTGGAGGGCAGGCAGGCAGGCACCAAGGCAGCTATGAGGAGCTTTAGCGGGGGGTTTTGCAGAATGTTCTGTGGGTGGTTTTCACGGGGGTCTGTGGGTGGTTTTGCAGGGGACAGGAAGAGGGTGTAAGGGAAGCAGGGGTGGGGGCTGGCTTGTAAAGTCCCCGGCATGTCTCTGTCCCCCGGTCGGTTCCTCAGTTTCTGCGCTGCGCTTCGCTGCGCTGTGCTGTGCTGTGCTGTGCTGTGCTGTGCTGTGCTGTGCTGTGCTGTGCTGTGCTGTGCTGTGCTGTGCTGTGCTGTGCTGTGCTGTGCTGTGCTGTGCTGTGCTGTGCTGTGCTGTGTGCACGCCTCATCCATCCGATCATACATCCCAACCCCCCCCCCCCCCCCTTCTTTACACACTCACACCCCTCGCACCTGCCAGAGCGCCGGAGCTGCTGCTGGGGGTGCGCAAGTACTCGACAGCAGTGGACATGTGGTCCGTGGGATGCATCATGGTTGTGTGCACGCCTCAACCCACCCCTCTCTGCACACACACACGCACCCTCACCCCCACCCAACAGAGCGCCGGAGCTGCTGCTGGGGGTGCGCAAGTACTCGACGGCCGTGGACATGTGGTCTGTGGGATGCATCATGGCTGAGCTGCTGTGCAAGGAGCCCCTGCTGCCCGGCAAGTCCGAACTCGACCAGATCGACAAGGTGCCCTGGCCTGGGATGGGATGGGATGGGGTGGGATGGGGTGGGATGGGGTGGGATGGTGTGTGACGGTGTAGTGGAAGCCTACCGATCAAACCTGGCTCCTTGTCGCCTCTTTTCTCTCCTTATCTTCTGTCTTTCTCTCTCTGGGCCTGCCTCCCTTTCTCCACCTCCCCTTCTATCTCCCGGTGTCTAATTCTCCTGCGTTTCAAAACCCTGTCATGCCTGCTTCTCCCTCCATACTTCCCTCTATCCTCCTTTTTTTTTCACCGAGTGCCCCGTCTTGCCTCTTCCTCACACTTTCTCCTCACGCCTTCTCCTCACACACCTTCTCCCCCCACGTTGTTCTCACACCTTGTCGTTGCGATTTCTCCGTCCTGTCCGCCGCAGATATTCAAGCTTCTAGGCACGCCCACGGAGAAGATCTGGCCGGAGTTCGCGCTCTCCTCACACATTCTCCGCACAAAATCTCCTTGTTCTTTCTCCTTCCTCACCACCTCAGATTTTCAAGCTGCTGGGCACGCCCACGGAGAAGATCTGGCCGGAGTTCGCGCACCTGCCCAGTGTGAAGCGAGTCAGCTTCGTCCGCCAGCCGTGAGTCGTGTGCCTCTGCTGCACCGCACACGCACACACACACATGCACGCATGCATGCATGCACGCGCATACACATGCACACGTGTACGGATGCACGCATTGACACATGCGCACAGCACATGAACCCATGGACCCATGCACACATGCAGGTAGGCATGCGCACATGCACACGCACGACGCACGAGGCGAATGCACATCGGCACGCATGCGCATGCACGATTGTGCTGCAGGAATGATGTACACTACTACTCGATAGGATCATTCGAGTAGGGACACAAATGCACGTGTACTGTACAGCACACGTTGTACTATCAACCATCCTAAGCAAGAAAATATCTCGCAGGTTTTTTTTTGTATCATACTCCAGTTTCTCGCTCCCTCCCCTTTCACACCCTCCTCATTCCTCCCCCATCACTTCCCCTTCACCTCTGCCCTTACCCTCATCCTCTCCCCCATCCCCATCCCCTTCCCCCTCCCACCATTATCACCCCCACCCCCTCTCTCCCCACGCTTCCCCTTCCATCCCCATTATCATTCAACCACCCACCACCCCCCCCCCCCCACGAGCAGGTACAACCGGTTGAGGGAGCGCTTCCCAGCGGTGGCGTTTGGCGGCAAGCCTGCTCTCTCCGATGCTGGCTTTGACCTGCTCAACCGCATGCTCACATACGACCCCACCAAGGTGTGGGACCTCTGCATGCGTGTTTAAGAACTGCTGTGCTTGCATGTTTAAGACCTTTGCGTGCATGCAAAGAACCTGTGTGCATTTGACGTGTGGGGGTGTGTGTGCTTGTGTGCCTATTTTTTAAGAAGAATGAGGGTTAGGGGGGTGGGGGTCGGGAAAGGGCTGGACGCTGTGGCGTGTTTTCTCACCTGAGTTGGCATCCCATTACTTCCAGCCAAACCATTCTTTCACTGTCGTTTCACTGGGAGGCTGCTAGGCTGTTTTCTGTTGAACGCGTGTGTATCTGCTCCGTCTGCTCCATCTGCTCCGTCTGCTCCATCTGCTCTCTGCCCCATCTGCTGCATCCACTATAAGTGGTGAAAGCATGATCAACACCGTATGGTCTCTCCTCCCCCCCTTGACTTTCGGCTTCCCTTTGATTGCCCTGCCCTGCCGTGCACCAGCGCATCACAGCAGCCGAGGCACTGCAGCATGAGTGGTTCAGGGAGGTGCCTCTTCCCAAGGCTCAAGAGCTCATGGTCAGTCCCCACCCTACCTATCCTGCCTGCCTGCATCTTGTCGCTGAGATGTGCTTGATTAGGATGACTGAGCATTCCCATTGCATCTCCAACTTCCTTCTTCCTGCTACCGTATTGCATGGCAGCCTACATTCCCAGGGCGGAATGAGCAGGACAGGCGGTTGAGAAGGCTGCAGCGCAGCCCAGACCCTCTCAAGTTGAGGGGTGCCCAGAATGATGCAGCCATGGGAATGGTGTTTCCTAGTAATGCGGGAGTGCTGGGGCACGGCGCTTATTAACATTAAATTTGTATGTTGGGAATGGTTCATTTGTTGTGAAGCATTATCACTTTTATTCTCTGCTTGTAATGCTGCTCTCACATACAGTACCGACATACCGTATTCATCTAGTTTAAAGAGAAACGGGCCAGGCTGTGGGCCAGGCTGCCGGCAAAACAATAGTAGGCAAGTATTCAAGACACCACACAAACGCGGTACTGGGAGTTTGATGGGAACTGGCTAGGAGCAGAATATTTCAGTAGTCCGGTAGACACAAAAGAATGAGCAGATTGACAAGTAAAAGATGTACATGCTGGTCCAGGCAGCTGTCCAAACACTGAGACTGTATCTCTACACAACCACTATTCTGTGCAATCACCGTCATGAATCCATCCACTCACACAACTCCTCCATCCTCCATACACCCATTGCATCCCTCACACCGTAAGTCCACCTCCTGAACCGTCAAAAGCTGAGACTACCTTGTTCTGCAGAATCAGGAATCAGGATCAATACACGTGCTGCTGACGCTGAAGAACCTTCAGAAAGAGAACCATGCACGAGAAATCATGCACGAATCATGCATGAGGCACGCAGGAACTGCTTCAGAACCGTTCTATCTTGTCCGCCTTTATCACCGGGCTGGCCTTAGCAATGGCTTCACGACCTGCCGCCTTGTAGTTAAACGAGCACTCGTGCTTATCCGAGTAGCGGTGGAGGGAGCAGAAGAGACCTTCGCAGCGACATTTGAACCCTGTGAGCCCCACCCGCCGTTTGCACACTAAGCAGCGGTTGGGAGCAGATGGCTGAGAGGCACCAGGCTGCGAGGGAGGAGCGGCAGCAGCCGCCGAGGCAGCGGCTGCAGCGGACGCGGTTACTGCTGCAGCTGCTGCTGCTGTGGAGGTGGTGGTGGATGGCTGTGTTATCGATGGAATCTCTGCTGTCGACTTGCCTGACACGTCAACGTCCATGGATCCTGGTGGTTCGCAGAAAGTTGAAAGAAAGGCAGCCCGAATAAACTCAGCGATTAATACATTCGCATGAGAAGGCGGGGGACGAGAGAGAGTAAAAGCGAGACCGAAACCGAGAGAGGAAGTGGCAGCGAGAGCGAGAAAGGGCGAGAGCGAGGGAGAGCGAGCGTGAGACAGAGAGAGTGAGAGAGAGCGAGAGAGAGAAAGAGAGAGCGAGAGAGAGAAAGCGAGAGCGAGAGAGAGAAAGCGAGAGCGAGAGAGAGCGAGAGAGAGCGAGTGGGAGAGACTTAAGGAGGCAGTGGAGGACGGTAAGCGCGGTCATCAAAATTCTACTGAAATTATGGAATCTACAAGGCTGGACGAAATCCAGCGGAGGCCCACAGCAGAAGCGCAAAAGTGGCGAATATACGAACAGGCAGACTACCACGCGGTAGGGGGGAAAAAAAATGGTTTCACGTGGAGAAGAGTAGTACCAGCGCCAGACACTTTCCCAGAGGGTGCTGCGGAGGCGGACGACGATGCTGCAACGTGAGACGATTTAAGCACGTAATCTCGATAACACTTGGAGCACATGTTCATCGTCGTTGCGCTGCCGAAGAAACCGCAGTTATTCACGCAGAGTATGCTTCGCTCTGGCTGGTGGCAATCCGCGGAACCCTGTTCCCCATCACGAGCCATCGCTGATGACTAAGAACTAGAAGGTGACACAAGAGCTGCTACTATACAAAAAGCAACAACAACCGCGTGTTCGAAACCTCTACGAGCCAGGCGATTTTAAAAAACGGCTACAAACAGTCTGCTTCAATCGTTGCTAAGGGCTTTCGTAGAACTAGACTAGGAATTAAAAAGCCGCTGTACTCGCACCTTCAGTCTCCTCACAGATCAAACTAGGGAGGAATGGAAACAAACGAACTGCTGCTGGCATACAACAGCCAACAGCCGTTGCATAAAAACCCTCGTCCCTGTCAAAGGAGACAACGAGACGACGACCCTCCCACTCCCCTTCCCCCAGCTAGTCCACCTTGCTGTGAGACTCTGATTCTGTCGACTGCTAAAGAGGCTCTGGCATGCCATGCCAACCTTTCAACAAGCCTGTCCGTCCACCTCGCCTCGCCTCGGCTGCTCCCCCTTCCACTCCCCCACGATATGATCTCACCTTTTTCGACTAGCCTTTATTTTTCCTGCCCGTTATCAAGCTAGTACAACTGCATGCCATTGGCTGCTAACCCTACATGGATCACTCCACTCCACATCTTTACTCCCTGTGCTCAGACCGACGGGAGGTGGATACTGTTGGGGCAGCCAAAGAAACGCTTCTGACAGGTTTGATGTTATGGTGAGGGCTCGACGCAATCAAACAGCCTCGATTGACCCCGTCTGGTTGGTGTGTGACCTTGGACGTGCCGTGCCAGCCGATAGCTTGCCCCAAACCAACACGTCACCTTTGGCCAATACACAACGGGGTGGAGCGTTTCAGGGAGGGCGCCACGGCAAGCAGGGCTCCACATCGCGCCACGCGTAATAATGAAATTCGGCTTGCGTCACCATGCACTGGTGCCACGAACCAAAATCGAGAATATCGGAGGGTGCTAGGCAAATCCAACCACCGCCAATGACGCTTCATTACTCAATCAAGGTTTTCAAACTCAGGAGTGGATGTAGGGCAATATGTAGGCTATATTGGAGTATCAAAGCATTCAAGTTATCTTATTTACACAGAACGATTTAACCGTGCCTACCTGTCTGCATCACACACGCCTGAATGATCATACACAGCGGTTCCTTTTATTATTAATATTATTATTACCACCCTTTTTACCCCCTAAATTGTTTTGGTATCAAATCGCCTTCAACTAAGTTTCCGCTTTGCGATCCTGTGTGGTGAGGGAATGTACAGAATGCCACCATCTTGACCGTTTTACTTCAGATTTTAGAGGTGGCAAGAACTTTACTCTCCTAGAAAACCCCTGGTTACAATGGCAGGTCTCAAGATTCGTCCAAGTGGCCGTAAACCAGTTGAAACTTAGTGGGATGTGAGGAGCCCAATTGTTGAAATGACATGCTTCACCTATCCTGGGTATTGTGCAAATTCAATACCTGAGGACACTTTCATATCTTATTACGGTTAATGCTACTGTTTCAAGATAGGTGTCATCATCTTTCCAAGGCTGCAAAGAACTACTGTATGCTACTTACCTAGAATATACTTCGCATTAAGCTCAGTGTACTGTCAAGGATGGCCAAGATCCTGTATACTGGCGTAATTCAGAGTTCGTAGTAAGCTTAGTCATCACAGCTTTCATGCCTGGATTCATGTACAGGAACACATCTCCAGACAATGCAGATGGAGCAACACGCAGTCAACAACCAGAAGGTACCTTTTCAGTATGAGAATGAAAGCCAACGGGCGTCCGTCAGGGCTGTTAATGCCTCTCCAGCACGCAAGAGCGACTTTCGCGATTCAGGATCGTATTAGAAATCAGTCATTCTTTAGCAGCTTCCTTCGGGGCTTCTGCCTCAGCTGGTTTTTCGCCATTCTCGGCCTCTGCCTTAGCCTCTTCCTTGGTCTCGACAGGCTTCAACAAGCCCCACTCAAAACCGAAAGGGTCGATGAACTTGCCATAACGACGACCCCAGTCCTGTTCAGACACTTCCAGACTGGCCTTTGCTCCCTTGGCAATAGCCTTGGCAAAAACGGGATCTGGATCACTGCACTCGACTTGAATGGTGAATGTGGTTCCCTTCAATGCCGATGGAGGCCTCTTGCCACCCCTGCACCAGAAGAACGACTTGGGTCAGAAATTAACGAAGAGCATGGTAGTCACATACTACTCTGGCTTGCGTGCAGCCAATTTAGGTAAAACAAGGCAGAAATCAGTAGTTAGGAAACAAACAGCACCTACAATTACGGCAAGGAAACGCAATTGAGACAGAACGATACACGCGACGGCGTCATCGCTGATTGAACTTACTCAACGGTGGCCCCGTGACCAGTGTCATCTGCAAGCTTGATCTCCACATCTCCGAGCTTCAGATGAGCGTGATCAATCAGAGGCTCATCCTGACCAGCCTTTCTCTTGCCGTAAATCTTTGCCACCTCCTCAAAGCCGAAGACATCCTTATACCACGCAACGGCTTCGCCAGCTCTCGGAGGATCAATGGAAAGAATAGGGTGGAGAGACTTGAAGGTCACAGCTTTCACGGGCGTCTCGCCATCAACGACTTCACCAGCCATGTTTGTGTAAGATGACCAGAGAGCGGAAATGTCACTGTCTGAAGATGTGAAATTGGCAAAATTGACAGCGATATCTGGTTTGAATTGAGGAAGATGTAGTTCTTTGAAAAAGGAGGGCGGGTGGGGGGGAGATGAGCAACCAAGGACTCACACGTCACCCCACTAACATCCGTGATTCAAGGGCAGAATTGAACACGTCGACTGCCAGCCCACCTCGGTCCCACTTCAAATTTCCCTCAAAGGGGGGTGTAGAGCAGGAGGAATATCTTTCGCGAAACTCCTCCACGATTCCGCGTCAGCTCTTGCTTCGTGTCACGCGGGAGATCCCCGAGAGTAACCAGATTTGCGCTGGGTATATTCGTGCTACGGAGCAATTGGAATGACCTGGTCCAGTTCAGCTCAAATGTAGCAGTTGTTATCTGCAAGTTTCACAAGATATCTTGTATTCAGGTCTTCCTCCTCCAATAGCTGTTGAGGGTGCAATGAATCTAGGTAGTGAGGATTGCACTAGAGTGTTCAAAGAGTACAAGTATGAGCGAAGGCATGAGCGAATACTTATACGCGAAAATGTGCAAACGGTAACGCAGTGCATGCGAGCTAGCTAGTGCTACGCTAGCGCGAGGTCCGGGCCAGTCCCGAAGCGTGGGCCGACTCGGCTGCTCCAGCAGTGCGAGGTTTGGTGAAACAGTGCGCGCGAAGTTGGCGAAGCCCCGTTAGCAGTAACGGGCGAACAACGGCTGCTGCTGTACGCGATGTTTACGATCGCAGTAAGGAATAGCAAGAAAATTCATTACAAAATGTTACGATATGAAGTTGTATGAGAAGGCATTCCTGTACGCTGCAGGAGCCGACTCTACCGAGTACGAAGTCGAGGAGTCAGAAGAGTCGAAGTGACGCAGCAACCGTCAGACCAAGACCGATGCACGCAGAAGCATTTGAAGTGAAAAGAGCGGGAACAGGTTTGAAACGGGTTCCCGCGCCACACGGTTTGAATTCGCTCCAATACAGGAATGTACCCCTTAGAGTACATGGCTAGTCTAGGTCTTTTCGTATTCCCCTGTACTCTTATATAAACCCGATATATGCATATAATTATCAATCTCAGTCATTTACATTCACTCTGACCTGAGTTCACTACTTCCGCTGCAACACTACCCTGCGATTTACCATGAGCGATCCTTCGCTAAGTCCCACTTGGGATTGTAACATGGTATGTGAGCTATTCAGGGATTCTTCGCAGCGTCACTTCCGTAAAATGCGTCGAACGTAAATCTGGCGAGCGGCACACGCTTTAAGACCAAGATGGCCAGAAGATCCCGAGGCCAAGCAAATTTGACGGCCGAAGGACAAACCAACCTGGCTGCGACAAATAAGGCGACAACCATGATCAGCACTGCCGCGCTCGAGCAGTCATTCGCTTGACTTTCAACTACAGAAAAAGAACTCCAAGAACTGCGCAAAGGCGATGCGAGAACCTCTTCCCAACCAGCTCAATCTGGACAACCGTCTGCGAAAAGCCGTGATACCGCCGCGCACACCTTCTCTCTCGACACAGACAAATCAACAACTACAGGCCCCCGTCCAAGTGATGAAGTCATTAATTCTGCGCAAGCACGCTTCTTCGGCGTTTCAAAGATCAAGACTACTACTGCCGCATTTGACGGCAATGACATTTATACATGGAGTTTCGAGCTTGAGCTCCTCGTATATACAGCACAGATCTACCATTACTTTGACGGCTCTGTCAAATGTTGAACATTGATATGATAGGCTATAGTGAGTTGCACTCTAGGGGGTACAGCTTCTAGGGTTGCTCATTTGTACCCCATTCGTTTCTATTCCAATCATTCCGTTGTTCGCTAACTTTGAGATGGTATCATGAGTAGGTGTCGATCCTCTCGCCTAGCCTAGCCTAGCTCGCGCCCTAGCGCCCTCCGCGCCCTTGCGCCCTAGCACACTCCGCGCCCTCCGCGCCCTCCGCGCCCTTGCGCCCTAGCACCCTCCGCGCCCTCCGCGCCCTCCGCGCCCTCCGCGCCTTAGCCACCGCGCCCTCCGCGCCTTAGCCACCGCGCCCTCCGCGCCATTTCCGCGCCTTAGCGCCCTCCTCCTCCGCGCGTTAGCGCCCTCCGCGCCCCTAGCCTGCGCCCCTAGCCCATCGCCCAGGCCCACGCCCTAGCCCGTCGCCCAGGCGCCCGCCCTAGCCCGTCGCCCAGGCGCCCGCCCTAGCCCGTCGCCCAGGCGCCCGCCCTAGCCCGTCGCCCAGGCGCCCGCCCTAGCCCGTCGCCCAGGCGCCCACCCCAGCCCGTCGCCCAGGCGCCCGCCCCAGCCCGTCGCCCAGGCGCCCGCCCTAGCCCGTCGCCCAGGCGCCCGCCCTAGCCCGTCGCCCAGGCGCCCACCCCAGCCCGTCCCCCAGGCGCCCGCCCCAGCCCGTCGCCCAGGCGCCCGCCCTAGCCCGTCGCCCAGGCGCCCGCCCTAGCCCGTCGCCCAGGCCTGCGCCCTAGCCCGTCGCCCAGGCGCCCGTCCTAGCCCGTCGCCCAGGCCTGCGCCCTAGCCCGTCGCCCAGGCGCCCGTCCTAGCCCGTCGCCCAAGCGCCCGTCCTAGCCCGTCGCCCAGGCGCCCTCCCTGGCTCGTCACCCCAGCCCCGCAGGCAGCGCGCCACGCGGGTAGCGCGCCCCGCGGGTAGCGCGCCCCGCAGGAGGCGCGCCCCGCGGGTAGCGCGCCCCGCAGGCAGCACACCCTGCAGGCAGCGCGCCCCGGGGTGCTTTAGTGCCAGAAAATAAATAAATAAATTAAACCCTAAAAAAAAAAAAAAAAAAAAGGGGTTCACAGTGGGGGCCTGCGACTGTCGCCCGCGTTCCTGCTTGCCGGACGACCTGCACAGTTGCCTACATCCCGCAGCCGTCAGTACTGCAGCCCCTACTGTCGCACGTACTTTCCACTGCCAGTGGCTCTACTAGCGGCAGCCGACAGCCGCACTTACGGTCTCTAGCCCCGGCCGTTCCTACCTCCAGCCAGCCCTAGCTCGCCGCTTCTAGCTCCAGCCGTTCTCGCTCCAGCCGTTCTCGCTCCTCGCTCGTAGCTCAGTTTGCTCCGTGCTCCGGCCGTTCCTCGCCTAGTTTCACCTGGCGCTTCTAGCTCAGTTTGCTCCGTGCTCCAGCCGTTCCTCGCCTAGTTTCACCTGGCGCTCCTAGCTTAGTTCGCTCCGTGCTCCAGCAGTTACTCGCCTGGTTTCACCTGGCGCTCCTAGCTTAGTTCGCTCCGTGCTCCAGCAGTTACTCGCCTGGTTTCACCTTGCGCTCCTAGTTGTTCTCGTTTTTCACAGCAGCCTGTCGCTCCTGTCGCTCCTAGCCTGCCGCTCCTGCACCCCGCTAGCTTTTATCATGGAGTCCGCTAGGGTTCTCCAGCAGCAGGGACAGCAGCAGCGGCCTTTTCAGCAGTGGCTTCCGCAGCGGCAGGGGCGCCCTCAGCAGCTGTGGCGCCCTCAGCAGCCATGGGGGCCTGGTGGTTCAGGTTGCGTTGGCTGCAGCAGCGGCCCAGCCAGCTGGGGGGCTCGTCGCGGTGGCCGCGACGTCGGCCCCTGCCAGTACCGGATCCTGACCGGCCCTGGTGCTGGCACTACCTGCTGGCGTCCTGACCACTCTGCACAGCGCTGCTACAGCCGCCTCGACGACCTTTACCGTGAGCGTTTTGGGCCTGAGTCGGCTCCCCCGATCTGGCCCGGTCTGTTTCGTAGTGGTTTCCCTGTGTTTGATATGTCTATGGATGCTGTTTATTCTGTCACGTACGGATCTCTTGGCTTACGTGTACCTAGCTTAGGACCTTTGCCTGTTGCTAGTGTCGGTACTTGTGCTTTTAGTGTAGGTGCTTGTGTAGTCACTAGCCCAGCCGTGACGACTGCTGTTGCGTCGCTCTCCTTCACGCTGGACTCCGGCGCGTCTCAGTGTTTCTTCCGCGACCACACCACTGTCACACCTCTTTCGGCTCCAGTCCCAGTTGCCCTGGCTGATCCTACTTCAGGACCAGCAGTGAGAAGAAACAAGGAATGAATGAACTATGAATGAATTGGGTACAAGTAATGACCCTAATTGGGTTGTACCCCTTATGGGCTACCCCACTATAGCATACACAATATGCATGAGCTATAATGTTCTGACACACCCCCATAGGCAAAGTGGGGGAGAACAAGGGGTCACAAGACCAGTCAAGTAAAGCAAAGCAAAGCAAGCTCAGGGTGGATCACAAAGTCACCACACATTCCGAGCACAAGTTCAAGGCCACAAGGCCAGTTCACATGCAGGAGTACATATATATAAAAAGGCTAGACAAGCAAGAGCAGGTATATATATATGTAACAGTACAAGCACGGTCAAGAGGTGAGCAAGTGAGGCAAGGTAGGCACAAGGCCCAGCTGAGTACAGAAGCGCTGATGGTCACAAGGCGCAAGCGCCTTGGTGAAGATATCAGCAATGTTGGCCTCAGAGGCCACGTACGCAAGACGCAGCTGACCACGCTGCTGCAGCTCACGAGCAAGAAAGTAGCGGAGAGCAATGTGCTTCGTTCTGTGCTCCAGTCGCTGCTCCCGACACAAGGCCAGCATGGCCTTGTTGTCTACGTACAGCACTGGAGGAGAACGAGACGGCTCTCCGAGGTCAGTCAGCAGGTAGGTGAGCCAGCGAAGCTCCTGTGCAGCCATGGCTCCTGCGTAGATCTCAGCCTCACAACTGGAGCCGAGAACAGAAGACGAGCGAGTAGCCCGCCACGAAATAGAGCCGGAACCAAGGCTGAAGGTGTAACCCTGTGACGACCGCTGCGTAGCCTGGTCGTCAGCCCAAGAAGCGTCTGCGTGCCCAGTAAGGACCACTGGACTCTGCCCTCCAAGCACAAGCCCCATGCCCGACGTACTGCACAAGTAGCGCAACACCCTCTTCGCTGCAGCCATGTGCTCCGGTCTGTGTCTCCCAGGAGCAACATAGCGTGCGAGAATGCTAAGAGGGTATGCAAGGTCAGGTCGTGTGCAGGTCATCAGGTACATGAGGCAGCCAACAAGCTCTGGGTACGGGCCACTCGACTCTACGGACTCATCCGAAGGCAGAGCTGAGAGCGAGTGGCGAGTAGGCAGAGGAGTGGCCTGAGGCGAGGAGTACGTGAAGCCGAAGCGCTGAAGGACCTGCTGCACCATGTGTGACTGAGTCAGGGTAATGGTGCGGCGTGCTCTGTCCCGAGTGATCTGCAAGCCAAGGTAGCTGCGCAGTTCACCCAGGTCAGTGCACGTGTGTCTCTCCTGCAGCTTGGACTTCACGTGGGCGAGTCCAGCAGTGTCAGCTGTGGCAAAGACCAAGTCGTCGACGTACACGAGGATGTAGAACGGCGGCAAAGAAGTGTCGGTGCGCAGAAACAGCGACGGGTCGGCAGTAGAGGGAGCAAACCCAAGAGCCGCAAGTGTAGTCCTCAGTGTGTCGTGCCACTCACGCGGTGCCTGGCGGAGACCGTAGACTGGCCGCCGTAGGCTCCACTGGGTGCCAGGAGGAAAAGACCCAGTGAAACCAGGTGGGCGACGCAGCCAGATCTCCTCGTGCAGGCTGCCCTGCAAGAAAGCAGTGCTGAAGTCAAGAGAGTGTAGCTCGTAGTCACGGTGAGCAGCTACGTGCAGCAGTACCCGAAGAGTGGTCATCTTCGGGGTGGGAGAGAAGGTCTGAAAGTAGTCAACTCCCTGCCGCTGACTGAAGCCTCGAGCCACGTAACGCGCCTTGAAGACAGGCGGAGAACCCGGCGGCCGCTTCACCCTGAAAATCCACATGCCACTGACGATGTTCGCCCCAGGAGGGGGAACAGCGTCAACGTAGGTGCCTGTGGACTTCCAGGAAGCCATCTCTGCGTCCATAGCTGCCTGCCACTGAGAGGAGTAGGGACCCTCTATCGCCTCCGCGTAAGAGCGCGGAGTCGGGATGTCAAGTGCATCCGGGTCTCCCTCAGGGGTAAGCAGTACGGACACGAGATGAGGTGAAGCAGCGGCCAAGCACTGGAACTCCTCCTGCCTGTCCTCAAGGACGTCCGTGCCAAGGGCACACTCACCCCCGACGGACGGAGGACAGACAGACTCAGACTCAGCAACAAGACTGGCGACATAGTCTAGGCGACAGCGAGCAGCAAAGTCGACGAGCTCAGCAACTAGGGCAGACGCAGCAGTGGACTCTAAGGAAGGGTCAGTGACAACAGTAGCAAGGAGACGCGTGACAGTAGGACTGGCAGCACGAAGAGAGTCCGACTCCGGGTCGGCAAGAGCAGGAAGAGAAGACTCAGGAGGAGAAGGCAAAGGGGCACGCAGAGGAGCAGTGGACGGACGCAGAGACATCCGGTGCGTGCCAGGGACAGGAGGAGGACGCTGACGCGAACCACGACCACTAGTGCGAGCAGCACGGACAGGCGACGCAGGGCGAGACGCAGGCTCACGACGCTCAGCAAGACCTCCAGTAGGACCAGTGTAGGGAGACGGAGCAGGCAGTGGGGAGGCCGGCTGTAACTGTAACTGCGACGGGACAGGCTGTGGACACTCTAAGGGAGGAGGAGGACCAGTAGAAGACGGGAGACCAAGAACCTGCTGAAGGAGCGGAACGAAGTACGGCCGAGGCCGCGCGGCGACTCCAGACACAGTAGGGACAGCACCAGCACCCCCTGTGGCAGCACCAGCACCAGTAGTAGCTCCAGCTCCAGTACCCCCAGCAGCACCAGCAGTACCCCCAGCAGGACCGCCTCCAGGACCGACAGCAGTAGCCTCCGCGCCAACACCCGCAGCAGCTCCAGCTCCAGAAGTACCCGCAGGTCCAGCAGCTCCAGTACGCCCAGTACGAGCACCTCCGGGACCCGTGGCACCAGCTCCCTCAGCAGCAACAGAAACTCCAGTACCCGCAGCTCCTCCAGCTCCAGCAGCTCGCCTCCAGCGCCGGGCAAACCACTCATGCAGCTCCTGTGGAGAGAGTGGCTCCCGGCGAGAAGAAGCACCCGGAGAACCGCCAGGCACAGCACCAGCAGGCCCAGCTCCCTCAGGCTCCGCACCCCCAGGCTCAGCACCTCCAGGCGTAGCACCCCCAGGCTCAGCACCCCCAGACGCAGCACCCCCAGGCGTAGCACCCCTAGACTCAGCACCCCCAGGCTCAGCACCCCCAGTCGTAGTACCCTCAGGCTCAGCACCCCCAGGCGTAGCACCCACACGCTCAGCACCCCCAGAGTCAGCACTCCCAGGCTCAGCACCCTCAGCAGCACCAGAGTCACCAGCGACCTCGACAGGCTCAACATCGTCTACCTGGGACACACCTGAAGGGGCAGGACCCTGAGGGGGGAGGGGGTCTACCGGGGGGGGACCTGGTACCAGGAAGAGCGGTGGCGGGGGGAGGGACGGAGTGCGGTAGGGGAAGAGGCGGTAGTAGGGGACCGACTCGTCGAACGTGACGTCCTGGGAGGACAGAACACGGCGAGAGGTGGGGTGGTAGAACTGCCACCCTGGGGCGTCAGGGGGGAAACCCAGGAAGACGCAAGGAGCAGCACGAGGGGACAGCTTGTCCGCAGACAAGTCGCGGACAAACGCCCGAGATCCCCAGACACGGAACGCAGACGCATCGCCAACCTTCCCCGTCCACAGCAAGGCTGGGGAGGTCTCCGGCATGGAGACCCTGGGCTGAAGGTTGATCTGATGCGCCGCGTACCGAACCGCAAACGGCCACAGAAAATGGGGGGCAGCCGCATGCATCATGGACGTACGGGCGACGTCCATGACCATGCCAATGCGGCGCTCAGCAATCCCATTTTGCTGTGGAGAGTCCGGAAGCGTGAAGGTCTGGCGGATGCCTCGTGCACGACAGTAGGCTCGCAGAAGGCCAGAGGAGAACTCTCCGCCTCTGTCAGAGTGCAGACGCAGAACAGAAAAGTCCGAGCCGAAGCTCCGCCTGAGCTGGAGACGAGCTGCGCGGATCCAGTCGATCAACACCTCAGTGACATCACCCTTGCTGCGCAAGGGGAAGACTGTGGTGTAACGCGAGTAGTCGTCAACCACCAGCAGGAAGTAGCGCTCGTGACCCTGTCCACGGACGCGGGCCGGGCCCCACACGTCCATGTGAAGCGTCTGCAGCGGGGCCTCTGTCGGAGGAAACTGGGAGGAGTGAGGGGTAGCCCGCTGTCGTCCCTCGACACAGGGGACGCAGGTAGGGCCAGGCCCCGGAGGAAGTGGAGGGAGGGACCGGGGAAGACCAGAGACAAGGACACGGGAGGCCATGCTCCGGAGACGAAGCAGGGAGGGGTGACCAAGGCGGTGGTGCCAGAGGAGAGTCTCGTGAGACAGGAGGCGACAAGAGCAGGGGGCAGACTCAGGACCAGACCTGGACGCTGCAGCAAACACCTGACCCGACGCAGCTACCTGACCAGACGCAGGGACCGGAGGAGACGCAGTGGTCAGTGTGTACAGGCTCGACCCCGGCCGACGTGTAAACGTGGCCAGGTGTCGGCCTGTCCGAGCGTCCGTGCAGTGGGTCACCCACTGACTCGCAGGAGTGAACTGGTGAACCCCCGCATCCTGTAGGTCAGCACCACTCACCAAGTTCGTAGAGAACGAGGGGAGGTAAAGACCAGACAGGGTGCCAGAGGGGGCCGCCGGACACGGGAGGACAGTGGAGAAGTGAGCAAGGACAGGACCCCCAGAGGGGTCTGCCAGAGAGACCGCAACTGGCCGGCCAAGCGGCGTGAGTGTGGTGCGGTCTCGAAAGAAGGAGCGAGAAGCCCCCGAGTCAAGGGTAAAGGTGTGGGAGGCCGAAGCCGACGCAGAACCTGAGAGAGCAGACTCACCAGTACCTGAGGGAGCAGACGCACCTAGAGCAGCAGCCTCGCTAGCACCTAGAGCAGCAGCCTCACCAGGACCTAGAGCAGCAGTCTCAATGCCCGGGTCGGGCGGAAAACACCGGTAACCGTCACCCTCATCACTAATAGTCACAGTATACATGGCAGCAAGAATAGCATCAAAGTCAAGGTCAAAGACAGCTACACCCGCCCTAGACAGCTCACCCCAGCGGGGGATCTCAGTGGCCTCAGGGAACTGGTGACGCCAAGCGTCCGTCAGGCGGCCAAAGCAGCGCTGGGTGGAGTGCGCACCCCCGCACTGCTCACCCGCGCGGTCGCCGGTGCGCAGGACGTAGGTGCACGGACCAGTACCCCCACCCCTCTGGCGTGCAGTGTACCACTCACGGAGCTGCTGAGGGGAGGGGACGTCACGAGTGCGCGCTGCTGCTGCTGCTGCTGCTGGCGCTGACCACCACCGGAGCTGACCCTCTGCGCAGCGCCACCCCGACCAGCTCCACCTCCTCCGCCGCCTCCTCCTCCACCGCCGCCACCTCCGCTCCCTCCGCCACCGCCGCTGCCGCCTGCGCCTCCACTGCCGCCACCTACACCTCCACCCTCGCCACCACCCCCACCGCCACCCCCACCTCCTCCACCGCCTCCACCGTCGCCTCCACCGCCCCCGCTAGCTCCTCCAGCGCCCCTGCCCCCCTTGCCCCTGCCAGGGCGGCGTCTCCCGCTAGGGGTAGACGCTGCCCCAACCGACTCCAAACCAGCGAGGTCGGTCGCAGCAGCAGAGGCAACAGAGGGCAAAAGAGGGGAGGGGGAACACCCCTCAAAGATGGGGGTGCGAGGGTCACCACGAGAGGCTCCTACAGCGACTATGCTCTTTTCTGCTGCTAGGAGGGCCTTCTCGAGGAGGTCAACGGTGAGAGTGGTGGGGCAAACCGAGAGGAAGTGGTCCCTGACTACGCGAAGGGAGTCAGGGAGACGGGTGACTATGTAGTAGAGGGTGATGTACATGGGGGGGGGGGTTCTTGGCGCAGAACTCAGCAGGAAGCGCAGCACGGTAGCGAGTGTCACTAGTGCGGAGGTGCGTAATGAGGTCAGCGACTGTGGGAAAGGCAGCAAGGTCAGGGAAGAGGTACGGTAGCATGAGGCGGCTCAGTGCAGCAGTGGCAGGGGAGGAGTAGCGTGCAACTACAGCGTCGTACAAGGTCTGAGCACTCTTGTACTGGCTAAAGAGCGCACGCTCAGAGGTAGGTAGGTGGCGACGCACAGCAAGACGTGCAGCAGCATCGCGCGTGGCCCACTGTGAGCGAACAGTGGCGTCAGCATCAGCAGCGGGGGCAGGAGAGGCACCAGAAGTGAGGTCAAAGAGGGAGAGGCCGTCTGCTCTGTCGCACTGTAAGAAAAGCTGCAGGTCATCTATCCAGACGTCAAAGTCAATGGCCCGACCCTCAGCGTCAAAAGCGAGGACACTAGGGGTAGCCATGACAGCAGTAGACTAGCAGTGCAAACAGTAGGGTGAGGGCAGTGCTGTGAGAGAGGCGCTGCTCTTACCGGACAGGGCGGCTCGGGCGGCTCGGCTGCAGGGCGGCTCGGCGACTCGACGGCTGGGCGGCTCGGCTGCTGGGCGGCTCGGCGGCTCGGCTGCTGGGCGGCTCGGCGGCTGGGCGGCTCGGCTGCTGGGCGGCTCGGCTGCTGGGCGTATCGGCGGCTGGGCGGCTCGGCTGCTGGGCGGCTCGGCTGCTGGGCGGCTCGGCGGCTGGGCGGCTCGGTTGCTGGGCGGCTCGGCGGCTCAGCGGCTGGGCTGCTCGGTTGCTGGGCGGCTCGGCGGGTGGGCTGCTCGTAGGAGTAGGCGCGGGGGCCGTAGGAGCAGGCGCCGGGGCCGTAGGAGCAGGGGCCGGGGCCGCTAGGGCGGCGGATCGGGGCCGCGAGGGCGGCGGATCGGGGCCGCGAGGGCGGCGGAGTAGGGGCCGCGAGGGCGGCGGAGTAGGGGCCGCGAGGGCGGCGGATCGGGGCCGCGAGGGCGGCGGATCGGGGCCGCGAGGGCGGCGGAGTAGGGGCCGCGAGGGCGGCGGATCGGGGCCGCGAAGGGCGGCGGATCGGGGCCGCGAGGGCGGCGGAGCGGGGCCGCGAGGGCGGCGGATCGGGGCCGCGAGGGCGGCGGATCGGGGCCGCGAGGGCGGCGGAGTAGGGGCCGCGAAGGGCGGCGGATAGAGCCGCGAGGGCGGCTCGAAGGGGGGGGCCGCGAGGGCGGCGCGAAGGGGCCGCTAGGGCGGCGCGAGAGAGGGGAGCGCGACTCGGGCAGGGGCTGAGTGCGCTCCGGGCAGGAAAAAAAAAAAAAAAAAACGGTGGGCCCTAGGAACAGTTCCCACGGGGGAACCTGCTCGATACCATGAGAAGAAACAAGGAATGAATGAACTATGAATGAATTGGGTACAAGTAATGACCCTAATTGGGTTGTACCCCTTATGGGCTACCCCACTATAGCCTACACAATATGCATGAGCTATAATGTTCTGACAAGCAGTTGCTCGTAGCTCGACCACCCTCCCGTGCCCGGCTGTCCCCTCTGGTTTCCTCACTGGTCTCTACATCCCCTCGTTCTCTCGGAACTTGGTGGGTGTTGGATACCTTCAAGACCGGGGGATCACAGTCACTTTTCCTGCGCACGGGAGGACTGCGATCTGTACGGACTCTTCCACCGGGGCAGTTCTTGCCACGTTCACCAGAGAGCCCCACTCAGGTCTCTTCGTCCTGCACACTCCGCCCCCGCAGGTAGCTGCGTCTGGTCAGGTTGCTTCGTCCCCCCCGGTAGCAGAGTCCGGTCAGGTGGCTGTGTCCAGTCCGGTCGCTGTGTCCAGTCCAGTCGCTGCGTCTTGCTCCTGTCGCTCTCTCGCCCACCGCACCGTCCTGTGGCACCACCGTCTTGGCCACCCGTCGATCCCTCGCCTTCGTGGCATGCTCAGTCAGGGACTAGTCACAGGTCTCCCACGCACCTTCCCGTCGCTCCCTCCCTCGCTTGCCCCTCCTTGCTCTCCGTGCGTCGCCGGTCGCTTACGTGCCACTCCCCACTCCTCCTCCCTTCGTCCGGCCACCGCTCCCTTCGAGACTCTCCACTTGGACGTCTGGGGCCCTGCCCCGACGCAGGGGTCTGGGAGGGAGCGCTACTTTCTGGTGGTCGTCGACGACTTCTCCAGGTACACCACAGTGTTTCCTCTTGCGAAGAAGTCCGAGGTGACTGCTACGTTGATCAGGTGGCTTCTAGCCACTGAGGGCACTCGTGGTCGTCGAGTCAGTTGTCTTCACTCCGACCGTGGGGGCGAGTTTCGCTCCGGCATTCTCGGCGGATTCTGCGGCGAACAGGGCATCACCCAGTCCTGGACGCTGCCAGAGTCCCCACAGCAGAATGGGGTTGCTGAGCGCCGCATAGGCTTGGTCATGGACATCGCCCGCACGTCCATGATTCATGCCCGTGCGCCCCATTTTCTGTGGCCTCACGCGGTTCGCTACGCCGCACACCAGCTGAACCTCCAGCCGCGTGTCTCGCGGCCCGAGGCTTCACCGACCAGTCTCTGGACTGGATCCCCTGGTGTTGGGTCGGCCTTTCGAGTCTGGGGCTGCCTTGCACTTGTTCGCGACACCTCCGCGGACAAGCTCTCGGCACGCGCCGTCCCCTGTGTCTTCCTTGGTTTCCCAGTGGACTCTGCTGACTGGTCCTTTTACCACCCTCCCCTCCACCAGTTCCTAGATTCCCGTGACGTCCGGTTTGACGAGTCCGTGTCCTACTACACCCGGTACCCCTGTCGAGGTCTCCCGGTACCCCCTCCCCCTCTCTTCCTCGCACCCTCTCCTCCTCCTGCTCCCGCTCCTCCGGTACCCCCGCCCCCCCCTGGTCCTGCCCCGTCTGGTGTGTCCCACGCTACCCCTCTCCCCTCGGTCGCGCGTCAGGTAGCGTCTCCCTCCCCGCAATCCTCCTCACAGTCCCCTCAGCAGCCTTCGGCACTTCCGCGACAGGTTACTGTGGACTCGGTTGGTGTTGGAGCTGGAGGTGCAGCCGCTGGCGGTGCTCGGTCTGGGGGTGCTCGGTCGCGGGGTACTGGAGCTGGAGGTGCTGGCGCAGGTGACGCTAGCTCTGGGGGTGCTGGAGCTGGAGGTGCTGGCGCAGGTGGCGCTAGCTCTGGGGGTGCTGGAGCTGGAGGTGCCGGCACTGGAGGTGCTGGTTCTGGGGGTGCTGGAGTTGGGGGTGCTGGCACTAGCGGTGCTAGTTCTGGGGGTGCTGGAGTTGGAGGTCCTAGCACTGGCGGTACTGGTTCTGGGGGTGCTGAGTCTGAGGAGACTGACGTTGGAGACCCTGGTTCTGCGGAGTCCACCCCGCCCCCCCACCGCCACGACACGCGTCTCCAGGCTGCCCGTCGGCGTGAGCGTGAGGAGCAGGAGCGGTTGGAGAGGGAGCGGCAGGAGCTGCGGGTGCTGGACCTTCTGGAGCAGCAGCGGCAGCAGCAGCAGCAGCAGCAGCAGCAGCAGCAGCAGCAGCAGCAGCAGCAGCAGCAGCAGCAGCAGCAGCAGCAGCCGCAGCCGCAGCCGCAGCCACAGCCGCAGCAGCAGCAGCAGCCGCAGCCGCAGCCGCAGCGGCCGCAGCCGCCACCGCAGCTTCCTCTAGAGCGGCGGTTGTTCCCACCTGTGAGTGGCTTGCGGGCCCTTGGCCTTTCCTCCTCTCCTCCTGTCCGCTCCCAGTCTCCTCCTGTGTTTGTTCCTCCGTTGCCTCCTCCTGACGACCGTCCGGCGGTCTGGTCTTCTCCTCCTCCTCAGTCTCCTCCTCCCTCTGTCCGTCGCGACTTGATCACTCGTTGTCCTCCGCGTGCTCGTCACTCGTCCCCTGTTACTGACCTCCACACTGCCCTCCTTTGTTCGTCTCGTCGTCGTTCTCCTTCTCCTGTGTCCGTTCTCCCGTCTCCTCCTCCGTCCTCTCTACCTGCCCTCCCCACTCCTATCTCTGACTACTACCGCGCTGTTCGTCCTGTTGCCGCACGTGTCCTCACCACTCTTGCCACCGACCCTCGTTTCCCTCCGTCGTCTGTCTCGGCTCTCACTGCCGCTGTCGCTGAGTTTGCTGCCGCCAGCCGCCTTGACTACGCCACCCGTGTGGTGCCAGCTCCTCCCTACCGTCCTCTGTCCGTCGGGGGTGGGTTTGCCCTTGGCTGTGACGTCCTAGAGGACAGAGAGTCTGAGCTGGAGTACTGGGCAGCCGCTTCTCCCTCTGTGTGTGCCATGCTGCTCTCCCCTGAGGGAGACCCCGACGCCCTTGACATACCGACTCCTCGCACTTACCGCGAGGCAGTGTCAGGGGCGTGGGCCTCTCAGTGGAAAGCGGCTATGGACTCAGAGTTGGCGTCTTGGAGATCCACAGGCACCTACATCAACGCAGTTCCCCCTCCCAGGGCGAACGTAGTCGATGGCATGTGGCTCTTCAAGGTGAAGCGGCCGCCTGGAGCACCGCCGGTGTTCAAGGCGCGCTACGTGGCTAGGGGTTTCAGTCAGCGTGAGGGAGTTGACTTCTTCCAGACCTTCGCCCCGACCCCGAAGATGACTACTCTTCGGGTGTTACTCCACATAGCAGCGCAGCGAGACTACGAGCTGCACTCCCTCGACTTCTCCACTGCGTTCCTCCAGGGCCGACTGCACGAGGAGATCTGGCTGCGCCGTCCTCCTGGCTTCACTGACACCTTCCCACCTGGGACCCAGTGGAGCCTGAGGCGACCAGTCTACGGTCTCCGCCAGTCGCCCCGTGAGTGGCACGACACTCTTCGCTCCACGCTTTGTGACCTTGGGTTCAGCCCGTCCTCCGCCGACCCGTCGCTGTTTGTTCGAGCGGGTTCTACTCCTTTCTTTATCCTTGTCTACGTCGACGACTTGGTGTTTGCTACAGCAGACAGGGCAGCCCTGGCTCAGGTGAAGTCCGAACTGCAGAAGAGACACAAGTGCACTGACCTGGGTGAGCTGCAGCGCTACCTTGGCCTGCAGATCACCCGGGACAGAGCCGCTCGCACCATCACACTGACGCAGTCACACATGGTGCAGCAGGTCCTTCGGCGGTTCCACTTCCAGTTCTCCACCACACAGCCCACTCCTCTTGCTGTTGACCACAGACTCACGGGCCCCTTTCCTGACGAGCCCTTTGAGTCCAGTGGACCCTACGCAGAGCTGGTGGGCTGCCTCATGTACCTGATGACTTGTACTCGACCGGACCTCGCCTTTCCACTCAGCATCCTTTCTCGCTTTGTTGCGACTGGGAGACACCGCCCTGTCCACTGGACAGCTGCTGTGAGGGTGGCGAAGTACCTGGCGACTACATCAGGCTTGGGGCTTGTGCTTGGAGGGACTCAGCCAGTGGCGTTGACTGGTCACTGCGACTCTTCCTACACTGACGACGTGGAGACTCAGCGTTCGACTCAGGGTTACTGCTTCAGTCTGGGAGCTGGTGCTGTGTCGTGGAGGTCTACACGGTCGTCGTCTGTGGCTACTTCCAGTGCAGAGGCAGAGATCTACGCTGGTGCCATGGCGGCACAGGAGCTTCGCTGGTTGACCTGTCAGAACTTATATTTGTAACTGCCTGTAGCTGTAGTTAGTGTAGTTATTATAAACTTTGTTTGGTGGTGCACCTTATTTGTTTCCTTTGCTATATGTTCTTCGAAACCTATAGTGAAACCATCCTTTCCAACTTTCTCGCCTCTCACCCTAGGCACAAACTACTCGACATCCTAGTTGGGCCTAGGCTCCTAAGCCTAGGCCCTAGTTAAACTTGATCTCCTTCCTACTATTTTCTCATGCTATCAGAGCGAGTTACGTCCTGGCCTGTGGGCCCGCCTCATGCTTCCGCTGCTACGTTTTTCCGGTCGCGCGCCTAGGGTGCGTGGCGATTTTCTATTGTCCCGCCCCCGGTTGGCGAGTGACTCCTACTCTGCCCGTCGCGCGCCCCGTGGCACGCGACGGTGCCCTAAACCTGCCCGTCGTGCGCCCCGTGGCACGCGACGGTGCCCTGCTCGTCGTGCGCCCCGAGGCACACGACGGTGCCCTTACCTTAAACTTACCTGTCGTGCGCCCCGTGGCACACGACGCGCCTCTCCGCACCTGCTCTCACTGCAGCCGCCCCTGACCTACCTGCGCCGACACATTGTAGCCGCTCTGCGGCTTTCTTCCCGCCCACCCCCTCCTCCTTTGTCTCCCTGCAGCCGTGGGGGGGAGGGTATGGGGGTGGCGGGTGTTGGAGCGTTGGGTCGTATCCTTCCCTTCCCCTCCTCCTCCTTTCGTTCCCACTGCTGCAGCTGCCGCTGGGGGGGAGGGTGTGAGGGTGTGGGGGAGACGGGGGAGTGGCACCGGGGTGGCGGGTGTGAGGCAACCAGCAGCCGTCCCTCCACCTCTCCTCTCTTCCCCCCCCTCTCTGCTGCTCCTGCAGCAGTGTGGGGGAAGGGAAGGAGGAGGGTGAGGAGATGGAGGGGGTGACCAGCTAGTGTTAGCCCGCCTGCAGTACCTGCTGTTGCTTGTTTATTATTTTGCATGTGTACCCCTGCAGGTTGTATTCTGCACAAACTCCTGATGCAGGCAGTTATGGGGGAGTGTCAGAACTTATATTTGTAACTGCCTGTAGCTGTAGTTAGTGTAGTTATTATAAACTTTGTTTAGTGGTGCACCTTATTTGTTTCCTTTGCTATATGTTCTTCGAAACCTATAGTGAAACCATCCTTTCCAACTTTCTCGCCTCTCACCCTAGGCACAAACTACTCGACATCCTAGTTGGGCCTAGGCTCCTAAGCCTAGGCCCTAGTTAAACTTGATCTCCTTCCTACTATTTTCTCATGACCTTCTTGCTCGCTGACCTTGGTGAGCGGCCTCGCTCTGCACCGACCTTGTACGCTGACAACAAGGCCATGATCCTCCTGTGTCGAGAGCCTCGACTGGAGAGCAGAGTGAAGCATATTGACGTGAGGTACTTCCTCCTGCGAGAGCTGCAGCGACGCGGTCAGGCACGCCTGGACTTTGTGGCCTCAGAGGCCAACACTGCAGACGTCTTCACCAAGGCCTTGGCGCTTGGTGACCACCACAGGTTCTGTGTGCAGTTGGGGCTTGTTGAGGTAGGCCCTCGGTTGGTGTAGTCCTGTTGCTTGCTCTGCTTGTTGTGCTTTGTATTTATATCCTAGTGAACTCTTGAACTGGCCTTGTGGCCGCTTGCTTGCGCTCGGAATTTGTGTGGTGTCCTTGAGATCCACCCTGAGCTTGCCTTGGTTCTTGGTTTGACTGGTCTTGTGACCGTTTGTTCACCTTGCTTGCTTTGATGCCCCTCACTTAGCCTATGGGGGTGTGTCAAATGTTGAACATTGATATGATAGGCTATAGTGAGTTGCACTCTAGGGGGTACAGCTTCTAGGGTTGCTCATTTGTACCCCATTCGTTTCTATTCCAATCATTCCGTTGTTCGCTAACTTTGAGAGGCTCCTACTCTAAACCGGTAAAAGACACCGACGACGCCAGGGCTCAGTACTACTGCGAGTCCCTCATGGCATACAGTGTGCTGTTACACAATATGACGCCTGCGGAACAACTCAGCATTCGCTCCTATAAAGAGAGTGCCGCTCCAGCCTTGGAAGCCTGGAAGCACCTCGTTGAGGTATATCAGCCGAATGATTTGGTCACCGCAAGCAGGCTCCTACAGCAACTCATAGAGACAAAGATGGGGCACGGGGAGAAAGCGAACTCTTATATTAACCGTTGTCGGAACATCCGTGACCAGATCACGAAGCATGGGAGTGCAATCTCGGAAGAGATCTTCATCAATATAGTCCTTCAAGGACTCGGGCCAGTGTAGAAGCCCTGTAAAGCGATACTCCGACAACGAGGAATGATCTCTGAAGCTGCGCTATGCGCCGCTCTCCTGACTGAACAGCAGGACATGGACTCGAGTAGAACATGCTCCGCGCCGCGCCGAGAGCGCCTCGCCTTCTACGCAGACAAAAGTGAAGAGCGACGACAACCAAGGCGCCACTATTGCAAAATATGCAAAGTCTTCGGACACTCAACGGATCGATGCAAATCCCGATCCAACTACCGCCACCCAAATTCCACTCACCACAACAACTGAGTCGGCCGACAAGACGCTCGTCATTCTCAGCCTCAGCACCAGACCTCTTGTCCCCTCGCACAACATCAACAACAACAGCCACAAGGACCACAAGGAGGAGCTCCTAGAAATGTGATAGCGAATATGGCAACACGGCATTGCCGCACTGCTGAACCAGACGAAGAGGACGAACTCCGCGGAGAGCTGATTAAACCTGAAGAGGGGACAAATAATCCCCTCACAGAAGACCACTACTACTTGAATGACGAAGAGGAGCAAGATTGGAATCAGCCAATAACGCTGTAGGAAAGCCCGCCGCACGGCCACCAGCACTACGTACCTGTGGGATGGAAAGAGGAAGAAGACCCATCCTTCCACACAAGCTACAAGGCAACACTGGTGACTCCGTGACTCGCGCCACTACTGCGTAACAACAACACTGACAACTACAACACTTGGTACCTGGACAGCTGCTGCGGGCAACACATGGTGGGACCTCTCCGATACGTTTTTTAATCTCAGCCGCGCCCCCGCCACCTACGTCATCGTCGCCAACAATGAGCAGCTGCGCGCCAATGCACGAGGCATCGTGGTCCTGCAAGCACGAGACATCAATACCCACATATTGTTCAACGACGTACTTCATGTCCCGGACCTACGCTTTAACCTACTCTCAGCAGGACGACTTCGAGACCGCGGAGTCATGCTCGCCACGGATCCAGATACACGCGACCTCCTCCTTACCTACGCCCCTCCGGACACTCCTCCCGAGTCACATAAGTACCTGGGACGGGCTGGATCAATCAACGGCATCTACGCTCTGGACTTCGACATACCGAGCTGTCAAGCCTCATCAGACGAGCTCGTGGACCTCATCCCCCTTGACTTCCCCTTCATGAGCCAGGAGTCATGGCAGAATCCAGACGGACGGCCGTGGATTCCCCGCAGTCCTCATCCCCAAGAGATCAACCTACACGAGCCCGACATCAACGGTCTCTGCACCACCTGCCACACACCCACGGCAAGCCACACAAAACAAGTGGAAAGAGATTATGTGGCAATCCAGGACGCGGAGAGCGCCGAGGCAGAACCCACGGGCATGACAGAGATGGAAGTCGCAGTTACCGCTCACCGAATCTTCGGTGAAGGCGACGACGAACGCGACTTCACGCCGCAGGAACGTCCAACGCCCCGCTCCGACACACTTCACTTCGTCCCTAGAGCCAACACCGAAACTCTCGACGAAGAAGGCCGTCCGCGCCCTTACCCCTGCGACGTCTATCGCACGGAGATTGACCCAGCCTAGAAAGGTCCTGACGCAAAGGAAGAACTAAGCGTCAAGGAAGAACAAGACAATATCAAAATCCTAGCGTGAGTTTGGCTTAGGAGCCATAGTTTAGGAGCCTTGGTAGTTGAGTTCGAGTTTAGGAAAAGTATCGAGAGGTTTGGAAGGAGAGGAATGGGGTTTCACTAGCAAGAGTTGGGATACAAGTACAACACCCTAAATTGGGTTGTACTCATTACAGAGTACCCCACTGCAGGCTAGACAGCAAATACATTCTGACACACCCCCATAGCCAAAGTGGGGTGTAATCAGCACAATGAGCAAGCATAGAGCAAGAGTTCACAATAGGTAAGTAAGGCTAGAGCTAATCACAGAGGGCAAGTGAGGAGGAGGAGAGACTGTGGGGGAGAGAAGATGGGAGGCGACTGCTGACGCTGCAGACACACAGACGAGCTGCTGGCTCAGTGGCTACCGGAACAGCGCTCCGGACTACTGGGGTAACTGGCCCCGCGGCTAAAAGTAGCGGCAGATGAGCAACGGACCCACGGGCGACTGGCGACTACAGGAGATTGTAGCCTCCGGACTGCTGCTGCTGCTGACGACAAGACTGCTGCCTCCACTCGACCTCCCCAGCTGCCTAACGCCCTTCTCACACACCCCCTGCTCAAACCCTAGCCCTACACCCACAGCACCCCCTTAAACCCTAAACCCCAGACTCCCACACATCCACCCCCCTCAGCGAGAGCTGCAGCAGTGGGAGACGAAGGAGGAGGAGGAGGGAACGGCACGCACAACCGACACCCCCACAACCATCACCCCCACACCCACCCCCCCACGGCTGCACCGGGTCCAGGAGCGGCTGCTGCAGGGGCCAGGGGCGGCTGCTGCTGGGGCGGCTGCTCCAGGGGCTGCTGCTGCTGGGGCGGCTGCTCCAGGGGCTGCTGCTGCTGAGGCGGCTGCTCCAGGGGCTGCTGCTGCTGGGGCGGCTGCTCCAGGGGCTGCTGCTGCTGGGGCGGCTGCTCCAGGGGCTGCTGCTGCTGGGGCGGCTGCTCCAGGGGCTGCTGCTGCTGGGGCGGCTGCTGCTGGGGCGGCTGCTCCAGGGGCTGCTGCTGCTGGGGCGGCTGCTCCAGGTGCTGCTGCTGCTGGGGCGGCTGCTCTAGGGGCTGCTGCTGCTGGGGCTGATGCTGCTGGGGCGGCTGCTCCAGGTGCTGCTGCTGCTGGGGCGGCTGCTCCAGGGGCTGCTGCTGCTGGGGCTGCTGCTGCTGGGGCGGCTGCTGCTGGGGCGGCTGCTCCAGGGGCTGCTGCTGCTGGGGCGGCTGCTCCAGGGGCTGCTGCTGCTGGGGCGGCTGCTCCAGAGGCTGCTGCTGCTGGGGCGGCTGCTCCAGGGGCTGCTACTGCTGGGGCGGCTGCTTCAGGGGCTGCTGCTGCTGGGGCGGCCGCTGCAGTGGCGGCGGCTCCAGGGGTTGCTGCTGCTGGGGCGGCTGCTCCAGGGGCTGCTGCTGCTGGGGCGGCTGCTCCAGGGGCGGCTGCTGTTGCAAGGCAGGCCGCTCCAGGGGCGGCTGCTTCAGGGGCGGCGGCTCCAGGGGCGGCTGCTGCAGCGGAAAGTAGGAGGGAGGGGAGGGGAAGGGCGTGGCCCCCATTGTGCCCTGACGGGCGATGTGCTAGGGAGCCGCGCAGGTCCCCAAAAGTGCCTCGACTGGCAACGAGAGGGGACCGCGCGCAGGCCCCTAAGGCGCCGCGACGAGGCAACGGGAGGGGCCGGCTCGCGGGCCCCGAAAGTGCCGCGACGAGGCGACGGGAGGGACCTGCGTGCAGGCCCCCAAAACGCCTCGACGAGGCGACGGTCGGGGCCAGTGCGCGGGCCCCTAAGACGCCGCGACGAGGTAGGAACCCGCCGCGCGCCTCGGGGCGCACGGCGGGCAGAAAACCGCCACGCGCTCCGAGCGCGTGGCGGGAAGAAAAATGGGATGTCGCGCGCCACGGGGCGCGCGACACACAGTAGGGCAGCGGAATCGAGTGGGCCCACAGGCCAGGAACGTTAAGCTCTGATAACATATCAAAATCCTAGCGTGAGTTTGGCTTAGGAGCCATAGTTTAGGAGCCTTGGTAGTTGAGTTCGAGTTTAGGAAAAGTATCGAGAGGTTTGGAAGGAGAGGAATGGGGTTTCACTAGCAAGAGTTGGGATACAAGTACAACACCCTAAATTGGGTTGTACTCATTACAGAGTACCCCACTGCAGGCTAGACAGCAAATACATTCTGACAGACAAGGCCAAGGCAGAGAAAAGGCAGAAACTGTACGAGAAACGCGTAGCGGCTGGATGGGACGAGGAATCAGCACGACGTGGCGCGTGGGGAGACGAAGACTACACGCCAGAAGAAGGCGCAACCTGGGGCTCCGCCATTGGTGCTTCAGGCACCGTTCAAGGATGGGGGGCAAGCGCCAGCGGCATGGTTACAACAAGAGGATGGGGCACCATGGAAACCGATGAAGGAGAATAAACACACGAAGAACTGGAGGAGGCAGAGCGGGAGATGAAAGCTGAAAGAGGAGAGGAATCTCCACGCGCTATCGTTCCACTCGGACGTGTCAAACTTATATGCTATAGTCTGTGTAGGCTGTAGTGGGGTAGACAATATGGGGTACAACATTTCTAGGTTTTCCTACTTGTACCCACCTGCTTGCTAGTTCATTCATTCCTCATTCTTCACATGGTATAGAGCAGGTTCCCTCGTGGGAACGCTTCTCAGGGCCCACCACTGAACTCGATTTATTTTTCCTGCCCGAGGCGCGCCCCGTAGGCCGCCCTCACATCGCACTCCCTTAGCGGCCCCTCTCACGGCCCCCCTCGCGCCACCCTTAGCGGCCCCGTCGCCACCCCTTACGGCCCCGTCGCCGCCCCTCTAGGCCCCGTCGCCGCCCCTCTAGGCCCCTCGCGGCCCCTCTAGGCCCCTCGCGGCCCCTTCGCGGCCCCGTCGCCGCCCCTAGCGGCCCCGTCGCCGCCCCTCTAGGCCCCTCATGGCCCCTTCACGGCCCCGTCGCCGCCCCTCTAGGCCCCTCACGGCCCCTTCGCGGCCCCGTCGCCGCCCCTCTAGGCCCCTCGCGGCCCCTCTGCGGCCCCGTCGCCGCCCCTAGCGGCCCCGTCGCCGCCCTTCGCGGCCTCCTCGCCGCCCTTCGCGGCCCCGTCGCCGCCCCTAGCGGCCCCGTCGCCGCTCTTCGCGGCCCCGTCGCCGCCTCTAGCGGCCCCGTCGCCGCCTTTCGCGACCACGTCGCCGCCTCTACCGGCCCCGTCGCCGCCTCTACCGGCCCCGTCGCCGCCCTTCACGGCCCCTTCACCACTGAGCCGCCCAGCAGCCGAGCCGCCGAGCCGCCGAGCCGCCCAGCAGCCGAGCCGCCAAGCCGCCGAGCCGCCCAGCAGCCGAGCCGCCGAGCCGCCGAGCCGCCCAGCAGCCGAGCCGCCGAGCTGCCCCGTAGCCGAGCCGCCGAGCCGCCGAGCCGCCCCGCAACCGAGCCGCCGAGCCACCGAGCCGCTGCCGTCGAGCCGCTACTGTCACTGCCGAGCCGCTGTCACCGCTGTTCCAGCCCTGTTCCTACCGGCGCGCCCCGGCCCTACCCACTCGGACTGGTGAGAGCACTCCCTACTAGACCACTGCTGTCATGGCTACCCCCAGTGTCCTTACCTTTGATGCTGAGGGTCGTGCTGTTGACTTTGAGGTCTGGGTCGTTGACCTCCAGCTTTTCCTACAGTGCGATAGGACAGACGGACTCTCCCTGTTCGATCTCACCTCTGGTGCCTCTCCTGCCCCGCCTGCTGATGCTGACAGCACTGTTCGCTCACAGTGGGCCACACGCGATGCTGCTGCCCGTCTTGCTGTGCGTCGCCACTTACCGACCGCTGAGCGTGCGCACTTTAGTCAGTACAAGAGTGCTAAGACCTTGTACGACGCTGTAGTTGCACGCTACTCTTCCCCTGCCACTGCTGCGCTTAGCCGCCTCATGCTGCCGTACCTGTTCCCTGACCTTGCTGCCTTTCCCACAGTCGCTGACCTCATTACGCACCTTCGCACTAGTGACACACGCTACCGCGCTGCGCTTCCTGCTGAGTTCGTTGCCAAGAGCCCCCCCCCCCATGTACATCACCCTCTACTACATAGTCACCCGGCTCCCTGACTCCCTTCGCTTAGTCAGGGACCACTTTCTCTCAGTTTGCCCCACCACACTCACCGTTGATCTCCTCGAGGAGCGCCTCCTGGCAGCAGAGAAGAGCATAGTCGCTGTAGGAGCCTCTCGTGGTGACCCTCGTACCCCCGTCTTTGAGGGGTGTTCCCCCTCCCCCCTCCTGCCCTCTGTTGCTTCTGCTGCTGCGGCCGACCTCGTTGGCTTCGAGTCGGTCGGCGCTGCGTCTGCCCCTAGCGGGAGACGCCGCACCGGCAAGGGCAAGGGGGGCAAGGGCGCTGGAGGGGCTGGCGGGGGGGGTGGAGGTGGCGGTGGAGGCAGTGGAGGGGGTGGGGGTGGTGGTGGGAGTGGTGGCGGGGGTGGAGGTGTCGGTGGCAGCAGTGGAGGCGGAGGAGGCGGCGGCGGTGGCGGTGGGAGCGGAGGCGGCGGAGGTGGCGGAGGCGGGGCGGCAGCGGTGGAGCTGGTCGCGGCTCTGCGCAGAGGAGTGGTTCCGGTGGTGGTCCGCGCCAGCAGCAGCAGCGCACTCGTGAGACCCCGTCCCCCCAGCAGCTTCGTGAGTGGTACGCTTGGCGTCAGCGAGATGGGGGCACTGGTCCCTGCACCTACGTCCTCCGTACCGGCGACCGCGCTGGTGAGCAGTGCGGGGGCCCGCACTCTACCCAGCGCTGCTTCTGCCGCCTGACGGACGCGTGGCGTCACCAGTTCCCTGACGCCACTGAGATCCCTCGCTGGGGAGAGCTGTCTAGGGCGGGGGTTGCTATCTTTGATCTTGATTATGATGCTATTCTTGCTGCCATGTATGCTGTGTCTACTAGTGATGAGGGTGACTGTTACCTGTGTGTTCCGCCTGACCCGGGCATTGAGGCTGCTGCACTAGGTGCTAGTGCGTCTGCTGCCCCAGGTGCTGGTGAGGTTGCTGCTCTAGGTGCTAGTGCGTCGGCTGCCCCAGGTGCTGGTGAGTCTGCTCTCTCAGGTACCACGTCGGCTCAGGCCTTACACACCTTCACCCTTGACTCGGGTGCTTCCCGCTCCTTCTTTCGAGACCGCACCACGCTTACGCCGCTTAGTCGGCCGGTTGCGGTCTCCCTGGCGGACCCCTCTGGGGGTCCTGTCCTTGCTCGCTTCTCCACTGTCTTACCGTGTCCGGCAGCCCCCTCTGGCACCATGTCAGGTCTCTACCTCCCCTCGTTCTCTACGAACTTGGTGAGTGGAGCTGATCTACAGGATAGGGGGGTTAACCAGTTCACTCCTGCGAGTCAGCGGATGACACACTGTACGTGTGCTCGGACGGGCCGACACTTGGCCACGTTTACCCGTCGGCCGGGGTCGAGCCTGTACACACTGACTACTGAGTCTCCTCCGGTTGCTGAGTCTGGTCAGGTAGCTGCGTCGAGTCAGGTGTTTGCTGCAGCGTCCAGGTCTGGTCCTGAGTCTGCTCCCTGCTCGTGTCGCCTCCTGTCCCACCAGACTCTCCTTTGGCACCACGGCCTTGGTCACCCCTCCCTGCCTCGTCTCCGAGGCATGGCCTCCCGTGTCCTTGTCTCTGGTCTCCCCCGGTCCCTCCCTCCCCTCCCTCCGGGGCCTGCCCCTACCTGCGTTCCCTGCGTCGAGGGGCGGCAGCGCGCCGCCCCTCACTCCTCCGAGTTTCCTCCGACAGAGGCTTCCCTGCAGACTCTTCACATGGACGTGTGGGGCCCCGCCCGCGTCCGTGGCCAGGGTCACGAGCGTTACTTCCTGTTGGTGGTTGACGACTACTCGCGTTACACCACGGTGTTCCCCTTGCGCAGCAAGGGTGACGTCACTGAGGTGTTGATCGACTGGATCCGCGCAGCTCGTCTCCAGCTCAGAGAGAGTTTCGGCTCGGACTTTCCTGTTCTGCGTCTGCACTCTGACAGAGGCGGGGAGTTTTCCTCTGCCCGTCTGGGAGCTTTCTGTCGTGCGCAGGGCATCCGCCAGACCTTCACGCTTCCGGCCTCTCCACAGCAAAATGGGATTGCTGAGCGCCGCATTGGCATGGTCATGGACGTCGCTCGTACGTCCATGATCCATGCGGCTGCCACCCATTTTCTGTGGCCGTTTGCGGTTCAGTACGCAGCGCATCAGCTCAACCTTCAGCCCCGAGTCTCCTTGCCAGAGACCTCCCCCACCCTGCGGTGGACGGGGAAGGTTGGCGATGCGTCTGCGTTTCGGGTCTGGGGATCTCGGGCGTTTGTCCGCGACTTGTCTGCGGACAAGCTGTCCCCCCGTGCGGTTCCCTGCGTCTTCCTTGGCTTCCCCCCTGACGCGCCTGGTTGGCAGTTTTACCACCCCACCTCGCGCCGTGTTCTGTCCTCCCAGGACGTCACCTTTGACGAGTCGGTGCCTTACTACCGTCTCTTCCCCTACCGCACTGCGCCCCTCCCCCCGCCGCCGCTCTTCCTTGCGCCAGGTCCTCCCCCGGTAGACCCCCTTCCCCCTCAGGGCCCTGCCCCGTCAGGTGTGTCCCAGGTAGACGCAGTCGAGCCTGTCGAGGTAGCTGTTGACTCTGGTGCTGCTAGGGGTGCTGCGCCTGCGGGTGCTGAGTCTAGGGGTGCTGAGCTTGGGGGTGCTGAGCCTGGGGGTGCGGAGCCTGGGGGTGCTGAGTCTGGGGGTGCTGAGCCTGGGGGTGCGGAGCCTGGGGGTGCGGAGCCTGGAGGTGCTGAGCCTGGGGGTGCGGAGCCTGGGGGTGCTAGGTCTACTCGAGTGGCCTCTGGTGGTGCTTCGTCGAGGCGGGAGCTCCTCTCTCCGCAGGAGCTGCGCGAGTGGTTTGCCCGGCGCTGGAGCCGTGCTGCTGTTACTGCTGACCCTGGGGTCGGCACTGGAGTTACTGGAGCCCCTGGTTCTGGAGGTGCTCCTACTGGCGGTACTGGAGCTGCTGGGACTGGGGGTGCTGCTGGGGCTACTGGAGCTGACGGTCCTGCTGGAGTTGGTGCTGCTGGAGCTGCTGGAGTTGCTGCTGGAGCTGGAGCTGCTGGGGGTGTTGGCGCTGGAGGTACTGCTGGCGCTGGTGCTTCTGGGGGTACTGGAGTTGGCGCTATTGGAGCTGGAGGTGCTACTGGTGCTGGTGCTGCCGCTGGGGGTACTGGTGCTGTCCCTGCTGGCTCTGGAGGCGCTGCGCGGCCGCGACCGTTCCTCGTTCCGCTCCTTGAGCAGGTTCTTGGCCTCCCGCCCTCTACTGGTCCTGCTCCTCCTTTAGAGTGTCCACCGCCTGTCCAGTCGCGGTCACAGTTACAGCCCGCCTCCCCCCTACCTGCTCCTTCTCCCTACACTGGTCCTACTGGAGGTCTTGCTGAGCGTCGTGAGCCTTCGTCTCGTCCTGCGTCGCCTGTTCGTGCTGCTCGCACTCGTGGTCGTGCTTCGCGTCCGCGTCCTCCTGCGGTCCCAGGCACACACCAGATGGCACTGCGTCCTTCCACTGCTCCTCTGCGTGTCCCGTTGCCGTCTCCTCCAGAGTCCTCTCTTCCTGTTCTTGCTGACCCGGAGTCTGACTCTCTTCGTGCTGCCAGTCCTACTGTCACGCGTCTCCTGGCCACTGCTGTCTCTGACCATTCCTTTGTGTCTGCTGCTGCGTCTACCCTAGTTGCTGAGCTTGTCGACTTTGCTGCTCGCTGTCGTCTAGACTACGCCGCGAGTCTTGTTGCTGAGTCTGAGCTGTCTGTCCTCCGTCCGTCGGGGGTGAGTATGCTCTAGGCACGGACGTCCTTGAGGATAGACAGGAGGACCTTGAGTGTCTTGCAGCCGCTGCGCCTCATCTCGTGTCCATGCTGCTTGCCCCTGAGGGAGACCCGGATGCTCCAGACATCCCGACCCCGCGCTCTTACGCTGAGGCGATCGCAAGTGAGTACTTGTCTCAGTGGCAGTCAGCCATGGACGCAGAGATGGCTTCCTGGAAGTCCACAGGCACCTACGTTGACGAGGTTCCCCCACCTGGGGCGAACATCGTCAGTGGCATGTGGATTTTCAGGGTGAAGCGGCCGCCGGGTTCTCCGCCTGTCTTCAAGGCGCGTTACGTGGCTCGAGGCTTCAGTCAGAGGCAGGGAGTTGACTACTTTCAGACCTTCTCTCCCACCCCGAAGATGACCACTCTTCGGGTGCTGCTGCACATAGCCGCTCAGCGCGACTACGAGCTTCACTCTCTTGACTTCAACACAGCTTTCCTGCAGGGCAGCCTGCACGAGGAGATCTGGCTGCGCCGCCCTCCTGGCTTCACTGGGTCGTTTCCCCCTGGTACCCAGTGGAGCCTCCGGCGGCCAGTCTACGGTCTCCGCCAGGCGCCCCGTGAGTGGCACGACACACTGAGGACTACACTTGCGGCTCTTGGGTTTGCTCCTTCTACTGCCGACCCGTCGCTGTTTCTACGCACCGACACCTCTTTGCCGCCGTTCTACATCCTCGTGTACGTCGACAACTTGGTCTTTGCCACTGGTGACACTGCTGGACTCGCCCACGTGAAGTCCGAGCTGCAGAAGAGACACACGTGCACAGACCTGGGTGAACTGCGCAGCTACCTTGGCTTGCAGATCACTCGGGACAGAGCACAACGCACCATTACCCTGACTCAGTTGTTAGAATGTAGAACTGAACGAGAATGTGTGAAAACTAGGCAGCAGGGTGATACAAGTAGGAAACCCTAGCAATGTTGTACCCCCTAAGGCTAAACCCACTATAGCCTACACAATATGAACATGTATAATGTTTGACACACCCCCATAGGCTAAGTGGGAGACAACCAGATGGTCACAAGACCAGTCAAAGCAAAGCAAAGCAAGCTCAGGGTGGATCTCAAGGAAACCACACAAATTCCGAGCACAAGCAAGTGGTCACAAGACCAGTTCACATGCAGTTTGATAATATAACAAGAGGTACAGTGATCACAACCTAACAAGAGTAAACATGCAGGTATATATATATAGAGATCACAGTACAAGCAGAGTCAAGAAGTGAGCAAGTGAGGGAGAGTAGGCACAAGGCCTAGAACAGTACAGAAACGCTGATGGTCACAAGGCTGAAGCGCCTTGGTGAACACATCAGCAGTGTTGGCCCGAGTGGCCACGTAACGCAGACGAAGCTGACCACGCTGCTGCAGCTCTCGAGCAAGGAAGTAGCGCAGAGCGATGTGCTTCGTCCTGTGCTCCAGTCTGTGCTCCTCACACAAGGCAATGGCGGCCTTGTTGTCAACGTACAGCACTGGAGGAGAACGAGGCCGCTCTCCCAGGTCGGTCAGCAGGTAGGTGAGCCAGCGTAACTCCTGTGCAGCCATGGCTGTGGCGTAGATCTCAGCCTCACAACTGGAGTTGAGAACAGAAGAAGAGCGAGTAGAACGCCAAGAAACTGAACCAGAGCCAAGGCTGAAGGTGTAACCCTGAGACGACCGCTGCGTAGCCTGGTCGTCAGCCCAAGAAGCGTCTGAGTGACCCGTGAGGACAACGTCGCTCCGACCTCCAAGCACGAGCCCCATGCCCGACGTACTGCACAAGTAGCGCAACACCCTCTTAGCGGCATCCATGTGCTCCTTCCGGTGACGGCCGGGAGCGACATAGCGTGCTAGGATGCTAAGAGGGTATGCCAGGTCAGGTCGAGTGCAGGTCATCAGGTACATGAGGCAGCCCACAAGCTCTGGATACGGGCCACTCGGCTCTACGGACTCATCCGAAGGCAGAGCTGAGAGCGAGTGACCGGTAGGCAGAGGAGTGGGCTGAGGCGAGGAGTACGTGAAGCGGAAGCGCTGAAGGACCTGCTGCACCATGTGTGACTGAGTCAAGGTGATGGTGCGCTGTGATCTGTCCCGGGTGATCCGCAAGCCAAGATAGCTTGTCAGCTCACCCAGGTCTGTGCACGTGTGTCTCTTCTGCAGCTCCGACTTCACGTGGGCGAGTGCCTCAGTGTCAGCAGTAGCAAAGACCAAGTCGTCTACGTAAACAAGAACGTAGAACGGCGGCAGAGTGGTGTCGGTGCGTAGAAACAGCGACGGGTCAGCAGTAGAAGGAGCAAACCCAAGAGCAGCAAGAGTAGTCCTCAGTGTGTCGTGCCACTCACGGGGTGCCTGGCGGAGACCGTAGACTGGCCGCCGGAGGCTCCACTGGGTACCAGGAGGGAACGACCCAGTGAAGCCAGGTGGGCGGCGCAGCCAGATCTCCTCGTGCAGGCTGCCCTGTAAGAACGCAGTGCTGAAGTCAAGAGAGTGGAGCTCGTAGTCACGCTGAGCAGCGACGTGCAGCAGAACCCGAAGAGTGGTCATCTTCGGGGTCGGGGAGAAGGTCTGGAAGAAGTCAACTCCCTCTCGCTGACTGAAGCCTCGTGCAACGTAACGCGCCTTGAAGACAGGCGGAGAACCCGGCGGCCGCTTCACCCTGAAAATCCACATGCCACTGACGATGTTCGCCCCAGGTGGGGGAACCTCGTCGACGTAGGTGCCTGTGGACTTCCAGGAAGCCATCTCTGCGTCCATGGCTGTCTGCCACTGAGAGGAGTAGGGACCCTCCATCGCCTCTGCGTAGGAGCGTGGGGTCGGGATGTCTGGTGCATGGACACGAGATGAGGCAAAGCAGCGGCAAAGCACTCAAACTCCTCCTGTCTGTCCTCAAGGACGTCCGTGCCAAGAGCACACTCACCCCCGACAGACGGAGGACAGACAGACTCAGACTCAGACTCAGCAACAAGGCTAGCGGCGTAGTCTAGACGACAGGCAGCAGCAAAGTCAACAAGCTCAGCAACTAGAGCAGACGCAGCAGAGGACTCAAAGGAAGGGTCAGTGACAGCAGTGGCAAGGAGACGCGTGACAGTAGGACTGGCAGCACGAAGAGAGTCAGACTCCGGGTCAGCAAGAGCAGGAAGAGAGGACGCTGGTGGAGACGGCAGTGGGACACGCTGTGGAGCAGTAGAGGGACGCAGGGTCATATAGTGAGTGCCAAGGACAGGAGGAGGACGCTGACGTGGAACACGACGACCAGCGCGGACAGCGCGGACAGGCGACTCTGGATGCGACTCAGACGACTCTGGACGAGTCTCAGGCGACGGAGGACGAGACTCAGGCTCACGACGCTCCGTAAGACCTCCCGTCGGCGCAGTGTAGGGAGAAGGACCAGGAAGTGGAGAGACTGGCTGTAACTGTGACTGCGACTGGACAAGCGGTGGACTCAGTAGGGGAGGAGTAGGACCAGGAGTGGGCGGAAGGCCAAGAACCTGCTGAAGGAGCGGAACGTAGTACGGCCGTGGCCGCTCAGCACCTCCAGCTCCAACCCCCTCAGCAGGGCCAGTCCCAGCAGCTCCAGCAGCACCGCCAGCAGCAGCAGGGTCCCCAGCAGCTCCAGTACCAGCAGCACCTCCAGCAGTGCCAGCAGCACCACCACCAGCAGCAGCACCTCCAGCAGCTCCAGCAGCACCAGAACCAGTAGTACCTCCAGCAGCGCCAGCAGCACCTCCAGCAGCAGCAGTACCTCCAGCAGCTCCAGCAGCACCAGTAGCACCTCTAGCAGCGCCAGCCGCACCGCCAGCAGCAGCAGCACCTCCAGTAACTCCAGAAGCTCCAGAGTCCACGACACCGGGAGCGCCACTCCGGAGACTGCAGCGCCTAGCGTACCACTCTCGGAGCTGCTGGGGAGAGGGCAGCTCCCGCCTAGGAGGGGAAGCACTAGCACCAGCTCCGGCACCACTCCGAGCTCCAGAAGCACCTCTCCTGAGGCTGCAGTACTGTAAGTACCACTCACGCAGCTGCTGCGAGGAGAGGCCTCCCCCAGGTGCAGCACGCTCAGGCTCAGTACTCTCAGACGTAGCACTCCCAGGCTCAGCACCCCCAGGCTCAGCACCTCCAGACTCAGCACCCGCAGGCTCCGCACCCCCAGGCTCAGCACCCCCAGACTCAGCACCCGCAGGCTCCGCACCCCCAGACCCCGCACCCCCAGGCTCAGCACCCCCAGACTCCGCAACCCCAGGCTCCGCACGCTCAGGCTCAGCACCCCTGGCAGGACGAGAGTCGACAGCTACCTCGACAGGCTCAACCGGGTCTACCTGGGACACACCTGAGGGAGCGGCACCCTGAGGGGGGAGGGGGTCTACCACAGCAGCACCTGGCGCGAGGAAGAGAGGCGGGGGGGGGAGCGGGGCAGTGCGGTAGGGGAAGAGGCGGTAGTAGGGCACGGACTCGTCAAAAGTGACGTCCTGAGAGGGCAGGACACGGCGCGAGGTGGCGTGGTAAAACTGCCAACCAGACGCGTCCGGGACAAAGCCAAGGAAGACACAGGGAACAGCGCGGGAGGAGAGCTTGTCCGCGAACGTATCGCGAACAAAAGCTCGGGATCCCCAGACCCGAAAACGCGACGCATCGCCAACCTCTCCCGTCCAACGCAGTGTCGGCGAAGTCTCCGGAACGGAGACACGGGGCCAGAGGTTGAGCTGATGCGCAGCGTATCGGACCGCAAACGGCCACAGAAAGTGGGGGGCAGCCGCATGGATCAAGGAGGTACGAGCGACCTCCATGACCAAACCAATGCGGCGCTCAGCAACCCCATTCTGCTGTGGAGAGGCCGGAAGCGTGAACGACTGGCGGATGCCGTGCTCCGCACAGTAGGCTGCCAAGAGGTCAGAGGAGAACTCACCACCTCTGTCAGAGTGCAGACGCAGGACAGGAAAGTCCGAGTGGAACCGCTCACTGAGCTGGAGACGAGAAGCGTGGATCCAAGGGATCAAAACATCAGGGACCTCACCCTTGGTGCGCAAGGGGAAGACCGTGGTGTAGCGCGAGTAGTCGTCAACAACGATCAGGAAGTACCTCTCCTGACCCTGTCCACGGACGCGGGCTGGGCCCCACACGTCCATGTGGAGCGTCTGCAAGGGAGCAGTCGTCGGGGGAAACGAGGAGGAGTGAGGAGCGGCGCGCTGCCGCCCCTCGACACAGGGAAGGCAGGGAGGAGCAGGCGAGGGTGGGAGTGGAGGGAGAACCCTGGGAAGACCAGAGACAAGGTACCGGATGTGCATGGCACGAAGGCGCTGCACTGACGGGTGACCAAGACGGTGGTGCCAGAGGACAGTCTCGTGTGCCAGATAGCGACACGAGCAGGGGGCAGACAGCTGACCTGACGCAGACGCAGACGCAGCTACCTGTGGGGACTCAGTGGTCAGTGTGTACAGGTCCGACCCCGGCTGCCGAGTGAAGGTAGCCAGGTGGCGGCCCGTCCGAGTGCACGTGCAGTGTGTCACACGCTCGTAGGCAGGGGTAAACTGGTGGACACCCCCGTCCTGGAGCGCACTACCCGCCACCAAGTTCGTAGAGAACGAGGGGAGGTAGAGACCTGACAGAGTGCCCGACGGGACCGCAGGACAAGGGAGAACAGTAGAGGAGGTCGCAATGACCGGACCCCCAGAGGGGTCAGCGAGGGAGACTGCAACCGGCCGAGCAAGCTGCTCAAGGGCAGTGCGATCACGAAAGAAACAGCGGGAAGCGCCTGAGTCCAGTGTGAAGGTGTGCAGTGCCTCAGTAGACGCAGTACCAGAGGGCGCAGACTCACGAGTACCTAGAGCAGCAGCCTCACCAGCACCTGGGGCAACAGACACACGAGCACCTAGTGCAGCAGCCTCACCAGTACCTAGAGCAGCAGACTGGATACCGGGGTCAGGCGGCACACACAGGTGACAGGCACTCTCAGCACTAGTAGGAAATGCATACATGGCAGTGAGGATAGCATCATAGTCAAGAGCATAGATATCTACCCTCTGCCTAAGCAGCTCCACCCAGTCGGGGAGCTCAGCCGCGTCGCCAAACTCTGCACGCCAGGCGTCGCTCAGACGGGCGAAGCAGCGGGACTCTGTGTGACCAAACGTCCCGCAAGGCTGACCAGTCCGAGCACCAGTGCGAATGACGTACGGGCAGCGAGCAGTACCCCGTGACCCTCCACGCTGAGCGTACCACTCACGAAGCTGCTGGGGCGTGAGGGACTCACTCGGACGTCGCGGGAGCTGCATCTGGCCACCGCCAGGAGCAGCAGTAGCAGTAGTAGCAGCAGTAGTAGTAGCAGCAGCGCGGCCACCCCTACAACCCCAACCAGCATACCACTCACGAAGCTGTTGGGGCGTGAGGGACTCACGCGGACGGCGCTGGAGCTGCATCTGGCCACGCCAGGAGCAGCAGTAGAAGTAGAAAGAGCAGTAGCAGCAGGAGCAGCAGTAACAGCAATACGGGCAGGGCAGTGCTCACCAGTGGCGAGAAGGGCAGGCGTACGACGGTGGTAACGGCGAGGCCGCTACCACTGCAGGGCGAGGGCTCCGCGGCAGCTGCAGGGGCGGCTGCTCCAGGGGCCAGGGGCGGCTGCAGAGGTCCAGGGGCGGCTGCTGCAGGGGCAGCTGCTGCAGGGGCGGCTGCCGCAGGGGCGGCTGCTCCAGGGGCGGCTGCTCCAGGGGCCAGGGGCAGCTGCTCCCTTTTTTTATTTTTATTTTTTCAATAATTAATTATTTATTTTAGGGTTTGGCAGAGTGCACTCGGCGCTGCAGAGGCGGCTCGCGGGCTGCAGGGTGGCTCGTGCAGCAGCGAGGGGGGGGGGGGGGGGGGGGGGGGGCGCTCGGCTCCCCAGGGCGCCGCGACGGGGCAGCGGGGGGGGGGGGGGGGGGGGGGGGGGGGCGCGCGCGGCTCCCCAGGGCGTCGCGACGGGGCAGCGGGGGGGTCGCGCGTGGCTCCCTAGGGCGTCGCGACGGGTCAGCGGGGGCCGAGCGCGGCTCCCCAGGACGTCGCGACAGGGCAGCGGGGGCCGAGCGCGGCTCCCCAGGGCGTCGCGACAGGGCAGCGGGGGCCGAGCGCGGCTCCCCAGGGCGACGCGACGGGACAGCGGGGGTCGCGCGCGGCTCCCCAGGGCAGCGCGACGGGGCAGAGGCAGCGCCCACGGGCGACACGCGGCTCGGCAGGGCAGCGCGCTGGCTGCAGGGGCGGCTCTCGGGCCTGACGGGCCTGCAGAGGCGGCTCGGGGGGGCCTGACGGGTCTGCAGAGGCGGCTCGGGGGCCTGACGGACCTGCAGGGGCGGCTCGAGGGCCGTACTAGCTTGCAGGAGGCAGCGCGAGGGCTGCAGGACGGCACGCGGGCAGACCGAAGGGCGGGTCGCACGGGGGCGCACGAGGGCGCACGTAAGGTAGGGCGCACGAGGGCGCACGAGTATAGAAAGGCGCACGAGGGCGCACGTAAGGTAGGACGCACGAGGGCGCGTCTAGCGGAATAGTGGGCCCGTAGGAGAAAGCGGTCCTAGGTAGCAACCTAGGCTCGTGATACCATGTTAGAATGTAGAACTGAACGAGAATGTGTGAAAACTAGGCAGCAGGGTGATACAAGTAGGAAACCCTAGCAATGTTGTACCCCCTAAGGCTAAACCCACTATAGCCTACACAATATGAACATGTATAATGTTTGACATCAGTCACACATGGTGCAGCAGGTCCTTCAGCGCTTCGACTTCACGTACTCCTCGCCTCAGGCCACTCCTCTGTCTACTCGCCACTCGCTCTCAGCTCTGCCTTTGGATGAGTCCGTAGAGCCGAGTGGCCCGTACCCAGAGCTTGTTGGCTGCCTCATGTACCTGATGACCTACACACGACCTGACCTTGCATACCCTCTTAGCATCTTGGCACGCTATGTTGCTCCTGGGAGACACCGACCAGAGCACATGGCTGCAGCGAAGAGGGTGTTGCGCTACCTGTGCAGTACGTCGGGCATGGGGCTAGTGCTTGGAGGGCGACGTCCAGTGGTCCTCACAGGTCACGCAGACGCTTCTTGGGCTGACGACCAGGCTACGCAGCGGTCGTCACAGGGTTACACCTTTAGCCTTGGTTCCGGCTCTGTTTCGTGGCGGTCTACCCGCTCGTCTTCTGTTCTCGGCTCCAGCTGTGAGGCTGAGATCTACGCGGGGGCCATGGCTGCACAGGAGCTACGCTGGCTCACCTACCTGCTGACTGACCTAGGAGCACCGCCTCGTTCTCCTCCAGTTCTGTACGTAGACAACAAGGCCATGCTGGCCTTGTGTCGGGAGCACAGACTGGAGCACAGAACGAAGCACATTGCTCTTCGTTACTTCCTTGCTCGTGAGCTGCAGCAGCGTGGTCAGTTGCGCCTTGCTTACGTGGCCTCTGAGGCCAACACTGCTGATATCTTTACCAAGGCACTTCCGCCTTGTGATCATCAGCGCTTCTGTACTATGTGTCAAACATTATATATGTTGTGTTAGTTTAGGCTACAGTGGGTTAGCCTATAGGGGGTACACAATTCTAGGGTTAGGTACTTGTACTCTTTTCATTGCTAGTTCATTCATTCCTGTTCAGTGATTCCAACATGGTATAGAGCAGGTCCTTCCTAGGACCGAATTTTTCTAAGGGCCCACCACTACGTCACTACCTACCTACCTACCTACCCGTGCCCTAGGGCGCCTCGGCGTGTCACGCCCCTAGAGGCCCCTCTTGACGGCCCCGCGCTAGCCCCGTTCGGGCCCCGTCGGCCCCTTTAAGGCCCCGTTCAGGCCCCGCGCTAGCCCCGTTTAGGCCCCGTCGGCCCCTTTTCAGGCCCCGTCGGCCCCGCGCTAGCCCCTCTCAGGCCCCGTCGGCCCGCGCTAGCCCCGTTTCAGGCCCCGTCGGCCCCGTTTCAGGCCCCGTCGGCCCCGCGCTAGCCCCTCTCAGGCCCCGTCGGCCCGCGCTAGCCCCGTTTCAGGCCCCGTCGGCCCGCGCTAGCCCCGTTTCAGGCCCCGTAGGCCCCGCGCTAGCCCCTCTCAGGCCCCGTCGGCCCCGCGCTAGCCCCATTCAGGCCCCGATCAGGCCCGCGCTAGCCCCGTTTCAGGCCCCTTCGGCCCCGTTTCAGGCCCCGTCGGCCCCGCGCTAGCCCCGTTCAGGCCCCGTCGGCCCCTTGCTAGCCCCGTCAAGGCCCCGTTTGGCCCCGCGCTAGCCCCGCTCAGGCTCCGATCGGCCCCGCGCTCGCCCCTCTAGGGCCCCAACCGGCCCCGTGCCTACCTCGCCGACCCGTGCCCACCACCCAGAGGCCCCGGGCGGCCCGTTCCCGCCGCAGCACAAGAGGGAGAGCGGGCGGCCCGTCCCCGCCATGACCTGAGCCGAGCCGCGCGCCCCGAGCCGAGCCGCGCCACCCAGCCGAGCCGCGACCCGACCTGAACCGAGCCGCGCCGCCCTGCCCTACCTGGTTCGTCCTACCTGCTTCTCCTACCGCTACTGCTGCTATTTCTACTGTTCCTATGGCTAGCCCACAGGTTCTCGTGTTCGATGCTGAGGGCCGCCCTGTGAAGTTTGACACCTGGCTCGATGACCTGCACCTCTACCTACAGCTCACAGCCAAGGATGACATCTCACTGTACGATCACGCCCTAGGCCTTGTCACTGCCCCTGCTGCTACTGCTGACAGCACTGCTCGCTCACAGTGGCAGACTCGTGATGCCCACGCTCGCTTCGCCATTCGCAACTCCCTGCCGATAGACGAACGCGAGCACTTTGGTCAGCACAAGACTGCACCGGCACTGTACACAGCTGTAGTTGCTCGCTACTCCTCACCTGCCTCTGCCGCACTAGGCCGTCTCTCCCTCCCCTACCTGTTTCCCGACCTGGCCTCCTTTCACACAGTCGCTGACCTCATCACGCACCTCCGTACTAGTGAGGCCCGCTTCCGTGCCGCCATGCCTGCTGAGTTCCTTGCCACGCACCCCCCTCCACTCTGGCTCACTCTCTATCACCTAGTCACCCGCCTCCCTGACACACTGCGTGCTGTCAGGGACCACTTCCTAGCTCGTTGCCCCACTGAGCTCACCATTGCCCTCCTCGAGAAGGAGCTACTTGCAGCTGAGGCTAGCATAGTCGCTGTAGGTGCCTCTCGTGGCGACCCCCGTACCCCGTTCTTTGAGGGGTGTTCCCCTTCCCCCCTTCTTCCCTCTGTCGCCTCTGCTGCTGCTGTCGACCTTCTTGGTACTGAGAAGGTCGGCACTGCGTCTGCCTCGAGCGGACGCCGCGGCGGCAAGGGCAAAGGGGGCAAGGGTAGTGGCGGTGACGGCGGGGGAGGCGGCGGTGGGGGCGGTGGAGGCAGTGGGGGTGGTGGCTCGGCTGGAGGGGCGAGTGGTAGCGGTGGGGGTGGTGGCGGCAGCGGCGGGGGAGGTGGCAGGAGTGGAGGCGGCGGTTGGGGAGGCGGTGGACGAGGCGGCGGCAGGGGTTGGGGTGGTCGAGGAGGTGGCAGCGGTGGTGGTGGCCGTGGAGGCGCTGGCGGTGGCCAGGGCCAGCAGCACACTCTCTCGCCCCAGGAGGTCCGTGAGTGGTACTCTCAGCACGGGGGTGGGGGTGGTCTTAGCTGCACGTACGTCATTCGCACTGGTGACCGCACTGGTCAGCAGTGTGGACGACCGCACGCCACACAGCGCTGCTTCTCTCGTCTCGACGACGCTTGGCGTGTTCAGTTCCCTCAGGCCACTGAGCTGCCCCGCTGGCTTGATCTCCTGAAGAAGGGGATTGATATCTATGCTCTAGACTTTGATGCTATTCTATCTGCCATGTATGTGATGTCTACTAGTGGAGAGGGTGCTGAGTACTTGTGTGTGCCGCCCGACCCGGGCATTAGGGCCAGTGCGTCTGCCGCTCCAGGTACTCACGTGTCGGCTACCCCAGGTGCTGGTGAGGCTGCTGCTCTAGGTGCTCGTGTGTCTCCCCCCCTTGGTACTGCGTCGACTGCCGCACTGCACACCTTCACACTGGACTCAGGTGCTTCTCGCTGCTTCTTTCGTGACCGCACTGCCCTTGAGCCGCTTGCTCGGCCAGTTGCTGTCTCCCTTGCTGACCCCTCTGGGGGTCCGGTCATTGCGACCTCTTCCACTGTCCTTCCCTGCCCTGCGGTCCCGTCGGGCACACTGTCAGGTCTCCACCTCCCCTCGTTCTCTACGAACTTGGTGGCAGGCTGTGCACTCCAGGACGGGGGTGTTCACCAGTTCACCCCTGCCTACGAGCGCGTGACACACTGCACGTGTGCTCGTACGGGCCGTCACTTGGCTACCTTCACTCGGCAGCCGGGGTCGGACCTGTACACACTGACTACTGAGTCCCCTCAGGTTGCTGCGACTGCGTCCGCGTCCGCGTCAGGTCAGCTGTCCGCCCCCTGCTCGTGTCGCTCTTTGGCACACGAGACTGTCCTCTGGCACCACCGCCTTGGCCACCCGTCTGTGCAGCGGCTTCGTGCCATGCACTCCAGGTACCTTGTCTCTGGCCTGCCCAGGGTCCTTCCTCCCCTCCCACCCTCGCCTGCTCCTACCTGTCTCCCATGTGTCGAGGGACGGCAGCGCGCCGCTCCTCACTCCTCCTCGTTCCCCCCGACGACTGCTCCCTTGCAGACACTCCACATGGACGTGTGGGGCCCAGCCCGCGTCCGTGGTCAGGGTCAGGAGAGGTACTTCCTGATAGTTGTTGACGACTACTCGCGCTACACCTCGGTCTTCCCCTTGCGCACCAAGGGTGAGGTCCCTGATGTCTTGATCCCTTGGATCCGCCGAGCCCGTCTCCAGCTCAGCGAGCGTTTTCACTCGGACTTTCCTGTCCTGCGCTTGCACTCTGACAGAGGTGGTGAGTTCTCCTCCGACCTCTTGGCAGCCTACTGTGCTGAGCACGGCATTGAGCAGTCGTTCACGCTTCCGGCTTCTCCACAGCAGAATGGGGTTGCGGAGCGCCGCATTGGCCTGGTCATGGAGGTCGCCCGTACCTCCTTGATCCATGCGGCTGCCCCCCACTTTCTGTGGTCGTTTGCGGTCCGGTACGCTGCGCATCAACTCAACCTCTGGCCCCGTGTCTCCTTGCCGGAGACCTCGCCCACGCTACTGTGGACGGGGGAGGTTGGCGATGCGTCGCGTTTCCGGGTCTGGGGGTCTCGAGCTTTTGTCCGCGATTCGTCTGCGGACAAGCTCTCCTCCCGTGCTGTTCCCTGCGTCTTCCTCGGCTTTGTCCCGGACGCGTCTGGTTGGCAGTTTTACCACGCCACCTCGCGCCGAGTCTTGCCCTCCCAGGACGTCACTTTTGACGAGTCCGTCCCCTACTACCGCCTCTTCCCCTACCGCACTGCCCCGCTCCCCCCCCCGCCTCTCTTCCTCTCGCCAGGTGCTGCTGTTGCAGACCCCCTCCCCCCTCAGGGTGCCGCTCCCTCAGGTGTGTCTCAGGTAGACCCGGTTGAGCCTGTTGAGGTAGCTGTCGACTCTCGTCCTGCTGGGGGTGCTGAGCCTGGGGGTGCTGAGCCTGGGGGTGTGGAGCCTGGGGGTGTGGAGCCTGGGGGTGTGGAGCTTGAGGGTGCTGAGCTTGGGGGTGTGGAGCCTCGTGGTACTGAGCTGCGGAGTCCGGAGTCTGGGGGTTCTGCGTCTGGAGGTACGAGGTCTGGGAGTCCTGCACCTGGAGGAGCCCTCTCCTCGGAGCAGCTACGTGCGTGGTACTTAGAGTACTGCAGCCTCCGGAGAGGTACCGCTCGAGCCGGACGTACTACTGGGACTGGTGCTAGTACTTCTTCTCCCGTTCGGGAGCTCCCCTCCCGCGAGCGGATCCGTGAGTGGTACGAGCGGCGCTGCACTCTTCGGAGTGGCGTGCCTCGTGTTACGAACCCCGCTGCTGTTGGAGCTGCTGCTGGTGCTGAGGACCCCGGCGTTGGAGCTGCTGCTGGTGCTGAGGACCTGGGCGTTGGAGCTGCTGCTGGTGCTGAGGACCCGGGCGTTGGAGCCGCTGCTGGTGCTGAGGACCCGGGCGTTGGAGCTGCTGCTGGTGCTGAGGACCCGGGCGTTGGAGCCGCTGCTGGTGCTGAGGACCCGGGCGTTGGAGCTGCTGCTGGTGCTGAGGACCCAGGCGTTGGAGCTACTGCTGGTGCTGAGGACCCGGGCGTTGGAGCTACCGCTAGTGCTGAGGACGTGGGCGCTGGAGCTGCTGCTGGTGCTGCGGACCCTGGTGCGGGTGTCCCTGCTGGCTCTGGTGTCGCTGCTCGGTCTCAGCCGTACTTTGTTCCGCTCCTTCAGCAGGTTCTTGGTCAGCTTCCTCCTCCTTTTCCTCCTCCCTCCTTAGAGTGTCCTCAGCCTGTCCAGCTGCAGTCGGCGTTACCGTCTGCCTCCTCTCTCCTTGGTCCTGCTCCTTACACTGGTCCGACTGGAGGTCTTACTGAGCGGCGTGAGCCTGCGTCTCGTCCTGCGTCGCCTGAGTCTCGTCCTGGGTCGCCTGTCCGCACTGCTCTCTCTAGTCGTCGAGTCCAGCGTCAGCGTCTTCCTGCTGTCCCAGGCACTCACCGGATGGCGCTTCGTCCGTCCACTGCTCCACAGCGTGTCCCACTGCCGTCTCCTCCTGCTTCCTCTCTTCCTGCTCTTCCTGACCCTGGGTCAGACTCTCTTCGTGCTACCAGTCCTGCTGTCACGCGTCTCCTGGCCACTGTTGTCACTGACCCTTCCTTTGAGTCTGCTGCTGCGTCTGCCTTAGTTGCTGAGCTTGTCGACTTTGCTGCTCGCTGTCGTCTAGACTACGCTGCTAGCCTAGTTGCTGAGTCTGAGTCTGTCTGTCCTCCGTCCGTCGGGGGTGAGTGTGCTCTTGGCACTGACGTCCTTGAGGACAGGCAGGAGGAGTTCCAGTGCTTTGCTGCCGCTTTGCCCCATCTCGTGTCCATGCTTGTTGCCCCTGAGGGAGACCCGGATGCACCAGACATCCCGACCCCACGCTCTTACGCAGAGGCGATGGCCGGTCCCTACTCCTCTCAGTGGCAGTCAGCCATGGACACAGAGATGGCTTCCTGGAAGTCCACAGGCACCTACATCGACGAGGTTCCCCCGCCTGGGGCGAACATCGTCAGTGGCATGTGGATTTTCAGGGTGAAGCGGCCGCCGGGTTCTCCGCCTGTCTTCAAGGCGCGTTACGTTGCACGAGGCTTCAGTCAGCGCGAGGGAGTTGACTTCTTCCAGACCTTCTCCCCGACCCCGAAGATGACCACTCTTCGGGTTCTGCTGCACGTCGCCGCTCAGCGTGACTACGAGCTCCACTCGCTTGACTTCAGCACTGCTTTCCTGCAGGGCAGCCTGCACGAGGAGATCTGGCTGCGCCGTCCACCTGGCTTCACTGGGTCGTTCCCTCCTGGTACCCAGTGGAGCCTCCGACGGCCAGTCTACGGTCTCCGCCAGGCGCCTCGTGAGTGGCACGACACACTGAGGACTACGCTTGCGGCTCTTGGGTTCGCGCCTTCTACTGCTGACCCGTCGCTGTTTCTACGCACCGACACCTCACTGCCGCCGTTCTACGTCCTTGTGTACGTCGACGACTTGGTCTTTGCTACTGCTGACACTGTGGCACTCGCCCACGTGAAGTCGGAGCTGCAGAAGAGACACACGTGCACAGACCTGGGTGAACTGACAAGCTATCTTGGCTTGCGGATCACCCGGGACAGAGCACGCCGCACCATCACCTTGACTCAGTCACACATGGTGCAGCAGGTCCTTCAGCGCTTCCGCTTCACGTACTCCTCGCCTCAGCCCACTCCTCTGCCTACCGGTCACTCGCTCTCAGCTCTGCCTTCGGATGAGTCCGTAGAGCCGAGTGGCCCGTATCCAGAGCTTGTGGGTTGCCTCATGTACCTGATGACCTGCACTCGACCAGACCTTGCATACCCTCTCAGCATTCTTGCACGCTATGTCGCTCCCGGCCGTCACCGGAAGGAGCACATGGATGCAGCTAAGAGGGTGTTGCGCTACTTGTGCAGTACGTCGGGCATGGGGCTAGTGCTTGGAGGGCGAGTCCCAGTTGTTCTCACTGGGCACTCAGACGCTTCTTGGGCAGACGACCAGGCTACTCAGCGGTCGTCTCAGGGTTACTCCTTCAGTCTTGGCTCTGGTTCTGTTTCTTGGCGTTCTACTCGCTCTTCTTCTGTTCTCAGCTCCAGTTGTGAGGCTGAGATCTACGCCACAGCCATGGCGGCCCAGGAGCTACGCTGGCTCACCTACTTGCTGACCGACCTTGGAGAGCAGCCTCGTTCTCCTCCAGTGCTGTACGTCGACAACAAGGCAGCCATTGCCTTGTGTGAGGAGCACAGACTGGAGCACAGAACGAAGCACATTGCTCTGCGTTACTTCCTCGCTCGAGAGCTGCAGCAGCGTGGTCAGCTTCGCCTGCGTTACGTGGCCTCTGAGGCCAACACTGCTGATGTGTTCACCAAGGCGCTTCAGCCTTGTGACCATCAGCGCTTTTGCACTCTTCTAGGCCTTGTGCCTACTGGACCTCACTTGCTTACTTCTTGAGTCTGTTGTACTGTGATCTCTATATATAAACCTGCATGTGAACTGGTCTTGTGACCACTTGCTTGTGCTCGGAATTTGTGTGGTATCCTTGAGATCCACCCTGAGCTTGTTTTGCCTTGCTTTGCCTTGACTGGTCTTGTGACCCCTAGTTCTCCCCCACTTTGCCTATGGGGGTGTGTCAAACATTATATATGTTGTGTTAGTTTAGGCTACAATGGGTTAGCCTATAGGGGGTACACAATTCTAGGGTTAGGTACTTGTACTCTTTTCATTGCTAGTTCATTCATTCCTGTTCAGTGATTCCAACACTATGCTAGGTCTTGTGCCTACTTGGCCTCACTTGCTCACTTCTTGACCTTGCTTGTACTGTGATCTTCACAGGACGACCCGCACGCGCTTGCTCACCTCCCCGCTCACCTTATCGATGGAATGACCCTTGGTCGGAGATTGAGAAGGGGAATGTGCCGCCAACTCCTCCGCGAGACTCACTTGGTCCAATCTCCCGCCCAGATCCATTCGCTCGCTTCATCAAAGGTACCAGGACACCGCTAGTCATCATCCCCGACCGGGATTTTCTCGCCCTCTACCTCACAACGGCACCTGCAGAAGGGGAGGCAGCAACAGAGCAGAAACAGAGGAGCCGGACAACGAAGCAGAACCAGGAGAAGAGGAAGAACCCCTGCTCCAGATCCCGCAAGAGACAGAAGACGAAGCAGCAGCGCATCACACTCGCTATGTGCGCACCAGCCGCATTCGCGCCGAAGACGATCTCTGGCACCAGAGGATCGGCCACCCCTCGCGCCAAACCCTTGCCAAGTGTCTCCGCGCCAAGGTTTTCCTTCCAGGAGCTCTACTGCGCCCTGACGGCACATAACCTTACAATACCCCACATCCTGTCACCTGTACCGTTTGCCCCACAGCTGCACTCTATCACAGCGCCTACCCCTCCCTGGAACCAAACACTAATCGCTACAAGAAGTTGTAGAAGGTGTACAGTGACTTCATCGTTCTCATCTGCGAATGCATCAACGGCGAAAAATACAAGCTCACCATCATCGACGCCTACTCACGTCACGTCTGGATCGCCAACGTTGAGCTCGCTGCAAGGCTCCAGAAGTTTTTCGCATCTGGCTCGCACACGCGCAACGACAATCGGGGAGGAAGCTGAAGATTTGGCAGAGCGACGGGGCCAAGGAATTTTCAAGTTACGAAATGGAGAGCGTTCTAACTGAGAAGGGGATCAAGCATGAGATCTCTCTCCCCTACGCTCACCAACAGCAAGGCGTCACAGAGAGGGCTAATCGCACCCTCATGACGAAAGTTTCCGCCCTCATGAACCAGTCCGGTCTACCAAAGAAGTTTTGGCCCTAGGCCATGAACCACACGGTGCACCTGCACAACCTTCTCTCCACCACTGCCAAGAGGGACAACCTTTCCCCTCACATGAAGTGGACAGGCTCAAGGGGAGACCCCTCCATGCTGAGGGTATGGGGGTGCATGGTGCAGTACCGACCGACTTCAGCCACAATCGGCAAGTTCGTTCACCGCGCGCGCTGGGGAATCCATTTGGGTCTCAGCAAAGAGCACAAAGGCTGGCTCATTCTCGACATTGACAGCAAGGAGATTGTTCTCGCACGTGATGTTCTTTTCTTCGATCGACTCACCCTGAATCAGTGGATCGAAGACGAGCGTCGCAACGAGGCACGCGGCTACGTCAACCGCGGCCGCAGCTTTGCATCTCCAGAAGACGAAGCAGCACCAGCAGCAGCGACGCCCACGATGAGCATCCGAGTGTACCACCTCGCCCACGCAAAGACGACGATGACGATGACAGCGACGAAGCTCCTGCGCCAGGACCATCACGACGCCAAGCCGAGCCGAGCACCACCTCACCCGGCTACGAGAGCGGCGATGACGATGTAGTGGAAGTCACCACAGACACCACTACCAACGTATTCGGCCTGCAACTGCTCGGCCTGCATACGTCCGTCACTACCCTCGCACGCGCTGTTGGACCCAAGAACCCGCGCCAGGCCCTCACCGGCCCTCACGCCAAAGAATGGCGAGCTGTGATGGATGCGGAGCTTAAAGCGCTGGAATCTCGTGACACATGATTCCTCGTCTATCGTGCAGCAGTGAAGAGGAGGAGGGTACTTAGCGGAAAATGGGTCTTTCGCCTGAAGACTAACGCTGACGGAACCATCGAGCGTTTCAAAGTACGCTGGGTCGTACGCGGGTACGACCAACGACACGGCATCGACTTCGATCAAACCTTCGCTCGCGTAAGCCGTCACACGTTCGTAAGGATTCGACTCGCCATTGCCGCCGCTAAGCATCTGCCACTGCGACAGATCGACGTGAAGAACGCGTTTCTATACGCGCTAGTGGGTGCAACCATCTTCGTGGAACAACCTCACACCTACAAGGAAGGAGACCCTAGGGTATGTCAGCTGAAAAAGTCCCTCTACGAGATCAAGCAGGCGCCTCGTCTCTAGCTGCAGCATCTGCTCAAAATTCTCTTGGAAATCGGCTTCAAGCAGCTGCCGCACGACCCAGGAATGTACCACCTTCACTTCAGCGGCGACTACATTCTCCTGACAGTCTACGTTGACGACCTGCTATACACAGGAACCTGCAACAAACTCCTTAACTAGTTTGAGGAGAACCTGGCGCAGCGCGTTGACATCATCATCAACCACAACGTCAAGCAATTTCTGGGCCTGAACATCACCTACGTGCTAGAAGCAATTTATCTGTCAGCCTCCAAGTACGCAGAGCAGCTGGGGGAACGATTCAAGATTTCGCCCGCACCACTCTCAACTCCCTATCGCAATCCCAGTGCCAACTGGCACAGTACTCTCGCAGCCAGTAGCTGAAAACCAGTTGGACCTGGAACGCGCCCTGCAGTACTTCATCTCCACACCTGACATCGGGCTCTCCTACTCCACGCTGACGACGACCTCCTTAACCTCAACGGCTACGTCGCAGATCATGCCGCTGATCCCGCGAATCGACGGTCCCGAACTGGCTTCGTTTTCCGTCTGGAACCAACCGGACCAATCTCCTGGAATTCAGAGAAGCAGGAGCTGGTTGCCCTGTCATCGGCTGAAGCAGAATACATCGTCGTGACAGCAGCAGTTCGCGAAGGCATGTACTTGCAGGAGCTGCTACAGGAGGCGAAAATACCAACTTCGCCCACCTTTCGCCTTCGCTGCGACAACCAGAGCGCCACTAAAATCGCAAACAAGCCAGGTTTCGTGAACCGCACGAAGCACATCGCGCTTCGATACTTTTTCGTCAATGACGAATTTGACCAGGGGAAAGTTGACTTCGCGTACTGCCCAACCACCGAGATGGCAGAAGACTTCCTCACCAAGCGACTGCCACGTCAGCAGTACAATCACTGCTCTAATCTCACCGGAGTAGTCAAGCGAGTCAGCCCCTTACGCGCCCAGGAATGAAGGGGAGTGTTACGATATGAAGTTGTATGAGAAGGCATTCCTGTATGCTGCAGGAGCCGACTCTACCGAGTATGAAATTGAGGAGTCAGAAGAGTCGAAGCGACGCAGCAACCGTCAGACCAAGACTGATGCAGGCAGAAACATTTGAAGTAATAAGAGCGGGAACAGGTTTGAAACGGGTTCCCGCGCCGCACGGTTTGAATTCACTGCAATAAGGGAATGTACCCCTTAGAGTACATGGCTAGTCAATGTATTTTCGTATTCCCCTGTACTCTTATATAAACTTGATGTATGCATGCAATTATCAATCTCAGTCATTTACATTCACCCTGACCTGAGTTCACTACTTCCGCTGCAACACTACCCTGCGATCAACCTTGAGCGATCCTTCGCTAAGTTCCACTTGGGATTGTAACACAATAGCATATACATGACATGTCACGTGTTCTATAAGATTAATACACAAGCTTCTCCAAGTTATTAGCAAACATTTTTGGCCAATTCGTAAAAGAATGAGAATGTGTAAATGATTGGATTGGGTATAATTAACATTAAGGTCCAATCAAAGATTGGGGTGAAAACCTACAGTTTCAACTATGAATATATGTGAAAACACAGTAAGGCGTAACTGGCTGAGTACCTGAGTACCTGTATGTGATGCTAATGATATGGATCGTCTCAATAACGCACTATGCGTGTGTTTATCTTCCCTAGTGCAGCTCTCGGTTTCCGTTTCCGGCTTCAACATGCTGGTTCTCTCTAGTTAAAACCTAACACCCATTTCGGTTCCTCACCAGCAGCTAAGAAAATTCTGCACTAGCGAAAAAGATTTCCGGCACTACCGTACTACCCATTCAAGCTCGACTTTCTTGGATCTCGTTTCTAGGCTTTTACTTAGCTCGCTGCGTACCCTTACAGAGCTTCAGCAAACAGTAAGCTTGACTGCAGGCACCGCGTGTTCTTTGGTAGTCTGGAGAAGAGAGTCATGAGTTCGTCAGTAGGGCCGGTGGAGCGCGAGAGGCGGCCCACGGCGAAAATCCTCGTGTGCAAGGACTACGCGCGAGGCCGCTGCTCGCGGAGCGACTGTCGCTTCGCGCATACGTCTAGTACTCTCGGCGTGGAGCCCTCGGATGAAGGGTAAGAACCAGTGTGCCAGTGTGCCTTCACGGGGTGCTGCTCTCAAACCCTAATCTCGTCTTCATAGTCTTTGCTCTAAACGCAGGAAATGCAGAAACGCGCCGTTCTATTCCATTTCATGGCGTTTCTCTCATTTTCTATGTCTTCGTTCAGTGCTGCTTTTTCCTCCAGACCGGATCCGTGTGCTTGTCCAGCAGTTCTCCGCGTTCGCTTGGTTCACCTCCGCTTTATGCGTTTTTTTCTGAATGCCTTGTTGTCTCGTCTCGTGTCGTCTGGTCTCGTTTCCTGGCGCGGTGCGGCAGGGACGTGGTCTCAGTGTGCAATGACTTCCTGCGATCGCGCTGCGCGCGCGCGACGTCGTGTCGGTACTTCCACCCGCCGCCGCATCTAGTCAGGTACTTCTTCACTGGGTGGATAGCAGTGGCTCGCTATGGATAGCGCCTGTACTTATGTCTCAGCAACGCAATCCCAAGGGCAGTTCCAGCTGAGTTTGTGTCAGCCAGGCGGAGGCGTTCTTGTGGTTCTTAAGGATGAAGGAGCTCAAGCTCTCACGTGGGAGGCGATTCTTGTTCCCGTGATGGTGTGTGGGGAACTGTAGGCTGCTGCTTTCGTTGTCGTTATGCCATCATGCTCGCTATCCAGACCGTTTCGCCGAAGCTTCAGTCGTTTTCAAATCTTTCCCGTTCACCTGCTCGTCCATTCTCCGTTGTGCTCTGACCTTTCCCACCTTCATTAACCCATTCCCCTCTCGCTCTCCCCCTCCCTTTCCCCTGGGATTCCTCACTTTTTGTTTTTACCCCCTTCCCCGCACCCCTGGCCAAACCCTCGCCCTCCCCTCGCGCCCCCCCCTCTCTCCCCCTCGGCGCAGTGCGCTGGCGAGCAAGGTGGGCATTACGCTGCCCGGGGACGTCGGGGACATGCTTCCGCAGCAGCCCTTCCTCCCCGCACCCCCGCCCGCTTTCCCCGACGTGCGTTGCTCTTGCCCCACACTCGCGCCTCCTTTCCTTCGCCCTCTCTCTCCTCTCGTCGCTGTTCCCGTTCCAACCCCTCCCAGCCTCCACCCGCCGCGTTCCCCCTCGTACCACCCTAAACCCTCGTCGCTTTGGCGGGTCCCGCCCGCCCATCCCATCCCTTACGCGTAACCCCCTCTGCTCCCACTGGCGGCGGCGGCGGCGTCGTATCGCCCTTGTCCGCGACCGCATCACTATACACACACGCACGCACCAGTACCCTGGTTTGCCGTACTTCACTTCACGCATCCCATTCCACTTAATGGATTCGCGAATGTGATTCAAGCATGCCCCTCTGCGGTCCCCCATCGCGTCCCTGGGTCCACCCTCCGCTACACCCTCCGTGTTAATTACTCTCATCTCCCCTTCTACTCTTCTTCCCCCCTCCACCCCCTCCCCCACCTTCCCCCCCCCGACCCCCTCCCGTCTTCTTTCCCCCTCCCCACCTTCCCCTTGCCACCACTGCGCGCATCCCCATTCCGCAGATGTACTCTGCGCCCTCCGCGTATCTCGCTGCGGCCTACCCGCCCATGGCTCCCGCGGGCCGCCCCTTCACTCGCCCTGCGCTCGAGGTGTGCTCGCCCGCTCGCACCTCTTCCCCCCCTTCTCCTTCTCTCGCCCCCTCGCTGAACTTGCATCGTCGCTTCTCGTGTCATCCCATTCTCCTTCCGCTGCCCTCCCGCAGTTATTTTTATTGATCCTCTCTCTGTCTAATCCTACTCCAAACCCACCCCCCCCCCCCCACCACTTCTCTTCCCCTCCTCCTCCCCCCCTTCCCCGTGCTTCCTCCCCATCCCCCACTCCCCTACCCCTACTCCCCCACTCTCCCCCCCCCCTCCGCGCACGGCCATCAGGTGTGCCGCGATTTTCTCAAGGGGCGGTGTTCGCGAGAAGCATCAGTGTGCCGCTACGCGCACACCAACCCCAATGCAGGCGACGGCAACCTCGTCACGGTCAGCACTCTCTCCGACCTGCCTCTCTTCCCCTGCATTTCTCCAATCTGCCTCACTCACTCTCCCCCCTGCCTCTCAAACGGTCCTCTCTCTCCCCCATGACTCTCTCCCACGTGCATCATTTCCTGATGCCCTCCCTCCCGCGCCCTCCTTCACGGCCCAATTCCCCGCTCACGCCCTGTACCGTCTCCTCCTCAACCCCGAATGCCCGTAGCTCGGTTTCTCGCTCGTCTCAGGCGCTTTCTGAGAGTTGTGAATGACGTCCGCAACGGCACGGATCGTTTTCTGAACCCCTCCGCTCGTTTTCTGCAGAGCGATTCCTGGCCGCTCGTTGCCTCCCTTGTTTTCCCTCTCCCGGCCCGGCCCTCGTTTTTCCTCTCCCCTGTCTTTCATCGCCCCTTATAGCTACACTATTCGATGATTGCACCACACCTCATATGTACTCAATCTCATGCTGACATGCAAAGGTTAACACTCCCCCCCTCTGGCCTGTTTCCTCTCTGCGTGCGTTTGTGCGTGCATACAGGTGTGTCAGGACTTTCTGAAGAACCGCTGTGAACGTGCCAGCTGCCGCTACTACCATCCTGAAGAGAGCCTGCGCTCTCGCATCAAGGATGTGAGTGAGACATGCTGCCATGCATGCGTGCACACAGGCACGCGCGCATGCACGCACACTCACACACACACATGCGGACATGTATGCACACATGCATGTAGACACATACACATCATTGCACGCACATGCGAACAGTGAGCCCATATTGTTTTCTTCATGTCTTCCTTTCTTCCTTCTGACTATGCATGCTGCCATGTCAACCATGCCACGTTCCAACACCTCCTCTATCCGTTCCCCCTATCCCGTTCCACGGCTCCCTTCTCGCCCTTCCCACTTTTGATTCCTGCGCCCCCCCTCCTTCCATTCCTCCCCGCATTCCATCCCCCGCGTCTGCATGCGTCCACATGCGTGCATGTCCATTCATGTGCGTGCATTTGTGCGCATGTCTGTGCATGTGCGTGCATGTGTGCATGTGCGTGCACGTCCATCCATGCCTGTGCATGTGTGTGCATGTGCGTACATGTATGTGCATGTGCGTGCATGTGTGCATGTGCGTGCATGTGTGTGCATGTGCGTGCATGTGTGCATGTGTCATGTGTGTGCATGTGCGTGCATGTATGCATGTGCGTGCACGTCCATCCATCTCTGTGCATGTGCGTGCATGTGCGTGCACCCCACCCTTGTGTGTGCATGTCCATGCATGTGCATGGGAGCAGGTACCGGTGAGTCGGCCGGGGCAGGGCATGGAGATGGATCCGTACCAAGCAGCGTACAGCGCCTATGCCGTCGCCAGCATGTATGAGAACCAGGTCAGATCACCGCATCCCACCGCTTCCCACCAATTCAAATCGCATCGCATGCCTGTGTGTGTGTGTGTGTGCATGAGGGTGGCGGGCCGGGAATAGAGGGAATAGGGGAAAAGTCGGGGGGGGGGGGATGGGGTGTGATGTGTGTGTGTTGCCTGTCACATGTGTTGTTGCTTGTGCTGCATGCCATGTTCCGCGCATGCTATGTGCCGCGCATGCTATGTGCTGCGCATGCTATGTGCTGCGCATGCTATGTGCTGCGCATGCTATGTGCCGCGCATGCTATGTGCCACGCATGCCATATGCCGCGCATGCCATATGCCGCGCATGCCATATGCCGCGCATGCTCTGTGTGCACAGCCGCTTTCCTGGTGTCGTGCAGACGTGGGGTACGTACGTGACCCAGCAAGCGCATTCATTGTGCCATGCCGTGATGCCTGTGTATGTTGACTTTTGAGTCGACCCAAAACCCAGCAAGCGCATTCATCGTGGCATGCCGTGATGCCTGTGTATGTGTGCATGTGTGGGTGGGTGGGCATTGGGGGGCGATGGGGAGGGGTGGGGGGGAAATGTGTGTGAATGCGTGCATGTGTCGCATGCATGGGCGTGCATGCAGGCAGCGGCGGCCAAGAGAATGAGGATGGAGGAGGGAGGGGCGCCGGGAGCGGGCAATGCAGCAGCGGTGGCATCTCTAGGCGGGGACGATGACAGAGTGCGCAAGTCTGGCCTAGACGTGGCGGTCCGTTGCCCCGCCCCCTTCCCCGTCACCCCCTCCCCTCCTCCCCTCGTCCGCTCGTCCCCTCCTCCCTGCCTGCCCTGCCCCTCTCACCCCCTTACACTGCCCACCTGCTTCCTCGTCGCCCCGTCCCCACATTTCCTCCTCCCACCTTCTTCGATCCACTTCTCCCCCCCCCTCCCTCCCTTCCCCTCTCCCTTCCTTCCCACACTTCACGCACACCCTGTCCCACAGTCGCTCTTTCCTCAAGCATCCCTCTCTCGCACTGCCCTTCTCCCCTTCCCACTGCACACGCTCGTCCAAACATCTTTCTCTCTCCACCCAAACCCCCTACCTCTCCATCCGTTTCTCCCCTCCCCTCCCCTCCCCTCCCCTCCCCTCCCCCCTCCGACCACCGCTCAATCCCCACTATTCCCTCTATTCCCCTCTCCCTCCTCCCCTCCGCGCCTCCTCCATGTGTCAGATGCCCTACTACTCCGCGCTTCCGCCCATGTACGGGTCACCAGCCATGCACCAGCTGCCCATGGGTGGCGGCTACCTCCCTGCGCCTTTCTATCCCGGCCAACACCCACGTGCGCCCCGCTCCCTACCCTATGCGCACGCACTTTCCTCTCTACCTGCCTGTTCCTCTCGTTCCCTCTGCTCTCTCCCTCTCCCACTCCCCTCCCCTTCCTTCCTCCCAGCTCCTTCTCCCTCCAGTCTTTCTTTCCGTCTCTCCCTTGGTTTCCTTCGTATCCTCCCATTCTCCCTTTTTTGCGGCCCACATCCGCCTATGCCCCCCTGTCTCCGTTCCTCTTATTTACCGCTCTCAGTTCTTCTTGTCGCTTCCTTTTCGCTCGTCAGCGTCCCCTTCCCCCCACTGTCAAATTGACCCCCTGCCACCCTTTTCCTTCTTAGCTTCTCTTGGTCGTCCCCGGTCCCAAGTCTTCCCTTCCATTCTTTCCCGTTCCACTCTCCCCATGTCGTCCTGGCGCTCCTCCCTTCTTGCAATTCTGTCCCGTCCCATCCCTTCCCATCCCGTCCCGTCCCATCCCGTCCTGTGCCATACTGTGCCCTGTGATTTCGTCCCTTCCGCCTCCCCCACTCTCCCCCACTCCCCCCATTTCCCACCCACCCCTCCCCCCACGTGTCCCCAGGAGCGGCAGTGGCGCAGGACCGGCTGCCAGTGTGTCGGGACTTTATAAACGGCAAGTGTGTGCGCGGGGCGTGCCGCTACGTGCACCCCGACAAGCACGTGCAGGTGCGTGCCTCGTCCCCCACACCCAGGGCGTTTTGTGGGCTGCGGGGGCTGTGGCTGGGGGGGGTGTGGCTGGGGCGGGGCGTGCCGCTACGTGCACCCCGACGAGCACGTGCAGGTGCACTGCTCGCACTGCGCCTCCTCCCATGCACGCTGGGGGGGCTGTGACTTGTGCCTTAGTGGCTTGCTGGCCGGTTGGGTGGATGGTGGGTGTAGGGAAGGAGGGAGGGCGGGTAAAGACAGGGAGGGAGAGGGTTGGGGAAAGAATTTGTGAGAGTGGGACAAGCAAGGGTTGATGTTTAGTTGGTCATCGCAACTCGTTATCCCTTCCTTCAACAAGCATTCTGTTCCTGAATGCCACAGTGTGATAAGTCGATTTTTGAGTCGACTAAAAATTCGACTTTTCCTTTCCTTCAACAATCATTCTGTTCCTGAATGCCAGTGTTCGTCACCCGTCCCTGCCCCCTTCCCTCTCTCCCTCCCTTCTTCCCACCGTCCCTAATCGCCTGCATGTCAGGTGGTGGACGGCCATGTGACACTGTGTCGTGACGCTGCGCGTAACAAGTGTGAGAGGGAGAACTGCCGCTTTTACCACCCGCCCAAGCCCAGTGGAGGGGAGATGTAACACACTTCAACGACTACACTCACAGCAACCGCCACTTGTAATTCTCAGATACTAGACGATCCCCGTCCCCTTCCTTCTTTTCCCTCCTCGCTCTCTTTTCCTCTCCCCTTCCACTGTCCTTCCACTTCCCCTTCCCCCCAGCTTTCCTTGTCGCCCTTTCATCTCCGAAGCTTCCTCTTCTATTGTTCTGCTTTCTGTGCCCCTCCTGTTCCTGCCCTCTTGACCTGTAATTCTCTTTCCCGCTTGTCTTCCATTCTCACACTCTCCTGCTCCCCAGCTCCTCTTTAGTCTAGTTGTCTCTTTGTTACCGTCTCTCCCTTTTGCTATTTTTCCTGCTATTCTCATGCCGCGCCTTATGCAAGCTCCACTGCCCGTTTTTCTGCCCATGCCAATCTCAATTCCTTCCTGGTCGAAACCCACCCCATCGTGACCCACGCTTTCACTTGTTTTCACACTTGTATTTGCTCGCCCTGCACTTTCTTTGCCAGCCCATTCCAAGTATGTTTTCCATTGCTGCCTGTTCCAGTAACCATGCCTATTCGCGCTCATGCGCAGCACACCTCTTGCCGTTGCTCTTGCCCTTGCCTGTGCGCCACCCTGCTTGCTCTGCCTGCTCCGCTGCCCTACCTGCTGTAACCATCACAATCGCAGGCTGCTGCGGTTCTGCCCTTGCTCTATGGCTCTATGGCGCGCTCACTCCCTTTGGCCTACGCCGCTGCTTCCGCCGCAGCCGCAGCTGCAGCCGCTGCACTGCCGCCACTACCGCTGCTATATGCGGCTTGTGCTGCTGTTGCTGCTGCTGCTGCTGTTGCTGCTGCTGCTGCTGCTGCTGTTGTCACCGCCGCCGCTGTTGCTGCGCCTCCTTCCAGCCCGCGTGCTGCTCTGCCTGCTGCTCCCTGCTGCTGTGTGCCCCTTACGCCTGACGGCTCTGGGAAAACGCGCAGATGCACAGCTGTTTTAGCATGAGCATGTGCACGAGCACATGTCCACCCACCCACCCACCTCTCCAACCACCCAATCGCACACTCATGCACACACACACACGCATATTTGTTTCCTTGTGTGTTACTAGGCAGGTTGATATAGAGTTGTCTGCATGCTTGCGTGTGCTGCGCTCACTAGTTGTCCCCTTCGCTGTCACCCTGCATCATTTTGTCTTTCCAAATCTGATGTTCATTAGCAGTCTCTTAGTAGTTTTGTTCCTTTAATTTGTCTCTAACGTGCCTTGCCATGCATGCACAACTGTTCCCCTGCATCATTTTGGCTGGGCTGTGCCGATGCTTGCTCCCCCCGCTTTTAGATACAGTACCGTCCTAATTTATCACCCCTTTTCTTTCTCACCCAAATGATGGAACGTGTTTGTTGGTTTAGCTTTTCGAAGTGGCTGCATTTAGGTAGTTTAGATTGGAATATGTAGGTTTCTTTTCTTTCTGTATATGCTGGGTGCCTTGGCGTAATAAACACGTAGGGTTTCTTGTTTCCGGTTCAGATGAATGGCTTGACAGGTCTGTCTGCATATTAGCATAATAGGGGAAAACTGCATTTGGTACCAATAGTCCCTAAGAGGTAGATGTGTAAAATTATGCATCTCTCGAGTCATGCACAGCAACATCTCTTTCATGGAAAAAAAAAAAACAAGAGTCGACGAAATCGTCTTAGGGTTGCGGAGCGTTTTGCATAAACAACATAATTGAGAAAGCTTGCTTTCTGTTCTTGCAAAGGCAACTGGCTTCATTACAATTGGGTTTTCTGAGACATGTGCAGCTGGAACGTTGAAGACGTGGTGAGTGTAGTTGCGGTTGATGACATTGACGAAATGCCGGGAGGGGCGGCGTTGGTGAGTCGTGGGCTCCATGTCGATGGCGTCCGAGGTGCTGTGCGCGAAGGTTGCTCGTGCTGTTGATGTGGATGTCCCTGGTTGTTGGTGCACCAGGATAGTGGTTGAAACAGGTGGTTCCCGTACTCTACATGCCCAATGTACGGTACAACTTTTATCTTGGGATTTAGCTTCCATGTGCTCTGCTTTACCCTACACTTCCAGTCGTTTGATGTTCCGGCCGGAATAACTACAACGTGGGTGGATGTAAGGGTTTGAAGTGGTAGTCGGGTGAGTGTGGTATTCGTCATGTTGGTTGGGTAGGAACGGTCACACAATTGCCGCCTTTTACTCCCAAACGCCCATTCAGGTGACAGCATGCAAGTCGTTTCAACGTGTGCTTTTGCTTCCCTGTCGGGTGTTATCGAACAAAGTGGGATGAGAATGATGGCGAAAACCGATCCCATTGTCATTGCCCTTATTTGGAAAAACACGGAATGTGGTTTAAAAGTGTGTGAACACCAACTTGAGTCAAGTCAAGATTTTAAAACCAACTTGAGGTGCACTCGAACAGTTGCTTCCCGAGATTTCAGTGGGGCTCCAACCAGCCTTTATTGGTCATATTAAAAAGTAAATGGGGTACATCAAAAACCAAGGATGATCCAGTCATACAAACGAGCACATTGTTCGAAATTTTTGCCCATTTTACGGTAAGGCCAACGTGTGGACCTTCGAGTCTTTTCCCCCCTGGGGGACGGCTCTCAGGCCACGCTAGGACCCTCGGTCCCCTTCCCTCCCCTGGGGGACGGCTCTCAGGCCACACGGGGACCCTCGGTGCCCTTCCCCCCCTGGGGGACGGCTCTCAGGCCACACGGGGACCCTCGGTCCCCTTGCCCCCCTGGGGGACGGCTCTCAGGCCACACGGGGACCCTCGGTCCCCGTCCCCCCCTGGGGGACGGCTCTCAGGCCACACGGGGACCCTCGGTCCCCTTCCCCCCCTGGGGGACGGCTCTCAGGCCACACGGGGACCCTCGGTCCCCTTCCCCCCCTGGGGGACGGCTCTCAGGCCACACGGGGACCCTCGGTCCCCTTCCCCCCCTGGGGGACGGCTCTCAGGCCACACGGGGACCCTCGGTCCCCTTCCCCCCCTGGGGGACGGCTCTCAGGCCACACGGGGACCCTCGGTCCCCTTCCCCCCCTGGGGGACGGCTCTCAGGCCACACGAAGACCCTCGGTCCCTTCTTTTTATTGGGAGACGTCCTTGGGTGCGCGTTGAGTTGATCCTGTCGTAAATGTAGTTCTCCCGCGCGACCAGTAGAGTCTTTAAAAATGTCTTTCCACACCCGTGGTGTTGAGCCTATTTTTCTGCCACCAAGTAACAATAGGAGCATAGAGATTAATGGAAAATAATCGAAGAGATCATAACGGAAGAAAAACTTAAAACTTAAAAGACTTGCAGCACGTAGGCAACAAATGACGCCCAGTCAAACGACTTAGGCGCTGCAGTAGCAATTTCGTAACTGCCGCTCCAGCGGCCATTTCGTCCCTCGAGCGCTAGTGGCGATTTTGCCACTGGCGCACGTGGCAATTTCGCCACATGCGCGCGTGTGGCGATTTCGTCCCTGGCGCGCGGCACTTGCGCCAGTGGCGATTTCGTCCCTGGCGCGCGCCACTGGCGCCAGTGTCGATTTCGTCCCTGGTGCGCGCCACTGGCGCCAGTGGCGATTTCGTCCCAATCGTGCGCCACTGGCGCCATTGGCGATTTCGTCCCTAGCGCGCGCCACTGGCGATTTCGTCTCTGGCGCGCCTGTTGGCGTTTTGTCCGACGCACTTCGATCTCAGTTGAGCGCCCGCCAGTTACAGTCGCACTCGTGATAGTTTGCCCTTCATGGAAAATCAAGCGCATGGGTTGAACGTGCAAGTGAGTATTAGCTTAGAAGATTGTTTCTAGCGACAAGGAAACGGTCGAGGTGGTTGGACGAGAATTGGACTGAAACTGCAAAGTTCTGAAATGAAGTCGTGGGTGGAGGCCGAATGGCCTCCAACCCTCGTTATGTACTCGGCGAATTGTAATTCGCCGTTGCTTTGCTTCGTTACAAGCAGCTGCGCTTTCACAATACGCATTTTTAGAAAGTGTTACACACTTTCGAAAAAAAATCATTTTTATACAACTGTAATATTAAGTATGTAACTCGTTTTTTTCATTATTACCTTATTATGTATCACCTCTAGTACCGAATATGAAACTCACATGCAAAAGGGGAACGCAAGGTTTGGAGCTATCGACCTTTCGTTTCCACACCAAATCTCTCACCACTACGTCACGACAGCTGTTTGTTGGAACAGGTTCGTGTGATTCCAAATTTTCTTTTTGCGACGAATGTCCATTGCTAGGGTTTCCTTTTTCTCCTTTTCCTTCCTCTCGCCACTCGAGTCTCGTTCCTTCGTGACTCTTCTCTCGTGCAAGCTGGTACGCCGTTTTTCATAGGTATAAATGGATATTAGCCACTTGAACTTCATTTTAGGAGTATGTTAGTCTTCTCCGTGTACTCTTGCTCCCCTAGATCTCTCTCGTTCTGCCGCTTACTTATCATTCTTGCTAGATCTTCAATCTCGCCCATGTTTTACCGTTTCTTATTTCCAGACTCCTTACTCAGTAGTCTGTTCTCTTTCTTCCTTTGTCCTCCGTTCCTACTTCTCGTATGATTCGCGCGTCCTTCATTTTTGCTATCTCTTTTTCACCCCTTCACGTCCGTTCCTTCATGCTCTGTTTTTTGCCTTTGTGTTATTTGATGCTTTATTTCTTGTTCTTTTCCCGCTTGTTTCGTTTGCTCCTGCTATTCCACCCACTTCATCTAGTGGGTCTCCTTCAACTACTATCTCCAGCTAGAAGTGGCTTCTACCGTATCTCCATCTACAACCCTTCACTCCAAGTTCTAAGGTGAGCTTATTTGACCGTTAACTCATCTCTTTCATATGCTTTTCTTTCAACTGACGTCGTTGTCTTAGCGTTCTTTCTCCACCCTACTCCTTCCTTTCGTTTCAATCGCTGTCGCTCTTTGTTTTTCGAGTTAATTGTTATGAATTCCTAACAGAGCGATTTAGTTCTAGGTTTTGTGAAAGCTTAGGGAAACTATGTTTTTATTTCACTACTTTCTACCGTAGATCTTGTTGCCCGTATTCTCTTTTATCCCGATTTACGTATCCTTACTCTAGCATCCGGTATTGGCTCTTATTTGTGTGTGGATGTTTCCTTTAGCGTAGTGTGCTTAAATTTCAACCTTTCTTTGATTTTCTCCCATCCTCTATTCTCCCGTCCACCTCCCTTTTCTGTCTGTGACTTCCTTATTCACTCTATTACCTCTCTTACCACTTTATTCTGAGCGTTCCTCTTTTCTTAATCCTTCTTCTTTAGATCTTGATTCCTTTTAATTTCTTACGCTTCTCCGTGTTTCCTCCTTCGCTTCTGTCCATTTCTTCTTATTCCTTCATACTTCTTGGATTTTGATGTCCGATCTCATTTTCGTGTCAGTTTCTCTTTTCTTCTAATGTAATATTTTCATGCCTGTTTCTTATCTTGATTTCTGCCCGTTCTTCTGTCGCATAATCATTTGTTTGCTTCTGTCTCTGTCGTTTTCCTCGTTTCCAGTCAGTTTTGCTCCAACAAAACCATTTTTTTTTTCTGATTTTAGTTTTGTCTTTGGTTTCTCTCTTTTTCCTCTTCCCTTCTTAGGGTACGTTCCTGTGGAGACACTTGTGTCTCAACCCCCGTTTTCCCGGATCGCGCCTGTAAATTTGCAAAATGTTGTGTCTCAAACAACCAATGAACCTCGACTCTGAGCGACAGATGGGACCGGCCAGGTGGGCGCTTTCTATTGGTGGCGACCACTTGGATTGACCCCGCTGCTGTTTTCCCGCCGGGCATCCCAGTCCAAAAAAGCGCAACCCGCAATGAATGTCGCGGCGGCGTCTAGACACGGTGGATGGTGTTGCAAATGGGTCGAGTCGGGCATCACGGAAACACTACACACACACAGGCTTGTGTTCAACTACAGCAGCAAACACTGGCACAAGTACAAAACCACCACCCCACTAGTCATAATGTGCCTCCCAGTCTAGCATCCATCTCACAGCCTCGCGACGTGCCCTTCTTCATGCGGCTGCTCGTCGCATGGGTCACGTTCTACTACAGCATCTTCATGGACGCCGTCTCCAGATCTGTCGGCGGCTTGCTGGAGGCGAACGTGTTCACCGAGGAAGTGTCCTCGGCTTCTAGCTCGCGTGGCCCCAACCTCACCGCCGAGCGGAAAAGGAGGTCAGGGCTTCGCCGGCGCAGGTACCAGCTGCTGCTAGAGGACCTGGAAGGCATGGGGGAGGAAGAATTCAGGGATTTGTTTCGCATCAACCGCGCAATTCTTGACTACATTGTCAACGGGATGGCGCACTACATGCAGCCCTACGTTGACAGATACTTGATCACGCACGAGGTGGCATGCCTTGTGGCTATCAAATACCTGGCCAGCGGCATGTCGTTTCGAGACCTGTCGGCAGTCTTCGGCCTGTCCAAGACGCTGTGCCACACGCTGGTAGATGCGCTCCTCATGCACTTCCCGACGGCCTTCAAGCAGCAGTGGGTCCACTTCCCGAGCCGTGACGACCTCGATGAGATGGCGGAGGAGTTTCGCGCCATCAAGGGAGTACCTGCGGTGGTGGGGGCTATAGACGGCACACACATACCCATGAAGGGGATGGAGGGGCACAGGCAAGAGTACTACACGCGCAAGTCATGCTACGCCGTGCAGCTGCAGATCACATGCGATGCTCGCGGCATCATTTGGGACTACTTGGTAGGATACCCGGGCAGTGCACACGATCAGAGGGTGTTCATGAACAGCGCGTTACACGAAAGGTTGCACAACGGCGACATTGCGCCATACCAAATTGTGGGAGATGCTGCCTACCCACTCAGGGACTTCTGCCTGACCCCCCTACATGCAACCCGTGAAGGCCTAATGGATGACTGGGAGCAGTGCTTCAACTACTGCCAAAGCGCTACGCGCATGGCAGTAGAGCGTTGCATCGGCGCATTCAAGGGCCGGTGGCGTCTATTCGCGGGCCGCAATGATTGCGTGCTCTGGCGCATTCTTGCAGGGGCGTCTTGTGGCGTCATCCTGCACAACATGTGTGAAACGATGGGAGCGGTTAGGCGGGTGAATGCGTCGTGGGCGAACTTGCCCCGAAATCGAGACCCGTGGTGGACTCGTGGTGCAGTCAGCGAATTCAAGTGGGAGCCGTGCAACCCGTGCACGCAGGCTAATTTGCGAGAACGGCGCAAGCGGTTGGGCGAGGCTCTGGAGTCGTCTTACCTCACTCGTCGGCGCCGCGAACCCACACATCATCGCCCGCATCAGGGTTAGAGGCGTTGTCGGCCGCCTGCCTGCGGCGGAGCCAGCCGTCGTCGCCTCCTTCGGCGGCGGGCGTCGCATGCCCAGGGATGCCGTCGTGGGCAGGCGGGAAGGGGGCGGGCTGCTGCACGCGTTCGCGTGCAATCCGCGCACCCTGCTCCATCCATGCGCGGACGAGGACTTCGATACGATTCATCACGTCGGAGTGGCAGCCCTTGATTGTGTCACACACCAGCTTGGCGGCGGCCACCGTTGCGGTCTCCACCACCCGTGGGCGCTTCGACGTAGGCGTCCCCTGCGGCGTTGGTGCTGCACACGTGAGCCACGTAGAGTTGTATCAGTAGCTGACTAGTGTGTGATATTACGTCACATTTCTTCCCTACCCTAAAACAAAGTTGCACAAGTGCCACACCAAAACGTAAAGGTCCGAACATCAGAGTTGTTGCAAACTCACCGGTGAAAGTCGGAGAAGATGTGCATGGTGCTGATGGCGACGGAACCGCGAAACCGCACGGCACGTTGACGTGAGCCGCGCCACCACCGTCGACAGCGTGTGGGTTACCAACAGCCTTGTTGTTCTGGAATAGCGCCATGTACGGGTACCATGGAGGCTTGCACACCGCCCCCTTGCCGCTCGCCTTCTCCCCCTTCTTGATCTGCTTGTACACGTTAACGAGGTTGCGCCACTGCTTCTGCAGTGCGTTCACGCCGCGGACCCACCCGGGGTTCTCCTGCTCGAGATGACGCACGAGGCGGGCCCAGTACTGGGATCCCTGCTTGCCGAGGAGAGCGCCCAACTCGTCCTTCATGAACCAACGAGCTGCGACGAAAATGGTGCTCTCGCGGGTAGACCACACGCTCCGCCTGACAGGGTTCAGGTTGCGCGTCTTCGACGCGCCACGAGGAGGCTCTCCGCCCTTTGCGGCAGTCTTGGTTCCGGCCGCAGTAGACGCACGGCCGCGACGGGTAGGCGGGGTAGTGGGTTGTGCCTCCTCGGGAACGTCCTCGTCGTCTTCAGCGTCCTCGTCGCCGTCGTCTTCGTCCTCGGAGGGGGACATGCCCTTGTCCGGCTCCTCGCCAGAGTCCGCGTCGTCGTCGTACGCCTCGTCGCAGTCATTGAAATCAGGATCGTCGTCGAAGGCCTCGTCGTCCACGACGCGGGATGATGCAACCCGGTCGGCATGAGGGCGTCCGCGGGTAGGCACGTCACGCGGGGCTTCGAACGAGGTGTCTCCCGCACCGGGCGCACCATCGGGCAGGGGGCCGGCGGGCTTGCGGCCGGCCGCGAGCTGCTTGTTCATCCAAGCGATGTACGGGATCTCGTTGAGATCCCGCGGGCACAAGTCAGCAGTGCTAGCGGCGCTCTTGCGCTTTCGGGCCATGGCTACGGCTGGGAAGAAGGAACAAGAAACAGGAAGGAGAGAGAGCAGGGGTTTGTAGAACAAGAATGGACTGGGGCGGGTGAGTGCTGTCTGCGTAGTTGGAATGGTGTGTTGGAAGTCGGGCAGGGATGTGTCATGACGGTCGCATCCACCAGTCATCTGTCTGCAGGGGCAGGGCGGTTTTCCTTTCCCGCTCGAAAATTGCCCTGTTCGATTGTCAAGGTGCATGCAGTACAGGGTGACATTTCGGGACGCGTGCAATTTCCGCAAGGTGACGGGGCCTCATGTAACTCGTCCGCGACACCCCCGCAATTCCCGCCAACCAATGTAAAATACTGTGTGAATCGAAGTAATGCGGTCCGCGTTTGTGACACACTACGACATATGCTAATTTCCGGTGTCACAAAGGGTTTGAGACACAAGTGTCTCCACAGGAACGTACCCTTATTCTTCCTTCCACACGTGTGTTCTGTGTTTGTTATGCCTTGCCATTTTAATGCAGATTCTGGTATACCGTAGGTGGGATGGAAAGGAGGATACAACCAATAGAGCAATAGTTTAACTGTTCTTAATTATTATTAATTGTTAGATTTCTTGCAAATTTTCTTATGTTTATCATCTGCTGCTTTTCATCTCACTGGTAATGCATGTCTGCATGTTTCAAAGAGAAAACTCATCGGTCATCGTCAAACAAGGATCTGTGGTGCACCACTATGACAGTGAAGCCATTTTGAGCTGGACTTGATCGGTGTAGTTTTTTCTTTGGGATTTGCAGATTGTATTGCTTCATGTCATGTTATTCATAGAACGTTTATACTGCCGTATCTTCCCACCCATGCTAGGCTGGGGAAGCGGCAGCATAGATATCGATTTTTCGTATAACTTGAAACTTAAAACTTTCGACATGTATTCATCGATTCTATCGATAAATACATTCGTCTCTGTTGTGTTGTGAACTCATCAGAGATGGAACAGAAATATAATGATCGTTTTGCTCGATCGGTATATTTCTCCACTTAAAGCCCGCATGCAAAATAGTGACCCCCCTGTTCTAGTTGGGTCCACTTGATATACTGATTCACATGTTTTGTTTGTAGGGTGTAATGTGTTGCAGTTTTTCTTTTTTTCCTGTAAACTCTGAAGGTCTGCAACTACGAATTGCTTTTAAAGATCAAAATGATAACATAGTGATCAGGTTTTAACATAGTGATCAAGATTTTTAATGATTTGAACATGTGAAGAACATGAATATTACGATTAGAGGATAATCTGAGAAAAAACGTGTAGATTTTTTAGAGTTTGGGGAAAATACAGAAATACCCCGAAAAATAAATTTCCTTCTGGTCGATTGCAATAGGTTGCTACGCAACCCAAAAAAAAAAGAGAAAAATCCTAGCCCGCACTGCAGGTTTCTTTAAATGGCATCCTTACCACAGCCCAACGACTGTGCCAAAGCTCCTCTGGATCCTTCCTTCCAACCCAGGCTGCTTTCACAAGTTGCTTCTTGTCCCTTTCCCAAGTTCCTCAGCAGCCTTCTCCCCAGGTGCCTCCTCAGGTGGTGCGGCCTCAGGTGGTTCGTAAGAGAGCGAATGAGGAACAGCAGCTGCAGCAACATGCTCTGAATGGGCAGCAGTGTCACTTGTGGTGGATGGTGGCATGATTACAGATGGAGCAGCAGAAGCAGAGGCATAAGATGCAGGAGGTGGAGGGGCAGTTGGAGGGCAAAGGGTGGCGGTGGCAGGGTGAGAAGCAGGGTTGGCAGCAGCAGCAGCGGCGGCGGCGGCGGCAGCAGAAAGGGTATCCTGAGCGGGCTGCTCCGGAGGAGCATCAGGAGACAGGGGAGTGAAGGTGGAGGAGGAGGAAGGGGAGGATGAGGCAGAGGAGGAGTCTGAGGCGGCGGCGGAGGAGGAGGAGGAGGCTTGGGCAAAGCCCTCACGGTAGCCGAGCACAAACTGCTTGAGGGAGTCAGCATAGGCTGCCACTCGCTCCACGTACCGCTGCTGCAGCCATGGCAGGAGAGCCCTCGCCCCCGCCTTGCCCGCTCCGCCTGACGGGCAGGAGGGAAGAGCGGGTGGGGTGGGGATTGGTCTGGGTGAGGGGTGAGAGGTGAGAGGTGAGAGGTGAGAGGGGAAGGAATGGGAAGAGTGCAGGTGAGGTGACGGTGTTGTGGTGGTGGTTGTGAAGTGGAAGAGAGGCCGACGGCTTTGGTTTCTGATGAGCATGCACATAAGGATCATTACGCGAGGGGACGCAAGAAGCTTTGGTTGTTATACCTGCATGCATCCCACACAGGATCACACACCCACACACCCACACACCCACACAACCACACACCCACACACCCACATGCCCTGGACATGCAAACGACACGGACACGCGACACACAAGCAGAACCCACCTAGTTCTTCCACCAATGTGCCATTGGACCCCGAATCACCTCCTCCCGCCTCCCTCCTCCGCCTCTCCTCCTCCCCAATCTCCTCCACCCCCACGTGCGCCTCCCCATCCCCCTCCTCTGGTCGCGGGGCTGCTTTGCCGCGGTTGAACTCCGCCCTCCAGCTCTCCGCATACGCTTCCCATGCTGCTGCCAGTATCTGCACATGGAGGTGCGAGTGGAAGAGAAAGACACACACAGAGGACTTTTGAGGCGCTTCAAAACTCGCGGGGGTGCTGTGCCGCGATTGAACTTCGCCCTCCAGCTCTCTGCATACGCCGGCCATGCTGCTGCCAGCACCTGATAATGGAGGTGCCGTGTGGACGACACAGAACGAGAGAGAGAAGAGGAGGGTATGGGAGGAGGGAGGGTATGAGAGGAAGGGGCGTTCGCATACCTGGCCTCGGTCATTTCCTCTGCTCACCTGCTGCACTCGTTCGGCGACACGGTGCACCCCGCCATCGCCCTTATGCTGCCGCTGATGGACGCGGCCGCGGACTCACCCTCGGTCCTGCCAAGGTGCCTTGCTGCAGCTGAAGCTGAGCTGCCGCCGGACGGTCTTGAAGCTCTGCAGGTCGGCCGGCGCGACCCTGAGGGACCGAAGCTACAGCAGGCCTTGTCGCTGGCCGTCCACACCGCTTGTTACATCGAGCTGCTCGATGCCTCGCGGGAGATGCCCCTGAACCCGCTCTTCGGCCATACACAACGCCTGCAGTCTCTCCTCGGCCCTGGGGCAGGAGATTGGCTGCTAGCCATCCCACTGATCCCGGCCCTTCGGCTAGGCCCGTCGCAGCACTCCACCGCGTCCTCCTTCCGCCTAGGCCTCCCCCTTCCCGTCCCACGGCGTTGCGACTGCCGCTACCGCACGACCTTCCCTGACCACCGCCTTCCCAACCACCTTATGCGTTGCGAGAAGGGCGGGGGGAGGATTGCCACTCACCACGCCCTTCGTGATGAGTGTGCAAAGATCGCAGCGGAGGCGGGCTACACGGTGCACAAGGAGTCTACTGTATACTCACCGGTTGAAAACCTCAAAGCGGATGTTTGCATCCGCCATCCCGACACCGGCGAGGTTCACATGTGCGACATCACCGTCACGGACCCGGTCTCCCACCAGGATGAGCTTGCGCGGAAGGCGCCAGGGTGGGCTGCAAGAATGCAAGCGGCCAAGAAGGAGGACAAGTACGCGCGGCGGAACGCGTGGGTAGGCTTTCATGCCATGGCAGTCGAGACGTACGGTTACCCGTCCCTGGGAGTGCACGCCTTCCTTCGCAGCTGCGCCGAGCTCGCGGGCAAACGGCGATTCAACGCCGCGCCGAAATCAAGGGAGGTGGCCAGGCTCCTCATGGAGTACCGGCAGCGCTGGAGTGTGACACTCCAGCGCGCCCAGGCCAACGCCCTCCGCGACAAGACCCACGAGGCCATTGCCGCGGATGAGCTCGGCCTGCAGGGCCCGTTCGGCAGCCTGGGGGAGGAGCAGCTGTACCAGCTGCTGGAAGACCCCACAGGCCAGTAGGGCCGTGGGGAGGGAGGGGTAGAGGAGGGATGAGCAGCGGTTCCGTTGTGTGTTTGGTTGTTGGTTTGCTTGTCTACCATGTGATTGTTTAGACTAGCTTAGCACCCATGTCTGCTCCTTGACGATATTAATACGAAGGACCGTTCGAGAAGAGGAGGGTATGGGAGGAGGGAGGGTATGAGAGGATTAAGGTTATGGGAGGAGGAAGGATACGGGAGGAGGGAAGGGTATGGGAGGTGAAACGTGTGATGGGTGAGAGAGGGGTAGGGCTCATTCACGTGCAGAGAAAGAGAGGCTGGGAGGGTGGTATGGCAGGTGGATCGGGGATAGATGCAACTGCAAACCACCCTCATCAGCCTTGCCTTTCCTCCTCTCCTGCTTCCCTAGCCTTCTGCAGACCGCGGTTATCCTTACCTGACCACTTCCCATCAACCTTTTCACCCCCCCAGTCTCCCCCCCCCCCCCACTCCCTCCCCAGGTCCCCCCCACCAGTTCCCCCACCAGTCCCGCCACCCTACCCCACCTGGCGGTGCTCGTGCAAGGTGAGGCGGCGCGGGGGCGGGAGGGAGGAGGGCGGGTCGGGCAGTGAGGAGGGCCAGACGATTTCGCGCAGGTCGTGGCGCACGTAGGCGCGCGCCCGCTGCAGCAGCCTCTGCAGCAGCGCCGCGCGGTAGGGGGAGAGGCCGAGGGGCATTGGGGGAAGGGGGGAAGGGCGCGTGGGCGGAGAGGAAGTACAGCTGCGGGACGGGGAGAGGAGCGGGGGGGGGGGGAGGGAGGGAGGGGGGAAGGGGGAAAGGGGTGGGAGAAGGAAGGTGGCGGAGAGGAGAAGGGAGCGTGTGAGCGGGGAGAAGGAGTGGAAGAATGGACATGTGGTATTGGGAAGGGGTAATGGTTGTGCAGTGATGCATGTGGTGCAGTGCATATGATGGGAGGTAAGAGCAGGAGCGGAATGAGGGACGAGTGGGTGGGAGGCAGGACACAGGCAGAAGAGCCTGAGTGAGGCACGGTGCAAGCATAGCGGCACACAGAAAGGAACTGGAAAAAATCGCTGGTGCACTTTTAGACGGCTCGGATAGATGCTACTAGCGTCGCACGTTCATCCTACTACCTCACCTCACCTCACCTCACCTCAGCTCACCTCACCCCACCCCACCCCATCTCACCTCACCTCACCTCACCTCACCTAACCTCACCTCACGAGGAGCCTGAGTGGCGGCCAATAGCGCGTGTGGGAGGCACAGCCTTGCAGGTCACATCCACAGGGGCAGCTGCGCGCCAAGCCCTCATGTCACAGCCCCGCGCCACCTCTCCCACTGCAAACACTCTCTTCTCTGCACTCCTCTGCACCACTCCAAACTCCTATAGGGCGAAGTTGAGAAATACCAGAGCGTACGAGCAACCCTGAAGCAACCGAGCTACCTGAACCAAGCCGATGCCACCCGGAGCAACCCAGAAAGGGAGAGAATCAGATAGGCTATTGTCCAATCTCTCGTGAGAAGGAGCGTCAAGCGTTTCGGTGCGTGCAGCTACTGTTCATGATTCATCCACCTACTGCCCTGCTGCCAGCCCCTCTCCTCCTGCTCTGCCAGCTCGTCCTCTTTCCGCCACTGCACTGCTGCTGTCCACCCCGACCCTAGGCGCACTGTCCGTTGGTGCCGCTGCTATCCCTGCTGCTGCGCCGCCGGTTGTAGGCGCTCCCCCCTCTGCTTCTCAAGCTGCAGCTGTAGCTCCCGCTCTTGCCGGCGGCGCTCCCTCTGACCGGGAGAGAGCGACACGTGGGGGAGGAAAGAGAGGGGGGTGGGGAAGACGGGTGAGACCGGGGGAGACGGGGGAGACGGGGGAGACGGGGGCGACGGGGGAGACGGGGGAGACGGGGGCGACGGGGGAGACGGGGGAGACGGGGGAGACGGGCGAGACGGGGACAACGGGGAAGACGGGGGAGACAGGGGAGACGGAGGAGACGGGGGAGACGGGAGATAAGAGATCGGAGACCTGTGCTGCATCGGGTGCGGCTCGAAGCGAGACTCGCAACGGCCAGCATCGGATGCGAAAGACCGAGTGCGATATCGGAGGCGCTTGGATTCGCGTCGCGACAGAGTCTGATCAGTGCTGTTTAATAGGGTAGATTAGTCGACAACGACGACGACGACGACGACGACGGCGGCGACGACGACGACGAACACGACGCGTGCGAGCAAGGAAGCACGGACCTGGCGCTGCCAGTACGGCAGGTCGCAGACGAAGTCGTAGGCGGAATTCGCGGAGCACCAAAGCGCCGCGTTCAGCGCCACCACGGCCACGGCGGTCGTCAGCGGGCGCTTCGTCACTGGCATGGCACGCGCACGAGCGGACGTGGCGCGGAAGAGGGGGAGGTAGCGGATGTGGGCGCTGGGATCATGTGCTTCTGCTGGTGTCTGTTGTATGGGAGGTAGCGGATGGGGGGGCCTAGTGGAAGAGTATTTACCTTAGAATAATGTATCCACCTTGGTTGGCTGCAAGAGCAGAGCTGCTGATTGCTGATTGCACAAAAGAGATCCCAGATTGACGTCCAATATCAACCAGCACATTCTAATCACGAGTAGAAAAAAGGCACTTGAACTTGCAGACATGATGTCATTCTATACAAAGATGTAAAGGGCAAAACTCTTGTAAGTCATTTATTGTGGACTATAATCCATAGACTCGGTTAAAACAGAAACTATGTTTTACACAATCACGGGGAGCTGCTTATGCGGGAGACCTACTTCGGCGCTTCGCCGTTTCAGCCCGCTGATTTCTCCAGTTTTTCAGGGGTTTCAGCCACATCACCATACCCTAAGCCCTTGCGAGCGAAGCTCAACCCCACAATTCCCGACACCAACCCCCGCCAGCCGGGGGTTTAGCCCGTGGGCGTTCGGAATTCGGGTCCTACTGGCCAGTCTTCCTCCCCAGGCGAGCCAACCAGCTGACCTGATCTTGCTTGACCTTCCCCCTTACCCGCGCGCAAGCGCAACTTCGTTATACTGCCCGCTGTGCTTGTTCCCCCCACACTGCCCCCAATCCCCGCCCCAGCTCTGTCTTCTCTGGAATGAAGGCCAGTGGTGCGCGCATTCAGGTTTCAGACGAATTACAAGAGCCAAGGGAGCCCTACAACATCGCACTCTTTCGCTCCCAGCATCAGTTTTATTCTGTGCCTAACCGTTCCGCTTGCCTGTGTAGCGTCATATACGTGATCTATAGTTAACGCCATTATTTGTACGAATCGTCGCACATTCAACCGCACCTCTCAAAACCGTCGCTTTGGTTCGCGCTCATGGCCGACGAGGCAGAGGAGCACGAGGTGTACGGCGGCGACATTCCCGAGGAGGCGGAGGGCGAGTATGAGGGGGATTTGGAAGGGACCGGGGAGGAAGGCGAAGGCGCTGCGGGAGCCACCGCTGCAGCTGCCGCAGATGGCGCTGGATCATCAGGCGGGGCGTCTGGCGCAGCATCTGGAGCCGCAACAGGCGGCGAGGGCGGAGAAGATGCCGCGGCAAAGGTGCGGCTTCCTCCCCGCGCTTGCGCCGCCTCCCCTGATTCGTTTTCATCACGTTTTGCTCTTTGCCTTCTTTTTGCCTTTTGTAGTACATCTCCGATTGTGTTTTTTCTCTTGATTGTGTTTTTTTTTCTTTTATTTTCTCCTTTTGGTCGCCAACCCGGGTTGACCCGTGTCGTGGCTGTCGCGCGGGTGGTGTGCGGCGGCAGGAGTTGGAGGAGATGAAGAAGCGGTTAAGGGAGATGGAGGAAGAGGCGGCTGCGTTGCGCGAGATGCAAGCCCGGGTCGAGAAAGAGATGGGCGCAGTTCCAGGTGAGCTCGCGCTTTAACACCATCGTATCATATCCCGCGCGCTTCCTTCATCCCTTCCGCAACTCGTTCATGCCTCTTCGCCTTCTTAAAGAAACCGTCGAAAACACCGTGCTATTCAACACATGAGGGAGAAAGGGGCTACTGCTTATTATCCCTGGCTTCCATGATTCATCCCGTGAATTCCCATGGCAGAGGGAGGTGACCCCAACGCCGTCTCTCAAGCCAGCAGGGAGGAGGCCGACGCTCGATCCGTGTTCGTCGGAAACGTACGTTTTTTCTCATCTAGATCATCCCTTCGCTGTAATCCTTTTCGGGACGCTATCGCGATTCTGTTGTGTTTCTTACCTGCTCGTCGACGTGGCGTTATCGCAGTACGGGCGGCGACAATCGCAAACGTCGCCGCGTCTCCCCGGGTGCCGCCGTCGTCGTCGTAGTAGGCATCGTTTTGGGCACTGCGGTGTCTAGGCGTCGCAAGAACACGCACAGAAGCCTTTGTGCATATCCGTGCGTGTGTCCCGTGCGTGTGCGCAGGTGGATTACGCGTGCACGCCCGAGGAGGTGCAGCAGCACTTCCAGTCGTGCGGCACCGTCAACCGCGTTACCATCCTCACCGACCGATACGGCCAACCTAAAGGGTCAGTCCCGCGCTAACCATCGCCATTTTGTCCAGCTTCCGCGCTAGGGTTTTCCGATCTCGTCATGTTGGAACATGACCAGCTGGACCAGAACGATATCTCCCCGCTACAAATGTCGTTTCGTTTTGTCTTTCTACTAATCTATCCATAATCTATCCCTAATACCTAATCCCTAATCTATCCCTCTCCCCCCTCCCCCCCCCCCCTTTTTTTCCCGGCCCCATCCTCCGTTCCCGTCTCCCGCGCGGCCGCCGCGCAGGTTCGCGTACGTGGAGTTTTTGGAGGTGGACGCGGTGCAGAACGCCGTGCTGCTCAACGAGTCGGAGCTGCACGGCCGGCCGCTCAAGGTACGGTTCGCCGGGGTAGTTCGGGATTAGCCGCACGCCGTGACGCGGGGTACGTTACATCGGGTCTGGGGCGTAGTGGCGAGGGTCAAGCGCGTGGAAGGGGCCGGGGGGGTGTGATGTTCTTAGAGGTCAAGGTATGTGACGTGCGGTGAGGATGAAAGGGGGGTGTGTGGCCAGCGGAACTGGCGGTTGTTTTTTCCACCTTGCAATTTTGCCCACTGCCTTTCTCCTCCGCTTCCGTAACCCCCTTTTCATCCCCCCGTCCCGCCTCCAGGTGGTGGCGAAGCGCACCAACGTGCCTGGCATGAAGGCGCACAGATTCCGCCGCCCCGGCTACCGTCCCTTCCGCCCGGGAGGACCAGGCGGCTATGGGTACGTGCACACGCAGCGCTGCTGTTCTTGCTAGCGTTGCCCGCTGCTCTGACTTACCGCTGCTGAACCACACAAGCATCACTTCTTGGCGTGGCCAAAGATCTATTAGGCTTCCTAAACCTGGGCTGCCTCTGGGATCTGTACCCGCCCAGTACTGGGTTCTTTATGTTACCGAAGACGTGATTTTTCAGATCTCTTTTGCATTACCACCCCCCCACCGCCCCCTTATGGTGCTCACTTTTCTTCTCCCTTTCCCTTCCCCGCGTTGCCCCCCCTCCCCCCCTTCCTTTCCTCGCTGTGCGTGCAGGAGGGCGCCTCGCTTCCGCCGTCCCTTCCGCTACCGCCCGTACTACTGAGAAGCCTGTCCTCACACCCATCACCCCGTGCGGTGTAGTTACATGGAGCCAGAAAAAGTGTTCATGGCGGACGGGCTGTGGGCTTGGCTGTACTGACTGATTTCGTGGCTGTCACTGCTTCAGGGTGGATCCGTGTGGCACTTCTGGGGACGCTTTATATGGGAGGGGCTGGAAGGGTGGGCACTTGTTGCTTGCTCAAGGAGACTAGGGCGTGTGAGTGCAATGTAGAGCTGCAGATGCATGGGGCATTGGATGGTGACTGGAAGACTGCTACGGCTGCTGCTGCCACTTGTAGAGAGGCCTAGCTACTGTGTTGATGGCTGACATTTTTCAGAAAAAAAATGGGGGAAAAAATAATGGTCACAAAAGAGGAAAAAAAAAAGCCCGAAAAAAAAACTTTAGGGCAGAACCCCCCCCTTCACTAATTGCTAGGTTGAGAAAACTTTTAACTGTGACAGGTATTTTTGATCGGTTAATTTATTTGCGTTTTAAATTTACCTTCTAATACCAGTACATGTCAGAGAACGAGACATACAAAAGAGGAATATTCTAGTAGGCCATTGTGTTGGGCTGAAAAGCCCTTAGGATCTTTGCAGGGGTGAACTCTGGGTAGAGTTGGTGTAGTAGCGGAAGCGTTAATTAAAGGGTTGTGAACCACCTTGCGCTAGTATGCGAGGGCAAAGTAAGTTGATTAAAGCAAAGAGATACAAGATTATATAAGAGTACAAGGAATACGAAGAGATACGGTTGCAACTACTTTACTGTTGCTGTTGCGGTTCGATACAGTGACGACTCGGGCAACTGCTCTGTAGCGAGTCAGTTGTGTGTCCTTGCTGTCGCGCTGTACTTGTCAGGTCAAAGGTTGCTGACCTTTGACTTTCGCGTAACCTCCGACAGTTACTTCAACCTCCGAGGGTTGACTCGCTGGTGCTTCGATAGTGTTTTGCTTCGCTTGTGTCTTGGTGTTTCGACACGACAGAGGCGCTTAGGACCGATTGTTTCCAACACTCCCCTTCGCTTCTGGAGTGTCGCTGACGTGGCTCTGTCCAGTCAGCAGCATGCAGTATTCGAACTTCTGCTTTCCGAGCTTCTTGGTCAGGTAGTCAGCTGCCATCTCGGACGTGGGACAGTATGACAGCTCGAGCCTTCCCTTCTCGATCTCATCCTTCACGAAGAACTATCGCAGGGCGATGTGTTTCGTCCTGTTCGCGAAGCCGTTCTTGTTGGTGATGCGAATTGCCGACTGGTTGTCGCAGAACAGGGTAAAGTTGGGTAACTCGGCTAACTTCGCTTCTTCCAGCAGCTCGCGAAGATAGAGTCCTTCCTCGGTGGCTGAGCAGAGTGCAATATATTCTGCTTCAGCTGACGAGAGAGCAATTAATTCCTGCTTGCTCGATTGCCAAGAGATAGGTCCGATAGGTTCGAGGTGGTAGATGTAGCCGGTGCGGGAGCGCCTATTGTCGGAGTCCCCAGCGTGATCAGCGTCGACGTAGCCGATTAACTTAGTCGGTGTGGTTGCGTTCTTGTAGTAAGTTAGGCCGATCGTTGGGGTGCTGACGAAGTAGTGAAGAGCGCGGTCGAGCTCCGCCAGATGTTCTACTTCAGGCTTCTTGAGGTAGGTGGCGAGCTGGCTTGCGGAGTATGAGAGGTCGGGGCGACAGGTGACGGCTGCGAAGAGAAGACATCCCAGCTTCTTCTGGTAGTCTCGTATGCCGGCGGGCTTAAGTAGAGCGGAGCTTCCTTTGTCGTTCCCTGCCGTGTATCGATATGGCGTAGAGATGGCTGTCGGTGTGAGCGTAAAGCGTTTGGCGATAGTGTCAGCATATTTCTCGGCGCTGAGGTAGATCGCGTCCTCCTCTTCCCGGATGTTGAGGCCGAGGTACTGAGTGACGGTAGATGAAACTGTGAGCGTGAGATCTCGATGCAGCTCCCCTTCGAACCAGGTACTGATGCCGTCAGTTGAGCCGATGTAGAGGAGATCGTCCACGTAGACGATTAGTAGGATGTAGTCGTCGTTTTTTGTGAGCCGGTACATGCCTTGATCGTGCGGTAGTTGCTTGAAGCCGATGCGGATGAGGCGAGCGTGCAGGTACTGTTGCCACAGTCGCGGAGCCTGCTTGATGCCGTAGAGTGACTTGAGTAGCTGGCAGACTTGGTTGGGTTCTCTGTGGGAGCCGTGCGGTAGCTCGACGAAAATTTCTGCATCAACAGGTGCGTAGAGAAACGCGTTCGCGACGTCAATTTGTCGCAGCTTCTTCTTCTTCATGGCGGCGATTGCGAGGAGAATGCGTAGTGAGGTGTGGCGGCTAACCGGAGCGAAAGTTTCGGTGAAGTCTCGTCCGTGTTCTTGGTCGAAGCCGCGTACAACCCAGCGAGCTTTAAATTTGTCAATGGTGCCGTCAGCCTTTGTCTTCACACGGAAGACCCACTTCCCGGTGAGCACTGTCTTGTTCCGTGCCACGCCGATAGGAACCACTTTCCACGTGTTGCGTTCCTCCAGTGCCTTCAGCTCCTTGTCCATGGCTTCGCGCCATTTTTCCTTATGCTCCCCCCCCAGAGCCTGTTGAACTGTCGCAGGCTCTTTAGGAAAGGCGGTGCCGTGGACTGCGGTGACGAGTCCGAGAATTTGCAGTCCACTCTGTGAGTAGCGGGGAAGATTTACGTCCTCGGGATAAGCTGCTTCATCTCCCGCTTTTGGATCAGGTATGAAGTTCGGTCCTACTCGTTCTGCTTCGTTGGTGTTGATTGTCGCAGGTGTTACGTAACCGTTGTCGGCGAAATAGTAGAAGGTTTCGGCGTTGACACTTTCGCGAGGGTTATCTTCGTCCATGGGAACGTCGTCGGAGCAGAACGGAAGAGGTCCGGCTTCTTCTGATGCGTTGTCCACATTCTGCTCGTCCCAGTCAGCTTCGTCCGCTGCTGAGGCGAAGGCTCGGTCACCGCGAAAACCACCTGTGGGATCCTGGTCTTCTTGCAGGTTGGCAAGGTATGTCTGGAGCGTGAGTCGTTCGTAGAAAATTACATCACGTGCTGCTACTGTTTCCTTGGAATGGACGTCGAAGATTTTCCACGCGTTGTAGTTCTTTTCGATTCCCAGGTGTAGTCCCCACTGTGCTCGTTGAGAAAATCGGCCCGCTCGTGCTGCTGGGGGTCGGTACTGTACCATGCATCCGAATACTCGTAACATTTTTGTGCTGCCCTGTTTCCCTGTCCATAGCAGATGCGGTGATGCGTTGTTTGGAAGTGATGATGACGAGAGCAAGTTGTGCAGCATGACGGCGTGGTCCATTGCCGCAGGCCACTGGTAGTTGGGTAGCCGCATGCCACGTAACAGTTTGCGCATGCTGTTCTGCAAGGTCCTGTTCATTCTTTCTGCTACACCTTGCTGCTGATGGGCGTAGGGAAGGGAGATGAGCCGCTTGATTCCCCTGTCCGCCAGGTACTGCTTGAATCGCTGAGAGGTGTATTCTCCTCCTCCGTCTGACTGGAAGCTTTTTAGTTTCACGCCCGATTCTCTCTCTGCTACTGGTAGCCAGGCAACGAAGGCTTCGAATGCCATGTCGCGGCTAGGGAGGTTTAGGTGCCAGACGTAACGGGTGGCGGCGTCGATGAAGGTGATTGTATAGTTGTATATTACTTGTCCTGGTTCCCGATTGAACAGGATGTCGCTATACACCTTCTCGAGTGGTGCGTACGCGGGTGCGCTCGGGTTGTGATGAGACGCAAACGGTCGATGTGGTAAGTCACCTTCAGGGCAGGTGAAGCACGTTCCTCGTACTCGTTGAAGTTCTCGTCCGTCGGTCAGTAGGAGTGAGTCCTTGTCGAGTACTCCTGCTCTTATCGTATTGTTTAATACTGTGTTGCTTGGGTGTCCCATCCTTGCGTGCCAGGTGCTTTCGTCGGCGCGATGTCCGGGTGATCGTCGGTACATATCGGAGTTGGAGTAGAAGTTGGCGGTGAAGTTGGCGCTACGATGAACTTCTCGTGGTGCTGGGTGTAGTTGTTGCGCGGTTGTCGGTGGTGCGTCGTCGATGAGGAGCGGTGTCGTTGAAGGACCAGCAATTGGTGTTGACGTTCCTGCTGCTGCCGTTGATGGTTCTGCTACTGCCGATGTTGTCTCTGCTGCTGCCGATGTTGTCTCTGCTGCTGCCGATGTTGTCTCTGCTGTTGCCGATGTTGTCTCTGCTGCTGCCGATGTTGTCTCTACTGCTGCCGATGTTGTCTCTGCTGCTGCCGGTGTTGTCTCTGCTGCTGCTGATGTTGTCTCTGCTGCTGCTGATGTTGTCTGAATTGTTGCTAACGCCCTTGTTCTTTCTGCTTCGGGGATGGTGTGTGAATACCAGAAGCCTTCTGGACTGAAGTCTGGATCAAGGTCTGGAGGGTGTGTCCAGTTGGTGAAGTTAACGATGGCTTCGCTGTCGGCGGTGCCAAGATCAGGAACGAAGTCAAGAACGAAGACGTTGTTCTTGAGGACCGCCTTGCCGATGTAGAGTCCTCCTCTCCCGTGATACAGCTTGAATTCTTGGGTGGTGCTGTCTGCTTCGAGGTGAATCCCTTTCGCCATTAGCTGACTGACGCTCAGTAAGTTGTAGCCGAGTCCCTCCGCGATTAGTACTTTTGACATCTGCAGTATAACGTTTGTTTCCCTTGACTGAAGTTGAACTACGCCTTGTCGTCGTGTTCGCAGGTTCTGATTGTTGGCGACTGTAATGACAACTTTGCGTTGAAGTTGGTATTCTCGTTGAACGAAGCGTCCCGAGGAGCACATGTGCTGTCCGCAGCAACTGTCCAAGAACCATGTGTCCCTTCCGGATGGTTCGCTTTGGGCGATGGCGGCGTATGTCGGGTTCGGCTGAAGTGACTCGCGGCGGGGTGTGGTTTCGTCGAGTTGTTCTTCCGGTGAGTAGTGTGGTGGTGACTCGGTGATGCAGGAGTCACTCAGCTTTGCCATGCAGCTGACGATGTTTCTTGCTCCTTGTGCAGGTTGTCCTGTTGAGGTCGTTGAGGCTTGAATCTGAGTCGTGGGATTTGCTTGCGTTGAGGCGATTTGGCTGCTTGAAGGTCGAAGTTGCCGCTGTGGAGTTGTTGACTGTTGACGATTCGGGCAGTGCGTACGCGGGTGTCCTGAAGTTTTGCAGATGTGGCAGAACGGAGGTACTGGCTTCGGTTGTTGCTGCCGGTTGTTGTTGTTGTTGTAGCGTCGCTGAGTGTGGAACGCGAATTCCGGTGCTGATGTATTCTTTTTGTGTCGTTCTTCTTGCACGTCCATGTCTTGCTGCTCGGCGTGGATTTCGGCGCAGAGCGCTGCTTCGGAGATTCTTCCGTGAGCTCGGAGAATGGCCTTTGTGGCGCGCCATTGAGGACCGAGGCCGCCGATGATGACTGTCACGAAGGCGTCTTCAGAAATCGACCCTCCGCATCGAAGAAGCTTGTCGCGCAACTCGCGACATCGACTGATATACGCCATCCCTTTCTCCCCTGGTTTCATTTCAACCGTTGTCAGTTGCGCCATTAACCGACTTTGGCTTACGCTGTCTGTTGCTTGATACAGGCTCTTCAGGTGGTTGTACGCGAGCTCCGCGGAGTTGCCGTAACCTCGGTAAGACCTTATGTTCTGCTGTTGAGTCAGGGTGATATTCCTCAGTAGGATCGTGTACGCCATCATTGACTGATAGGTGTACTGCTGCTTCTCGTACTGTGTGCCGTTTGTTGGGTATGGCAGAGACCCGTCGAAGAACCCGAGTATCTGCGCGCCTTCCATCATCAGCTCAAACTCGAACGACCAGGTGAAGAAGTCCTTTCCATCGAAGGGTCTTGACGTCTGCATCTTCAGAACGTGTGCGAACTGCGACTGAACTTGTAATGCGTCCAGTGATTTTTCTTGTCCAGGTGAAGGCTGTGGGTGTGGCATAAAGCTGATGGACCCGCGCTCGTACGGAGCAAAGGTAGGCTGCTGTTGTTGATTTCCTCGTGCATATGATGAGCCGTCGAGACTCATGGGTGTTGCTCCGTTGTTGTTGCTGTTGTGTGACTGCGCAGGTGCCGATTGCTGGTGTTGCTCGTAGAAGGACATGAAGGAGAAAAACTTCTCCATCATGCTCTGGTCGAAGTCTGCAGGTTGATTCGCGGGAGTCTCGGTAGATGTTGCTCTGGGTCTTGTTGCCGTGCCCTCCTTTGTCTGTAGGCCAGAGGCAGGAGGTGGAGTAGGAGTGGTGCCCTGGGAGCCGTTGGAGTTGCTCCTTTCCTTTTGTGTAGCCATGCTGATTGATATTGTCGGTATAGAAGTTGAATTCCCCCTGATTGCTCTCATACCATGTTGGGCTGAAAAGCCCTTAGGATCTTTGCAGGGGTGAAATCTGGGTAGAGTTGGTGTAGTAGCGGAAGCGTTAATTAAAGGGTTGTGAACCACCTTGCGCTAGTATGTGAGGGCAAAGTAAGTTGATTAAAGCAAAGAGATACAAGATTATATAAGAGTACAAGGAATACGAAGAGATACGGTTGCAACTACTTTACTGTTGCTGTTGCGGTTCGATACAGTGACGACTCGGGCAACTGCTCTGTAGCGAGTCAGTTGCGTGTCCTTGCTGTCGCGCTGTACTTGTCAGGTCAAAGGTTGCTGACCTTTGACTTTCGCGTAACCTCCGACAGTTACTTCAACCTCCGAGGGTTGACTCGCTGGTGCTTCGATAGTGTTTTGCTTCGCTTGTGTCTTGGTGTTTCGACACGATAGAGGCGCTTAGGACCGATTGTTTCCAACATTCTTTTGTAGCCAAAAGAGGGCGAGTAGCGATGCGACGCTGCCTTTGCTGCGTTGGCAATCGCTTCACTATCACAATACAAAATGTTAGAAAGTGAGCACACTTTCAAAAATTATCATTAAGATATACCTTCAGTCGTATAGTTTCTATAATGATTTCTTAGGACCCCATGAGCAGTGGCGTACAGAGTTTTGCATAAATCCCCTCCTGACAATGTAAGCATTTCATATACTATGTATAACCAATTTACATACAGATACCGTACATGAGCTGCAACTATCCACCACCACCCAGCTTTCACATGATCAGATCTGCTAATATCCCACCGTCTGGCCTTCTTACAACCATCCTAAGCAGCAGCTGAAGTGGGCTTCGTACCCGCACCGCCCACAGCCTGTGCAGCGGTGTTCCTGGCTCCACCATATGCCTGTCCAGCAGAGCCGGTCACAGTGTCCCTCGCAGCACCATACGCCGTCCCAGCAGTGTCCCTAGCCGTGCCATAACCCGTCTCTCCCATAGACCGGGCTGTATCAGCCACCTTGTGGGTGACATAACCAGCAGCGCTTTTCACCTCCCCAGTCAAGCGATCCACCTGCTCCGAGCCATACGGCTGCTTCCCACGGAAGTAATTCCATCCCCACACGAGCGTTGCTATCGTGGCTACAGCTGCTGTGGCCAGTGCCAGTGCTCCGCCTGGAAGACACAGGCAAAACGAGGGTCAAGAGAGAGGAGGTAGGGAAGAAAGAGCAGGTGCGATAGCTCCTGGATTGCAACCAAGCAATGCTGCAATGAAGCAAAAGCAGAAATCCAAGAGCAGCATGTGAAGTCTGCGCGACATGCAGTTCAGGTTCAACGATCGACAGCCCAATCCTGCATCCTCTTCAAACCACAAACAGGACCTATCAACACAAGCCACGCACAGCCAATCCCCCATGGGCGCACCTCCGAGCAGCAGCAGCGGCACGAGGATGGGCGAGAAGAAAAGCAGCACGGGCGAGAAAAAGAGCAGCGTCGCTCCGCCGCCCACCACAGTCACGGTGGCGATGGTCGCGGCAATCCCAAGGCCCGCGATGGTGAACACGATGTCCCTGCCATGGAACCACAGGAGCGTACGAAGCCAGAAGAGAGAAAGCCTAGTGCGGGAGAACGTGAGGACGGGGAGGTTTACGTTGCACTTCTCAAGTGGGTACGTTGCTAGCGAGGCGGTGAAATCACGGCGTCGCTAGCAGAAGCAACAAGGAAACGGCGACACGGGGAAACGGAGGAAGTGAGACTTGCCTGGTCCTCCAGCCCTGCTGGCTGCCCATGTGCGACATGCCGTAGCTTTGCTGCGAATACATGGCGCTGACGCTGACGCTGAGGGTGAGAAATAGGACTACGAGAGCACTAAAACTGGAGACAAACAGCCGCAGGTGCTGCTACAAGGTCGAGAGAGAAGATATACGAAAAAAGTGCCAACGGGTTTGAATCTGCTGAGGAAGGAAAGGCCAAGAATGAGAGATCCAGAAAGATTGGAAAGAGTCGTTATATGGTGCGCTATGCTCCATCGAGCGACACGGCTGATCGATCAACTAGGACCAAGCGACCAAGTCGAATCGAAGCTTCGCTCGATCGAGGTGGAAACGAGGAGCGAACGGAGACGAGAAGCTGAGTTGTGAACTTCGAGGGGCAGTAGCGGGAGCAAGCTGGGCGCGCTGATGTGGCGAGCTCGCAGAGCGCCATGCCATGGTTAGGCAGCTCGCGCTTCGAAGCGCAGGCCATGCCGTGGCCCGTGGCTACTATCGCAATGCACGAACTGGGAGCTGTGAGTGGATGGGGGCAGAAATATATATCATTAGTGTACACTCCTCGCCAAACAGGTTATAGTGGCAGCAGAGTGGGCCATGTGCCAAAGGAACTGCAGCCTCTCAATTCCAAGCCTGCATTGCTGCGTTGGTGTGCGCGATATGCTGACGGACGTGCAGCGCTACGTGTGAACAATATCAACAATCATGATAATCCCCAATCATGACAATCCTCAGTTTCGAATATCGACGGAGCAGCAGTTGGAGGAGTGGTGTCAACTTTTGGAGTTTGATACCCCCATGGCGACTGCGGAGGAGTCAGAGGCGGACGGAGAACCTCCCAGGCCGCCTTCCTCATGCCCCTGTTTTCCGTGTGACACGTGTTTCCACACTTTCGCTACGCGAGGGGCCGCTGCGAACCACATGAGGGTATGCCGGGCGGCTGAGGCGGAGAGGCATGCACAGGCTCTCGGCTCGATTCCGTTTCTGGTGGAGACCGACACGCAGGAGCGGCCGATGCGTGGGCTGGGGTTACGTCATGGGAATGGGAAACATTTTTCAGTGTGGAGGCGGTTGGAGGGAGGACAGTGCGCCGGATGTCACAGCGTGCCAGGTCGGGGGTCTTAGACGCGCTTTGTTGCATCCTAAAGCGCTTGAAGAGCCAACCAGGAGATGAAGCCGCTACCCTCCTACTCTTGGCGTTTCCGCGCCTCATCCTAGCCGTGCCTCCCAAGCCAGGCATAGGTCAGAAGGCGCTGATCACAGAGCGGTTGGGTGCGTTCTGGGAAAGGAGGTGGCGGGAGCTGTTCGACTCTGCCATGGTGGCGGCGCGGCCAGCAGTTCGCCCACTTTCCTACACTTGCTCTGACCAGGACCCGGATGCCATCCGCCTGTCACGGTGCCGATCTCGGTGCAAAGTGGGGGAGTGGAGCCGTGGATTGGCCTGCCTTACAGCAGGGGAGTTGGCTCGACCGTCTGAGGCCATGGTGCAGTCGCTGCGAGTGAAGTACCCGGCTAGCACTAGCGAGGTACCACAGTGGGTCCGCGATTTCACCGTCGATACTGCTCAGCGGCCTTCGCTCACGACCGACATCCTGGCCAGAGCTATCCATATAGCCGCTCGAGCTTCAGCAGCAGGGCCATCGGGGTGGGTCACAGAGCATCTGCGCGACACCTTCCTCACTGAACCTTCCTGCCTTTCCCACCTGTTGGAAGTGTTCAACCAATGGGTGGCGGGACAGGTCCCCGAGCGGGCTCGGCCGTGGCTCGCCGCATCCAACCTAGTCGGGCTTTCCAAGCCTAACGGCGACGTCCGGCCGGTGGCGATCGGGGAGGTGCTTCCTCGTATCCTTGCTCGAGCCCTCTGCATCTTGCTCCGCCCTGCGATGGTTTCCTACTTCCTGCCGTGCAACCAGCTGGGAGCGGGCACTAGGGTTGGGGCGGAGATTCTCACTCATTCTTTCCGGTCAACGCTGGCCACTCACCCCGACTGGTGTGAGCTACAGATAGACGTAGCAAACGCCTTCAATTCGTTTCACCGTCATGCGATGTTCGATGGGCTGCGGGAGTCGCCTTTTTCAGGGATGATCCCATTCTTGCGTGTTTTCTATGGGACACCTAGCGACCTGTACCTCCGAGCAGGCCCTTTCGTATAGAGCCTCGAATCGGCACGGGGATCGAGGCAGGGGGACCCGCTCGGCCCTTTTATTTTCGCGTTCACGCAGCAGCAGGCGATGGAGCCGGTTACTAGGGAGTTCGGGGACCTGCTTTTCCTCAGCTATGTAGACGATACCTATATTTTGGGGCCAGCGACTAGGATTCCGGAGGCTTTTGGGGTGCTGCAGGAGCGGTTGGAGTGGGTGGGGCTGGAGGTGCAGGCGCACAAGTGCCGGTTTTGGGAGCGCGAGGGCAGGGAGGTGGAGCGGGAACTGCCATTGGGGATGCAGCGGGTGGATGAGGGTCTTACTGTGGTGGGCGTGCCTATTGGGGAGGAGGTCTGGGAGGTGGTCCGGCTACATGAGCGGCTTCGACAGTTGCAGGCGCCACTGCCATGGCTCCCCTTACTCGACCACCCCCAGATGGCTTCACACCTCATCGCCATTGCAGTTTCAGCGCGGCCGATGTACCTCGCCCGGATTATGCCGCCGCGTCCGGAGGTGGTTGAGGCTTTTAGGGATTGGGACAGCTGTTTAGAGGATTGCTTTGAGCAGCTCTTCCCACCTAGCACTTGGGAGCAGGACCCCGACCGGTCTAGGCGCGCATGCATGCAGCTGCATCTCCCTGTGCGACTAGGAGGGTTCGAGATCCGGGCAGCGGCCTCTTTGAGCCCACTGTCCTATGTTTGTGGGTGGGCGCAGGCCGCGCGTGACATTGCACAGTTAGGGGTGGCGGACGAGGAGGCGATGTTTGCATAGTACCTCACCACTTCGACAGGGGCAGAGTTTCTTGACCCGTGGTTTGCCAAGGCTCTTGAGCAGCTGCCAGCGACTGTCTGCCAGGAGATACCTGGCTTACTTCTGTGTGTAGCGGCCCCTCCTGTTCGGCTTTTCCAGGCGCGGCAGCGGCAGTTAGCTGTAGAGGAGCTCCAGGCGCTGCGCCGTTTGGCTCGTGACGATGCTACCTTGGCCCGTTTCACATCCCTTCAGGGCCCGGGGGCGGGTGCATGGGTTTCGGCGGTTCCGGCTCACTCAGATCTCACATTCATTGCGGGCGAGTGGGGCATTGCTGCTGCTATACGACTCGGGCTCCCAATTCAGCAGCTGCAGGTGGCGGGGAGGTGTATTTGTGGCACATCGTATGTTGACCCAGCAGACCCGCATCATGCCCTGAGATGCAAGCACCAGCATGGTCCATCTCGGGTGCATGATGAGGTGAAGTTTGCGGTGGCGAAGACCAATGGCCCGTATGACCAATGACCAACGTTCGGAAGGCGAGGTCGACGGACCGAGCCTGAATTTCGAAAAGTTGGAATTGGGTCGAGCGACGTCGGACGGCTGTGGTGCCACGTAGTGGCGGAGCAAACTGACGTGAAAAGCGTCGTGGATCTTCCAGTCGTCCGGAAGTAGGAGTTTCGCTGTGACCGGGGTCAGCATCCGAATGATGCGGAAAGGCCCCACGTAGCGAGGACGCAATTTTGCAGGCTGGGGCAGTTTTAGGTTCTTCGCGTCGATGTCGGTCAGCATATCGGCTGGCGACAGTATTAGCCTTCCGGATAAACCCCGCTGCTTTGTCGCGGGCTGCTTGAAGTTCCGAGACGAACTGCTGCGACCTTGGTACCGGATTTTCAGGAGTCGTTGACGAGGGTACTACTGGATCTATCCCGTAATTGAGGTAGAACGGCGACTGATTGGTCGTTGCAGATGGGGCGTTGTTGTACGCAAACTCGAGCATGGGGAGTGAATCTTCCCACTTGGTGATGTTGGGGCAGTTCGTGCGAATCAACTGCTCCATCGTCTAGTTTGTCCTCTCTGTCTGTCCGTCGGTTTGCGGGTGGTAGGACGACGAAAACTGCAGGCGGGTACCGTACTGTGCCCACGTCTCCTGCCAGAACTTCGACGTGAATTTCGGATCTCGATCGTTGACGATCGCCGAAGGTAACCCGTGTAGTCGCACGACGGTCGAGATGAATAGCTTCGCTGTTTCCTCGGCTGTGATCGTCGTGCGGCATGGTGCGAAATGCGCCATTTTCGTTAAGCGATCAACGACGACGAGCACGGATTCGTTGCCACTTGCGCCAGCTGGCAGTCTTGTGACGAAATCCATTGTCACCTGTTGCCACGGTCGTTCGGGTGGCTCGAGGGGCTGTAGTAATCCAGCTGGGCGTTGACGTGATGACTTCATTGCCTGGCAGGTCGGGCAGGCGGACACGTAGTGCTGTACGTCCGACGCCATGTCGGGCCAGTAGTAATTTCGCTGCAGCAACTTCAACGTTTTGTCGACGCCGAAATGCCCGGAGAGATTGGAGACGTGTACCTCCTGCGTCAGCAACTCTCGTAAGGGTTGTGAAGAAATGAGGAATGAAGAAGAGAGGGATTGCACTAGCAGCAGTTGGCATACATATAGGAAACCCTAATTGGGTTGTACTCGCTATAGAGTACCCCACTGCAGGCTAGACAATTATAACATTATGACACACCCCCATAGCCAAAGTGGGGTGTAATCAGCACAATGAGCAAGCAGGCATAGAGCAGGAGTTCACAATAGCGAGCAAAGCTAGAGTTAATCACAGCGGGCAAGTGAGGAGGAGGAGGAACTGTGGAAGGAGAGAAGATGGGAGGCAACGACTGAAGCTGCAGAGGCACGGGCACAGGAGCGGCTGACTCAGTGGCTACCGAAGCAAGGGCGACGGACTACTGGAGTAACTGGCTCCGCGGCTATAGACGAGCGGCAGGAGCAACGGACCCACTGGCGACTGGTGCAACAGGCTCACTGGCTACCGAAGCAAGGGCGACGGACTACAGGCGCTGCAGGCGACACGACAGCTACCTTCACACAACCTCCTCCAGCTGCCCCACACCTCTCGACACACACCCCCTGCTCAAACCCTAGTTCTACTCCCACAGCACCCCCCTTTTCACACACCCCCTGCTGCACCCTAGGTTCACTCACACCCCACCCCCTAGCACCACTCCGTCGACTCCCACACACCCACCCCCCTCAGCGGCAGCTGCAGCAGTGGGAGACAGAGGAGGAGGAGGAGCAGGGGAGACCACACACCCGCCACCCCCTACTCGCCACCTCCAAACCCTAACACAGGGCAGGGCGGGATGGCGGGTAGGGAGGTTACGGGGGGGGGGGGGGGGGGAGGGGGGGGGCCGACGCGCGGCCTCCTAGGGCGCCAAAGCAGGCGGCAGACGGGGCGACGCTCGCCCCCCCCCCCCTAGGTCGTCCCTCCCGCACGCGGCCCCCTCAGGTCGCCTCGACAGGCGACGGGAAAAGAGGGGGGGGCGGTGCACGTGCCCCCGGTGCGCCGCGACAGGCGACGGAGCATGGCCGGGGCGGGGCCGGGGCAGGGTCGAGGCAGGGCCGAAAGGGGCGGCGACGGGGCCGCAAGGGGCGGCGACGGGGCCGATAGGGGCGGCTACGGGGCCGCGAAGGGGCCGCGAGGGGCCTGGAAGGGCGGCGACGGGCCGCTAGGGGCGGCGACGGGGCCGCGAAGGGGCCGCGAGGGGCCTGAAAGGTCGGCGACGGGGCCGTTAGGGGCGGCGACGGGGCCGCAAGGGGCGGCGACGGGGCCGCTGGAGGCGGCGATGGGGCCGATAGGGGCGGCGACGAGGCCGCGAAGGGGCCGCGAGGGGCCTGGAAGGGCGGCGACGGGCCGCTAGGGGCGGCGACGGGGCTGCGAAGGGGCGGCGACGGGGCCGCGAAGGGGCCGCGAGGGGCCGAGAAGGGCGGCGACGGGGCCGCGAGGGGTGGCGACGGGGCCGTTAAGGGTCGCGCGAGGGGCACGCCACGGGGCGTGCAGCACACAGAGTAGCAGCGGAAGCAGTTAGGTGGGCCCACAGGCCAGGAGCGTAGATGCTCTGATAGCATGTGAAAAATGAGGAATGAAGAAGAGAGGGATTGCACTAGCAGCAGTTGGCATACATATAGGAAACCCTAATTGGGTTGTACTCGCTATAGAGTACCCCACTGCAGGCTAGACAATTATAACATTCTGACAAGGGTCGGTAGGAAGGTACCCAAACTCGGTTAGTACCGACTTTTAGGTAGTAGCTCCCATGTGCCGTGGTGACCCCGTGGTGTTGGTTGGTCCTGAAAAACCAGTCAATCCTGTAGCCGTGCTTGAATAATCCTGCCAATAAAGGGTTAGAATGGGCGATTAGTACTGCTGCGGTCTGCATTGATGGGCGGGTCAGGGCGTCGGCGATGTTGTTGGCACCCTTTTTGTACGCGATGGTGTAGCTGAAATTGGACTCGAGGTAATCGAGCCACCGGATCTGTCGCGGGTTGAGCTGTGGTTGGCTGCGCATGTACTGTAATGACTTGTGGTTGGTTTGGATGGTGACGTCAGCTCCCGCGAGGTAACAGCGCCAGGTACGAAATGCATGCACGATGGCGAGCATTTCTTTGTCGTGTACAGGGTAGTTGCGCTCGGGTGGCTGCATTTTCCTTGACTCGTACGCGATGGGTTGCAGCCCGTTGCCGAAGTCCTGTAGTAGTACAGCGCCGACGGCGAAATCGCTGGCGTCCGTCACGACTTCGAACGGTCGAGATGGATCTGCCAGGCGAAGCACCGGGGGTGAAATCAAAATTTTCTTCAGCTCGTCGAAGGCCAGCTGCTCTCTCTCTCCCCACAAAAATTGCACGCCCTTATGCAGAAGATCGGTTAACGGCCTGGTCACCCCCGCCATATTTGGTACAAAACGGCGGACGTAGTTAACGAAGCCGAGGAAACTCTGCAACTTCGTGATGTTCGTGGGCGGCTTCCACTCCGAAATCGCTTTTACTTTGCGGGGGTCTACCTTAATGCCCTCCCCTGAAACCACGTGCCCCAGGAACTCCAGCTCCGACTGTAAGAACTCACACTTGGAGCCCTTAGTAATTAGTCGGTTCTGCTGCAAGCGCCGGAACACCTCCTCTAGTCCTGTAAATGCTGCTCCCGAGTCTTGCTGTACACCAGGATGTCGTCCAGGTAAACAATGACTTTTTTGTCCAACATGTCCCGAAACACCCCATTCATGGTGAGCTGGAAGGTCGAGGGCGTGTTCGTCAACCCGAACGGCATCACAGTATATTCATAGCTGCCGTAGCGGGTGCGGAACGCAGTCTTCGGGCAGTCGTCGGTGAACACGCGAATTTGATAGTAGCCACCTCGCAAATCGTTTTTCGAGAAGAAGCGAGCCCCGCGAAGCTGATCCAGTAGGTCGTCCGCTCGTGGGATCGGGTAACGCGACTTGATTGTGACCCGATTCAACGCTCGATAGTCGATGCACATGCGCAGGCCTCCGTCCTTCTTTGGTGTGAACAGTATCGGGGCGGCGTAGGGTGACGTGCTCGACCGGATAATGTCAAACTCTTATGCTATAGTCTGTGTAGGCTGTAGTGGGGTAGACAATATGGGGTACAACACTTCTAGGTTTTCCTACTTGTACCCACCTGCTTGCTAGTTCATTCATTCCTCATTTCTTCACATGGTATAGAGCAGGTTCCCTAGTGGGAACGCTTCTCAGGGCCCACCACTGAAATCAACTTTTTTTTCTGACCGGAGCGCCAGTCGCTCCTGCCCGAGGCGCGCCTCGAAGGCCACCCTTCTGTCGAGCCCTCCTAGAGGCCCCTCGCGCCACCCTTAGCGGCCCCGTCGCCACCCCTAGCGGCCCCGTCGCCGCCCTTCTAGGCCCCTCGAGGCCCCTTCGCGGCCCCGTCGCCGCCCCTAGCGGCCCCGTCGCCGCCCTTCCAGGCCCCTCGCGGCCCCTACGCGGCCCCGTCGCCACCCCTAGCGGCCCCGTCGCCGCCTCTCGCGGCCCCGTCGCCGCCCCTCGCGGCCCCGTCGCCGCCCCTACCGGCCCCGTCGCCGCCCCTACGCGGCCCCGTCGCCGCCCCTACCGGCCCCGTCGCCGCCCCTACACGGCCCCGTCGCCGCCCCTAGCGGCCCCGTCGCCGCCCCTAGCGGCCCTGTCGCCGCCCCTCGCGGCCCCGTTGCCGCCCCTACGCGGCCCCGCCGCCGCCCCTACCGGCCCCATCGCCGCCCCTACGCGGCCCCGTCGCCGCCCCTAGCGGCCCCGACGCCGCCCCTCGCGGCCCCGTCGTCGCCCCTCGCGGCCCCGTCGCCGCCCTTAGCGGCCCCGTCGCCGCCCCTTGCGGCCCCGTCGCCGCCCCTTTCGGCCCCTCCCCGGCCCCTTCACCGCCGAGCTGCCGAGCCGCCCAGCAGCCGAGCCGCCCAGCAGCCGAGCCGCCGAACCGCCGAGCCGCCGAGCCGCCCAGCAGCCAAGCCGCCGAGCCGCCCAGCAACCGAGCCGCCGAGCCGCCGAGCCGCCCAGCAGCCGAGCCGCCGAGCCGCCCAGCAGCCGAGCCGCCGAGCCGCCCAGCAGCCGAGCCGCCGAGGCCACTGTCGAGCCGCTGCTACCGTGGTTGCCGCCCTGTTCCTTCCGGCGCGCCCCGGCCCTACCCACCCGGAATGGTGAGAGCACTCCCTGCTAGACCACTGCTGTAATGGCTACCCCCAGTGTCCTTACCTTTGATGCTGAGGGTCGTGCTGTTGACTTCGAGGTCTGGGTAGATGACCTACAGCTCTTCCTACAGTGCGATAGGGCAGACGGAATCTCTCTGTTCGATCTCACCTCTGGTGCCTCTCCTGCCCCGCCTGCTGATGCTGACAGCACTGTTCGCTCACAGTGGGCCACCCGCGATGCTGCTGCCCGTCTTGCTGTGCGTCGCCACTTACCGACCACTGAGCGTGCGCACTTTAGTCAGTACAAGAGTGCTAAGACCTTGTACGATGCTGTAGTTGCACGCTACTCTTCCCCTGCCACTGCTGCTCTTAGCTGCCTCATGCTGCCGTACCTGTTTCCTGACCTCGCAGCCTTTCCCACTGTCGCTGACCTCATTACGCACCTTCGCACTAGTGACACCCGCTACCGAGCTGCGCTTCCTGCTGAGTTCTGCGCCAAGAACCCCCCCCCCCATGTACATCACCCAGCTCCCTGACTCCCTTCGCTCGGTCAAGGACCACTTCCTCTCAGTTTGCCCCACCACACTCACCGTTGACCTCCTCGAGGAGCGCCTCTTGGCAGCTGAGAAGAGTATAGTCACTGTAGGAGCCTCTAGAGGTGACCCGTGTGCCCCTGTCTTCGAGGGGTGCTTCCCCTCCCCCCTTTTGCCCTCTGTTGCCTCTGCTGCTGCCGTCAACTTCGTTGGCACCGAGTCGGTCGGCGCTGCGTCTGCCCCTAGCGGGCGACGCCGCACCGGCAAGGGCAAGGGGGGCAAGGGCGCTGGAGGGGCTGGCGGGGGCGGTGGAGGTGGAGGTGGAGGAGGCGGAGGGAGTGGGGGTGGTGGTGGGAGTGGTGGCGGGGGTGGGGGCCTCGGTAGCGGCGGTGGCGGCGGAGGCGGCGGCGGCGGTGGCGGTGGGAGCGGAGGAGGAGGCGGTGGCGGCGGTGGCGGAGGTGGCGGCGGAGGAGGTGGAGCTAGTCGGGGCGGCTCTGCGCAGCGGGGCGGCTTAGCTGGTGGTCAGCGCCAGCAGCAGCAGCGCACTCGTGAGACCCCGTCCCCCCAGCAGCTTCATGAGTGGTACGCTGGGCGTCAGCGAGGTGGGGGTACTGGTCCCTGTACCTACGTCCTCCGTACCGGCGACCGCGCTGGTGAGCAGTGCGGGGGCTCGCACTCCACCCAGCGCTGCTTCGGCCGCCTGACGGACGCTTGGCGTCACCAGTTCCCTGACGCCACTGAGATCCCTCGCTGGGGAGAGCTGTCTAGGGCGGGGGTTGCTATCTTTGATCTTGACTATGATGCTATTCTTGCTGCCATGTATGCTGTGTCTGCTAGTGATGAGGGTGACTGTTACCTGTGTGTTCCGCCTGACCCGGGCATTGATGCTGCTGCTCTAGGTGCTGGTGAGGCTGCTGCTCTAGGTGCTAGTGCGTCTGCTGCCCCAGGTGCTGGTGAGTCTGCTCTCTCAGGTACCACGTCGGCTCAGGCCTTACACACCTTCACCTTTGACTCGGGTGCTTCCCGCTCCTTCTTTCGAGACCGCACCACGCTTACGCCGCTTAGTCGGCCGGTTGCGGTCTCCCTGGCGGACCCCTCTGGGGGTCCTGTCCTTGCTCGCTTCTCCACTGTCTTACCGTGTCCGGCAGTCCCCTCTAGCACCCTGTCAGGTCTCTACCTCCCCTCGTTCTCTACGAACTTGGTGAGTGGAGCTGATCTACAGGATAGGGGGGTTAACCAGTTCACTCCTGCGAGTCAGCGGATGACACACTGTACGTGTGCTCGGACGGGCCGACACTTGGCCACGTTTACCCGTCGGCCGGGGTCGAGCCTGTACACACTGACTACTGAGTCTCCTCCGGTTGCTGAGTCTGGTCAGGTAGCTGCGTCGAGTCAGGTGTTTGCTGCAGCGTCCAGGTCTGGTCCTGAGTCTGCTCCCTGCTCGTGTCGTCTCCTGTCCCACCAGACTCTCCTTTGGCACCACCGCCTTGGTCACCCCTCCCTGCCTCGTCTCCGAGGCATGGCCTCCCGTGTCCTTGTCTCTGGTCTCCCCCGGTCCCTCCCTCCCCTCCCTCCGGGGCCTGCCCCTACCTGCGTTCCCTGCGTCGAGGGGAGGCAGCGCGCCGCCCCTCACTCCTCCGAGTTTCCTCCGACAGAGGCTCCGCTGCAGACTCTTCACATGGACGTGTGGGGCCCCGCCCGCGTCCGTGGCCAGGGTCACGAGCGTTACTTCCTGTTGGCGGTTGACGACTACTCGTGTTACACCACGGTGTTCCCCTTGCGCAGCAAGGGTGACGTCACTGAGGTGTTGATCGACTGGATCTGCGCAGCTCGTCTCCAGCTCAGAGAGAGTTTCGGCTCGGACTTTCCTTTTCTACGTCTGCACTCTGACAGAGGCGGGGAGTTTTCCTCTGCCCGTCTGGGAGCCTTCTGTCGTGCACAGGGCATCCGCCAGAGCTTCACACTTCCGGCCTCTCCACAGCAAAATGGGATTGCTGAGCGCCGCATTGGCATGGTCATGGACGTCGCTCGTACGTCCATGATCCATGCGGCTGCTCCCTGCGTCTTCCTTGGCTTCCCCCCTGACGCGCCTGGTTGGCAGTTTTACCACCCCACCTTGCGCCGTGTTCTGTCCTCCCAGGACGTCACCTTTGACGAGTCGGTGCCTTACTACCGTCTCTTCCCCTACCGCACTGCGCCCCTCCCCCCGCCGCCGCTCTTCCTTGCGCCAGGTCCTCCCCCGGTAGACCCCCTCCCCCCTCAGGGTCCTGCCCCGTCCGGTGTGTCCCAGGTAGACGCAGTCGAGCCTGTCGAGGTAGCTGTTGACTCTGGTGCTGCTAGGGGTGCTGAGCCTGCGGGTGCCGGGTCTGGGGGTGCTGAGCCTGGGGGTGCGGAGCCTGGGGGTGCTGAGCCTGGGGGTGCTGAGTCTGGGGGTGCTGAGCCTGGGGGTGCGGAGCCTGGGGGTGCTGAGTCTGGGGGTACGGAGCCTGGGGGTGCGGAGCCTGGGGGTGCTGGGTCTGCTCGTGTGGCCTCTGGCGGTGCTTCGTCGAGGCGAGAGCTACTCTCTCCGCAGGAGCTGCGCGAGTGGTTTGCCCGGCGCTGGAGCCGTGCTGCTGGAGCTGGAGGTGCTACTGTTGCTGCTGGTCCTGGAGGTGCTCGTACTGGCGGTACTGGAGCTGCTGGGACTGGGGGTGCTGCTGGGGCTGCTGGAGTCGGTCCTCCTGGAGGTACTGCTGGAGCTGCTGGCGGTACTGGAGCTGACGGTCCTGCTGGAGCTGGAGCTACTGGAGCTGGAGTTGCTGGGGGTGTTGGCGCTGGTGGTGCTGCTGGCGCTGGTGCCTCTGAGGGTGCTGGAGTTGGCGCTGTTGGAGCTGGAGGTGCTGCTGGCGCTGGTGCTGCCGCTGGGGGTACTGGTGCTGTCCCTGCTGGTTCTGGAGGCGCTGCGCGATCGCGGCCGTACTTCGTTCCGCTCCTTGAGCAGGTTCTTGGTCTCCCGCCCTCTACTGGTCCTGCTCCTCCCTTAGAGTGTCCACAGCCTGTCCAGTCGCGGTCACAGTTACAGCCCGCCTCCCCCCTACCTGCTCCTTCTCCCTACACTTGTCCTACTGGAGGTCTTGCTGAGCGTCGTGAGCCTGCGTCTCGTCCTGCGTCGCCTGTTCGTGCTGCTCGCACTAGTGGTCGTGCTCCGCGTCCGCGTCCTCCTGCGGTCCCAGGCACACACCAGATGGCACTGCGTCCTTCCACTGCTCCTCTGCGTGTCCCGTTGCCGTCTCCTCCAGAGTCCTCTCTTCCTGTCCTTGCTGACCCGGAGTCTGACTCTCTTCGTGCTGCCAGTCCTACTGTCACGCGTCTCCTGGCTACCGTTGTCACCGACCCTTCCTTTGAGTCCACTGCTGCGTCTGCCTTGGTTGCTGAGCTTGTCGACTTTGCTGCTCGCTGTCGTCTAGACTACGCCGCTAGTCTTGTTGCTGAGTCTGAGTCTGTCTGTCCTCCGTCCGTCGGGGGTGAGTGTGCTCTTAGCACGGACGTCCTTGAGGACAGGCAGGAGGAGTTCCAGTGTTTTGCTGCTGCTTTGCCTCATCTCGTGTCCTCGCTGATTGCCCCTGAGGGAGACCCGGATGCACCAGACATCCCGACTCCTCGATCGTACGCTGAGGCGATCGAGGGTCCCTACTCCTCACAGTGGCAATCAGCCATGGACGCAGAGATGGCTTCCTGGAAGTCCACAAGCACCTACCTCGACGAGGTTCCCCCACCTGGGGCGAACATCGTCAGTGGCATGTGGATTTTCAGGGTGAAGCGGCCGCCGGGTTCTCCGCCTGTCTTCAAGGCGCGTTACGTGGCTCGAGGCTTCAGTCAGCGGCAGGGAGTTGACTACTTTCAGACCTTCTCTCCCACCCCGAAGATGACCACTCTTCGGGTACTGCTGCACATAGCTGCTCACCGCGACTACGAGCTGCACTCTCTTGACTTCAGCATTGCTTTCTTGCAGGGCAGCCTGCACGAGGAGATCTGGCTGCGTCGCCCACCTGGCTTCACTGGGTCTTTTCCTCCTGGCACCCAGTGGAGCCTCCGGCGGCCAGTCTACGGTCTCCGCCAGGCACCGCGTGAGTGGCACGACACACTGAGGACTACACTTGCGGCTCTTGGGTTTGCTCCCTCTACTGCCGACCCGTCGCTGTTTCTGCGCACCGACACTTCTTTGCCGCCGTTCTACATCCTCGTGTACGTCGACGACTTGGTCTTTGCCATAGCTGACACTGCTGGACTCGCCCACGTGAAGTCCGAGCTGCAGAAGAGACACACGTGCACAGACCTGGGTGAACTGCGCAGCTACCTTGGCTTGCAGATCACCCGGGACAGAGCACAGTGCACCGTTACCCTGACCCAGTCACACATGGTGCAGCAGGTCCTTCAGCGCTTTGACCTCACGTACTCCTCGCCTCAGGCCACTCCTCTGTCTACTCGCCACTCGCTCTCAGCTCTGCCTTTGGATGAGTCCGTAGAGCCGAGTGGCCCGTACCCAGAGCTTGTTGGCTTCCTCATGTACCTGATGACCTGCACACGACCTGACCTAGCATACCCTCTTAGCATCTTGGCACGCTATGTTGCTCCTGGGAGACACCGACCAGAGCACATGGCTGCAGCGAAGAGGGTGTTGCGCTACTTGTGCAGTACGTCGGGCATGGGGCTAGTGCTTGGAGGGCGACGTCGAGTGGTCCTCACAGGTCACGCAGACGCTTCTTGGGCTGACGACCAGGCTACGCAGCGGTCGTCACAGGGTTACACCTTCAGCCTTGGCTCCGGCTCTGTTTCGTGGCGGTCTACCCGCTCGTCTTCTGTTTCGGCTCCAGCTGTGAGGCTGAGATCTACGCGGGGGCCATGGCTGCACAGGAGCTACGCTGGCTCACCTACCTGCTGACTGACCTAGGCTCACGCGACCCTTGTTGCACAGCACCGTGATTGCTCTCGTCGTCCAGTCGATCGTCGGATCGAATCGCTGTAGCCAATCTCGTCCCAGCAGCACATCGCAACCGTCCAGTGTTTTCGCCAACATTCACATTGAAAACCCGAAATCGTCGCCACACTTCATCCGAATTTGTCGGACCTCGTCCTTAATTGCCGGCGGTGTCCCGTCCACCAGTCGCGCGTCGATTTCGGGCAGACACCTGTCCAGCTTGACTCCGATTTTTTTGGCCGTTGCCAGGTTGACGAGACTGTGGCTCGCCCCACCGTCAACGAAAAGTTCTATTTTTTGTCCGTTAACCCTCCCCACGACCAGCACAGGGTGATCCACGTGTTCATCCACCTTATTCGTCCGGTTACGGTCGATAGCCCGTATCGGTGCCACTACTCGGTGTGGATGTTGATTGCCGGGAGACGGGGTCTCGTCAGTAGGTGGCCCGACTGCTACTGACTCGTCTCTTTTCCCGACCCCTCTCCGTCGTTCCTATTTCCCTGTTTCAGCTTCGGGCAGTCCTTCCTCCAGTGGCCCAGTTGGTTGCAGTTGAAGCACGTGTTAGGTCCACGTCTCGGTGCATCCACCGCGTTAATTGTGGGCTGGCGCGGCGGTCCACGAAATTGAGTGCCCTCCCGGGAACTCATTCTCGCCCATTGCATCAGCGCATCCGTTGATTCGGCCACCTGGACGGCATCGAGGAAGTCGCGTGGCCTCGCTCGTCGCACCTTGTACTGTACTTCGTACTTGAGGCCTGCGACATATCGGTCGAGTCGCTCCGCATCGCTCATGTCGTCCACCTGGTTAGCCAAATTGCAGAATGTTGCCGTGTAATCTTGGACTGATGCCACCTGCTTCCAGGTACGCAGCTTTATGCGAGCAGAATCCGAGGCGGATACATGCTCGAATCTGGCTCGCAGCGCGGCGCCCCACTCCGTCCATGTGCGTATCGTGGCCACTCCGAAGATTGAAGTTGCTCCTTGCGTGACAGTTGTCCAGGTCCCGTCGTTCGCACGTGATAGCCCTGCCGGAGTCCCCTCTGTCTGAAGAGTACGCCTCCACCACTCCAACGCCGGCCCTCGTAACAGTGACACTGCAAAATTAATGCGAGTAGCATCGTCAGCAATTTGCGCAGCATTAAAAAATACCTCCACACCGAACAACCAGGCCGACACAGTGACGGTTTTGTCGATGGGGTTGAACGGGGGCGGGTTCGTCGGTTTTATTTTAACAGTTGTTGAGACTGTTGCTGCTGCATGCATCGGGGGCGCCACCGAAGCCATCACCGGGGTTGTCGCTGTTGCCTGTCGTGGCGTAGACTACGACTGTTGCCTCGGCGCCGCTCGTGTCGGTTGCTGCGGCTGTGACTGTTGCTCCTGCGTCCCTCGTGCCTGTTGCATCCGTGCCGTCCACTCATCTTCAGCGTCCAGCGAGTTCTGTAGCTCGCTAAGGACCTCGTCGTTAGGCGCGAAGCTGCTACTTGCTTCTTGCACGGCGGGCGATGTCAGATTTATATGACATAGCTACTGTAGGCTATAGTGGGGTGGCACATATGGGGTACAGTTTTCTAGGGTTTGCTTTTTGTACCCAACTTTCACTTAGTCATTTCATTCCTCGTTTCTTCTCATGGTATCGAGCAGGTTCCCTAGTGGGAACGATTCCTAGGGCCCACCACCACGAAATTATTTTTTTTTTCCTGCCCGGAGCGCGTTTTGCTCCGGCCCGAGTCGCGCCGCCCCTACGGCCCTTCGCGCCGCCCTTTCGGCCCGTCGCGCCCGTCGCGCCTGTCGCGCCCGTCGCGCCCGTCGCGCCCGTCGCGCCCGTCGCGCCCATCGCCACCTTACGCGGCCCCGCCACCTACCTCCGCGGCCCCGCCACCTACCTGTGCGGCCCCGCCACCTACCTTCACGGCCCCGCCACCTAACTGTGCGGCCCCGCCACCTACCTCCGCGGCCCCGCCACCTACCTGTGCGGCCCCGCCACCTACCTTCGCGGCCCCGCCACCTACCTGTGCGGCCCCGCCACCTACCTCCGCGGCCCCGCCACCTACCTGTGCGGCCCCGCCACCTACCTTCGCGGCCCCGCCACCTCACTGTGCGGCCCCGCCACCTACCTCCGCGGCCCCGCCACCTACCTGTGTGGCCCCGCCACCTACCTCCGCGGCCCCGCCACTTGCCTGTGCGGCCCCGCCATCTACCAGCGGCCCCGCCACCTACATGCGGCCCCGCCACCTACTAGCGGCCCCGCCACCTACCTGCGGCCTCGCCACCTACCTTTGCGGCCCCGCCGCCTCCTCTCAGCGGCCCCGCCGCCTCCTCCCAGCGGCCCCGGACGCCGCCCTCTCAGCGGCCCCGCCGAGCCGCCCAGCAGCCAAGCCGCCCAGCCGCCGAGCCGCCCAGCAGCCGAGCCGCCCAGCAGCCGAGCCACCCAGCAGCCGAGCCGCCGAGCCGCCCAGCAGCCGAGCCGCCGAGCCGCCCAGCAGCCGAGCCGCCGAGCCGCTCAGCAACCGAGCCGCCGAGCCGCCCTACAGCCGAGCCACCCGAGCCGCCCTGTCCGGTAAGAGCAGCGCCCCTTTCACAGCACTGCCCTCACCCTACTGTTTGCGCTGCTAGTCTACTGCTGTCATGGCTACCCCTAGTGTCCTCGCTTTTGACGCTGAGGGTCGGGCCATTGACTTTGACGTCTGGATAGATGACCTGCAGCTTTTCTTACAGTGCGACAGGGCAGACGGCCTCTCCCTCTTTGACCTCACTTCTGGTGCCTCTCCTGCCCCCGCTGCTGCTGCTGACGCCACTGTTTGCTCCCAGTGGGCCACGCGCGATGCTGCTGCACGTCTTGCTGTGCGTCGCCACCTACCTACCTCTGAGCGTGCGCACTTTAGCCAGTACAAGAGTGCTCAGACCTTGTACGACGCTGTAGTTGCGCGCTACTCCTCCCCTGCCACTGCTGCACTTAGCCGCCTCATGCTACCGTACCTCTTCCCTGACCTTGCTGCCTTTCCCACAGTCGCTGACCTCATTACGCACCTCCGCACTAGTGACACTCGCTACCGCGCTGCGCTTCCTGCAGAGTTCTGCGCCAAGAACCCCCCCCCCATGTACATCACCCTCTACTACATAGTCACCCGGCTCCCTGACTCCCTTCGCGTAGTCAGGGACCACTTCCTCTCTGTTTGCCCCACCACTCTCACCGTTGACCTCCTCGAGAAGTCCCTCCTAGCAGCAGAGAAGAGCATAGTAGCTGTAGGAGCCTCTCGTGGTGACCCTCGCACCCCCATCTTTGAGGGGTGTTCCCCCTCCCCCCTTTTGCCCTCTGTTGCCTCTGCTGCTGCGGCCGACCTCGTTGGGCTTGAGTCGGTCGGTGCGGCGTCTACCCCTAGCGGGAGACGCCGCCCTGGCAAGGGCAAGGGGGGCAGGGGCACTGGAGGAGCTAGCGGGGGCGGTGGAGGCGGCGGTGGAGGCGGTGGAGGGGGTGGGGGTGGCGGTGGGGGTGGTGGCGGGGGTGGAGGTGTCGGTGGTGGCAGTGGAGGCGGAGGCGGCGGCGGCGGTGGCGGTGGGAGCGGAGGTGGCGGCGGTGGAGGAGGAGGCGGCGGAGGAGGTGGAGCTGGTCGGGGTGGCGCTGCGCAGAGAGTCGGCTCCGGTGGTGGTCAGCGCCAGCAGCAGCAGCAGCAGCAGCAGCGCACTCGTGACATCCCCTCCCCTCAGCAGCTCCGTGAGTGGTACGCTGCACGCCAGAGGGGTGGGGGTACTGGTCCGTGCACCTACGTCCTCCGCACCGGCGACCGTGCGGGTGAGCAGTGTGGGGGTGCGCACTCCACCCAGCGCTGTTTTTGCCGCCTGACGGATGCTTGGCGTCACCAGTTCCCTGAGGCCACTGAGATCCCCCGCTGGGGTGAGCTGTCTAGGGCGGGTGTGGCTGTCTTTGACCTTGACTTTGATGCTATTCTTGCTGCCATGTATACTGTGACTATTAGTGATGAGGGTGACTGTTACCGGTGTTTTCCGCCCGACCCGGGCATTGAGACTGCTGCTCTAGGTACTGGTGAGGCTGCTGCTCTAGGTGCTAGCGAGGCTGCTGCTCTAGGTGCGTCTGCTCCCTCAGGTGCTGGTGAGTCTGCTCTCTCAGGTTCTGCGTCGGCCTCGGCCTCCCACACCTTCACCCTTGACTCGGGGGCTTCTCGCTCCTTCTTTCGAGACCGCACCACACTCACGCCGCTTGGCCGGCCAGTTGCGGTCTCTCTGGCAGACCCCTCTGGGGGTCCTGTCCTTGCTCACTTCTCCACTGTCCTCCCGTGTCCGGCGGCCCCCTCTGGCACCCTGTCTGGTCTTTACCTCCCCTCGTTCTCTACGAACTTGGTGAGTGGTGCTGACCTACAGGATGCGGGGGTTCACCAGTTCACTCCTGGGAGTCAGCGGGTGACCCACTGCACGGACGCTCGGACTGGCCGACACCTGGCCACGTTTACCCGTCGGCCGGGGTCGAGCCTGTACACCCTGACCACTGCGTCTCCTCCAGTCACTGCGTCTGGTCAGGTAGCTGCGTCAGGTCAGGTGTTTGCTGCAGCGTCCAGGTCTGGTCCTGAGTCTGCCCCCTGTTCGTGTCGCCTCCTGTCTCACGAGACTCTCCTCTGGCACCACCGCCTTGGTCACCCCTCCCTGCTTCGTCTCCGAGGCATGGCCTCCCGTGTCCTTGTCTCTGGTCTTCCCCGGTCCCTCCCTCCCCTTCCTCCGGGGCCTGGCCCTACCTGCGTCCCCTGTGTCGAGGGGCGGCAGCGGGCTGCCCCTCACTCCTCCCAGTTTCCTCCGACAGAGGCCCCGCTGCAGACGCTTCACATGGACGTGTGGGGCCCGGCCCGCGTCCGTGGACAGGGTCACGAGCGCTACTTCCTGCTGGTGGTTGACGACTACTCGCGTTACACCACAGTCTTCCCCTTGCGCAGCAAGGGTGATGTCACTGAGGTGTTGATCGACTGGATCCGCGCAGCTCGTCTCCAGCTCAGGCAGAGCTTCGGTTCGGACTTTCCTGTTCTGCGTCTGCACTCTGACAGAGGTGGAGAGTTCTCCTCTGGCCTTCTGCGAGCCTACTGTCGAGCACGAGGCATCCGCCAGACCTTCACGCTTCCGGACTCTCCACAGCAAAATGGGATTGCTGAGCGCCGCATTGGCATGGTCATGGACGTCGCCCGTACGTCCATGATGCATGCGGCTGCCCCCCATTTTCTGTGGCCGTTTGCGGTTCGGTACGCGACGCATCAGATCAACCTTCACCCTAGGGTCTCCAGACCGGAGACCTCCCCTGCTTTGCTGTGGACGGGGAAGGTTGGCGATGCGTCTGCGTTCCGTGTCTGGGGATCTCGGGCGTTTGTCCGCGACTTGTCTGCGGACAAGCTGTCCCCTCGTGCTGCTCCTTGCGTCTTCCTTGGCTTCCCCCCTGACGCGCCAGGGTGGCAGTTCTACCACCCCACCTCTCGCCGTGTTCTGTCCTCCCAGGACGTCACGTTTGACGAGTCGGTCCCCTACTACCGCCTCTTCCCCTACCGCACTCCGTCCCTCCCCCCACCACCGCTCTTCCTTGTGCCAGGTCCCCCCCCGGTAGACCCCCTCCCCCCTCAGGGTCCTGCCCCTTCAGGTGTGTCCCAGGTAGACGCAGTCGAGCCTGTCGAGGTTACTGGTGACTCTGGTGCTGCTGAGGGTGCTGAGCCTGGGGGTGCTGACTCTGGGGGTGCTGAGCGTGTGGGTGCTACGCCTTGGGGTGCTGAGCCTGAGGGTGCTACTACTGGGGGTGCTGAGCCTGGGGGTGCTGAGCTTGGAGGTGCTACTACTGGAGGTGCTGAGCCTGGGGGTGCTGAGCCTGGAGGTGCTGAGCCTGGGGGTGCTACGCCTGGAGGTGCTGGGCCTGGGGGTGTGGAGCCTGAGGGAGCTGGGCCTGCTTGTGTGGCGTCTGGCGGTGCTGAGCCTGGAGGTTCTCCGGGTGCTTCGTCTCGGCGGGAGCCACTCTCTCCACAGGAGCTGCGCGAGTGGTTTGCCCGGCGCTGGAGGCGTGCTGCTGGAGCTGGAGGTTCTTCGGCTACTGAGGGTGCTGGTGCCGCGGGTCCCGGAGGTGCTCGTACTGGGAGTACTGGAGCTGCTGGGCCTGCGGGTACGACTGGAGCTGGAGCTGCTGAGGGTGTTGACGCTGAGGCTACTGCTGTCGGTCCTGGAGACGGGCCTGCTGGGGGTGCTACTGGTGCTGCTGGAGGTACTGGAGCTGGAGTTGCTGCTGGCGCTGGTGCTGCCGCTTGGGGTACTGGTGCTGTCCCTGCTGTGTCTGGAGTCGCCGTGCGGCCTCGGCCGTACTTCGTTCCGCTCCTTCAGCAGGTTCTTGGTCTCCCGCCTTCTACTGGCCCTCCTCCTCCCTTAGAGAGTCCACAGCCTGTCCTGTCCCAGTTACAGTTACAGCCGGCCTCCCCACTGCTCGCTCCTTCTCCCTACACTGGTCCTACTGGAGGTCTTGCTGAGCGTCGTGAGCCTGCGTCGCGTCCTGCGTCGCCTGTCCGTACTGCTCGCGCTAGTGGTCGTGGTTCGCGTCAGCGTCCTCCTCCTGTCCCTGGCACGCACCGGATGTCTATGCGTCCGTCCATTGCTCCTCTGCGTGCCCCTTTGCCTTCTCCTCCTGAGTCCTCTCTTCCTGCTCTTCCCGACCCAGAGTCGGACTCTCTTCGTGCTGCCAGTCCTACTGTCACGCGTCTCCTTGCTACTGTCGTCACTGACCCTTCCTTTGCGTCCACTGCTGCGTCTGCCCTAGTTGCTGAGCTCGTCGACTTTGCTGCTCGCTGTCGTCTAGACTACGCTGCTTGTCTTGTCGCTGAGTCTGAGTCTGTCTGTCCTCCGTCCGTCGGGGGTGAGTGTGCCCTTGGCACGGACGTCCTTGAGGACAGGCAGGAGGAGTTCCAGTGTTTGGCTGCTGCTTCACCTCATCTCGTGTCCGTACTGCTTACCCCTGAGGGAGACCCGGATGCACTTGACATCCCGACTCCGCGCTCTTACGCGGAGGCGATAGAGGGTCCCTACTCCTCTCAGTGGCAGGCAGCTATGGACACAGAGATGGCTTCCTGGAAGTCCACAGGTACCTACGTTGACGAGGTTCCCCCGCCTGGGGTGAACATCGTCAGTGGCATGTGGATTTTCAGGGTGAAGCGGCCGCCGGGTTCTCCGCCTGTCTTCAAGGCGCGTTACGTGGCTCGTGGCTTCAGTCAGCGGCAGGGAGTTGACTACTTTCAGACCTTCTCTCCCACCCCGAAGATGACCACTCTTCGGGTACTGCTGCACATAGCTGCTCACCGCGACTACGAGCTGCACTCTCTTGACTTCAGCATTGCTTTCTTGCAGGGCAGCCTGCACGAGGAGATCTGGCTGCGTCGCCCACCTGGCTTCACTGGGTCTTTTCCTCCTGGCACCCAGTGGAGCCTCCGGCGGCCAGTCTACGGTCTCCGCCAGGCACCGCGTGAGTGGCACGACACACTGAGGACTACACTTGCGGCTCTTGGGTTTGCTCCCTCTACTGCCGACCCGTCGCTGTTTCTGCGCACCGACACTTCTTTGCCGCCGTTCTACATCCTCGTGTACGTCGACGACTTGGTCTTTGCCACAGCTGACACTGCTGGACTCGCCCACGTGAAGTCCGAGCTGCAGAAGAGACACACGTGCACAGACCTGGGTGAACTGCGCAGCTACCTTGGCTTGCAGATCACCCGGGACAGAGCACGCCGCACCATTACCCTGACTCAGTCACACATGGTGCAGCAGGTCCTTCAGCGCTTCGGCTTCACGTACTCCTCGCCTCAGGCCACTCCTCTGCCTACTCGCCACTCGCTCTCAGCTCTGCCTTCGGATGAGTCCGTAGAGTCGAGTGGCCCGTACCCAGAGCTTGTTGGCTGCCTCATGTACCTGATGACCTGCACACGACCTGACCTCGCATACCCTCTTAGCATTCTCGCACGCTATGTTGCTCCTGGGAGACACAGACCGGAGCACATGGCTGCAGCGAAGAGGGTGTTGCGTTACTTGTGCAGTACGTCGGGCATGGGGCTTGTGCTTGGAGGGCAGAGTCCAGTGGTCCTCACTGGGCACGCAGACGCTTCTTGGGCTGACGACCAGGCTACGCAGCGGTCGTCACAGGGTTACACCTTCAGCCTTGGTTCCGGCTCTGTTTCGTGGCGGGCTACCCGCTCGTCTTCTGTTCTCGGCTCCAGTTGTGAGGCTGAGATCTACGCCGGGGCCATGGCTGCACAGGAGCTTCGCTGGCTCACCTACCTGCTGACTAACCTCGGAGAGCCGCCTCGTTCTCCTCCAGTGCTGTACGTAGACAACAAGGCCATGCTGGCCTTGTGTCGAGAGCAGAGACTGGAGCACAGAACGAAGCACATTGCTCTCCGCTACTTCCTTGCTCGTGAGCTACAGCAGCGTGGTCAGCTGCGGCTTGCGTACGTGGCCTCTCAGGCCAACACTGCTGATATCTTCACCAAGGCACTTGCGCCTTGTGATCATCAGCGCTTCTGTACTCAGCTGGGTCTTGTGCCCACCTTGCCTCACTTGCTCACCCCTTGACCTTGTTTGTACTGATGCATATATATATATACTCCTGCTCTTGCTTGTCTAGCCTTATATATATATGTAATCCTGCATGTGAACTGGCCTTGTGGCCTTGAACTTGTGCTCGGAATGTGTGGTGACTTTGTGATCCACCCTGAGCTTGTTTTGCTTTGCTTGACTGGTCCTGTGACCCCTTGTTCTCCCCCACTTTGCCTATGGGGGTGTGTCAGATTTATATGACATAGCTACTGTAGGCTATAGTGGGGTGGCACATATGGGGTACAGTTTTCTAGGGTTTGCTTTTTGTACCCAACTTTCACTTAGTCATTTCATTCCTCGTTTCTTCTCAGGCGACTCCCGACGCGCTTCACCTCGCGTCTGGCGTAGCTCGGCGTTTTCCTCCCTCAGGCGATCCATCTCTGCAGACATGGTCTGCAAGTTGGCTTGCATCGCCCGAAACTGTTGCATGAACTCGTTGAACTCCGCCTGTTCCATGTTTCGCAGGCTTCTCCTAACGGGCAGCGGGTTGACAACGATTTTTATGGTTTTGATGAAGGCGCAAACGCTATTAGTCAGAGCGAGATAATCGTATCTATCTCTCAGCCGACCGCTTTGCAGCCCACCAAACCTATCGCACCCCTGCACTAAAACTACCCCGGAAAGTGGAGGGTAACCTAGGAAAGTAGCTTTGATACCAGGTGTTATGAGTTGTATGAATGAAGAGTGCGCAGAATGCAATATCGCGGAAGTGATTACAACTACTGAGCAAACAACGAGGCCTAGGCAATATATAGAAAGGCTAGCTAGGCCGAGGTCGCGGAGTCGCACGAAGGTTGGGTGCAGGTTTGGGGTTGGGAAACCCAAAGGCGACGCGGAGGACGTTCGGAAGGCGAGGTCGACGGACCGAGCCTGAGTTCTGAAAAGTTGGAATTGTACGCGTAAGAGATGCCTCAGTAAGGAATGAGCGAATTTCCTTACAATCTTCTGTCTGTAATTTAGGGCGTGGGCCCAAACGGGTTTGATCGCGACTGATCTGATCGGGGCGGATTTGATCGGGTTGCTTGTGATCGCAATGCCCGAGCCGCCCGATCAGTAATGTTTTCTCAGAAGGCTCTTCTTGGCTGCTCAGCAAGCGGGGTTCAATTACCTGGTAATATCGTGGCAATCTTAGCGAGACTGGCGACCAGACGGCTTCTGGTGAAACTCTCTGTATCCAAGTAATATAGTGTAACTTTCTAGGGTGTTCTGTATAGGCTGGACATTTTCGTGAGGGGTTGACGAATCCTTGTAATACAGTGTAACTTTCGTCAGTATCGCTGTGGTCCCCGATCACCCACGATCAATTGATCGTGGGTGATCGAAGAGAATCGACTATGATCGGGAAAAAAATCGGGTCTGATCGAGTTGGGGCGATCAGCTGATCGCGATCAGCTGATTGCCCCTGATTGCCTGAATTCGGCCTCCAGGCTTCCTGGAAAGTATTGATCGCGGCTGATCGAGGCGATCAAACCCGTTTGGGCCCACGCTGTTAGAGTTGGCAACAATAATCGTACGCGATAAGTAGGCAACACGCGTCCCTTGGATAGGCCAGGCCTGTGTTATTTCGGACCATCGGGTCAAGTGAGCTTGAACTGCGCAGTTGCTTCCTTTCGTTCCGCTGATTCAAGGCGACGGGGAGACGCTGATACTACTGGCAGCAGGTGGATTTGCCGAGAGATCAAAATGGCATTACGTAATAGACACTCTTCGCTGCCTTGTTCTCGCGTAGTCTGCATTCTCGCAATGCTCCCTCTGCTTTTTGGTGCTCCCTGCTCCTCCCGCTCCCTCTTTCTGCGAACGAGCACTCCAAGCAAGGCGAAATAGCGCGTGCCGTCCGGGTGCCGAAACGCGTCTCATCCGCAGCACCATTTCGGGATTAAAAAAAAAAAAAAATCAAATCGCCCGCGGCACGGGATTCGTGTTGGTATTCTCATTCTATTCTCACTCGAGAAGCCCCATGTGTACAGGATTTCCCTCCTAAGCATCCTCACAAGCCCCACATATACTGCCATGGGTTCGTCTCGTCACGCATCCCGCTCACCCCTCGCGCCTTGATAGAAATAACTGACAAGGAAGCCGTGCTCATCTCGAAAGACCGTGTGGCAGAGAGAACGGGACGAGCTTAGCTCGGTGCAGTGCAACGCACGGTAGATTCCCCGCGTCCCTTTCAGGCCGTCCCACTGCCACGTGGCGGTATTTAAGCAGGCTGGTGGTCTAAATCCGTCGGGTCCCGAACACGGGTAGGAGCGGCGGTTTATTAAAGGCCGCAAAGCCTGCTGCTCGTTGCTCCTGCCGCAGTCAACCGGAGAGCCAAGCTGCTGGCAATGGCAGTGCTTTGTCACGGTCTCTTGACGCTCGTTGCGGCACTCATATGCTGCTGCCTGCCGTGCACGTTGCTCGCGCAGCCCATCGCCGAATCGCAAGGTGCGTTGGTCGCAAGGTGCGCTGGTCGCAAGGTGCGTTGGTCGCAAGGTGCGTTGGTCGCAAGGTGCGTTGGTCGCAAGGTGCGTTGGTCGCAAGGTGCGTTGGTCGCAAGGTGCGTTGGTCGCAAGGTGCGTTGGTCGCAAGGTGCGTTGGTCGCAAGGTGCGTTGGTCGCAAGGTGCGTTGGTCGCAAGGTGCGTTGGTCGCAAGGTGCGTTGGTCGCAAGGTGCGTTGGTCGCAAGGTGCGTTGGTCGCAAGGTGGGCTGGTCGCAAGGTGCGCTGGTCGCAAGGTGCGCTGGTCGCAAGGTGCGCTGGTCGCAAGGTGCGTTGGTCGCAAGGTGCGTTGGTCGCAAGGTGCGTTGGTCGCAAGGTGCGTTGGTCGCAAGGTGCGTTGGTCGCAAGGTGCGTTGGTCGCAAGGTGCGTTGGTCGCAAGGTGCGTTGGTCGCAAGGTGCGTTGGTCGCAAGGTGCGTTGGTCGCAAGGTGCGTTGGTCGCAAGGTGCGTTGGTCGCAAGGTGCGTTGGTCGCAAGGTGCGTTGGTCGCAAGGTGCGTTGGTCGCAATGTGCGTTGGTCGCAATGTGCGTTGGTCGCAAGGTGCGTTGGTGGCAAGGTGCGCTGGTCGCAAGGTGCGTTGGTCGCAAGGTGCGTTGGTCGCAAGGTGCGTTGGTCGCAAGGTGCGTTGGTCGCAAGGTGCGTTGGTCGCAAGGTGCGTTGGTCGCAAGGTGCGTTGGTCGCAAGGTGCGTTGGTCGCAAGGTGCGCTGGTCGCAAGGTGCTCTGGTCGCAAGGTGCGTTGGTCGCAAGGTGCGTTGGTCGCAAGGTGTGTTGGTCGCAAGGTGCGTTGGTCGCAAGGTGCGTTGGTCGCAAGGTGCGTTGGTCGCAAGGTGCGTTGGTCGCAAGGTGCGTTGGTCGCAAGGTGCGTTGGTCGCAAGGTGCGTTGGTCGCAAGGTGCGTTGGTCGCAAGGTGCGTTGGTCGCAAGGTGCGTTGGTCGCGAGGTGCGTTGGTCGCGAGGTGCGCCGGTCACTCTTTTCATACCCCGCTGTGAACACCTCAGCCGGCTTGCATGGTGGGATCATGGTGACGCACTGACGCTTGTGGCGAGAACCAGCCAGGCTGGCTGGCGAGGCCAGGCGGCTGTGAAAAGTTCTGCGTGTGAGGTGTACCAAACAATGGGCATCATTGTTGATTAAATACGAACAATTTTATTCTTTTACGTCCGTGCTTGCTTGCTTGCTCGCTTGCTTCTTGGGCACAAGTCCTGCGGCATGGCTCCCTTCTCCACGCGGCACGCCCACCACCTGCCTTCCTACACCGCCCTGAACCATCGGTTTACGCACATTCAACGCTCCCTCACAGCCGTGCCCCAGCTTGTTTGCACGGTTGCTGTTGCTGTCGCTGTGCGGCAGGTGATGTGCTACAGGCGTTGCAGAAGTCGTGGGGCACAAACTTCACAGGCTGGCAGGCGGGGAGCAACTGCAAGCAAGCGCAAGGCCTCACATGCGATCGAAACGGCATGATCACCTCCATGTGCGTCCGCGCCCTGCGGTGCCGTGCCATGCCGTGCTGTGCCGTGCCGTGCCGTGCCGTGCCGTGCTGTGCCGTGCCGTGCCGTGCCGTGCCGTGCCGTGCCGTGCCGTGCCGTGCGGTGCGGTGCCGTGCCGCGCCGTGCCGTGCCGTGCCGTGCTGTGCTGTGTCCTATCTTGCCGCTCTTGCACCGCGCAACACTGCAGTGTTGTGTCATTCTTGTATCCTCTCCATTACTAGCTGCATTCACCGATCATAATATTAGCCTCACCAGCTTTCCGCCTCACCACATGCTCGCTCAAACCAAACGCTGCTTGCATGTTTTCCAGCCCCGATTCAGCCTGAGCACACTCGCTGAATCACTCAATCACTCACTCACTCACTCACAGCCGCACTGTTGTCCTCCTCTTCAGGCCCTGCGATTCTCGCTTGTAATCGCGAGGTCCTGTTTCTCTCTTGTCTTCACCTGACTTCATTCATTCAGAGAGCTCCTATTGCTCTTTGCAGCGACGCCCAGACGCCCATTTATGGTTGTTGTGGCCCATGCTGCAGCAGAACACGCTCTCCTCCCACAAACTCCTCTCCCCCCTTTCCTCCCCCCCTCCTCCCCCTTTGAAAGGTCATCCTCACCTAGACGCCCATCACCCCTCAAACGCCCATCCCATCCCTTCCCATCCCATCCCATCCCATCCCATCCCATCCCATCCCATCCCATCCCATCCCATCCCATCCCATCCCATCCCATCCCATCCTATCCCATCCCTGCTGTGCACAGGCGCTTCAATACGCTCTCTGTGGTGTACTTCTCCCCCACCTCCGTTACCCAGCTCTCGCGCCTCACCCAACTGTACGTACGCCCAAGCGGTCTTCTTGAGACGTCTAAAAAACACTCTAATTTCACGTGGCGCCTCACCCAACTGTACGCCCATGCGGTATACGCAGGTATAAGCTAGTGTGGGTAAGGGTAGTTTGGTTCTGTGTGGTTCGAGTGGAATCAGTAGCTGCGTGCGGTCCTCCCTCCCTGTGTGTCTCTTTAAAACCAGCTATTGCGGGTCTGTTTCTCACCCTGCTGCTCGTTGCAAGATACCGAAGCGTTAACATTAATACCACACGGCCGGCACAGATTGATAGCCACCACCACCACCACCACCACCACCACCACCACCACCACCACCACCACCACCACCACCACCACCACCACCACCACCACCACCACCACCACCACCACCACCACCACCACCACCACCACCACCACCACCACCACCACCACCACCACCACCACCACCACCACCACCACCACCACCACCACCACCACCACCACCACCACCACCACCACCACCAACCCCATCCCCATCCCCATCCCCATCCCCATCCCCATCCCCATCCCCATCCCCATCCCCATCCCCATCCCCATCCCCATCCCCATCCCCATCACCATCACCATCACCATCACCATCCCCATCCCCATCCCCATCCCCATCCCCATCCCCATCCCCATCCCCATCCCCATCCCCATCCCCATCCCCATCACCATCCCCATCACCATCCCCATCACCATCCCCATCACCATCCCCATCCCCATCCCAATTCCCATCACACCTCTCTTCCTTCCCTATCGTTCCCCACATGTGACACACACAGGGAGTTCTCACAAGTGGACCACATCCCATGGGGGTCCCTCTACAACATCACGTGGCTCAAGTCCCTGTGAGTTCCCACCTAGAACTGGCAAGTTCTGTTTGCTGGCTACAGCCGGTCTATGTATGGTGAGACCTTTTGAAACATGCCTGCAACACGAATGAAGGTCGATATGCTGATGTGCCTGGTGCATTCTTCTGTTCTGCAGGACAGTGGACTGCTTGCCGTACATGACAGACAGCATTCCTGATGGGGTGGCGAACCTCACCCAGCTCACTAGGCTGTAAGCACGTGCTTGTGTCTGTCTCATTGTGCATGATGAGCGTTGGAAACACTGTTCGTATGGCATGATACGTAATAACATTGCAATGGCACAGCTATGCCTGGTATGGAATGGCATGCCATTGCATGGCATTGCATGGCATTGCATGACATTGCATGGCATTGCGTGACATTGCATGACATGATGCCTCATGTGCTGTTCTTCTATGTGAAATGCCCTTTCTGTTGTTCTTCATGATCCACAGAAGAATCAGCGACTGTGGTTTTGAAAATCAGCTCAACAGGTTAACTCGCCTCTCCAATCTTTCCGAACTGTGAGCTCAACACCCATTCCCCTCACCCGTATCCCTAAGCCCGTACCCTCCTCAGCCTTAGATCGTCACAGCAAGAGTCATCATGCACCTGCATCAGGTGCTCCCCTTCGCTGCCCGCCCTTCCGCTTTTCGCCGTCACCGCTTCCTCCCCTGCGCTCCTCCCTTTCGCGGCTCCCCATGTTTCTTTTCTTGCACACTAGCATCACTGCTTCCGCGTGTGTACTGATTTCGGACAATCCCGGTGCACTTCCCCTGTGCAGAGAGGTGCCATCAAACGGCATATCGTCCATGTGGGATATCAGCAGCAGCAACTTCCCCACACTCGTAAAATTGTGCGCCATTCACCTGTGTGCCCTGCCCTGCTGTATCTTGGTGTGGTGAATACGGAAGAACCATGCTTTCGAGGTTTACGGAATTTATTTGAGAGTTTTTTCAATCATTGTGTGAGAGAACGAGGATGAATGAACTAGCAAGCAGGTCGGTACAAGTAGGAAAACCTAAAAGTGTTGTACTCCATATTGTCTACCCCACTACAGCCTACACAGACTATAGCATATGAGTTTGACACACCCTCATAGGCAAAGTGGGGGAGAACAAGAGGTCACAAGACCAGTCAAGCAAAGCAAAGCAAGCTCAGGGTGGATCACAACGTCACAAGTTCAAGGCCAGAAGGCCAGTTCACATGCAAGATTATATATAAAGAAAACAAGCAAGTGCAGATATAGACAGATCACAGTACAAGCAAGGTCAAGAAGTGAGCAAGTGTGGCCAAGTAGGCACAAGACCTAGCATCGTACAGAATCGCTGATGATCACAAGGCGGAAGTGCCTTGGTAAAGATATCAGCAGTGTTGGCCTCAGAGGCCACGTAAGCAAGGCGCAGCTGACCACGCTGCTGCAGCTCACGAGCAAGGAAGTAGCGAAGAGCAATGTGTTTCGTTCTGTGCTCCAGTCTGTGCTCCCGACACAAGGCCAGCATGGCCTTGTTGTCTACGTACAGAACTGGAGGAGAACGAGGCGGCACTCCTAGGTCAGTCAGCAGGTAGGTGAGCCAGCGTAGCTCCTGTGCAGCCATGGCCCCCGCGTAGATCTCAGCCTCACAGCTGGAGCCGAGAACAGAAGACGAACGGGTAGACCGCCACGAAACAAAGCCGGAACCAAGGCTGAAGGTGTAACCCTGTGACGACCGCTGCGTAGCCTGGTCGTCAGCCCAAGAAGCGTCTGCGTGACCTGTGAGGACCACTCGACGTCGCCCTCCAAGCACTAGCCCCATGCCCGACGTACTGCACAAGTAGCGCAACACCCTCTTCGCTGCAGCCATGTGCTCTGGTCGGTGTCTCCCAGGAGCAACATAGTGTGCCAAGATGCTAAGAGGGTATGCAAGGTCAGGTCGTGTGCAGGTCATCAGATACATGAGGCAGCCAACAAGCTCTGGGTACGGGCCACTCGGCTCTACGGACTCATCCGAAGGCAGAGCTGAGAGCGAATGGCGAGTAGACAGAGGGGTGGCCTGAGGCGAGGAGTACGTGAAGTCGAAGCGCTGAAGGACCTGCTGCACCATGTGTGACTGAGTCAGGGTAATGGTGCGCTGTGCTCTGTCCTGGGTGATCTGCAAGCCAAGGTAGCTGCGTAGTTCACCCAGGTCTGTGCACGTGTGTCTCTTCTGCAGCTCGGACTTCACGTGGGCGAGTCCAGCAGTGTCAGCAGTGGCAAAGACCAAGTCGTCGACGTACACGAGGATGTAGAACGGCGGCAAAGAGGTGTCGGTGCGCAGAAACAGCGATGGGTCGGTTGTAGAAGGAGCAAACCCAAGAGCCGCAAGTGTAGTCCTCAGTGTGTCGTGCCACTCACGGGGCGCCTGGCGGAGACCGTAGACTGGCCGCCGGAGGCTCCACTGGGTACCAGGAGGAAACGACCCAGTGAAGCCAGGTGGGCGGCGCAGCCAGATCTCCTCGTGCAGGCTGCCCTGCAGGAAAGCTGTGCTGAAGTCAAGAGAGTGAAGCTCGTAGTCGCGCTGAGCGACTATGTGCAGCAGCACCCGAAGAGTGGTCATCTTCGGGGTGGGAGAGAAGGTCTGAAAGTAGTCAACTCCCTGCCGCTGACTGAAGTCTCGAGCCACGTAACGCGCCTTGAAGACAGGCGGAGAACCCGGCGGCCGCTTCACCCTGAAAATCCACATGCCACTGACGATGTTCGCCCCAGGTGGGGGAACCTCGTCGACGTAGGTGCCTGTGGACTTCCAGGAAGCCATCTCTGCGTCCATGGCTGACTGTCACTGTGAGGAGTAGGGACCCTCAATCGCCTCAGCGTACGATCGAGGAGTCGGGATGTCTGGTGCATCCGGGTCTCCCTCAGGGGCAATCAGCGTGGACACGAGATGAGGCAAAGCAGCAGCAAAGCACTGGAACTCCTCCTGCCTGTCCTCAAGGACGTCCGTGCTAAGAGCACACTCAACCCCGACGGACGCAGGACAGACAGACTCAGACTCAGCAACGAGACCAGCGGCGTAGTCTAGACGACAGCGAGCAGCAAAGTCGACAAGCTCAGCAACTAAGGCAGACGCAGCAGTGGACTCAAAGGAAGGGTCAGTGACAACAGTGGCCAGGAGACGCGTGACAGTAGGACTGGCAGCACGAAGAGAGTCAGACTCCGGGTCAGCAAGAACAGGAAGAGAGGACTCTGGAGGAGACGGCAACGGGACACGCAGAGGAGCAGTGGAAGGACGCAGTGCCATCTGATGTGTGCCTGGGACCGCAGGACGACGCTAACGCGGAACACGACGTCTAGTGCGAGCAGCACGAACAGGCGACGCAGGACGAGACGCAGGCTCACGACGCTCAGCAAGACCTCTAGTAGGACAAGTGTAGGGAGAAGGAGCAGGTAGGGGGGAGGCGGGCTATAACTGTAACCGCGACTGGACAGGCTGTGGACACTCTAAGGGAGGAGCAGGACCAGTAGAGGGTGGGAAAACAAGAACCTGCTCAAGGAGCGGAACGAAGTACGGCCTCGGCCGCGCAGCGCCTCCAGAACCAGCAGGGACAGCACCAGTACCCCCAGCGGCAGCACCAGCGCCAGCAGAACCACCAGCGCCAACACCCCCAGCAGCTCCAGCTCCAGCAGCTCCAGCAGCACCAACTCCAGCAAGACCGTCAGCTCCAGTACCGCCAGCAGCTCCAGCAATTCCTCCAGTAGGACTAACTCCAGCAGCCCCAGCAGCACCCCCAGTCCCAGCAGCTCCAGTACCGCCAGTACGAGCACCTACAGGACCAGCAGCAACAGTAGTACCTCCAGCTCCAGCAGCACGGCTCCAGCGCCGGGCAAACCACTCGCGCAGCTCCTGCGGAGAGAGTAGCTCCCGCCTCGACGAAGCACCGCCAGAGGCCACACGAGCAGACCCAGCACCCCCAGGCTCCGCACCCCCAGGCTCCGAACCCCCAGGCTCAGCACCCCCAGGCTCCGCACCCCCAGGCTCAGCACCCCCAGACTCAGCACCCCCAGGCTCAGCACCCCTAGACTCAGCACACCCAGGCTCCGCACCCCCAGGCTCAGCACCCCCAGACCCGGCACCCGCAGGCTCAGCGCCCCTAGCAGCACCAGAGTCAACAGCTACCTCGAGAGGCTCGACTGCGTCTACCTGGGACACACCTGACGGGGCAGGACCCTGAGGGGGGAGAGGGTCTACCGGGGGAGGACCTGGCGCAAGGAAGAGCGGCGGCGGGGGGAGGGGCGCAGTGCGGTAGGGGAAGAGACGGTAGTAAGGCACCGACTCGTCAAAGGTGACGTCCTGGGAGGACAGAACACGGCGCGAGGTGGGGTGGTAAAACTGCCAACCAGGCGCGTCAGGGGGGAAGCCATGGAAGACGCAGGGAACAGCACGGGGGGACAGCTTGTCCACAGACAAGTCGCGGACAAACGCCCGAGATCCCCAGACCCGAAACGCAGACGCATCGCCAACCTTCCCCGTCCACCGCAAGGTGGGGGAGGTCTCTGGCAAGGAGACCCGGGGCTGAAGGTTGAGCTGATGCGCTGCGTACTGAACCGCAAACGGCCACAGAAAATGGGGAGCAGCCGCATGGATCATGGACGTACGAGCGACGTCCATGACCATGCCAATGCGGCGCTCAGCAATCCCATTTTGCTGTGGAGAGGCCGGAAGCGTGAAGGTCTGGCGGATGCCCTGTGCACGACAGAAGGCTCCCAGACGAGCAGATGAAAACTCCCCGCCTCTGTCAGAGTGCAGACGCAGAACAGGAAAGTCTGAGCCGAAACTCTCTCTGAGCTGGAGACGAGCTGCGCGGATCCAGTCGATCAACACCTCAGTGACGTCACCCTTGCTGCGCAAGGGGAACACCGTGGTGTAACGCTAGTAGTCGTCAACCACCAACAGGAAGTAACGCTCGCGACCCTGGCCACGGACGCGGGCGGGGCCCCACACATCCATGTGAAGCGTCTGCAGCGGAGCCTCTGTCGGAGGAAACTCGGAGGAGTGAGGAGCGGCGCGCTGCCGCCCCTCGACGCAGGGAACGCAGGTAGGGGCAGGCCCCGGAGGGAGGGGAGGGAGGGACCGGGGGAGACCAGAGACAAGGACACGGGAGGCCATGCCTCGGAGACGAGGCAGGGAGGGGTGACCAAGGCGGTGGTGCCAGAGGAGAGTCTGGTGGGACAGGAGACGACACGAGCAGGGAGCAGACTCAGGACCAGACCTGGACGCTGCAGCAAACACCTGACTCGACGCAGCTACCTGACCAGACTCAGTAACCGGAGGAGACTCAGTAGTCAGTGTGTACAGGCTCGACCCCGGCCGACGGGTAAACGTGGCCAAGTGTCGGCCCGTCCGAGCACACGTACAGTGGGTCACCCGCTGACTCGCAGGAGTGAACTGGTCAACTCCCCGATCCTGTAGATCAGCACCACTCACCAAGTTCGTAGAGAACGAGGGGAGGTAGAGACCTGACAGGGTGCTAGAGGGGGCTGCCGGACACGGTAAGACAGTGGAGAAGCGAGCAAGGACAGGACCCCCAGAGGGGTCCGCCAGGGAGACCGCAACCGGCCGACTAAGCGGCGTAAGCGTGGTGCGGTCTCGAAAGAAGGAGCGGGAAGCACCCGAGTCAAGGGTGAAGGTGTGTAAGGCCTGAGCCGACGTGGTACCTGAGAGAGCAGACTCACCAGCACCTGGGGCAGCAGACGCACTAGCACCTAGAGCAGCAGCCTCACCAGCACCTAGAGCAGCAGCCTCAATGCCCGGGTCAGGCGGAACACACAGGTAACAGTCACCCTCATCACTAGTAGGCAATGCATACATGGCAGTGAGGATAGCATCATAGTCAAGAGTATAGATATCTACCCGCAGCCTAAGCAGCTCCACTTAGTCGGGGAGCTCAGCCGCGTCGCCAAACTCCGTACGCCAGGCGTCGCTCAGACGGGCGAAGCAGCGGGACTCTGCGTGACGAAACGTCCCGCAAGGCTGACCAGTCCGAGCACCAGTGCGAATGACGTACGGACAGCGAGCAGTACCCCGTGACCCGTCACGCTGAGCGTACCACTCACGAAGCTGCTGGGGCGAAAGGACCGCGCACGGACGACGCTGCAGCTGCAACTGGCCACTACAGGCAGCTGCCGAACTACTCACTCCAGGATGACTCCCACTACGGCCACCCCGACAACCCCAAGTAGCGTACCACTCACGAAGCTGCTGGGGCGTGAGGGACTCACGTGGACGTCGCTGGAGCTGCATCTAGCCAAGCCAGGAGCAGCAGTAGCAGTAGAAAGAGCAGTAGCAGCAAGAGCAGCAGTAACAGCAGTATGGGCAGGGCAGTGCTCACCAGTGGCGAGAAGGGCAGGCGTACGACGGTGGCAACGGCGAGGCCGCTACCACTGTAGGGCGAGGGCTCCGCGGCAGCTGCAGGGGCGGCTGCTCCAGGGGTGGCTGCTCCAGGGGCGGCTGCTCCAGGGGCGGCTGCTGCAAGGGCGGCTGCTCCAGGGGCGGCTGCTGCAGGGGTGGCTGCTCCAGGGGCGGCTGCTGCAGTGGCGGCTGCTCCAGGGGCGGCTGCTGCAGGGGCGGCTGCTCCAGGGGCGGCTGCTGCAGGGGTGGCTGCTCCAGGGGCGGCTGCTGCAGGGGCGGCTGCTCCAGGGGCGGCTGCTGCAGGGGCGGCTGCTCCAGGGGCGGCTACTGCAGGGGTGGCTGCTCCAGGGGCGGCTGCTGCAGTGGCGGCTGCTCCTGGGGCGGCTGCTTCAGGGGCGGCTGCTCCAGGGGCGGCTGCTGCAGGGGAGGCTGCTCCAGGGGCGGCTGCTGCAGTGGCGGCTGCTCCAGGGGCGGCTGCTGCAGGGGAGGCTGCTCCAGGGGCGGCTGCTGCAGTGGTGGCTGCTCCAGGGGCGGCTGCTGCAGGGGCGGCTGCTCCAGGGGCGGCTGCTGCAGTGGCGGCTGCTCCAGGGGCGGCTGCTGCAGTGGCGGCTGCTCCTGGGGCGGCTGCTTCAGGGGCGGCTGCTCCAGGGGCGGCTGCTGCAGGGGAGGCTGCTCCAGGGGCGGCTGCTGCAGTGGCGGCTGCTCCAGGGGCGGCTGCTGCAGTGGCGGCTGCTCCAGGGCGCGGGTTAGGGCAGGGCGTCGCGGCGGGCAGCGGTGACGCCACGCGGGTCCCGCAGGGGCGTCGCGACGCACAGGAGCCGCGCCTCGCGGGTCCCGCAGGGGCGACGCGACGAGGCGGGGGCGACGTGGCGGGGCCGCGAAGGGCGACGGGGCGGGGTCGCTACGGGCAGCGGGGCGGGGCCGCGAAGGGGCCGCGAAGGGCGACGGGGCGGGGTCGCTACGGGCAGCGGGGCGGGTCCGCGAAGGGGCCGCGAAGGGAGCCGCGAGGGGGGCCGCGAGGGGGCCGTGAAGGGGCCGTGAAGGGGCCGCGAAGGGGCCGCGAAGGGGCCGTGAAGGGGCCGTGAAGGGGCCGCGTAGGGGCCGTGAAGGGGCCACGAAGGTGCCACGAAGGGGCCGCGAAGGGAGGCCGCGAAGGGGCCATGAGGGGCCTGAAGGGGCCGCGAAGGGCCGTGAGAGGGGCCGTGAAGGGGCCACGAAGGTGCCACGAAGGGGCCGTGAAGGGAGGCCGCGAAGGGGCCACGAGGGGCCTGAAGGGGCCGCGAAGGGCCGTGAGAGGGGCCGTGAGAGGCCGTGAGAGGGGCCGCTACGGGGCCGTAGGGGAGCGCGACGGGCCACTAAGGGCAGGGGCGAAGCGCGCTCCGGGCAGGAAAAAATATCGATATTCGGTGGGCCCTAGGAAACGTTCCCACTAGGGAACCTGCTCTATACCATGTGAGAGAACGAGGATGAATGAACTAGCAAGCAGGTGGGTACAAGTAGGAAAACCTAAAAGTGTTGTACCCCATATTGTCTACCCCACTACAGCCTACACAGACTATAGCATATGAGTTTGACACATTGCCCCAGTGGTGGCACATCATAGCCACAGCTCAAATGATTTTCACCCAAAAGAGCTGAGTGTTCATCATCACTCACAAGGCTTTCTGCTGCCATAGTGATGACGATGATGATGATCATCATCATCGTCGTCGTCGTCGTCGTCGTCGTCGTCGTCGTCGTCGTCACCACCACCATGTGATTCCACGTCATTCCAGTGCCCACGTTCACAAGTCGCATCTCCCAATCGGTGCCATGCTTCGCCCGTTCAAAAGCCTTTCCAACCCATCCCACCCATCCCACACACACGTGCTGCACGGCATGGCACGGCACGGCAGGAATCTGAGCTCCAACCCACTCAGGCCCTACAACGTTGCATACCTGACTCGTCTCTCCGGCCTCACCACTCTGTCAGTCCACTCCACTCCATTCCGTTCTGCATCCGCTGCATCATACCTTACCCTAGGCGCGCACGTCATGCATGAAGGGACCTGCCTCCTTTGTCGATGCACTTGGACATGGCGTCAATTCAAGTCAACTCGATTCAAGTGTGTAGCTGGCAATGCTCCAACCAATCTAAGCACTCTGCTTCATGCGTCTCCTTGCTGCCATGCAACTCTAAAGGGCACTCCATGACCATGCCCCCTCTTGTTTGCCTGCGTAGCTGCCTCTATCCATTAGCCTCTGCCATGAGCTGCTCCTTGTGCCTGCATCATCATGCCCACGATACCTGCTTCTTGTGCGTGCATGCATGTGCGTGCGTGCGTGCGTGCCTGTGTGTGCATCCTTGTTGCATGTGTGTAACGGCTGTGGAATGAGTCAACAGGGATCTCTCATCCAACCAGTTGGAGGGAGACCAAGTGCTGCCTAACATCACCCTGCCCTCCTTGCAATTCTTGTACGTGCCACGGTTTCTGAGAAGCAATCTTCTTTGCTGTGCTGCGCATGTTAACGAACAACCAATTGCAATTGCACCTGCCATTGCACCTGCCCCTGTTTCTTTGTATGCAGATCAATACATGCAGATTGATTTTTCTCCTACGACCCCCCCCACTTGTGAAGCTTCCCCTGCTTCTGCTGCTGTTTGCATTCGCAGGCTGACTTTTGAGTCGACTCAAGAATCGGAACAAATCTCCACATATTTCCATTCCGTGCCCCCCTCTCATACTCCATTCCCCCCTCTCATGCTCCATGCCTCCCTCTCATGCCATGCGTGTGCCATCAGGAATCTCTCCAACAACGGGCTGAGAGGCAGTTTATCTGAATCCCTCACAACCATGACGAACCTGGTCAGCCTGTGAGTTCTCTCACAGCACATGTAATAACTCAATTCCATCCACTTTTCCCACTAGACGTGCATTCTGACTGTCACAATGCATACATGTGCATGTTCTGCGCAGTCATATCGTGACTTAATTTTGCTGCCGCGCTTTTCTTGCATACCCACAGATAATCCGATGGATGAGCGGTGGTAATTTCTGTTTCATAGCCTATCCACCACAATTGGTGTCTCTGATGTTCGTGCACGCTGATACCCTTGTCATTGTAGCCACTGCAAGCTGCTTCAATCAAGTCTTTTGAGTCCACTCCACTCAAGAGATGCCTTGTTACTATGGCACACACACGGCACATCCCCTCCCCTACCCACACTTGCACGCTGAGAAGCTTGCCGTACGATAGACCGATTTTTTAGTCGACTCAAAAATCGACTCATCACATCACATGCTGAGAAGCTTGCCGTACGATAGTAGCCTAGCCAGCTATGGCGATTTTTGAGTCGACGAAAAAAAATAACCTTGCGGTATGATAGTAGCCAGCCATGGCAAGATGCTCCCATCCAGACTTTCCAAATCTCTTCCTTCATTCCCCTTTCCAAATCTCTTCCTTCAAAAGCAGTCTCTTCCTTCATTCCCCGTGACTTCTTTCCTCGCTCGTTACTATCATCTGCCTTGCCTTTGCATGCATGCAGAAATGTCGCTTCCAACTATATGGAAGGAACCATCCCCCCAGCCCTTGGAAAGCTGGACAAGCTCTCAACCCTGTAAGCAATAATTCTACAAACGTGCACTGTTCTCTAGCCCAGTGACAGGTAGCTGACGGATCGGGTACATACACTGAAGAGGACAGCCAAGGATGGCTATGCCCAAAGCAGTCCAACAGGCCAATCCACGTGCAAGGCCTTGGAATGGAGGACCGAGCGGAGCTGAGGAGAGCAGGTAGAGGAGAGAGCAGATAGAGGAGAGAGCAGATAACGGAGAGAGCAGATAGAGGAGAGAGCAGATAACGGAGAGAGCAGATAGAGGAGAGAGCAGATAACGGAGAGAGCAGATAGAGGAGAGAGCAGATAACGGAGAGAGCAGATAGAGGAGAGAGCAGGTAGAGGAGAGGGAAGGGATGAGGCTCAAAGCATCTCCGTGTATGATCGTGATCCCCTTTTTTCCTTCGCCCCCTCCTTGGATTGGCATTCTCAGAGACACCAGCACCAGTGGTCTCACGTGCCCTGACAGCTACACCAGCTGCGGTGTGCCTCAGAATGCGTCCTCTGGCTTCTGCCGCACCTGCCCTGACTTCTGTGCCACATGTGAGCCCCGCTCGTGAGAGGAAGCGAGGTGGAGGAGGGGGAAGTCTGTTTCCATTTAAGCATCGAGTTGCTTCTTCAATTCAATAACTTGTCAATGACTTGTCAATGATTTTTGCCAATGACTTGTCAATGATTTTTGTCAATGACTTGTCCGGTAAAATATGTCAGAGTCCTCGCTTCTGTTGGCAGGTGACAAGCGCAAGCCACTTCCTTGGTGGGCTATCGCGGCAATCGTGGCTGGTGCTGTCGTCACTGTAGCGCTTGCTGCACTGCTCTGCCTCTACTGCTTCGACAAGCGTGCGTCCCGCCTCACTCACACTGCCGTTGCTTGTCTGCCAAAGCACCAACGAGTCATGTGGCTGCCCTCGTCTCATACTGAATCTCTTGGTTTGATTGCCATAATGATTGTCGTTCCACCTCCATTCACCTCCTCCCTTGCCGCTCCCTGCTCCCTGTCTCACCCGTTTCTCTTTGTCTCTCCCTAGCAACCTTTATGAGCAGTGCCTCGCAGCCATTTCGCAACCTTTATGAGCACCAATGTGTGCGCACTTGATCAGTTAGATGCACACTCTCTTCACCTTGCAACGGGTGCTCCTTGTAACATCTACCATATCTTCTGATCGCATCCCTTTGGCTCCCATCACTCCCACGCCTGCTCCTCCACCCCACAGCGCTGGTGAGCAGCAAGGCGGCAGCGCAGGTGTGTCAAGAGTATTCACTGCAGACGGTGGTAAAAGCGACCAACGGGTGGTCTGAAGCCAACCTGCTGGGCGGGGGGGCCTTTGCCGACGTGTACCGTGCTGTATCTCCCACTGATGATGCCACGCCGTGGGCCGTGAAGCGAGCTAAGGTCATCACCAACGACTTTGACACCGAGGTGCGTGCATATGATGTGATGTTATGAGATGTGACCTGACGTGACGTGAAGTGGCGTGACGTGACGTGGCGTGATGTGGCATGATGCGGTATGGTGCGGTGTGTTGAGGTGTGATGCGATGACACGATTTGTCATATGGTGGCCTGAGATGTAAACTTCTGTGTTGTAGTATTATTTTATTTTCAAGAAAAAAAGAATAAGAATGCATGCAGGGCTAGGGGCACAGATAAGAAGATGTTCGGTGTGTGTGTGAGTTGGCCGCAAAGCAGTGTCAGATATATCATTGTATTGTGTTTTATGCATGCCTGGCAGGTGTGTGAGATGGCAACGAAGCACCACCCCAACCTGGTGCGACTGCTGGGTTTCGCCATTGGGATTACCGACAGGAAGAAGGTCGAGCAAGTCCTCATCTACGAGCTCATGCCCAATGGGGACCTCTCGCAGTGGATCGGGAAAGGTGTGCATTTCAATTCTAGCAGTGCACGGACGGTGCTTTGGGAAGTGTTCGATTCGATTTCCGGGTTTGTCGTGCAGTTGGCCATGCAGGTGTGCCTCTTCGTACGAGCCTCCTTGCCTGCTTCTCATGGTCTCCCCTCTCTACCGCTCCTCTCTGCCCGTCATTCCTTTGCGCTGGCCCCTGCAGAGGCAGCGACCCCGCTGAGCTTTGAGCAGCGGGTGGGCATGCTGATGGGGGCGGCACGCGGTTTTGAGTATCTCCACAGCTTCGGCATCGTTCACCGCGACATCAAGCCCGCCAATATCCTGCTGGACGGGAACATGCAGGTGAGTGGGGCTCGACCAAACCATGCAGGGAAAGTGGTGCAGGCCCTACCACGATGCTCTGTTAAACTGGCATGCACACATGGGCCTGTGTGTGCGCTTGGTGTAATGAATGTGTGAGTGCAAGCCACGGTGCCTTCTATCCATGACTGCAGGCTAAGATCTCGGATTTCGGGCTTGTGAGGAAGGGAGGGGGCACAGCAGTGCAGAGTACGCGAGTGGTGGGAACACCGGGCTATGTGGACCCCTCCTATTCCGCATCCAATAAGGCCACCACTGCCACTGATGTCTACAGGTGAGCAACAACCCTCTGATCGCTCCAGCTGGTTCCTTTCTGTTCTTGGGGCCATTTCATTGTTTCTTCTCGTCTCCTCTCCTCTCCTCTCCTCTCCTCGCCCGTTACGGGGTGTCCTGGTGTGCAGCTTTGGCATTCTTATGCTTGAGCTCATCACGGGTCGGGCCGCTGTCACCAATTCTCCAACCGTTCCCTGCGATGAGGAGGCGGGCCAGCCACTGCACATCCTTGCCTGGGTACGCTGGTGGGGATTGAGAGAGTGCCTCCGTAGCCGTGTTAGCCGTATTAGCCGTATTTCCGCTCTTCATTTTAGCGCATCCGCACATCCTCTCCACGCTTCAACTTTTGTTAATTCACCCTTGAACCATTTTGTTTGGCACCAGGCCCAGCAGCAGCTGGCTCAATCCGGCAGCAACAGGGGGGTGGGGGCAGGCCTCAAGGACCCACGCATGGAGGCGCGGGATGAGTTGGTGTTGAGGGTGGTGCAGCTGGCACTGCGATGCACCGACAAGCAGAGCGCCACGCGGCCGGCCATGGGGGTGATTGCCGCCGAGCTGGAGGCCGTGCTGGTGGCGCTGGGCGGTGCTCGCAGCAACGCTGCCGCCCGGCAGGTGGACCTGCAGGTGGAGTCACAGTGTATGTCAACTTCAAGTTTGGATGCAGATATTGCACGCCTGAATGCGTTGCTTCAGGGGAGCTGATAGTGTATAGATGCTTCAGAGCATGACTGTTGGTGTATAATGTCCCTCTATGTATGCTTTTGAATACAGGTGTTGGCCAGGCCTGAAATCTCAAGCACATCGTACTGATTTTCCAAACGCCAACTAAGAGAAGGAAATGAAGGAAGAAAGAAAGAAATAAAGAAAGAAGATAGGAAAGAAAGAAATATAGGAAAGAACAACAACACCAAATACAACTACCGGTATCAGATACTTCAGTGCCAAAAGGTAGTAAACTCTTAATGTTTGGGGTGAAGTCAAATTTAGTGTAGCATGGCGCACTATTTGTTTAGCTATACAAAAACGAGTTTGTTTCCAGCTTTCCAACCAATATTCACTCCTCTTAGCTTCTTGGAAACCCCTTTCGACCCCCTTAGCTTTCGTTGGGTTTGTTATGCGGGAAAGGGGAAAAAGGTGCGCTTGTATAATTGTGGCAAGTACACGGCACGGCATGGGACTCGGCTGGTGCGGTTGTTTGTTTGGTTTGGGCCAAGCAGAGCTGGGCTCAACGCCGACTTCATGGTTCCAGAGAGTGAGATTCCAGGCGACGCGGAGAGGCATAATGGCGGGCAGGAGGAGTGGCCGAGGTAAAGCCATTCCGTTACAAACACGGCACGTCGACTTGTTCCCGCCGTAGTCTGCATTCTCGCTACGACCGTCTTCTCCTGCTCTGCTTCGTTGTACTCCTTGCTCCGTCCCCTCCCTCGCTCCGTCCTCTCCCTCGCTCCGTCCTCTCCCTCGCTCCTTCCTTCCGTGAACGAGCAGGCCAGACAAGGCGGAGTACTACCCCTCGTTCATGATGGTGTCATCCTTGTTAACATATCGTGAACCAACCGCAGCACCATCTCGAAATTGAAATAATACCGCTGCACCGGATTCCTGCTGGTAATCATTCGCGGTGACTCTAGAAGGCCCACGTAGTATTATGTAGGAGTTCGCTCTGAGAATCCACCCAAAAAGCCCCACATTCGCTACCAAGAGTTAATCCACATCCAGCTCTTTCTTCGCGCCTTGATAGTGTATAACTGAGAAGTACGCTGCGCGCATCGCGAAAGCCGCGTGGCAGAGATAACGGGACGAATTTTAGCTCCGGCGCAACGCACGGCAGATTCTCCACGTGCCGTTTTGGCCGTCCGTCCGACTGCTACGTGGTGGTAAATTTAGAATTCTGACACGCAGGCAAAATTTGAAAAACGTCCGTCAAGCTTATTGCTTGCTGTTCGTTGCTCCTGTCGGCCTCAACCGGACGCCTACTAAAGCCACCAGCCATGGTGGTGCATCGCGGCTCCCGTCGCGGTCTCTTGGCGCTCGTCGCGGCGCTCGCATGCTGCTGCTGCCTGCCGTGCACGTCGCTCGCACAGCCCATCGCGGACTCGCAAGGTGCGTTGGTCGCTCTCGTCATACTCCGCTGTTCACAATCAAACCCTCCAATCGAGACATCACCACCTCAGCCGGCTTGCAGGGTGGGGCTTGCAGGGTGGGGCTTGCAGGGTGGGGATGCGGCTTGCACGCCGGCCTGCCTGTCAGTCAGTCAGCCTGTCAGCCAGCCAGAAAGCCAGCCAGCTGGCCAGTTGTTTGTGAACGGGTCTGCGCATGAGGGGGTGTTACGATGAGCATCACTGCTGATTCAAGATTAACAAGACCCATTCTTCCGCGTCCTTACTTGCTTTTTGCAAACACGCCCTGTCCTGCGGCTCTTCTCCCTTCCCCCCACGCCCACCACCACCAACCTTCACCATGCTGCACCAGCAGTCTACGCACAGCCCAACCCCTTCACAGCCTTTCCCCGTCGTTTTCACGGTTGCTTTTGCTGGCCGTCCGGCAGGTGTTGTGTTGGAAGAGCTGCAGTCGTTATGGAAGAAAAGATTCTCGGGCTGGCAGGCGGGGAGCGACTGCCAACAAGCGCAAGGCCTCACATGCGACTCAGACGGCATGATCACCTCCATGTGCGTGCGCGCCCTGCTGTGCGGTATCTGCCGTTCTTTTCTGCACTGCACTGCACCGTGCCTTGCCGTGCCATACGCACTGCTTGCTGCAATCAATGTTCGCTTGAAATTTATCTTGCATGCATGCGTCTGGGGCCTGATTCAATCCGAGCGCACTCACAGCCGCTCTGTCACTCTCACCTCAGGCCCTGCAATTCCCACTTGTGATTGCTGTAATTGCAAGGATCTGTTTCTCTCTTGCCTTCACTCGACTTCATTCATTCCTACCAAGGGTCAGACCTACGAATGACCACCTGGAGCCCCGGTTGCTCTCTGCAACGAGGTTGACCCAGACCAGACGGCCATACGTAGGTCTGATCTGACCCTTCCCGCATTACACAAACAAACTCCCGTCCCACCCGCAAAAGCGCACTTCCCCAACAGACTCCCTCTTCTCCTCGCATCTCAACTGGCCCCACACCCCCTCCCTCCAACCGAACCGCCCATGCCCATCCCTCCTGTGCGCAGGCGTGTCAACGCGTCTGCAGTGGTGAACTGGGAACCCGCCTCCGTCACTCGGCTGTCGCGCCTCACCCAGCTGTACGCCCCTGGGGCACACCGGGGTAGACAGGACGGGTTGTTAGTTTCATGTGCGCTGCGCTCTCATATGGCAGTCGAACGTAACGTGCTTAACGGAAATGTGTGGGATGTGCGTGTGTGTGTGTGTGTGTGTGTGTGTGTGTGTGTGTGTGGTGGGGAGGGGGGGGGGGGAGGATGTCTGTGTGTGGGTGTGCGTGTGACGGTGTGCGTGTGCGTGCGTGTGGAAAGGGGCTGCCATGCTACGTAGATTCTGAGAATGCGCGTTGTGCTTTTCCTCCCCATCGATACCTGGTGTAGTCCAGTCCAGGATAATCAACGTTAAGGGTAGTCTGGTTCGAGTGGATTCAGAATGTGCGTGCTCCTCCCTGTGCCCAGCTATTGCTCGTCTGTCTCTTATCCCTCATTTGTATCACCATCACCATCACCATCACCATCACCATCACCATCACCACCCCTCTCGTCCTTCCCTGCTCTCCGCATGTGCCAAGCACAGGGAGTTTTCACAAGTGTACCGATTTCCATGGGGGTCCCTCTACAACATCACGTGGCTCAAATCCCTGTGAGTCCCCATGGGGTTCTTCCCTAGAGCTGGGAATTCCTGATTGCTGGCTGCAGCCTGTCGTGTGTGATGGTGTCTTTCGAAACATGAAGGCAGCACGAATGAAGCTCGATTTGCTGATTCTCCTGGTGCGTTTTTTTCCAGGGTGGTGGACTGCTCGCCATCCACGAGTTACGCCATCCCCGATGGGATGGCGAACTTTACTCAGCTCACCAGGCTGTAAGCACGTCAGGTCATGCTTCATGTCATGTGCTTGTTTGTTGTGTCTCATTGCACATGATGAGCATTGTGCGTGACACCCACGTCAGGAAAAGAGCACAGGAAGCATGGCACGATACGGATTAACATTGCAATGGCACAATAAATGCCTGGTCTGGAATGGCGTGGCGTTGCGTGACATTGCATGACACGTTGCCTCATGTTCTGTTCGTCTGTGTTGAAACGCGTCTTCTGCTGTTGCGCAATGTGCTGCATGACCCACAGGAGAATCAGCGACTGTGGTTTTCGTAATGACCTTGGCAGATTGACTCGGCTCTCCAACCTTTCGGAACTGTGAGCCCCACCCCACACCACTTCCCCACACAACCGTTTCCCACACCCGCTCTTCCTGATCCCGTTCCCCTCACTCATTATCCCTAAGCCCGTTTTCTCCTGAGTCTTAGAAGCTTGCAGCAACAGTCCTCATAACTCCGTCCGTGCATGCAATGCACCTGCATCTGTGTGCTCGTCGTATCTATCTGCTCCCCTTAACTCGTATCCTCCTTCCGCTCTCCCCGTCACTGCTTCCTTCCCTGCACTCCTCCCTTTCTCGCCCCCCCGTCGGTGGTTCCTTGCACCCCCTAAATTCCTTCTAAAACTACACCCAACGTACCTGCTTTTGCTTGTTCACATTGGTGTAGTTTTTGAGACCTTACAAGAACACCACTCACTGCCTGCTTCCGCTTGTGTACTCATCACCACTCATCACCACTCATCACCACTCATCCCTGACATGACAATCCCGGCACCCTTTGCCTGTGCAGAGAGGTTCCATACAACAGAATATCGTCCATTAAGGATGTTACCAACAGCAACTTCCCCACACTCGCAAAACTGTGCGCCATTCTCCTGTCATGTGCCCTGCCTGCCCTGCTGCTGTATCTTCGTGTGGCAAATGAGGAGGATTTATGCATTCGATTGCTATGCTTCTTGAGTCGACTCAAAAGTCAGATCTTCGCTCGTGTGGCAAGCAAATGAGGAAGAGGTATGCATTTGAGCGCTATGGAATCTCTTTGAGCGTTGTCTCAGTCATTGCCAGTGGTGGTACATCCTTGTGGCAGTGTCTCAATTGCAAATGAGTTCCACTCAAGCACGCTGAGTATCTTCATTCAAAAGGCTTGCTGTTGCCATAGTCATCATCACCATCATCATCACCACCATGTGAATCCACGCCATTCCATTGCCCACGTTCGCAAGTCGCAATGTTGCATCCCCAATCACTGCCATGATTTGCCTGTGCGTCCCTTCAAAAGCCTTTCCAATTCCAACCCATCCCACCCATCCCACACACACACGTGGTGCACGGCCTGGCAGGAATCTGAGCGCCAACCCACTCGAGCCCGACAGCCTCATGCACCTGGCTCGTCTCTCCAGCCTCACCACTCTGTCAGTCCCCTCCATTCCATTCCGCTGCATCATTCCTTACCCTAGGCGCGCACATCATGCATGGAGGGAGGGACCTGCCTCCTCTGTCGATGCACTTGGACATGGCGTTTTTTTCTTTTGTAGGCGCCTAAAGAACGGACATGGCGTCAATCAATGCAAGGCAATTTGATTCAAGTGTGTAACAGGCAGTGCTTCCAACAATTCTAAATGAAGCGGGGAGAAGAATGAAGCGGACATGAGGCTGAGGCAAGCACTCCGCTTCATTCTTCTCCTCACTCACTGCCATGCCTCTCTGAAGGTCACTCCACTCCATGACCATGCCCCCACTTGTTTGCCTGCCTATCTGCCTCTATCCATCAGCCTCTGCCATGTGCTGCTCCTGTGCCTGCATCATCATGCCCGTGATACCTGCTTCTCGTGCGTGCGTGCGTGCGTGCGTGCGTGCGTGCGCGTGCCTGCGTGTGCATCCTTGTTGCATGTGTGTAAAATCTTGCATCATCAACCGACAGGGATCTCTCGTTCATTATGTTGGAGGGAGACCAAGTGCTGCCCAACATCACCCTGCCCACCTTGCAATTCTTGTACGTGCCGCGATTTCTGAGAAGCGATTTTTCTTTGCTGTGCTGCGCATGTTAAACAAGTAAGTGCCATTGCACCTGCCCCTGTATCTTTGAACGCAGATCAGCACACGCAGGTACGATCCCCTCCTTGTGAAGCTTCTCCTGCTCCTGCTGCTGTTTGCATTCGTGGAATCGGAACAAATCTCCTCATATTTCCATTCCAAGTCTCTCTCTCTCATGCTCCCTGCCCCACTCTCATGCTCCATGCCTCCCCCTCATGCCATGCATGTGCCATCAGAAATCTTTCCTATAACGCGCTTAGAGGCAGTCTACCTGAATCTCTCACAACCATGACCAACCTGGTCAGCCTGTGAGTGTCATCACCGCATATGTTATAAATCAATTCCATCCACCGTTTCCCTCTAGACATGCATTCTGAGACCGTCACAGTGGCATACATGTGCATATCCCGCGCAGTCATATTGTGACTTCATTTTGCTGCCACGCTTCCCCTGCATACCCACCGATGATGCGATCGGTGGTGATAGATTCTGTTCCATAGCCCCTCCACCACACTTGGGTGTTTCTGATGTTCTTGCGCGCTGATACCCTTGTCATAGTAGCCACAGCAAGCTACTTCAATCCAGTCTTTTGAGTCAACTCAACAGTCACCACCTCGTTACAACGGCACACGACACGACACAGCCCGTCTGATGTTCTTGCACGCTGATACCCCTGCCGTACGGTGTTAGCCTTGGCAAGCTGCTCTCATACAGCTGACTTTCGAGTCGACTCAAGACTTAGTAGCCATGGCCAACTGCTCCCATCCAGTGTTTCCAAATCTTTTCATTCATTCCCCACGACTTCTTCTTTCCTCGCTCGTTAATATCATCTGTCTTGCCTTTGCATGAGTGCAGAAACGTCGCTTCCAACTATATGGAAGGAACCATCCCTCCAGCCCTTGGAAAGCTGGACAAGCTTACAACCCTGTAAGTAATAATCAAACAAACGTACACTATTCTATTCTCTAGTTTAGTGGCAGCTAGCTAACGGGTACATACACTGAAGAGGGCAGCCAAGGCTGGCTATGCACAAAGCGGTCCAATCCAATAGGCCAAACCAAACCAGACCAAACCAAACCAAACCAAACCATGCCAAGCCAAGCCAAGCCAAGCCAAGCCAAGCCAAGCCAAGCCAAGCCAAGCCAAGCCAAGCCAAGCCAAGCCAAGCCAAGCCAAGCCAAGCCAAGCCAAGCCAAGCCAAGCCAAGCCAAACCAAACCAAACCAAACCAAACCAAACCAAACCAAATCAAACCAAACCAAACCAAACCAAACCAAACCCAACCAAATCAAACCAAGCCAAACCAAGCCAAACCAAACCAAACCAAACCAAACCAAACCAAACCAAACCAAACCAAACCAAACCAAACCAAACCAAACCAAACCAAGTCAAACCTAACCAAACCAACACAAACCAAACCAAACCAAACCACTTGGACTTCCAGTAAGACAGGAAGAAAGGGGTCATTTCACCCTCAATATGCCGTAAATGGAAAGAAGGTGGAAGGGAGGGAAAGAGGGTGGGATCCTCTCTGCCACGGTCGTTTGAGCCTTGCAATGGAGGGCCAAGCGGAGCAGAGGAGAGCAGGTAGAGGCGAGGGAAGGGATGAGGCTCAAAGCATCTCCGTGTATGATCGTGATCCCCCTTTTTCCTTCGCCCCCTCCTTGGATTGGCATTCTCAGAGACACCAACACCAGTGGTCTCACATGCCCTGACAGCTACAGCAGCTGCGGTGTGCCTCAGAATGAGTCCTCTGCCTTCTGCCGCACCTGCCCTGACTTTTGCGCCACATGTGAGCCCCGCCTCGCTTCCCTCCCTGTGTTTTTATCCAAGCACTTAGCTGCTCTGCTGTGGACCAAGCTGCTCTGCTTTGCACCGAGCTGCTCTGCTTTGCTCCGAGCTGCTCTGCTTTGCTCCGAGCTGCTCTGCTGTGCACCGAGCAGCTTTGCTGCGCCTTGGATTCAAATCAATCATTTGTCAGCTGATTGAACATGCTGGGTTGGAGTCCGCTGCTCCGTGTGCAGGTGACAAGCGCAAGCCACAATCTAGGTGGGCTATCGCAGCAATCGCGGCTGGTGTTCTTCTCACTGTGGCGCTTGCTGTACTGATCTACGTCTACTGCTTCAACAAACGTGCGTTCCGTCCCACCTCACACTGCCCTGCCCTTGCATGCCTGGCACAGCACCGACGAGCCATGTGCCTGCCCTGTGATTGTTCTGGAGCAGTTATGGGTCACTTGATTGCGTCTGTGACTGTCGTTCCACCTCCATTCACCTCCTTCCTTGCTGCTCATTGCGCCACCACTTTCTCGCCTCACCTCTTTGCCCTTGTGAGAATTCTCAAGAGTTTTCTCTGCAGCCTTGGTGGGCACCAATGGGGTCGCTCAGATGGATTTCCTTTCCAGTAGTCCGCTCTTTGTCACAAGGATGCGCACATGTTTCGTCGTCATCAGTTGGGAAGGGTGCTCGTTGTTCAATCATCCACCATTCTCTTAGAATCACATCCCGATGCCTCCCTATTCCACTCTGCGCTGCATTCGTTGCCTCCCCGCTCTCTCGCGTCTGCTCTACTCCTCCCTGCAGCGCTGATGAGCAGCAAGGCGGCAGCGCAGGTGTGTTAGGAATATTCGCTGGCGGCGGTGGTGAAAGCGACCAACGGATGGTCCGAGGACAACCTGCTGGGGGCAGGGGCCTATGGTGATGTGTACCGCGGCGTCTCTCCCACCGATGATGCCACTCAGTGGGCCGTGAAGCGAGCCAAGATCATCACAAACGACTTTGACACCGAGGTGTGTGGGTGTGATGTGATGTGATGTGTTGTGGTGTGATGTGATAGCACGATGCGTTGGATGGTGGCTTGAGGTGTAAACCTCTGTATTGTAGTATTTTTTTTACTCAAGAAAGAAATAATAAAAACACATGCAAGGCTAGGGGCACAAGTTAGAAGTTATTCTCTCAAATGGCCCGTTCATTGATTGACACAAAGTGTACAGGCATGCAAGGTGAAAGCGTTACGCACGTAGAAGTTATTCTCTCTCTCTCTCTCGCCCTCTTTGCAATATCCCCATACATCTCACAATAACCAATCTGAGATCAGTGCAAGCACCTTTTTGTGCTTTCTGTTTGAACCCCCTTTCTCGTTTGATTGAAACCCCGTCTTTCCTGTTTCATTCCCCGTGGCAACCCAATGTGGTCAACATTTAATAAGCTCCACACATTTTGCATGCTGTAGTGTGGTGTGTGTGCTGTAGCGTTGGATGCTGTGCTGCAGCGTTGGATGCTGTGCTGCAGCGTTGGATGCTGTGCTGTAGAATCTACTTGCGTGGCATGGCCTTGGCCCATCCAATCGTGTTACATTCACTTCCGGGTGTGCCCAATGACTGTTCCTTTTGCACAACCTCTCTCTCTCTCACATCACGCTGTGCTTCACCGCTTCTTCTGCCAGGTGTGTGAGATGGCAACGAAGCACCACCCCAACCTGGTGCGACTGCTGGGCTTCGCCATTGGGATTACCAACAGGAAGAAGGTGGAGCAAGTCCTCATCTACGAGTTCATGCCCAACAAGGACCTCTCGCACTGGATCGGGAAAGGTGTGCATTCTAACACGTGCACGTAAGGTGCTTTGGAAAGTGTTCGATTAACCAGAGTTATGTTCGAGTTCTGGGTTCCCCACCTAGTTGGCCATGCAGGTATGCCTCTTCATACAAGCCTCCTTTCCTGCTTTGCCTGCTTCTCATGGTCTCTTTCCCCTCTCTACCGCTCCGTTCCCATCCCCTCTGCCCGCCATCCCTATGCGCTGGGCCCTCCAGAGGCACTCGCCCCGCTGAGCTTTGAGCAGCGGGTGGGAGTGCTGGTGGGGGCGGCACGCGGCTTTGAGTATCTCCACAGCTTCGGCATCGTGCACCGCGACATCAAGCCCGCCAACATCCTGCTCGATCAAAACATGCAGGCAAGTGGGGCTCGACCAAACCATGCAGCCAAGCCATGCTGCAGGGCTGTGTCGCTCACATGCTCATGCCTTTCAGCTTCTTGTCCCGCACGCTCTGCAGCCAACATCCTGCTCGACCAAAAAACATGCACGCAAGTCAGGTTGCGTCATTACCACAGCTTCCCACTTCCTTACGCCACATGCTCTCTGTGAACAGCCAAGGACGAGGTGACTTTTGAGTCGACTCACAAGTCGCCACATTCTCTCTGTGAACAGCCAAGGACACATGCGCCCATTGCACCTTTGCCCATTAGACTTAACGCCGTGTCCATGGGTACCGATCTTATCACGTAGTCTTTGGTAAAGCCTAAGTTCTTAAGACCAATGAGTCCTCTGGTAAGCAACAAACTTAGGGCCGAGGGCGTAGTACGGGACATAGCATGTGGCACCAACTGATTGTAAATATCAAGTGTAAGGTTTAGCCCCACCAAATCTTTAGTAAGCACCAGATAAACTGCTGCTCATTGGAGACCCCACTTAAACCACTGGTTAGCATTGCGACAATTGGAAACAAGAAGCCTCAGTAAGCGTTGAGTTAGTGATACGAAGCAATGATAGTTTTTAGTGTGGAAAAATGATTCAGAAAAATTGTGCCACTGAATCCGGGGTAAGTGTCCAACCTTACATTACACTTGGCTCCGTAAGTAATACATTAGGCCTAATGTCAGCACCTAGTAGTCGGTAGTAACCACAATATTTCCAACATATCACACTGGGTTCATGCCAATATAGCGTTTAAAGACGAGTGAGTATATGACAAGGACCAGTTCCAGTGCTCTGACTAGCTCTGCGCGACTAAAATGAACTTAAGAACCAGAACAAACACTAAGCTCTTTCGTCCACAATGCCCGTTTCTATTTGGATTTTCTAACCACCCATTCCTGCCCGCATTCATGGTCCTTACTTATTCCACACCATTTGCTCATTATGTATTGCATGCCGTGTGTGTGTGTGCCAGCTAAGGTACCAGACTCCTACATATTTCACCATCTATCCGTTCCTGTTCATATCCTTTGTCGTTTATGCATGAGAACAGGCCAAGATTTCAGACTTTGGGCTTGTGAGGAAGGGCGAGGGCACAACACTGCAGAGTACGCGAGTGGTGGGAACACCGGGCTATGTGGATCCCTCCTATGCTGCATCCAATAGGGCCACCACTGCCACTGATGTCTACAGGTGAGCCATGAACCTTTAATGCCCGTCTGGTGGTTTGCTTCTGTTGTTGGGCGGTTCTCATGCTTTCTTTTCCTCTTCTGTCAAATCCTCACCTCTCCTCTCCTCTCACCACCTGTCCACGGGGTGTCGTGGTGTGCAGCTTTGGCATTCTCATGCTTGAGCTCATGACGAGTCGCCAAGTCGTCGCCAATCCTCGCGACATTCCCTCCGATGAAGAGGCGGGCCAACAACTGCACATTCTCTCCTGGGTACGTCGCTGGGGATGGAAAGGGTGCCGCTGTAGCCATGTTTCCACTCTTTGTTCGTTCTCTCACACGCATCCACAACCTTCCTGTATGCACCAGCGTCTGTGTATCAAACTCCATCCATCTTCATCTGCTTCAGGTCCAGCAGCAGCTGGCTCAATTTGGAGGCAGCGAGGCAGTGGCCAGGCTAAAGGACGCGCGCATGGAGGCGCGGGATGAGTTGGTGTTGAGGGTGGTGCAGCTGGCGCTGCGATGCACCGACAAGCAGAGCGCCACGCGGCCGGCCATGGGGGTGATTGCAGCCGAGCTGGAAGCCGTGCTGGTGGCGCTGGGCGGCGCACACAGCAACTCCGGTGCCCGTCAGGTGGACCAGCAGGTGGAGTTGCAAAGGGAGTCAGCCAGAAATTTGGAAGCAGAGATTGCGCGCATGAATGCGTTGGCTGAAGGCAACTGAAGTGACAATATGCAGATGCATAACACCAATGATTGACAGTTCACCTGTGTGAGACCGTTTCTGTTTCGTGTTTTAGTGGTTTGTGTTTAGGAGTTCAGCGACCCTATTTGGTTCGATGCTTGTTGAGGAAGCAAAAAAGGTGATTGTTTTCTGTTGAGAGACCAAGGTCTTGAAGTGTGCTCTAAACTAGATGAAGTGCTGGTGGAGTTGGGCAGCAACACAATAACGTCGCTGCATGTTCGAATTTATACTAGTTAGTCTAGTGTCATGTTAGTTTTCTATCTATTGGTGGTGTACCCCCTTGCCACCTTCCATTCCTATATCTTGTATCTCTTTCGTATTGTTGAACCTCATTAATTGGCCAACTGTCAGAATAAATGTGCAGGAAGGAATGATTGGATTAGCAAGAGTTGGGGTACAAGTACTAACCCTAGAAGTGTTGTACCCTATAAGTGTCAAATTATATGCATGCTATATATGTTTAGGCTGTAGTGGGGTAGCCAATATGGGGTACAGCCCCTCTTAGGGTTTCATACTTGTACCCAACACTTTCATACTGCATTCATTCCTGCTAGTAGATTCTAACATCCCCTCAGGTAGCTGTCTGCGTCTGCGTCAGGTCAGCTAGCGGCCCCCTGCTCGTGTCGCGCTTTGTCGCACCAGACCCTCCTTTGGCACCACCGTCTTGGTCACCCCTCGGTGCAGCGCCTTCGTAGCATGCACCGCCGTGTCCTTGTCTCTGGTCTTCCCAGGGTTCTCCCTCCCCTCCCACCCTCGCCTGCTCCTCCCTGTCTTCCCTGTATCGAGGGGCGGCAGCGCGCCGCTCCTCACTCCTCCTCGTTTCCCCCGACGACTGCTCCCCTGCAGACCATGCACATGAACGTGTGGGGCCCAGCCCGCGTCAGTGGGCAGGACCGCGAGCGGTACTTCCTGCTGGTTGTTGACGACTACTCGCGTTACACCATGGGTGAGGTCCCTGATGTTTTGATCCCTTGGATCCGCGCTGCCCGTCTCCAGCTCCGCGAGCGGTTCGGGACGGAGTTTCCCGTCCTGCGTCTGCACTCTGACAGAGGTGGGGAGTTTTCCTCCGACCTTCTGCAGAGCTTTTGTCGTGGGGAGGGCATTTGCTAGACGTTCACGCTTCCGGCCTCTCCGCAGCAGAATGGGGTTGCTGAGCGCCGCATTGGCTTGTTCATGGAGGTCGCTCGTACCTCCATGGTCCATGCGGCTGCCACCCATTTTCTGTGGCCGTTTGCGGTCCGCTACGCCGCGCATCAGCTCAACCTCTGGCCCCGTGTCTCCTTCCTGGAGACCTCGCCCACACTGCGGTGGACGGGGGAGGTTGGCGATGCGTCGGTGTTCCGGGTCTGGGGTTCTCGTGCCTTTGTCCGCGATACCACCGCAGACAAGCTCTCCGCCCGCGTTGTTCCCTGTGTCTTCCTTGGCTTTGTCCCTGACGCGCCTGGTTGGCAGTTTTACCACCCCACCTCGCGCCGTGTCTTCCCCTCTCAGGACGTCACGTTCGACGAGTTGGTTCCCTTTTACCGTCTCTTCCCCTACCGCACTGCCCCTCTCCCCCCCCCCCCCGCCGCTCTTCCTCGCTCCAGGTGCTCCCTAGGTAGACCCCCTCCCCGCTCCCGGTCCTGCTCCTTCAGGTGTGTCTCAGGTAGACCCTCCTCCCTTGACTGCGCCGGTTGAGGTCACTGGTGACTCAGGTCCTGCTGAGGGTGGTCCTGCTCGAGGTGCTGCTTCGGGGGATGCTGAGCCTGGGGGTGCGGAGCCTGGGGGTGCTGAGCCTGGGGGTGCGGAGCCTGGAGGTGCTGAGCCTGGGCGTGAGGAATCTGGGGGTGCTGAGCCTGGGGGTACTGAGTCTGGGGGTGCTGCACCTGGGGGCGCTGAGGCGTCTGGTGAGCAGTCTCCCTGGAGCGGCCGTCTCCGTAGTCGCTCCGCTGGTGCCTCGCCGCTGCACTCTCGTCGTCGTCTCCCTCTCTCTCCACAGCAGCTGCGTGAGTGGTACGTTAGCCGTCAGGGTCGAGCTGCTGGAGCTGGGGGCCCTGCTGCGGGAGGCGCTGGTGTTGGAGGCACTGGAGCCGGTGCTGTCCCTCTCTCCCCACATCAGCTGCGTGAGTGGTACGTTAGCCGTCAGGGTCGCGCTGCTGGAGCTAGGGGCCCTGCTGCGGGAGGCGCTGGAGCTCGTGACTCTGCTACTAGAGTTGTTTCTACTGGAGTTCCTGGAGCAGCTGGTCCCGGAGGTGCTCGTACTGGAGGTCCTGGAGCTGCTGGGACTGGAGGTCCTGCTGGACCTGGAGGTGCTGCTGTCGACTTTGAGGTTGGAGGCCCTGGAGCTGGAGGTGCCGGTTCTGGGGGTGCTACGACTGGTGGCGCCGGAGCTGGAGGTTCTGGAGCTGCTGTGGGTGCTGGCGCTGGAGGTTCTGGAGCTGCTGCGGGTGCTGGCGCTGGAGGTTCTGGAGCTGTTGGAGGTGCTGGCGCTGGTAGCGCTGGAGCTGGAGGATCTGGAGCTGCTGCGGGTGCTGGCGCTGGAGGTTCTGGAGCTGCTGCGGGTGCTGGCGCTGGAGGTTCTGGAGCTGTTGGAGGTGCTGGCGCTGGTAGCGCTGGAGCTGGAGGTTCTGGAGCTGCTGCGGGTGCTGGCGCTGGAGGTTCTGGAGCTGCTGCGGGTGCTGGCGCTGGAGGTTCTGGAGCTGTTCGAGGTGCTGGCGCTGGTGGCACTGGAGCTGGAGGTTCTGGAGCTACTGCGGGTGCTGGCGCTGGAGGTTCTGGAGTTGTTGGAGGTGCTGGCGCTGGTGGCGCCGGAGCTGGAGGTTCTGGAGCTGCTGCGGGTGCTGGCGCTGGAGGTTCTGGAGCTGCAGGAGGTGCTGGAGCTACTGGTGCTGGTGGCACTGCACCGCCGCGACTGTTCTTCGCTCCGCCGTCACCTTCGTCTCTGCCACCGCCTGGCTCCGTCATTCGCCAGGTTCTTAGCCTCCCGTCTTCTACTGGTCTTCCATTACAGCCTAGCTCACCGCTGCCTGCTCCTTCTCCTTACACTGAGCTAACAGGCGGTCTTGCTGAGCGTCGTGAGCCTGCGTCTCGTCCTGTCTCGCCTGTTCGCACTGTCCGCACTGGTCGTACTGGTCGTCGTGTTCCTCGTGAGCGTCTGCCGGCTGTCCCCGGCACACACCTCATGGCCCTGCGTCCTTCCTCTGCTCTGCAACGTGTTCCCCTGCCATCCCCTCCTACGTCTTCTCTGCCTGTCGTTGCTGAGCCTGAGTCTGACCGCGCTCGTGCTGCTCACCCTACTGTCATGCGTCTGCTAGCCACTGTTGTCACTAACCTGTCGTTTGAGTCTGCTGCTGCGTCTGCCTTAGTCGCTGAGCTTGTTGACTTTGCTGCTGCCTGTCGTCTAGACTACGCCGCTAGTCTTGTTGCTGAGTCTGAGTCTGTCTGTCCTTGAGGATAGGCAGGAGGACCTTGAGTGTCTTGCAGCCGCTGCAGCTGCCCTCTCCCCAGCGGCTCCGAGAGTGGTACGCGCGGCGCTGCAGTCTCCGGAGTGGCGCTCCTAGTGTCGCGGACCCTGGTGCTGGAGGTGCTACTGCTGCTGGCGGTGCTGCTGGTGCTCCTGGAGGTGCTGCTGGTGCTGGTGCTACTGACGCTGCTGGAGGTACTGCTGGTACTGGTGGTACTGCTGGTGCTGCTGGAGCTGCTAGAGGTACTCCTACTACTGGAGGTGCTGCTGGTGCTGAGGACCCGGGCGTTGGAGCTGCTGCTGGTGCTGAGGACCCGGGTGCCTTCACTAGGGCTAGTGCCTCAGTGTCAGCAGTAGCAAAAACCAAGTCGTCGACGTACACGAGAACGTAGAACGGCGGCAGGGTAGGGTCGGTGCGCAGAAACAGCGACGGGTCAGCAGAGGAAGGAGCAAACCCAAGAGCCGCAAGTGTAGTCCTCAGTGTTTTGTGCCACTCTTGGGGCGCCTGGCGGAGACCGTAGACTGACCGCCGGAGGCTCCACTGGGTACCCGCAGGAAACGACCCAGTGAAACCAGGTGGGCAACGCAGCCAGATGTCTTCGTGAAGGCTGCCCTGCAAGAAAGTTGTGGAGAATTCGAGGGAGTGCAGCTCGTGGTCACGCTGTGCTGCAACGTGCACCAGCACCCGAAGAGTAGTCATCTTATGGGTGGGGGAGAAGGTCTAGAAGAAGTCGACCCCCTGGTGCTGACTGAAGCCTCGAGCAACGTAACGCGCCTTGAAGGCAGGCGGAGAACCCGGCGGCCGCTTCACTCTGAAAATCCACATGCCATCGACTATGTTCGCCCAAGGAGGAGGAACATCGTCGACGTAGGTGCCTGTGGACTTCCAGGAAGCCATCTCTGCATCCATGGCTGTCTGCCACTGAGAGGAGTACTCACCCGCGATCGCCTCAGCGTAAGAGCGCGGGGTAGGGATGTCAAGTGCATCCGGGTCTCCCCCAGGACAATGCAGCATGGATGCAAAACGAGGTAAAGCGGCCACAAGACACTCAAGCTCAAACTGCCTGTCCTCAAGGACGTCATTGCTAAGGGCAGGCTCACCCCCGACGGACGGAGGACAGACAGACTCTGACTCCGTAACAAGACTCGGGACGTAGTCGACACAACTCCTAGCTGCAAAGTCGACCAGCTCAGTGACTAGGGCAAACGCTGCAGTAGACTCAAAGTCAGGGTCAGTAGCGATAGTAGCAAGGAGACAAGTGACAGTAGGACTGGCAGCACGAGCAAGGTTGGACTCAGGGTTAGGAACGTGCGGAAGAGAGGACGCGGGAGGCTCAGGCAGGACAACACACTGTAGAATAGAGGAAGGACGAAGTGCCTGACCGTGAGTGCCTGGGACAGCAGGAGGACGAGGACGAGCGACACGACGAGTACGAACAGGTGTGGAAGCACGAGTCTCAGGCTCACGACGCTCAGTCAGGGACTCAGTCACCTCAGTGTGAGGAGCAGGAGCAGGCAGCGGGGAGCCAGGCAGTAGCTGTGGCTGAGAATGGTCTGTCGGTGGACACAGGAGAGGTGGAATGAGGCCAGTGGAAGACGGGAGACTAAGAACCTAGTGAAGGACCGAGTAAGGCGGCGGTAGGGATGGCTGCGGCTGCAGGTAGAAAAACAGTCGGCGCGGGGCAGGACCAGCAGCTCCATCTCCTCCAGCACCAGCAGCACAAGAACCGCCAGCACCAGCAGCTCTAGTAGCACCTCCAGCACCTCCAGCTCCAGCAGCACCACCTGCTCCGGCAGCTCCAGCATCTCTAGTACGAGCACCTCCAGGACCAGCAGCTCCAATACCTCCAGTACCTCCAGCTCCAGCGCCTCCAGCACCAGCAGCATCAGCACCTCTAGTGCCAGCAGCTCCAGTAGCACTTCTAGCACGAGCAGCACCACCAGCTGCACCAGTACCTCCAGCACCAGCAGCTCTAGTAGCACCTCTAGCACCTCCAGCACCAGCAGCACCACGAGCTCCGGCAGCGCCAGCACCTCTAGCACCAGCAGTACCTCCAGTACCTCTAGTGCCAGCAGCTCCAGTAGCACCTCCAGCACCTCCAGCACCAGCAGCACTACCTGCTCCAGCAGCTCCAGCACCTCTAGTACGAGCACCTCCAGGACAAGTAGCTCCAGTACCTCCAGTACCTCCAGCTCTAGCGCCTCTAGTACCAGCAGCACCAGCACCTCCAGTGCCAGCAGCTCCAGTAGCACCTCCAGCACGAGCAGCACCACCAGCTCCGGTAGCTCCAGTACCTCTAGTACGAGCACCTCCAGGACCAGCAGCTCCCGCAGCTCCAACACCAGTAGCACTAGCACCTCCAGCACCAGCAGCTCCAGTACCCCCAGCACCTCCAGCACCAGCAGCACCTCCAGCACCAGTAACACCTCCAGGACTAGTAGCTCCGGCTCCTCCAGCACCAGCAACACCTCCAAAACCGCAAGGACTAGCAGCTCCAGTACCTCCAGCACCAGCAGCACCTCTAGTACCAGCAGTACCTCCATGACTAGCACCTCTAGCACCAGCAAGACCGTACCCTCCACCACCAGGACCGTACCCTCCACCACCAGGACCGTACCCTCCACCACCAGGACTGCCTCGCCGAACGATCCACGCACGAATCGCCTGCGGCGAGAGCGTCTCAAGTAGATCAGGCTGCGGTGGCTGTCCAGCTCCAGCACCTCCAACAGGGTCACCGCCAGCTCCACCGCCACTAGGACTCGAGTTGAAACTCGAGCCTGTCCTGAAAAAATTTCGGACCCCCAGTCTCCAACCCCCCAGAGTCAGCACCCCCAGTCGCAGCACCCCCAGAACCAGCACCCCCAGACGCAGCACCCCCAGAACCCTCACCCTCTGTCTCAGCACCCCCAGGCTCAGCACCAGCAGTCTCAGCTCTAGAGTCCACAGCAGCAGGCTGCGGAGGCGGCGAAGACGGCCGAGGCGGAAAACCAGGGGGGGTCTCCAAGCGTGGAGAGCGGCGAGTGGCCGCCGTATCGTCAGCGGCCAGGTCACCCCCCTCAGCTTGGCCAGAGGAGTCAGAAGAGATCTCCAAAGGCTCAACCAAGGGGGGTGGGTCTACCTGGGACACACCTGAGGGAGAAGGACCATGTGGGGGGAGGGGGTCTATCGGGGGGGGGGACTGGTACCAAGAAAAGAGGCGCTAGGGGGACTGGGTGGGACGTGTGCGGGTGTAGCCTGTAGAAACAGACAGACTCGTCAAAGGTGAGGTCATGGGAGGAGAAGACTCGACGCGAGCGCTGGTGGTAGAACTGCCACGGCGGGGCGTCGGTGGGGAAGCCAAGGAAGACACACCAGAGAGTGCGAGAGGAGAGCTTGCTCGCTTTGGCATCGCGAACAAGGGAGAGCGCGCCCCAGTCTCGAAACACCGACGCATCGCCAACCTTCCCCATCCACCGGAGTGTGGGCGAGGTCTCTGGCTCAGAGACTCGGGGCCAGAGGTTGAGCTGATGCGCAGCGTATCGGACCACAAACGGCCACAGAATATGGGGAGCAGCCGCATGAATTATGGAGGTACGAGCAACCTCCATGATCAAGCCAATGCGACGCTCAGCCGTCCCATTTTGCCGAGGAGAGGCCGGAAGCGTGAACGACTGGCGGATGCCCTCGTCTCGACAGAACTCCGCAAGGAGGTCAGAAGAGAACTCACCGCCCGTGTCAGAGTGCAGACGCAGGACTGGGAAGTCCCGACGAAACCGCTCGCGCAGCTGGCGACGAGTAGCACTGATCCAGGGGATCAAAACACCGCTGACATCCGCCTTGTGCCGCAAGGGGAAGACAGTGGTGTAACGTGTGTAGTCGTTAACAACCAGCAGGAAGTAGCGCTTCTGGTCCATTCCACCGACGGGGGCCGGGCCCCAAACGTCCATGTGGAGAGTCTGCAGAGGAGCAGTGGTCGGAGGAAACTCGGAGGAGTGAGGAGCGGCGCGCTGCCGCCCCTCGACGCAGGGAAGGCACGGCGGGGCAGGCGAGCGCGGGAGGGAGGGTAGGGACTAGGGAAGGCCAGAGACAAGGAGACGGGAGTGCATGCTGCGGAGACGCGGCAGGGAGGGGTGACCGAGACGGTGGTGCCAGAGGAGAGTCTGGTGGGAGAGTACCCGACACGAGCAAGACGCTGCAAGCTGACCAGACGCAGACACCTGACTCGACGCAGCCACCTGACCTGACTCAGCCACCTGTGCAGACGCAGTGGTCAGTGTGTACAGACTAGACCCAGGCCGTCGAGTGAACGTAGCAAGGTGACGGCCAGTCCGAGAGCACGTACAGATCGCCACACGCAACGTCACTTTTGACGAGTCCGTGCCCTACTACCGCCTCTTCCCCTACCGCACTGCCCCGCTCCCCCTCCCGCCTCTCTTCCTCGCCCCAGGTGCTGCTATGGTAGACCCCCTCCCCCCTCAGGGTGCCGCTCCCTCAGGTGTGTCCCAGGTAGACCCGGTTGAGCCTGTCGAGGTAGCTGTCGACTCTCGTCCTGCTAGGGGTGCTGAGCCTGAGCGTGCGGAGCCTGGGGGTACGGAGCCTGGGGGTGCGGAGCCTGGGGTTGCGGAGTCTGGGGGTGCTGCGTCTGGGGGTACTGAGTCTGGGGGTGCTGAGTCTGGAGGTGCTGAGCCTGGGAGTACTACACCTGGAGGAGCTCTCTCCTCACAGCAGCTGCGTGAGTGGTACTTACAGTACTGCAGCCTCAGGAGAGGTGCCTCTGGAGCTAGGAGTGCTGCTGGAGCTGGTGCTAGTGCTTCCCCTCCTAGGCGGGAGCTGCCCTCTCCCCAGCGGCTCCGAGAGTGGTACGCGCGGCGCTGCAGTCTCCGGAGTGGCGCTCCTAGTGTCGCGGACCCTGGTGCTGGAGGTGCTACTGCTGCTGGCGGTGCTGCTGGTGCTCCTGGAGGTGCTGCTGGTGCTGGTGCTACTGACGCTGCTGGAGGTACTGCTGGTACTGGTGGTACTGCTGGTGCTGCTGGAGCTGCTAGAGGTACTCCTACTACTGGAGGTGCTGCTGGTGCTGAGGACCCGGGCGTTGGAGCTGCTGCTGGTGCTGAGGACCCGGGTGTTGGAGCTGCTGCTGGTGCTGTGGACCCGGGTGTTGGAGCTGCTGCTGGTGCTGCGGACCCTGGAGTTGGAGCTGCTGCTGGTGCTGCCGACCCTGGAGTTGGAGCTGCTGCTGGAGCTGAGGACCCTGGAGTTGGAGCTGCTGCTGGTGCTGCGGACCCGGGAGCTGGTGCTGCTGGTGTAGCTGGAGACCCTGGAGCTGAGGGTACTGGTGGTGCCTCTGCTGGTTCTGGAGGCGCTGCGCGGCCGCGACCGTACTTCGTTCCGCTCCTTCAGCAGGTTCTTGGTCAGCCGCCTCCCCCTAGTCCTGCTCCCTCCTTAGAGTGTCCTCCGCCTGTCCAGTCGCAGTCACAGTTACCGCCTGCCTCGCCACTCCCTGGTCCTTCTCCTTACACTGGTCCGACTGGAGGTCTTACAGAGCGTCGTGAGCCTGAGTCTCGTCCTGCGTCGCCAGAGTCTCGTCGTGCGTCACCTGTTCGTGCTGCTCACACTGGTCGTCGTGTTCCGCGTCAGCGTCCTCCTGCTGTCCCAGGCACTCACCAGATGGCACTTCGTCCTTCCACTGCTCCTCAGTGTGTCCCTCTGCCGTCTCCTCCTGCGTCTTCTCTTCCTGCTCTTGCTGACCCGGAGTCTGACTCCCTTCGTGCTGCCAGTCCTACTGTCACGCGTCTCCTCGCCACAGTTGTCACTGACCCTTCCTTTGAGTCCTCTGCTGCGTCTGCTCTAGTCGCTGAGTTAGTTGACTTTGCTGCCGCTTGTCGTCTAGACTACGCCGCTAGCCTTGTCGCTGAGTCTGAGTCTGAGTCTGTCTGTCCTTTGTCCGTCGGGGGTGAGTGTGCTCTTGGCACGGACGTCCTTGAGGACAGGCAGGAGGAGTTTGAGTGCTTTGCCGCTGCGTTACCTCATCTCGTGTCCATGCTGGTTGCCCCTGAGGGAGACCCGGATGCTCCAGACATCCCGACCCCGCGCTCTTACGCTGAGGCGATCGCGGGTGAGTACTCCTCTCAGTGGCAGACAGCCATGGACGCAGAGATGGCTTCTTGGAAGTCCACAGGCACCTACGTCGACGAGGTTCCCCCACCTGGGGCGAACATCGTCAGTGGCATGTGGATTTTCAGGGTGAAGCGGCCGCCGGGTTCTCCGCCTGTCTTCAAGGCGCGTTACGTTGCACGAGGCTTCAGTCAGCGAGAGGGAGTTGACTTCTTCCAGACCTTCTCCCCGACCCCGAAGATGACCACTCTTCGGGTTCTGCTGCACGTCGCCGCTCAGCGTGACTACGAGCTCCACTCTCTTGACTTCAGCACAGCTTTCTTGCAGGGCAGCCTGCACGAGGAGATCTGGCTGCGCCGCCCACCTGGCTTCACTGGGTCGTTCCCTCCTGGTACCCAGTGGAGCCTCCGACGGCCAGTCTACGGTCTCCGCCAGGCGCCGCGTGAGTGGCACGACACACTGAGGACTACACTTGCGGCTCTTGGGTTCGCTCCTTCTACTGCTGACCCGTCGCTGTTTCTACGCACCGACACTTCACTGCCGCCGTTCTACATCCTCGTGTACGTCGACGACTTGGTCTTTGCCACTGCTGACACTACGGCACTCGCCCACGTAAAGTCGGAGCTGCAGAAGAGACACACGTGCACAGACCTGGGTGAACTGACAAGCTATCTTGGCTTGCGGATCACCCGGGACAGAGCACGGCGCACCATCACCTTGACTCAGTCACACATGGTGCAGCAGGTCCTTCAGCGCTTCCGCTTCACGTACTCCTCGCCTCAGGCCACTCCTCTGCCTACCGGTCACTCGCTCTCAGCTCTGCCTTCGGATGAGTCCGTAGAGCCGAGTGGCCCGTATCCAGAGCTTGTGGGCTGCCTCATGTACCTGATGACCTGCACTCGACCTGACCTTGCATACCCTCTTAGCATCCTTGCACGCTATGTCGCTCCTGGTCGTCACCGGAAGGAGCACATGGATGCCGCTAAGAGGGTGTTGCGTTACTTGTGCAGTACGTCGGGCATGGGGCTAGTGCTTGGAGGACGAGACCGAGTTGTACTCACTGGGCACTCAGACGCTTCTTGGGCTGACGACCAGGCTACTCAGCGGTCGTCTCAGGGTTACACCTTCAGCCTTGGCTCTGGTTCTGTTTCTTGGCGTTCTACACGCTCGTCTTAGTTGTGAGGCTGAGATCTACGCCACAGCCATGGCTGCTCAGGAGTTACGCTGGCTCACCTACCTGCTGACCGACTTGGGAGAGCGGCCTCGTTCTCCTCCAGTGCTGTACGTCGACAACAAGGCTACCATTGCCTTGTGTGAGGAGCACAGACTGGAGCACAGAACGAAGCATATCGCTCTACGGTACTTCCTTGCTCGAGAGCTGCAGCAGCGTGGTCAGCTTCGTCTGCGTTACGTGGCCACTCGGGCCAACACTGCTGATGTGTTCACCAAGGCGCTTCAGCCTTGTGACCATCAGCGCTTCTGTACTGTTCTAGGCCTTGTGCCTACTGTGCCTCACTTGCTTACTTCTTGACTCTGTTTGTACTGTGATCTCTATATATATACCTGCATACTTACACTTGCTAGGTTGTGCTCACTGTACCCCTTGCTATATTGTTAAACTGCATGTGAACTGGTCTTGTGACCACTTGCTTGTGCTCGGAATTTGTGTGGTTTCCTCGAGATCCACCCTGAGCTTGCTTTGCCCTTCCTGACTGGTCTTGTGACCACTACTTGCTTTGGCTATCCCCCATTTCGCCTATGGGGGTGTGTCAAAACATATGCATAATTGTATCTAGGCTATATTGGGGCTAGCCTTAGGGGGTACACAAATAGTCTCGACACTCTAGTCTTGTACCCCAATCTTCACCTAATCATCATTCTCGTTCCCTAGCTAGTGATCCTAACAATAACCCCACCCTAAATTTGGACCATCTTTCGTATAAGCGCACCCTATGAAATTTTACTCAAATCTGTGTTTTTCTAGTGAATTCGCCACTAACGCGTCAGGAGCAATCGTCGCTGACGTGCCTGGCAAAGTCTTCCCTAGCCCGCCTGGCGAAATTGCCATAGGCGCGCACGTGTTAGCAACATTTCAGCACATGATGGCAGGGATTTTCGCCAGGGTGGCAGATTCTCAGTGAATTTCGAAGCGAACTGTTTTGCGGTTGTCTCGATTGAAACAACAAGGCTAAGATCTACATTTCAGTGTTATAAAATAATAATTCTCTAAGTGTCATTTATTTCCCCTATGGGGTTATAAAAAAAATCCACATTATAAGCCCACCCACCATTTTTCCAGGTTTTTTTATACCCCCACCTGGGGGTATATCCGGGGCATGACGGTATCAGTGTACAACAAGTGCAAGATCAAGAGACAAGCAGGTGAGGTAGAACGGGCAGAAGCCCAAGTGCAGTGCAAAAACGCTGAAGATCACCAGACCCGAGGGCCTTGGTGAAGACATTAGCAGTGTTGGCCCGAGAGGCCACGTAAGAAAGACGAAGCTGACCACGCTGCAGCTCTCGAGCAAGAAAGTAGCGAAGAGCAATGTGCTTCGTTCTGTGCTCCAGTCTCTGCTCCTGACACAAGGCAAGCATGGCCTTGTTGTCGACGTACAGAACTGGAGGAGAACGAGGCCGCTCCCCCAAGTCGATCAGCAGGTAGGTCAGCCAGCGTAGCTCCTGTGCAGCCATGGCCCCAGCGTAGATCTCGGCCTCACAGCTAGAACCAAGCACAGAAGAAGAACGAGTGGACCTCCACGAGACAGAACTAGAGCCAAGACTAAAGGTGTAACCCTGTGACGAACGCTGAGTCGCCTGGTAGTCGGCCCAAGAAGCGTCGGAGTGTCCTGTGAGTACCACTAAACCCTGTCCTCCAAGCACAAGCCACATGCCCGATGTACTGCACAAGTAGCGCAGTACCCTCTTCGCAGCATGAAAGTGCACCTTTCAGTGTCTACCGGGAGCCACGTAGCAAGCCAGAAGGCTGAGAGGGTATGCGAGGTCAGGTCGAGTGCACGTCATCAGGTACATGAGGCAACCCACAAGCTCTGGGTACGGACCACTCGGCACTACGGACTCGTCCGAAGGTGGAGCTGAGAGCGAGTGGCCAGCAGACAGAGGAGTGGGCTGTGGCGAGGACCACGGGAAGCCGAAGCGCCAAAAGACCTGGTGCACCATGTGTGACTGAGTTAGGGTGATGGTGTGCCGTGCTCTGTCCCGGGTGATCTGCAAGCCAAGATAGCTACGCAGCTCACCAAGGTCAGTGCAGGTGTGTCTCTCCTGCAGCTCCGCCTTCACTAGGGCTAGTGCCTCAGTGTCAGCAGTAGCAAAAACCAAGTCGTCGACGTACACGAGAACGTAGAACGGCGGCAGGGTAGGGTCGGTGCGCAGAAACAGCGACGGGTCAGCAGAGGAAGGAGCAAACCCAAGAGCCGCAAGTGTAGTCCTCAGTGTTTTGTGCCACTCTTGGGGCGCCTGGCGGAGACCGTAGACTGACCGCCGGAGGCTCCACTGGGTACCCGCAGGAAACGACCCAGTGAAACCAGGTGGGCAACGCAGCCAGATGTCTTCGTGAAGGCTGCCCTGCAAGAAAGTTGTGGAGAATTCGAGGGAGTGCAGCTCGTGGTCACGCTGTGCTGCAACGTGCACCAGCACCCGAAGAGTAGTCATCTTATGGGTGGGGGAGAAGGTCTAGAAGAAGTCGACCCCCTGGTGCTGACTGAAGCCTCGAGCAACGTAACGCGCCTTGAAGGCAGGCGGAGAACCCGGCGGCCGCTTCACTCTGAAAATCCACATGCCATCGACTATGTTCGCCCAAGGAGGAGGAACATCGTCGACGTAGGTGCCTGTGGACTTCCAGGAAGCCATCTCTGCATCCATGGCTGTCTGCCACTGAGAGGAGTACTCACCCGCGATCGCCTCAGCGTAAGAGCGCGGGGTAGGGATGTCAAGTGCATCCGGGTCTCCCCCAGGACAATGCAGCATGGATGCGAAACGAGGTAAAGCGGCCACAAGACACTCAAGCTCAAACTGCCTGTCCTCAAGGACGTCATTGCTAAGGGCAGGCTCACCCCCGACGGACGGAGGACAGACAGACTCTGACTCCGTAACAAGACTCAGGACGTAGTCGACACAACTCCTAGCTGCAAAGTCGACCAGCTCAGTGACTAGGGCAAACGCTGCAGTAGACTCAAAGTCAGGGTCAGTAGCGATAGTAGCAAGGAGACAAGTGACAGTAGGACTGGCAGCACGAGCAAGGTTGGACTCAGGGTTAGGAACGTGCGGAAGAGAGGACGCGGGAGGCTCAGGCAGGACAACACACTGTAGAATAGAGGAAGGACGAAGTGCCTGACCGTGAGTGCCTGGGACAGCAGGAGGACGAGGACGAGCGACACGACGAGTACGAACAGGTGTGGAAGCACGAGTCTCAGGCTCACGACGCTCAGTCAGGGACTCAGTCACCTCAGTGTGAGGAGCAGGAGCAGGCAGCGGGGAGCCAGGCAGTAGCTGTGGCTGAGAATGGTCTGTCGGTGGACACATGAGAGGTGGAATGAGGCCAGTGGAAGACGGGAGACTAAGAACCTAGTGAAGGACCGAGTAAGGCGGCGGTAGGGATGGCTGCGGCTGCAGGTAGAAAAACAGTCGGCGCGGGGCAGGACCAGCAGCTCCATCTCCTCCAGCACCAGCAGCACAAGAACCGCCAGCACCAGCAGCTCTAGTAGCACCTCCAGCACCTCCAGCTCCAGCAGCACCACCTGCTCCGGCAGCTCCAGCATCTCTAGTACGAGCACCTCCAGGACCAGCAGCTCCAATACCTCCAGTACCTCCAGCTCCAGCGCCTCCAGCACCAGCAGCATCAGCACCTCTAGTGCCAGCAGCTCCAGTAGCACTTCTAGCACGAGCAGCACCACCAGCTGCACCAGTACCTCCAGCACCAGCAGCTCTAGTAGCACCTCTAGCACCTCCAGCACCAGCAGCACCACGAGCTCCGGCAGCGCCAGCACCTCTAGCACCAGCAGTACCTCCAGTACCTCTAGTGCCAGCAGCTCCAGTAGCACCTCCAGCACCTCCAGCACCAGCAGCACTACCTGCTCCAGCAGCTCCAGCACCTCTAGTACGAGCACCTCCAGGACAAGTAGCTCCAGTACCTCCAGTACCTCCAGCTCTAGCGCCTCTAGTACCAGCAGCACCAGCACCTCCAGTGCCAGCAGCTCCAGTAGCACCTCCAGCACGAGCAGCACCGCCAGCTCCGGTAGCTCCAGTACCTCTAGTACGAGCACCTCCAGGACCAGCAGCTCCCGCAGCTCCAGCACCAGTAGCACTAGCACCTCCAGCACCAGCAGCTCCAGTACCCCCAGCACCTCCAGCACCAGCAGCACCTCCAGCACCAGTAACACCTCTAGGACTAGTAGCTCCGGCTCCTCCAGCACCAGCAACACCTCCAAAACCGCAAGGACTAGCAGCTCCAGTACCTCCAGCACCAGCAGCACCTCTAGTACCAGCAGTACCTCCATGACTAGCACCTCTAGCACCAGCAAGACCGTACCCTCCACCACCAGGACCGTACCCTCCACCACCAGGACCGTACCCTCCACCACCAGGACTGCCTCGCCGAACGATCCACGCACGAATCGCCTGCGGCGAGAGCGTCTCAAGTAGATTAGGCTGCGGTGGCTGTCCAGCTCCAGCACCTCCAACAGGGTCACCGCCAGCTCCACCGCCACTAGGACTCGAGTTGAAACTCGAGCCTGTCCTGAAAAGATTTCGGACCCCCAGTCTCCAACCCCCCAGAGTCAGCACCCCCAGTCGCAGCACCCCCAGAACCAGCACCCCCAGACGCAGCACCCCCAGAACCCTCACCCTCTGTCTCAGCACCCCCAGGCTCAGCACCAGCAGTCTCAGCTCTAGAGTCCACAGCAGCAGGCTGCGGAGGCGGCGAAGACGGCCGAGGCGGAAAACCAGGGGGGGTCTCCAAGCGTGGAGAGCGGCGAGTGGCCGCCGTATCGTCAGCGGCCAGGTCACCCCCCTCAGCTTGGCCAGAGGAGTCAGAAGAGATCTCCAAAGGCTCAACCAAGGTGGGTGGGTCTACCTGGGACACACCTGAGGGAGAAGGACCATGTGGGGGGAGGGGGTCTATCGGGGGGGGGGACTGGTACCAAGAAAAGAGGCGCTAGGGGGACTGGGTGGGACGCGTGCGGGTGTAGCCTGTAGAAACAGACAGACTCGTCAAAGGTGAGGTCATGGGAGGAGAAGACTCGACGCGAGCGCTGGTGGTAGAACTGCCACGGCGGGGCGTCGGTGGGGAAGCCAAGGAAGACACACCAGAGAGTGCGAGAGGAGAGCTTGCTCGCTTTGGCATCGCGAACAAGGGAGAGCGCGCCCCAGTCTCGAAACACCGACGCATCGCCAACCTTCCCCATCCACCGGAGTGTGGGCGAGGTCTCTGGCTCAGAGACTCGGGGCCAGAGGTTGAGCTGATGCGCAGCGTATCGGACCACAAACGGCCACAGAATATGGGGAGCAGCCGCATGAATTATGGAGGTACGAGTAACCTCCATGATCAAGCCAATGCGACGCTCAGCCGTCCCATTTTGCCGAGGAGAGGCCGGAAGCGTGAACGACTGGCGGATGCCCTCGTCTCGACAGAACTCCGCAAGGAGGTCAGAAGAGAACTCACCGCCCGTGTCAGAGTGCAGACGCAGGACTGGGAAGTCCCGACGAAACCGCTCGCGCAGCTGGCGACGAGTAGCACTGATCCAGGGGATCAAAACACCGCTGACATCCGCCTTGTGCCGCAAGGGGAAGACAGTGGTGTAACGTGTGTAGTCGTTAACAACCAGCAGGAAGTAGCGCTTCTGGTCCGTTCCACCGACGGGGGCCGGGCCCCAAACGTCCATGTGGAGAGTCTGCAGAGGAGCAGTGGTCGGAGGAAACTCGGAGGAGTGAGGAGCGGCGCGCTGCCGCCCCTCGACGCAGGGAAGGCACGGCGGGGCAGGCGAGCGCGGGAGGGAGGGTAGGGACTAGGGAAGGCCAGAGACAAGGAGACGGGAGTGCATGCTGCGGAGACGCGGCAGGGAGGGGTGACCGAGACGGTGGTGCCAGAGGAGAGTCTGGTGGGAGAGTACCCGACACGAGCAAGACGCTGCAAGCTGACCAGACGCAGACACCTGACTCGACGCAGCCACCTGACCTGACTCAGCCACCTGTGCAGACGCAGTGGTCAGTGTGTACAGACTAGACCCAGGCCGTCGAGTGAACGTAGCAAGGTGACGGCCAGTCCGAGAGCACGTACAGATCGCCACACGCTGCCCTCCAGGAATAAAAGTATCAACCCAGACATCCTGAATGGCAGTGCTGCTCACCAAGTTCGTCAAGAACGTAGGGAGGTCGAGACCTGACTGAGAACCAGAGGGGACTGCTAAACACGGGAGGACAGTGGAGGCTCGTGCGACTACTGGGCCCCCAGTGAGACTGGTACCAGTGCAGCAAGTGGTGTGAGTGTGGTGCAGTCACGAAAGAAGCAACATGACACGCCTAAGTCAAGTGTGAAAGTGTGCAAGGCCTCAGCTAAGGCAGGACCTGTGGCGGGAGACGCACGAGCACCTAAAGCTGCAGCAGACTCACTAGCACCTGGAGCGGGAGCAGATGTTGGTGCAACCCTACGGTTTGCACTCGGCTTGTTGTCCGTGTGCGTGAATGTGTGTGTGTATGGAATGGTATGAGGGCATGGGATAATATATATTTCATGCTTATAATTGTGTGTGAATGTTGAGTCATGATGTCGAGTGTGTGTGTCGAGTCAATAGCGAGTTATCGCTAGACGCGTGTTACGCGGTCGTTTGTGTCTCGCGCGCGGTTTCTATTTTGTCGTGCGCGGTTTCTATTTTGTCCTGTGTCGAACGTTCGGCGTGTCGCAGGTGTGTGCAGCAGACCCATCAAGAACTCAAGGATGAGTTTGTGATGAAGAGCCCGAGCCTTGGTGTCAAGCCTCAAGTGATTTCGAAGCTTGCCAAAAGGGTACACCTCAAGATATTGAAGATAGTTACATTACTTTGTGTAGTGTAACATTTCACTTGGTGTAGGCCCTAGTGAAGGGTAGTTTCGAGACCCTTCGTGGTTGGGGACAGTGTGGCACTGTTCCACATCACTGTACCTCGGCTCTTGGGGTTTGTAGGAGCTGGGAGTCATTCCCAACTCGTAACTCTTCCTATCTTGTGTTCTAAGACTATAGTGGCTGCCATAGTACCGTTCGTTCAAACCGACGTTGTGTCGTCAATTCTTTATCAAATCGTGCAATCTAAATTGCTAATTGTAGACGACGTGAAGACGCTCCAGATCCAATTTGAATCAAGTCATTTTCAGCTGTGAGCAGAACGCTATCAACGTTTGAAGCCGCTGTGCAGAAATCCGTCTGTGCTCTCTATCTTTCGTTTTAGGCACATTCAAGCCTATTGTGACTATAACAAGTGGTATCAGAGCCCCTTGGAGCAGTTTCGACAATGTCTGGACCTGAGGAAAGGGGTGGCAGAGGTGCTGGTGGCAGTGGAGAAGCTCAAGCTCAAGGCCAACCCCGTGATTCAACCATGGCGCCCATGCAACCAAGTCTTGGCCCACCTAGGGATGAGCCTAGGGTGTTTGGGCTTGACAAGTTCAACGGTGACAACTTTGCTGAATGCTCCTTCAAGATGGAGAACATCTTTGACCACTATGACCTGCTGGAGGTGATGGAAGGAACGGAGAAGCGCCCCGAGAACGACCCGGAGAAGAGCCCGTGGGTGCGGAAGAGCGCACAAGGCTATCTCTTACTTGGGCAAGCGTTGGGGAGCAGTCAGATCCGTCACATCAAGCCATTCCAGCGTGAACCAGAGAAAGGACCAAAGGCATGGGCTGCTCTCAAGGGTGTACATGCTCCTGCAACAGCGGCGGTAGCGGTGGTGTTGGAACGGCAAATGGCGGCACTACGAATTGAAGAAGACGAAGCGGTTGAAGAAGGGGTGCAGAAATTCTTCGACTTGTTGACGCGGCTTGAGGGAGCTGATTTGAACTACAGTGAGCTCCAAAAGAAGACCAAGTTGCTGGCCTTACTCCCAGAGTCATGGTCCTCGCTCATCATCAACCTTAATCGCGACTTGCCCCGCCTCGCGCTTGAAGACGTGAAGCGAGCTATCCTTCAAGAGGATTTCCGCCGCCGTGAGTTGGCGAGTGCGGATGGCGCTGGGGCAGCGAGCATCGGCCGTGGATATGGTCGAGGAAGAGGCAGAGGACGAGGGGGAGGAAGGTTTGGTGGCAGCAACTTCGGCGGAGGCCGCAGGAGTGGCGGTTACGGCAGCGACGACAAGAGCTACGGACGCGGTCGCGGCCGATTCGACGGCGAGTGTCACTATTGCCACAAGAGCGGACACATGTGGCGCGACTGCTACAAACTCCCTGATGGTTGGACCCCTGCTCAAGGCCAAGAGGGTAGAGGAGCAGGAGGAGGGAGAGGACGAAGCCGTGGAGGCCGTGGCGGTCGCGGTGGCGGAGCTGCAAACATGAAGAGCGGAGACAACGACAAGGACCCGAGCGACGATCGATACCCGGGTCTATTCTACTTCGTGTCGACGCAAGTACCGGCTGGTCCAGAGAAGGATGAAGGCTTTGAGGAGACAGCAGCTGTGGGGAAGGTGACCCTACACCCCCTGGACTATTGGGTGATTGATAGTGGCGCTACCTATAGCATGACACCTCGCCCGGACTTGCTCACCGAACTCGAGCCGTCACCGGTGAAGCATGTCACATCGGCTTTGGGGCAGCGAGCAGAGGTGAAAGGCATGGGCAAGGCCATGTTCAAGGGTGCTGATGGGAAGATGGTGGGCCTCAAGAACGTGCTTTGGGTGCCCAGCCTTGCTGCAAACCTGATTTCCGTGCGGCGGTTGGCAAAGGCCGGCATGGACACGAACTCGAAGGGAGCCAAGACCTACACCGCAAGGCTTGGCGATCGAATTCTTTGGGACCTTCATGAGGACAGGGATGTCTACAACGAGATGTGGCAGATCCCAGTGGTCCCTATGCCTAAGGAGAGGCAAGTGGCAGCAAGCATCAGCACCAAGGATGGAGCGGTCGGTAGCGACGATGGCGCGAACGGTCGCGCTAAGGAGAATGAGCTCAAGAAGAGCAAACCTGGAGGGACCAGCAAGTTCAGTGAACCTAAGGAGAGTGGTGCAGCAACCAAGGAGCAGCAAAAGGGTGAGGAGAACCCAGAGGCAGCAGCGGAGGAGGACTACGGAGAGAGTATGTGGGGCGCTATTGCGAGCGCGGCATTCTCCAATCCAACTTCGGCTACGGGGGAGTGTGATTGGCTCACCTTGCATCGGCGCATGGGGCATGTGGCCCTGCCCATCTTGCAGCAGCTAGTGAAGAATGAGATGGTTGCTGGCATACGTGTGAAGGGGGAGCCCGATGAGGTGCTTGGCTGCCCGACGTGCATTCAAGCCAAGTTCACCCGGTTTCCGTTCCCTAGTTCGGAGGCAACGGCAAAGGCACCGCTTGATGAGGTGGTGATGGACGTGGTGGGCCCCCTGAAGCTTGGAGCTGCTGGAGCTGAGTATTTTCTCACCATTGTCGACGTCTACACCCGCATGACTTGGGTGTACGTGCTGGCCAAGAAGAGCGACGTGGCTGAAACGTTGAAGACGGATTGGTTCCCGATGGTGGAGCGGCAACAAGACCGTCTAGTCAAGTCAATCCGCACCGATCGAGGGGGAGAGTTCCTGAGCAAGGAGTTTGGGTTGTGGCTGAAGAAGAATGGTATTCGGCACTCCCTCACCATGCCATACTCCCCTGCAATGAACGGCATCGCCGAGCGAGCGAACCGCACAATCACGGAGGCGGCACGCGGGTTGCTCATTGAAGCCGGGCTACCCGACTATTTCTGGCCTGATGCGGTGCGGAGCGCGTGTGTGGCCAAGAACAGAGCCTTGACTCATGTGGGAGCAGACAAATGGGTGCCCTATGTGGAGTGGCTAGGAAGGAAGCCAAAGGTGGATATGCTTCGGGTGTTCGGGTGCATGTGCATGGCGCTCGTGCCTAAGCATCTTCGGCACAACAAGCTTGGTGCCAAGGCGGTGTGGGCCGTGCACTTGGGCATGGCTCAAAACAGCAAGGGATGGCTTCTTTGGGACCCATTCACCAAGAAGTTCTTGGTGAGCAGGGACTGCAAGTTCATGGAGAACTTCATGTACAAGGATTGGAAGGCGGAGAATGAGGCGAAGATAGGCGTGCGGTTTGGGGAGGTGAAGAGTTCCGGTTTGGAGCATGTGGAGCTGCCTTTGGAACTGAGCAGCGGCAGCACAACCACAAGGCAATCCTCCCTTGTGAATGGGGGAGAGGAGGCCAATGATGCAGAGGAAGAAGAGGAGGAGGTGCAGCAAGTGAGCGAGCGTGCACCGTCACTTCCTTCCCGTACTACGAGTGCTCCACGGATTCGAGCCACACCGCAGCAACGCCAAGGCCTTCAAGTCCCTGCAGCTGAGGAGGAAGGAAGGGGGAAGAGGAGAGTTCAACCCCCTAATAGGCTGACCTATGATGCGCCGGGAAAGCAGGGCAAGACAGCCCTGGCCGGAGCGGCAATGATGGTCGGAGACGACGAGGAGAGTGACTACGAGGAGTGTGCCTTCGCGTTCTTCTCTCCGGTGGAGATGCCGGGAGAACCAGCAACTCTCAAGGAGGCTTTGGAGAGTAGTGATGCTGAGGAGTGGAAGAAGGCCATGGAGAGTGAGCTGAAGAGCATCGAGGAGAATGACACGTTTGAATTGGTGGAGCTACCGGAGGGGCGTACGGCGATAACGTCCAAGTGGCTCTTCAAAATCAAGTCGGATGCCGACGGCAAGATCGAGCGCTACAAGTCTAGGCTTGTAGCCAAGGGGTACCAGCAGAAGGAGAAGGTGGACTTCAAGGAGCTGTTTGCCCCTGTGGTGAAGCCGACGACGCTGCGAACCCTATTCGCGGGAGCCGCCATCAAAGGATGGGTAGTAAAGCAAATGGACATCGCTGAGGAACCAACTCACTAAGCACATGCGGGGAGAAGGTCTCCTATTGACTCTGCTGCCGCCTCCGTGCAGTACGCAGAAAGCCAAAGCCTCTACCACCTGGACAGGCTCGCTGAAGAACCCACTCGCGAAGCTGCTGAGGGGTGGGATCGTCCGGGAGAGGCAGTGACCGCTGCTGTCTACCCCTAGCCGCTGCAACTGTCGTGATAGTGGCCATGACAGGCAGTGACGGTCAGTAGTAGGTCCAGCACCTCCAGCACCAGCAGCACCTCCAGTACTCCCAGTCACACCTCCACCAGCAGCGGCAGCAACACGAGCAGCAGCAGCAGCAGCAGGGCGGCTCGGTGGGGTTGGGCGGCGGCACCTCCAGCACTCCCAGCAGCAGCAGTAGCAGCAGGAGGGCGGCTCGGGCTGGGCGGCGCGGCTCGGCCTGGGCAGCGCTGCTCGGCAGGGCACAGTGCAGCAGTAGCAGCGTGTGCAGCAGCAGCGTGCTGGGCAGCAAGGCGCGCTGGCATTTTTATTTTTATTTTTATTATTATTTTATTATTTAGGGTTGCGGGGCGCGCTGGCGCGCTTAGTAGCGGGGCGCGCTGGCGCGCTTCGTAGTGGGACACGCTAGTGTGAAAGTAAGCAGTAGAAGAAGGCGCCATAGCTAGGAAAGCCCTAGCTAGGCAAGAAGCAGTTTAGGCAAAGAAGGAGTGGTTGCACTAGCAAGAATGAGGATACAAATAGCAAACCCTAGAAGGGTTGTACTCGCTATAGAGCACCCCACTACAGGCTAGAGCATAATATTCTGACACACCCCCATAGCCAAAGTGGGGTGTAATCAGCAGAGCAAGCAAAGCAGAACAAGCTCAGGGTGGATCACAATGTCACCACACATTCTGAGCACAAGTTCAGGAAGCAATAGTTTAAAGTTCACAATTATGAGCAAAGCTAGTGGTAGTCACAACGGGCAAGTGAGGAGGAGGAGGGACAGTGAGAGGAGAGGAGATAGGAGGCGACGGCTGAAGCTGCAGACACACGGGCAACAGGAGGCACACTGGCACAGCGGCTACCGGAACAGCGCTCCGGACTACTGGAGTAACTGGCCCCGCGGCTAAAAGTAGCGGCAGACGAGCAACGGACCCACGGGCGACTGGCACAGGTGGCTACGACTGGGCTACCGGAGCAACTCCCCGGACTACAGGTGCTGCTGGCGACACGACGGCAACCTCCGTTCAACCTCCCCCAAACAGTACCACCCCCCCTGACACACACCCCCTGCTTCACCCCTAGCTCCACTCCCCCTTCACCCCCCCTTAGTACCACTCCGACGGCTCCAACAGGTCCACCCCCCTTCAGCGGCAGCTGCAGCACAGGGAGACGGAGGAGGAGGAGGAGCAGGGAACGGCACACAGAAGCTGCACCCCCATACCCCCCACCCCCAAACCCTAATCCAGGAGAACAGGCAGAAGGAGGGGTGGGGCGCCTTCAGAAGCACGGGGGACAGCGGGGAGGACAGGGGCAGCGAAGAACGGGCCGCCCACGGGCCTGGCACAGCCTCCCGAACCGCGCGCAGGCGGCCCGAGCCGCGCGCGGGCCTGGCGCAGCCCGTACAGGCCGCGCGCGGGCCTGGCGCAGCCCGTACGGGCCGCGCGCGGGCCTGGCGCAGCCCGTACGGGCCGCGCGCGGGCCTGGCGCAGCCCGTACGGGCCGCGCGCAGGCCTGGCGCAGCCCGTACGGGCCGCGCGCCGGCTGTACGGGCCGCGCGCAGGCCACGACGGGCAACGGGGGGCGACGCGCGGGTCCCCGTCGCCCGTCGTAGCGCCTCCTGGGGGCGACGCGCCGAGTGACGGGGCAGAAACCCGTCGCGCGCCTCGGGGCGCACGGCGGGCAGAAAACCGCCGCGCGCCTCGGGGCGCACGGCGGGCAGAAAACCGCCGCGCGCCTCGGGGCGCACGGCGGGCTGAAAAACCCTAATTTCGACGCCGCGCACCACGGGGCGCGTGGCGGACAGGGAGTAGCAGTAGCAGCGGAAGCAGTGAGGTGGGGCCCACAAGCCAGGAGCATATCGCTCTAATACCATGTGAAAGTAAGCAGTAGAAGAAGGCGCCATAGCTAGGAAAGCCCTAGCTAGGCAAGAAGCAGTTTAGGCAAAGAAGGAGTGGTTGCACTAGCAAGAATGAGGATACAAATAGCAAACCCTAGAAGGGTTGTACTCGCTATAGAGCACCCCACTACAGGCTAGAGCATAATATTCTGACAGCTAGCGCGCTGGGCTGCGGGGCGCGCTGGCGCGCTGGGCTGCGGGGCGCGCTGGCGCGCTGGGCTGCGGGGCGCACTGGCGCGCTGGGCTGCGGGGCGCACTGGCGCGCTGGGCTGCGGGGCGCACTGGCGCGCTGGGCTGCGGGTCGCGCTGGCGTGCTTAGAAGCGGAGCGCGCTGGTGCGCTGGCCTGCGGGGCGCGCTGGGCTGCGGGCAGAAGGGGCGCGCGGGGCAGGGGCTGCTCGCGGGCAGCAGGGGCGCTCGGGTCAGGGGCTGCTCGCGGGCAGCAGTGGCGTGCAGGGCAGGGGCTGCTTGCGGGCAGAAGGGGCGCGCAGGGAAGGGGCTGCTCTCGGGCAGCAGGGGCGCTCGGGTCAGGGGCTGCTCGCGGGCAGCAGTGGCGCGCGGGGCAGGGGCTGCTCGCGGGCAGCAGGGGCACTCGGGGCAGGGGCTGCTCTCAGGCAGCAGGGGCGTGCGGGACAGGAGCTGCTCGTGGGCAGCAGGGGCACGCGTGACAGCAGGGCAGCGCGCTAAGGCAGGCAGTGCGAGTAGCTGCAGGGAAGCGTGACACTGTGCGAGAGGGCCGGACAGCGCAAGGGCGCTTCGGGCAGGAACTAGCCAAAACGATCGGTGGGCCCTAAAAACTTAACAGGTTTCCTGCTCTGAATACCATGTCAGAATAACTGTGCAGGAATGATTGGATTAGCAAGAGTTGGGGTACAAGTACTAACCCTAAAAGTGCTGTACCCCATAAGGAGTGCCCCACTATAGCCTACACGTAAGATTTTACTTAGACACCAACTCCCGCTCACGCTACTATCCCTCTTTCGCCATGGTTCCTAAGTCTAGTAACCAAGTCATAGGCTAAGTTATATTGTTTGACTAGGTATTAAAACCTTGCTCGAATACTAAGTTGTTGACATATACGAGGACGAAAAAGGGCATGGGCCCAGAACGAACAAACAGCAACGGCACTAGAAGGACTAAAACCAAGGTCAGCAAGTGTGGACCGAAGAGTGTCGTGCGGCGCCTGGCGGAGACCGTAGACTGGTCGTCTAAGGCTCCACTGGGTCCCAGGGGGGAAAGTGCCAGTGAAACTAGGGGGATGGCGCAGCCGAAAGGCAGAAGAGAAGTCTAGTGTGTGGAGCTCGTAGTACCGTATCGCTGTGTTGCAACGTGAAGTAACACCTGAAGAGTGGTAATTTTCGGGTCGAGGCGAAGGTATGGAATAAGTCACGCTGACTCAAGCCTTTAGCTACGTAACGCGTCTTGAAGACGGTTGGTGGTGATCCAGGCGGCCACTTCACCTTGAAAATTCACATGCCATCGACTACGTTCTTCCTGGGAGAAAGAACTGTGTCAACGTAGGTGCCCATGGATCTCCAAGACTGTTAGAATATGGAAACAGGAATGTGTGCATTGAGTAGAATGGGGATACAAGTAGTAAACCCTAAAAGGGTTGTCCCCTCTACGGTGTACCCCAGTATAGACTACAGCACTATAAGTGGATGCTTTGACACACCCCCATAGGCTAAGTGGAGGACAACAAGCGGTCACAAGACCAGTCAAGCAAGAGAACAAAGCAAAATAAAGCAAAGCTCAGGGTGGATCTCAAGATGACCACACATTCTGAGCACAAGCAAGCGGCCACAAGGTCAGCTTACATGCAGAGTTCATAAAAGCAATTGCAGTACACTGATCACAACCTAGGAAGAGCAAACATGTAGGTATAATCATATATATCAGAGTACAGCAAGTGCAAGGCAAGATCAAGAGACAAGCAGGCGAGGCAAAGTGGGCACAAGCCCAAGAGCAGTGCAAAAACGCCTGAACTTTATGTTTAGGGCTGAGGGCATGGTACGGGACGTAGCTTGTGGCACCAACTAATTGGTAAATATCAAGTGTAAGGTTCAGCACCACCGAGTCTTTAGCAAGCACCAAATCAATTGCTGCTCAGTGGAGTCCCCACCAAAACCACTGGTTAGCATTGCGCCAATCGGAAGCATCAAAATTTAAGCGTCGAGTTTGTGATAAGAACCAATCTTAGTGTTTAGTATGAAAAAACGATTCTGACAAATAATGCCACTGAGTCCGGGGTAAGTATCTAACCTTAGATTACACCTGGCTCCGTAAGTATGAAGTGTAATGTTCAGTACTGAGTGTTCAAAGGCAAAAAAACAAGTGGGTATATGGCAAGGACCAGTTCGAGTGCTTTGAACTAGCTCTGTGCCATACTTCAGAACCAAAATGAACAATGCATCTGCTCTGCAATGCATGTTTCACATTGAGCTCCTTCATATGCAATGCATGTTACTCTTTGGATTTCCTATCCACCCATGGCTGCCCGCATTCGTTGTCCTTACCTTCTCCACATCATTTGCTCATCATGTACTGCATGCCGTGTGTGTGCGCGAGCTAAGGTACTGAATTCCTACATATTTCACAATCCATACATCCCTGTTCATATCATTTGTCGTTTATGCATGAGATCAGGCTAAGATTTCAGACTTTGGGCTTGTGAGGAAGGGCGAGGGCACAACACTACAGAGTACGCGAGTGGTGGGAACACCAGGCTATATGATCCTTCCTATGCCGCATCCAACAGAGCCACCACCGCCACTGATGTCTACAGGTGAGCCATGAACCTTAAATGCCCTTCTGGTGGTCTGCTTCTGTTGTTGGGCGGCTCTCATGCTTTCCTCTCCTCTCCCCTCATCTCCTCACCTCGCCTTGTTAGAATCTACTAGCAGGAATGAATGCAGTATGAAAGTGTTGGGTACAATTATATGCATGCTATATATGTTTAGGATCTAATGGGGTACCCCATATTGGCTACCCCACTAGATCCTAAACATATATAGCATGCATATAATTTGACACACCCCCATAGGCAAAGTGGGGGAGAGCAAGGGGTCACAAGACCAGTCAAGAGAAGCAAAGCAAGCTCAGGGTGGATCACAACGTCACCACACACACTGAGCACAAGCAGAGGGGCCACAAGGCCAGTTCGCATGCAGAGGTGTATATGCAACAACAACATCACAGTGATCTCTACCTAGCAGAGCAAGCATGCAGGTATATATATAGATCACAGTACAGGCAAAGTCTACAGCAAGTGAGGAAACGTGGGCACAAGGCCTAACAAAGTACAAAAACGCTGATGATCACCAGACGGAAGTGCCTTGGTGAATATATCAGTAGTGTTGGCCCGAGTGGCCACGTGAGCAAGACGAAGCTGACCACGCTGCTGCAACTCTCGAGTAAGGAAGTAACGCAGAGTGATGTGCTTCGTTCTGTGCTCCAGTCTGTGCTCCTAACACAAGGCAATGGCGGCCTTGTTGTCTACGTACAGAGCTGGAGGAGAACGAGGCCTCTCTCCCAAGTCAGTCAGCAGGTAGGTGAGCCAGCGTAACTCCTGTGCAGCCATGGCTGTGGCGTAGATCTCAGCCTCACAACTGGAGCCGAGAACAGAAGACGAGCGTGTAGACCGCCAAGAAACAGAGCCAGAGCCAAGACTGAAGGTGTAACCCTGTGACGACCGCTGCGTAGCCATGTCGTCAACCCAAGAATCATCTGAGTGACCAGTGAGGACAATGCCGCCCCGTCCTCCGAGCACGAGCCCCATGCCCGATGTACTGCACAAGTAGCGTAGTACCCTCTTAGCAGCATCCATGTGCACCCTTCGGTGCCGACCAGGAGCCACGTAGCGAGCCAGAAGGCCAAGAGGGTACGCAAGGTCAGGACGAGTGCAGGTCATCAGGTATATGAGGCAGCCCACTAGCTCTGGGTAAGGACCACTCGGCTCTACGGACTCGTCCGAAGGTGGAGCTGAGAGCGAGTGACCTGCAGCCAGAGGAGTGGCCTGTGCCGAGGACCAGGTGAAGCCAAAGCGCTGAAGGACCTGCTGCACCATGTGTGACTGAGTCAGTGTGATGGTGCGGCGTGCTCTGTCCCGGGTGATCTGCAAGCCAAGGTAGCCGCGCAGTTCACCCAGGTCTGTGCACGTGTGTCTCTTCTGCAGCTCCGACTTCACCAGGGCGAGAGCCTCAGTGTCAGCAGTGGCAAAGACCAAGTCGTCGACATACACGAGGATGTAGAACGGCGGCAACGAAGTGTCGGTGCGCAGAAACAGAGACGGGTCAGCAGTGGAAGGAGCAAACCCAAGAGCCGCAAGTGTCGTCCTCAGTGTGTCGTGCCACTCACGTGGCGCCTGGCGGAGACCGTAGACTGGCCGCCGGAGGCTCCACTGGGTACCAGGAGGGAACGACCCAATGAAGCCAGGTAGGTGGCGCAGCCAGATCTCCTCGTGCAGGCTGCCTTGTAGGAAGGCTGTGCTGAAGTCAAGAGAGTGAAGCTCGTAGTCACGCTGAGCGGCAACGTGCAGCAGCACCCGAAGAGTGGTCATCTTCGGGGTGGGGGAGAAGGTCCGGAAGAAGTCAACTCCCTGTCGCTGACTAAAGCATCGAGCAACGTAACGAGCCTTGAAGACAGGCGGAGAACCCGGCGGCCGCTTCACCCTGAAAATCCACATGCCACTAACGATGTTCGCCCCAGGTGGGGGAACCTCGTCGACGTAAGTGCCTGTGGACTTCCAGGATGCCATCTCTGCGTCCATGGCTGTCTGCCACTGAGAGGAGTGCTCACCTGCGATCGCCTCAGCGTAAGAGCGCGGGGTCGGGATGTCTGGAGCATCCGGATCTCCCTCAGGGGCAAGCAGCATGGCCACAAGATGAGGCGCAGCGGCTGCAAGACACTCAAGGTCCTCCTGCCTATCCTCAAGGACGTCCGTGCCAAGAGCACACTCACCCCCGACGGACGGAGGACAGACAGACTCAGACTCAGCAACAAGACTAGCGGCGTAGTCTAGACGACAGGCAGCAGCAAAGTCAACAAGCTTAGCAACTAAGGCAGACGCAGCAACAGACTCAAACGACGGGTCAGTGACAACAGTGGCTAGCAGACACATGACAATAGGGTGAGCAGCACGAGCGCGGTCAGACTCAGGCTCAGCAACGACAGGCAGAGAAGACGTAGGAGGGGATGGCAGGGGAACACGTTGCGGAGCAGAGGAAGGATGCAGGGCCATGAGGTGTGTGCCGGGGACAGCCGGCGGACGCTCACGAGGAACACGACGACCAGTACGACCAGTGCGGACAGTGCGAACAGGCGAGACAGGACGAGACGCAGGCTCACGACGCTCAGCAAGACCGCCTGTCAGCTCAGTGTAAGGAGAAGGAGCAGGCAGCGGTGAGCCAGGCTGTAACGGAAGACCAGTAGAAGACGGGAGGCTAAGAACCTGGCGAAGGACGGAGCCAGGCGGTGGCAGAGACGAAGGTGACGGCGGAGCGAAGAACAGTCGCGGCGGTGCAGTGCCACCAGCACCAGTAGCTCCAGCACCTCCTGCAGCTCCAGAACCTCCAGCGCCAGCACCCGCAGCAGCTCTAGAACCTCCAGCTCCGGCGCCACCAGCGCCAGCACCTCCAACAACTCCAGAACCTCCAGCGCCAGCACCCGCAGTAGCTCCAGAACCTCCAGCTCCAGTGCCACCAGCGCCAGCACCTCGAACAGCTCCAGAACCTCCAGCGCCAGCACCCGCAGCAGCTCCAGAACCTCCAGCGCCAGCACCCGCAGCAGCTCCAGAACCTCCAGCTCCAGCGCTACCAGCGCCAGCACCTCCAACAGCTCCAGAACCTCCAGCGCCAGCACCCGCAGCAGCTCCAGATCCTCCAGCTCCAGCGCTACCAGCGCCAGCACCTCCAACAGCTCCAGAACCTCCAGCGCCAGCACCCGCAGCAGCTCCAGAACCTCCAGCGCCAGCACCCACAGCAGCTCCAGAACCTCCAGCTCCGGCGCCACCAGTCGTAGCACCCCCAGAACCGGCACCTCCAGCTCCAGGGCCTCCAACCTCAGAGTCGACAGCAGCACCTCCAGGTCCAGCAGGACCTCCAGTCCCAGCAGCTCCAGGACCTCCAGTACGAGCACCTCCGGGACCAGCTGCTCCAGGAACTCCAGTAGAAACAACTCTAGTAGCAGAGTCACGAGCTCCAGCGCCTCCCGCAGCAGGGCCCCTAGCTCCAGCAGCGCGACCTTGACGGCTAACGTACCACTCACGCAGCTGCTGTGGGGAGAGAGGGACAGCGCCGGCTCCAGTGCCTCCAACACCAGCGCCTCCCGCAGCAGGGCCCCCAGCTCCAGCAGCTCGACCCTGACGGCTAACGTACCACTCACGCAGCTGCTGTGGAGAGAGAGGGAGACGACGACGAGAGTGCAGCGACGAGGCACCAGCGGAGCGACTACGGAGACGGCCGCTCCAGGGAGACTGCTCACCAGACGCCTCAGCGCCCCCAGGTGCAGCACCCCCAGACTCAGTACCCCCAGGCTCAGCACCCCCAGATTCCTCACGCCCAGGCTCAGCACCTCCAGGCTCCACACCCCCAGGCTCAGCACCCCCAGGCTCCGCACCCCCAGGCCCAGCATCCCCCGAAGCAGCACCTCGAGCAGGACCACCCTCAGCAGGACCTGAGTCACCAGTGACCTCAACCGGTGCAGTCAAGGGAGGAGGGTCTACCTGAGACACACCTGAAGGAGCAGGACCGGGAGCGGGGAGGGGGTCTACCTGGGGAGCACCTGGAGCGAGGAAGAGCGGCGGGGGGGGGAGAGGGGCAGTGCAGTAGGGGAAGAGACGGTAAAAGGGAACCGACTCGTCGAACGTGACGTCCTGAGAGGGGAAGACACGGCGCGAGGTGGGGTGGTAAAACTGCCAACCAGGCGCGTCAGGGACAAAGCAAAGGAAGACACAGGGAACAGCGCGGGCGGAGAGCTTGTCTGCGGTGGTATCGCGGACAAAGGCACGAGAATCCCAGACCCGGAACACCGACGCATCGCCAACCTCCCCCGTCCGCCGCAGTGTGGGCGAGGTCTCCGGGAAGGAGACACGGGGCCAGAGGTTGAGCTGATGCGCGGCGTAGCGGACCGCAAACGGCCACAGAAAATGGGTGGCAGCCGCATGGACCATGGAGGTACGAGCGACCTCCATGAACAAGCCAATGCGGCGCTCAGCAACCCCATTCTGCTGCGGAGAGGCCGGAAGCGTGAACGTCTAGCGAATGCCCTCCCCACGACAAAAGCTCTGCAGAAGGTCGGAGGAAAACTCCCCACCTCTGTCAGAGTGCAGACGCAGGACGGGAAACTCCGTCCCGAACCGCTCGCGGAGCTGGAGACGGGTAGCGCGGATCCAAGGGATCAAAACATCAGGGACCTCACCCTTGGTGCGCAAGGGGAAGACCGCGGTGTCAAACATTATATATGTTGTATTTGTGTAGGCTACAGTGGGTTAGCCTTTAGGGGGTACATTATTCTAGGGTTAGGTATTTGTACTCTCACTTGTTTCTAGTCCAATCACTTCTTCTTTCTAACATGGTATTAAGAGCGTAGGTTTAGACCTAGGATCGCTCCTTAGGGCCCACCACACCGTACGACTGTCTGCCTACTAGCGCCCTCGTGCGCCCTACTGACGGAGCGCCCTCGAGCGCCTCCCCCCAGCGCCCTCGTGCGCCCCTCTTTCACGGCCCCGTAAGGCCCCGCGACCCGCGACCCGCCCCTTAGCAACCCGCGCGCCGCCCCTTAGAGGCCCCTCTCACGGCCGCGTCGACCCTGCGCGCAGCCCCTTAGAGGCCCCGTCGGCCCCGTCGGCCCCGTCGACCCCGCGCGCAGCCCCTTAGAGGCCCCGTCGGCCCCGTCGACCCCGCGCGCACCCCACCTTAGCGGCCCCGTTGGCCCCGTCGACCCCATGCGAGCCCCCCCCCCCTTAGCGGCCCCGTCGGCCCTGTCGACCCCACGCGCCGCCCCTTAGCGCCCCGCACGCGACAGCCACGGCCTCGCCAGAACCAGGCCGCCCGAACCGAGCCGCCCGAACCGAGCCGCCCAGCCCGAGCCGAGCCGCGCCGCCCGAACCGAGCCGCGCCGCCCTCCCCGTACTGAGCAGCACTCTCTGGACCGAGCCGCCCTACCTGAGTCGCGCTGCCTGCTGCTTTTAGGGTTCGCCTGCTGCTACTACTGCTACTGCTCCTGCTACTATGGCTAGCCCTCCTATGCTAGCTTTCGATGCTGAGGGCCGCCCAGTGAAGTTTGACACCTGGCTAGATGACCTGCACCTCTTCCTACAGCTCAGTGCCAAGGAGGACATCTCACTGTACGATCACGCCCTAGGCCATGCCACTGCCCCTGCTACTACTGCTGACAGCACTACCCGCTCACAGTGACAGACTCGTGACGCCCACGCTCGCTTTGCTATTCGCAACTCCCTGCCGATAGATGAGCGCGAGCATTTTGGCCAGCACAAGACTGCACAGGCACTGTACACTGCTGTCGTTGCCCGCTACTCCTCACCTGCCTCTGCCGCGCTAGGCCGTCTCTCACTCCCCTACCTGTTCCCCGACCTGTCCTCTTTCCACACAGTCGCTGACCTCATCACGCACCTCCGTACTAGTGAGGCCCGCTTCCGTGCCGCTATGCCTGATGAGTTTCTTGCCACGAACCCCCCCCCGCTCTGGCTCACTCTCTACCACCTAGTCACCCGCCTCCCTGACACTCTGCGTGCAGTCAGGGATCACTTCCTAGCTCGCTGCCCCACTGAACTCACCATTGCCCTCCTCGAGAAGGAACTACTTGCAGCTGAGGCTAGCATAGTCGCTGTAGGTGCCTCTCGTGGCGACCCCCGCACCCCTTTCTTTGAGGGGTGTTCCCCTTCCCCCCTTCTTCCCACTGTAGCCTCTGCTTCTGCTGTCAACCTCCTTGGTGCTGAGAAGGTCGGGACTGCGTCCGCTTCGAGCTGGCGCCGCAGCGGCAAGGGCAAAGGGGGCAAGGGAGGCGGAGGTGACGGCGGGGGAGGCGGTGGTGGGGGCGGTGGCGGCGGTGGGGGTGGTGGTGGGGCTGGAGGGACTAGTGGCAGCGGTGGGGGTGGTGGCGGCAGCGGCGGGGGAGGTGGCAGGGGCGGGGGCGGTGGTGGGGGCGGCGGTGGACGCGGCGGCGGCAGGGGAGGGGGTGGTCGAGGAGGTGGCGGCGGCGGTGGTGGTCGTGGAGGCGCTGGCAGTGGCCAGAGCCAGCAGCACACTCCGTCGCCCCAGGAGCTCCGTGAGTGGTACTCTCAGCACGGGGGGGGGGGGGGGGGTGGCCTTAGCTGCACGTACGTCATCCGCACTGGTGACCGCACTGGTCAGACGTGTGGGAGGGCGCACACCACGCAGCGCTGCTTCTCCCGCCTCGACGACGCTTGGCGTACTCAGTTCCCTGATGCCACTGAGCTGCCCCGCTGGGCTGATCTGATGAAGAAAAACATTGATATCTATGCTCTAGACTTTGATGCTATTCTCACTGCCATGTATGTGATGTCTACTAGTGGAGAGGGTGCTCAGTACCTGCGTGTTCCGCCCGACCCGGGCATTCGGACCAGTGAGGCTGCCGCTCTAGGTGCTAGTGCGTCTGTTGCCCTAGGTGCTGGTGAGGCTGCCACTCCAGGAACTCGCCTGTCTGCTACCCCAGGTGCCGGTGAGGCTGCTGCTCTAGGTGCTAGTGAGTCTGCGCCCCCTGGTACTGAGTCGACTGAGGCACTGCACACCTTCACACTGGACTCAGGTGCTTCTCGCTGTTTCTTTCGTGACCGCACTGCCCTTGAGCAGCTTGCTCGGCCAGTTGCTGTCTCCCTCGCTGACCCCTCTGGGGGTCCGGTCATTGCGACCTCCTCCACTGTCCTTCCTTGTCCTGCGGTCCCGTCGGGCACACTGTCAGGTCTCCACCTCCCCTCGTTCTCTACGAACTTGGTGGCGGGTTGTGCGCTCTAGGACGGGGGTGTTCACCAGTTCACCCCTGCCTACGAGCGCGTGACACACTGCACGTGTGCTCGGACGGGCCGTCACCTGGCTACCTTCACTCAGCAGCCGGGGTCGGACCTGTACACACTGACCACTGAGTCCCCTCAGGTAGCTGCGTCTGCGTCTGCGTCAGGTCAGCTGTCGGCCCCCTGCTCGTGTCGCTCTCTGGCGCACGAGACTGTCCTCTGGCACCACCGACTTGGTCACCCGTCCGTGCAGCGCCTTCGTGCCATGCATAAACGGTACCTTGTCTCTGGTCTTCCCAGGGTTCTCCCTCCCCTCCCACCCTCGCCTGCTCCTCCCTGTCTTCCCTGTGTCGAGGGGCGGCAGCGCGCCGCTCCTCACTCCTCCTCGTTTCCCCCGACGACTGCTCCCTTGCAGACGCTCCACATGGACGTGTGGGGCCCAGCCCGCGTCCGTGGTCAGGGTCAGGAGAGGTACTTCCTGATAGTTGTTGACGACTACTCGCGCTACACCACGGTCTTCCCCTTGCGCACCAAGGGTGAGGTCCCTGATGTTTTGATCCCTTGGATCCGCGCTTCTCGTCTCCAGCTCAGCGAGCGTTTCCACTCGGACTTTCCTGTCCTGCGCCTGCACTCTGACAGAGGTGGTGAGTTCTCCTCCGACCTCTTGGCAGCCTACTGTGCGGAGCACGGCATCCGCCAGTCGTTCACGCTTCCGGCCTCTCCACAGCAGAATGGGGTTGCTGAGCGCCGCATTGGCTTGGTCATGGAGGTCGCTCGTACCTCCTTGATCCATGCGGCTGCCCCCCACTTTCTGTGGCCGTTTGCGGTCCGATACGCTGCGCATCAGCTCAACCTCTGGCCCCGTGTCTCCCTGCCGGAGACTTCCCCGACACTGCGTTGGACGGGAGAGGTTGGCGATGCGTCGCGTTTTCGGGTCTGGGGATCTCGAGCTTTTGTTCGCGATACGTCCGCGGACAAGCTCTCCTCCCGCGCTGTTCCTTGTGTCTTCCTTGGCTTTGTCCCGGACGCGTCTGGTTGGCAGTTTTACCACGCCACCTCGCGCCGTGTCCTGCCCTCTCAGGACGTCACTTTTGACGAGTCCGTGCCCTACTACCGCCTCTTCCCCTACCGCACTGCCCCGCTCCCCCCCCCGCCTCTCTTCCTCGCGCCAGGTGCTGCTGTGGTAGACCCCCTCCCCCCTCAGGGTGCCGCTCCCTCAGGTGTGTCCCAGGTAGACCCGGTTGAGCCTGTCGAGGTAGCTGTCGACTCTCGTCCTGCTAGGGGTGCTGAGCCTGAGCGTGCGGAGCCTGGGGTTGCGGAGTCTGGGGGTGCTGAGCCTGGGGGTGAGGAGCCTGCGGGTGCTGAGTCTGGGGGTGCTGAGCCTGGGGGTGCGGAGCCTGCGGGTGCTGAGTCTGGAGGTGCTGAGCCTGGGAGTGCTACACCTGGAGGAGCTCTCTCCTCACAGCAGCTGCGTGAGTGGTACTTACAGTACTGCAGCCTCAGGAGAGGTGCTTCTGGAGCTAGGAGTGCTGCTGGAGCTGGTGCTAGTGCTTCCCCTCCTAGGCGGGAGCTGCCCTCTCCCCAGCGGCTCCGAGAGTAGTACGCGCGGCGCTGCAGTCTCCGGAGTGGCGCTCCTAGTGTCGCGGACCTTGGTACTGGAGGTGCTGCTGCTGCTGGCGGTGCTGCTGGTACTACTGGAGGTGCTGCTGGTGCTAGTGCTGCTGACGCTGCTGGAGGTGCTGCTGGTGCTGGTGGTGCTGCTGGTGCTGCGGACCCTGGAGTTGGAGCTGCTGCTGGTGCTGAGGACCCGGGCGTTGGAGCTGCTGCTGGTGCTGTGGACCCGGGAGTTGGAGCTGCTGCTGGTGCTGCGGACCCTGGAGTTGGAGCTGCTGCTGGTGCTGCGGACCCTGGAGTTGGAGCTGCTGCTGGAGCTGCGGACCCTGGAGTTGGAGCTACTGCTGGTGCTGAGGACCCCGGAGTTGGAGCTACTGCTGGTGCTGAGGACCCTGGAGTTGGAGCTGCTGCTGGTGCTGCGGACCTGGGAGCTGGTGCTGCCGGTGTAGCTGGAGACCCTGGAGCTGGATGTACTGGTGGTGCCTCTGCTGGTTCTGGAGGCGCTACGCGGCCGCGGCCGTACTTCGTTCCGCTCCTTCAGCAGGTTCTTGGTCAGCCGCCTCCCCCTAGTCCTGCTCCCTCCTTAGAGTGTCCTCCGCCTGTCCAGTCGCAGTCACAGTTACCGCCTGCCTCGCCACTCCCTGGTCCTTCTCCTTACACTGGTCCGACAGGCGGTCTCACTGAGCGTCGTGAGCCTGAGTCTCGTCCTGTGTCGCCAGAGTCTCGGTCTGCTTCGCCTGTTCGTGCTGCTCGCACTGGTCGTCGTGTCCTGCGTCAGCGTCCGCCTGCTGTCCCAGGCACTCACCAGATGGCGCTTCGTCCTTCCACTGCTCCTCAGCGTGTCCCTCTGCCGTCTCCTCCTGCGTCCTCTCTTCCTGCTCTTGCTGACCCGGAGTCTGACTCCCTCCGTGCTGCCAGTCCTACTGTCACGCATCTCCTCGCCACTGTTGTCACTGACCCTACCTTTGAGTCCTCTGTTGCGTCTGCTCTAGTAGCTGAGTTAGTTGACTTTGCTGCCGCTTGTCGTCTAGACTACGCCGCTAGCCTTGTCGCTGAGTCTGAGTCTGTCTGTCCTCCGTCCGTCGGGGGTGAGTGTACTCTAGGCACGGACGTCCTTGAGGACAGGCAGGAGGAGTTTGAGTGCTTTGCCGCTGCTTTACCTCATCTCGTGTCCATGCTTGTTGCCCCTGAGGGAGACCCGGATGCTCCAGACATCCCGACCCCGCGCTCTTACGCTGAGGCGATCGCGGGTGAGTACTCCTCTCAGTGGCAGACAGCCATGGACGCAGAGATGGCTTCTTGGAAATCCACAGGCACCTACGTCGACGAGGTTCCCCCACCTGGGGCGAACATCGTCAGTGGCATGTGGATTTTCAGGGTGAAGCGGCCGCCGGGTTCTCCGCCTGTCTTCAAGGCGCGTTACGTTGCACGAGGCTTCAGTCAGCGAGAGGGAGTTGACTTCTTCCAGACCTTCTCCCCGACCCCGAAGATGACCACTCTTCGGGTTCTGCTGCACGTCGCCGCTCAGCGTGACTACGAGCTCCACTCTCTTGACTTCAGCACAGCTTTCTTGCAGGGTAGCCTGCACGAGGAGATCTGGCTGCGCCGCCCACCTGGCTTCACTGGGTCGTTCCCTCCTGGTACCCAGTGGAGCCTCCGACGGCCAGTCTACGGTCTCCGCCAGGCGCCGCGTGAGTGGCACGACACACTGAGGACTACACTTGCGGCTCTTGGGTTCGCTCCTTCTACTGCTGACCCGTCGCTGTTTCTACGCACCGACACTTCACTGCCGCCGATCTACATCCTCGTGTACGTCGACGACTTGGTCTTTGCCACTGCTGACACTACGGCACTCGCCCACGTGAAGTCGGAGCTGCAGAAGAGACACACGTGCACAGACCTGGGTGAACTGACAAGCTATCTTGGCTTGCGGATCACCCGGGACAGAGCACGGCGCACCATCACCTTGACTCAGTCACACATGGTGCAGCAGGTCCTTCAGCGCTTCCGCTTCACGTACTCCTCGCCTCAGCCCACTCCTCTGCCTACCGGTCACTCGCTCTCAGCTCTGCCTTCGGATGAGTCCGTAGAGCCGAGTGGCCCGTATCCAGAGCTTGTGGGCTGCCTCATGTACCTGATGACCTGCACTCGACCTGACCTTGCATACCCTCTTAGCATCCTTGCACGCTATGTCGCTCCTGGCCGTCACCGGAAGGAGCACATGGATGCTGCTAAGAGGGTGTTGCGCTACTTGTGCAGTACGTCGGGCATGGGGCTAGTGCTTGGAGGACGAGACCGAGTTGTACTCACTGGGCACTCAGACGCTTCTTGGGCTGACGACCAGGCTACTCAGCGGTCGTCTCAGGGTTACACCTTCAGCCTTGGCTCTGGTTCAGTTTCTTGGCGTTCTACACGCTCGTCTTTTGTTCTCAGCTCCAGTTGTGAGGCTGAGATTTACGCCACAGCCATGGCTGCACAGGAGTTACGCTGGCTCACCTACCTGCTGACCGACTTGGGAGAGCGGCCTCGTTCTCCTCCAGTGCTGTACGTCGACAACAAGGCTGCCATTGCCTTGTGTGAGGAGCACAGACTTGAGCACAGAACGAAACATATCGCTCTGCGCTACTTCCTTGCTCGAGAGCTGCAGCAGCGCGGTCAGCTTCGTCTGCGTTACGTGGCCACTCGGGCCAACACTGCTGATGTGTTCACCAAGGCGCTTCAGCCTTGTGACCATCAGCGTTTCTGTACTGTTCTAGGCCTTGTGCCTACTCTCCCTCACTTGCTCACTTCTTGACTCTGCTTGTACTGTGATCTCTATATACATACCTGCATGCTTACACTTGCTAGGTTGTGATCACTGTACCTCTTGTTCTATTATCAAACTGCATGTGAACTGGTCTTGTGACCACTTGCTTGTGCTCGGAATTTGTGTGGTATCCTTGAGATCCACCCTGAGCTTGTCTTGCTTTGCTTTGCTTTGTCTGGTCTTGTGACCGCTTGATCTCCCCCACTTAGCCTATGGGGGTGTGTCAAACATTATATATGTTGTATTTGTGTAGGCTACAGTAGGTTAGCCTTTAGGGGGTACATTATTCTAGGGTTAGGTATTTGTACTCTCACTTGTTTCTAGTCCAATCACTTCTTCTTTCTAACACGAGCGACCTCCATGAACAAGCCAATGCGGCGCTCAGCAACCCCATTCTGCTGCGGAGAGGCCGGAAGCGTGAACGTCTAGCGAATGCCCTCCCCACGACAAAAGCTCTGCAGAAGGTCGGAGGAAAACTCCCCACCTCTGTCAGAGTGCAGACGCAGGACGGGAAACTCCGTCCCGAACCGCTCGCGGAGCTGGAGACGGGTAGCGCGGATCCAAGGGATCAAAACATCAGGGACCTCACCCTTGGTGCGCAAGGGGAAGACCGTGGTGTAACGCGAGTAGTCGTCAACAACCAGCAGGAAGTACTGCTCGCGGTCCTGCCCACTGACGCGGGTTGGGCCCCACACGTCCATGTGCAGGGTCTGCAGGGGAGCAGTCGTCGGGGGAAACGAGGAGGAGTGAGGAGCGGCGCGCTGCCGCCCCTCGACACAGGGAAGACAGGGAGGAGCAGGCGAGGGTGGGAGGGGAGGGAGAACCCTGGGAAGACCAGAGACAAGGACACGGCGGTGCATGCTACGAAGGCGCTGCACCGAGGGGTGACCAAGACGGTGGTGCCAAAGGAGGGTCTGGTGCGACAAAGCGCGACACGAGCAGGGGGCCGCTAGCTGACCTGACGCAGACGCAGACGCAGCTACCTGAGGGGACACAGTAGTCAGTGTGTACAGACTCGAGCCAGGCGCACGGGTAAACGTGGCCAGGTGCCGGCCCGTCCGGGAGCACGTACAGTGGGTCGCGTGCTGGCCTCCAGGAGTGAACTGGTCAACCCACTGGTCCTGGAGGTCAGCACCAAGTTCGTAGAGAACGAGGAGGTGAAGACCTAACAGGGAGCCAGACGGGACCGCCGGACACGGCAGGACCATGGAGGAGTGCGCAAGGACTGGAACCGACCGACTGAGCGGCGTGAGGGTGGTGCTGTCGCGAAAGAAGGAGCGGGAAGCACCTGAGTCAAGTGTGAAGGTGTACAAGGCCTCAGCAGGCGCAGTACCAGAGAGAGCAGACTCACCAGCACCTGGAGCAGCAGCCTCACCAGCACCTAGAGCAGAAGACGCACTAGCACCTAGAGCAGCAGCCTCACTAGCACCTAGAGCAGGAGACGCACTAGCACCTAGAGCAGCAGCCTCACTAGCACCGAGAGTAGCAGGCTCTATACCTGGGTCAGGCGGTACGCACAGGTAACAGGCACCGTCAGCACTAGTAGGCAATGCATACATGGCAGTGAAAATAGCATCATAGTCAAGAGCAAAGATATCTACCTTCTGTCTAAGCAGCTCCAGCCAGGTGGGGAGCTCAGCCTCGTCGCCAAACTTGGTACGCCAGGCGTCGCTCAGACGGGCGAAGCAGCGGGAGTGTGTGTGACCAAGCGTCCCGCAAGCCCGACCAGCCCGATCACCTGTGCGAACGACGTACGGGCAGCGAACGGTACTCTGAGACCCTCTACTCTGAGCGTACCACTCACGAAGCTGCTGGGGCGTAAGTGTCTCGCGCGCACGCCGCTGCAGCTGCAGCTGGCCACTGCCAGACGCTCCCGACTGACCAGCTCCAGGGCGACAGCCACGACGGCTACCGCCACAACCTCAACTAGCGTACCACTCACGAAGCTGCTGGGGCGTGAGAGACTCGCGCGGACGTCGTTGGAGCTGCATCTGGCCACCGCCAGTAGCAGCAGTAGCAGTAGTAGCAGCAGTAGCAGCAGCAGCAGCAGCAGCAGGGCAGGTGCGCCAGGCAGGCGGGCAGGCAGGCAGGCAGGCAGATGGCGCGGCAGCGTGCTAACAAGGCAGGCGCGCGGGTAGGGCAGGTGCTCACCAGTGGCGGGAAGGGCAGGCGCTCGCCGGGCGAGCAGGGCCGGCGCACGACGGCGGCGACGGTGGGGCCGCAACAGCGGCTGCAGAGTAGGGCCGCGTCAGCTGCAGGGCTGGGGCCACGACAGCGGCAGGGCAGGGCCGTGGTAGCTGCTGCAGGGCGGGGCCGTGTCGGCGGCAGGGCGGGGCCAGGCGGGGCCGCGTCGGCGGCAGGGCGGGGCCGCGTCAGCGACAGGTCGGGGCCGCGTCGGCGGCAGGGCGGGGCCGCGACAGCGGCAGGGCGGGGCCGCGTCGGCGGCAGGGCGGGGCCGCGACAGCGGCAGGGCGGGGCCGCGTCAGCGGCAGGGCGGGGCCGCGACAGCGACCTGGCGGGGCCGCGTCGGTGGCAAGGCGGGGCCTCGACAGCGACCTGGCGGGGCCGCGTCGGCGGCAAGGCGGGGCCGCGTCAGCGGCAGGGCGGGGCCGCGTCGGCGGCAGGGCGGGGCCGCGACAGCGGCAGGGCGAGGCCGTGTCAGGGGCAGGGCGGGGCCGCGACAGTGACCTGGCGGGGCCGCGTCGGCTTCAGGGCGGGGCCGCGACAGCGGCAGGGCGGGGCCGCGTCGGCGGCAAGGCGGGGCCGCGACAGCGACCTGGCGGGGCTGCGTCGGCGGCAGGGCGGGGCCGCGTCAGCGGCAGGGCGGGGCCGCGACAGCGGCCTGGCGGGGCCGCATCGGCTTCAGGGCGGGGCGGCATTCTGGCCTGACGGGCCTGCAGGGGCGGCTCGCGGGCCTGACGGGCCTGCATGGGCGGCGCACGGGCCTTACGGGTCTGCAGGGGTTGCGCGCTGGCCTTACGGGCCTGTAGGGGCGGCGCGCTGGCCTTACGGGTCTGCAGGGCGGTGCGCGCGTAGCTAGGGCAACAGTAGGCAGCGCGAGGGCTGCAGGACGGCGCGCGCAGCGCAGCACGTCACAAGGCAAGGCAGGGGAAGGCGCGCGCACGCAGCGCAGCGCAGGGCAACACGTGGGGTAGCGCGGTAACCGCAACGGTAGGTGGGCCAGAAAAAAGATGGTCCTACGGACCTAGTGCTCTGAAACCATGTTAGAATCTACTAGCAGGAATGAATGCAGTATGAAAGTGTTGGGTACAAGTATGAAACCCTAAGAGGGGCTGTACCCTATATTGGCTATACCACTACAGCCTAAACATATATAGCATGCATATAATTTGACACGCCTCTCCTCTCGCCACTTGTCCACGGGGTGTCGTGGCGTGCAGCTTCGGCATTCTCATGCTTGAGCTCATGACGGCCCCCACGTCGCCACCAATTCTCTTGTTGTTTCCTCCGATGAAGAAGCGGGTCAGCAGCTGCACATTCTTCCCTGGGTATGGAAAGAATGCCAACGTAGCCTTGTTTCCGCTCTTTATTCGTTCTCTCACGCGCATCCACATCCTTCCCGTAAACACCAGCGTCTGTGCCTCAAACCCCTTCCGTCTTGATCTGCACCAGGTCTAGCAGCAGCTGGCGCAATCCGGCAGCAACAGGGCGGTGGTGGCACGGCTGAGGGGCGCGCGCATGGAGGCGCGGGATGAGTTGGTGTTGAGGGTGGTGCAGCTGGCACTGCGATGCACCGCCAAGCAGAGTGCCACGCGGCCGACCATGGGGGTGATTGCAACCGAGCTGGAGGCCGTGCTGGTGGCGCTGGGCGGCGCTCGTAGCAACTCGGCTGCCCGTCAGGTGGACCAGCAGGTGGAATTGCAGAGGATGTCAGGTTCTGATGTGGATGCAGAGATTGCGCGCCTGTATGCGTTGTGTCAAGGCAACTGAACTGACAGTATGCAGCTGCATAACACCAATGATTGGCACTTCACATGTGTGAGAGGCGTTATTGTGTCGTTGCATACCGGTAATCACTCTGCAATCAACCCGGAGGCTGATTTAGGCTAAGTGTAAGGAATTTTCTCGATATTCCTTAGCGCACCCTGCAACATCGCGTACAGCAGCAGCCGTTGTTCGCCCGTTACTGCTAACGGGGCTTCGCCGACTTCGCGCGCACTATTTCACCAAACCTCGCACTGCTGGCCTGGCCGTGTCGGCCTACGCTTCGGGACTAGCCCGAGCCTCACTTCCAGCATAGCACTAGCTAGCTCGCACGCACCGCGTTACCGTTTGCATGTTTCGCGTATAAATGTTCGCTCATGCCTTCGCTCACATTTTGTACTTGTTTGACACCTTAGTGCAATTCTCGATACTTCGATTCATTGCACCCGTAACACTTGGTATCAGAGCCCCTTTCCTTTTCGGACCGCGCATCTCCGCACCCCAGGAAATCAACTTTTGATTTTTCACTTGAAGGGACTCACGCACCTTAGCACCTAGGAGCTGCTGTCCTCGCGTTCTCTCGTAATCGCGTGCAGCCACGACTGCGCCTAGACTAAGACGAGCCGACACCCTTCGAAATGGCTGAACATATCGACGTCACGACTCTCACGCAGGAGCACTTGAACGATCTGCTGCGACAAATCCGCGAGAGCGCCGAGGAAATCGCGACGCTGACGGCAGAACGCTAGTCCCTGCAAAACGACCTCACACGAGCACAATCCCAAGCACCTGGCACTCCGATTCAGCCCGCACCACAGGCATCACAGCACGGAAGTGTGGGGCAACCCGCGAGCGCCGCAAGTGATGGCGTCATGACGGAGACGACGACCACGGCACGACAGACCCCGACACGACGAATGCGGCCAGGACTCAACCTCGAGTCACGATTTCAGTGCCGGCCTACGAATCAGCTCTTCCGTCGCTGATGCCGCTAAAGCCGCAGCGTCCGCCATGCTTTGACCCAAGTCAGCGGGGTGGTCCTACCGTTCAGGCGTGGCTCTTCACGTTGAACGTTTTCTTCGACGCGAACTACGTCTCGGAGGATACGGCGAAGATTCATTACGCCGTGTCGTTGCTGCGAGGACCCGCCATGGACTGGTGGCGCGTCATCGTCACGAAGCCGGTGGACTACATGGTGCAGCAGGTCCTTCAGCGCTTCCGCTTCACGTACTCCTCGCCTCAGGCCACTCCTCTGCCTACCGGTCACTCGCTCTCAGCTCTGCCTTCGGATGAGTCCGTAGAGCCGAGTGGCCCGTATCCAGAGCTTGTGGGCTGCCTCATGTACCTGATGACCTGCACTCGACCTGACCTTGCATACCCTCTTAGCATCCTTGCACGCTATGTCGCTCCTGGTCGTCACCGGAAGGAGCACATGGATGCCGCTAAGAGGGTGTTGCGTTACTTGTGCAGTACGTCGGGCATGGGGCTAGTGCTTGGAGGACGAGACCGAGTTGTACTCACTGGGCACTCAGACGCTTCTTGGGCTGACGACCAGGCTACTCAGCGGTCGTCTCAGGGTTACACCTTCAGCCTTGGCTCTGGTTCTGTTTCTTGGCGTTCTACACGCTCGTCTTCCGTTCTCAGCTCCAGTTGTGAGGCTGAGATCTACGCCACAGCCATGGCTGCTCAGGAGTTACGCTGGCTCACCTACCTGCTGACCGACTTGGGAGAGCGGCCTCGTTCTCCTCCAGTGCTGTACGTCGACAACAAGGCTACCATTGCCTTGTGTGAGGAGCACAGACTGGAGCACAAAACGAAGCATATCGCTCTACGGTACTTCCTTGCTCGAGAGCTGCAGCAGCGTGGTCAGCTTCGTCTGCGTTACGTGGCCACTCGGGCCAACACTGCTGATGTGTTCACCAAGGCGCTTCAGCATTGTGACCATCAGCGCTTCGGTACTGTTCTAGGCCTTGTGCCTACTGTGCCTCACTTGCTTACTTCTTGACTCTGCTTGTACTGTGATCTCTATATATATACCTGCATACTTACACTTGCTAGGTTGTGCTCACTGTACCCCTTGTTCTATTATCAAACTGCATGTGAACTGGTCTTGTGACCACTTGCTTGTGCTCGGAATTTGTGTGGTATCCTTGAGATCCACCCTGAGCTTGTCTTGCTTTGCTTTGCTTTGTCTGGTCTTGTGACCACTACTTGCTCTGGCTATCCCCCATTTCGCCTATGGGGGTGTGTCAAAACATATGCATAATTGTATCTAGGCTATATTGGGGCTAGCCTTAGGGGGTACACAAATAGTCTCGACACTCTAGTCTTGTACCCCAATCTTCACCTAATCATCATTCTCGTTCCCTAGCTAGTGATCCTAACAATAACCCCACCCTAAATTTGGACCATCTTTCGTATAAGCGCACCCTATGAAATTTTACTCAAATCTGTGTTTTTCTAGTGAATTCGCCACTAACGCGTCAGGAGCAATCGTCGCTGACGTGCCTGGCAAAGTCTTCCCTAGCCCGCCTGGCGAAATTGCCATAGGCGCGCACGTGTTAGCAACATTTCAGCACATGATGGCAGGGATTTTCGCCAGGGTGGCAGATTCTCAGTGAATTTCGAAGCGAACTGTTTTGCGGTTGTCTCGATTGAAACAACAAGGCTAAGATCTACATTTCAGTGTTATAAAATAATAATTCTCTAAGTGTCATTTATTTCCCCTATGGGGTTATAAAAAAATCCACATTATAAGCCCACCCACCATTTTTCCAGGTTTTTTTATACCCCCACCTGGGGGTATATCCGGGGCATGACGGTATCAGTGTACAACAAGTGCAAGATCAAGAGACAAGCAGGTGAGGTAGAACGGGCAGAAGCCCAAGTGCAGTGCAAAAACGCTGAAGATCACCAGACCCGAGGGCCTTGGTGAAGACATTAGCAGTGTTGGCCCGAGAGGCCACGTAAGAAAGACGAAGCTGACCACGTTGCAGCTCTCGAGCAAGAAAGTAGCGAAGAGCAATGTGCTTCGTTCTGTGCTCCAGTCTCTGCTCCTGACACAAGGCAAGCATGGCCTTGTTGTCGACGTACAGAACTGGAGGAGAACGAGGCCGCTCCCCCAAGTCGATCAGCAGGTAGGTCAGCCAGCGTAGCTCCTGTGCAGCCATGGCCCCAGCGTAGATCTCGGCCTCACAGCTAGAACCAAGCACAGAAGAAGAACGAGTGGACCTCCACGAGACAGAACTAGAGCCAAGACTAAAGGTGTAACCCTGTGACGAACGCTGAGTCGCCTGGTAGTCGGCCCAAGAAGCGTCGGAGTGTCCTGTGAGTACCACTAAACCCTGTCCTCCAAGCACAAGCCACATGCCCGATGTACTGCACAAGTAGCGCAGTACCCTCTTCGCAGCATGAAAGTGCACCTTTCAGTGTCTACCGGGAGCCACGTAGCAAGCCAAGAGGCTGAGAGGGTATGCGAGGTCAGGTCGAGTGCACGTCATCAGGTACATGAGGCAACCCACAAGCTCTGGGTACGGACCACTCGGCACTACGGACTCGTCCGAAGGTGGAGCTGAGAGCGAGTGGCCAGCAGACAGAGGAGTGGGCTGTGGCGAGGACCACGGGAAGCCGAAGCGCCAAAGGACCTGGTGCACCATGTGTGACTGAGTTAGGGTGATGGTGTGCCGTGCTCTGTCCCGGGTGATCTGCAAGCCAAGATAGCTACGCAGCTCACCAAGGTCAGTGCAGGTGTGTCTCTCCTGCAGCTCCGCCTTCACTAGGGCTAGTGCCTCAGTGTCAGCAGTAGCAAAAACCAAGTCGTCGACGTACACGAGAACGTAGAACGGCGGCAGGGTAGGGTCGGTGCGCAGAAACAGCGACGGGTCAGCAGAGGAAGGAGCAAACCCAAGAGCCGCAAGTGTAGTCCTCAGTGTTTTGTGCCACTCTTGGGGCGCCTGGCGGAGACCGTAGACTGACCGCCGGAGGCTCCACTGGGTACCCGCAGGAAACGACCCAGTGAAACCAGGTGGGCAACGCAGCCAGATGTCTTCGTGAAGGCTGCCCTGCAAGAAAGTTGTGGAGAATTCGAGGGAGTGCAGCTCGTGGTCACGCTGTGCTGCAACGTGCACCAGCACCCGAAGAGTAGTCATCTTATGGGTGGGGGAGAAGGTCTAGAAGAAGTCGACCCCCTGGTGCTGACTGAAGCCTCGAGCAACGTAACGCGCCTTGAAGGCAGGCGGAGAACCCGGCGGCCGCTTCACTCTGAAAATCCACATGCCATCGACTATGTTCGCCCAAGGAGGAGGAACATCGTCGACGTAGGTGCCTGTGGACTTCCAGGAAGCCATCTCTGCATCCATGGCTGTCTGCCACTGAGAGGAGTACTCACCCGCGATCGCCTCAGCGTAAGAGCGCGGGGTAGGGATGTCAAGTGCATCCGGGTCTCCCCCAGGACAATGCAGCATGGATGCAAAACGAGGTAAAGCGGCCACAAGACACTCAAGCTCAAACTGCCTGTCCTCAAGGACGTCATTGCTAAGGGCAGGCTCACCCCCGACGGACGGAGGACAGACAGACTCTGACTCCGTAACAAGACTCGGGACGTAGTCGACACAACTCCTAGCTGCAAAGTCGACCAGCTCAGTGACTAGGGCAAACGCTGCAGTAGACTCAAAGTCAGGGTCAGTAGCGATAGTAGCAAGGAGACAAGTGACAGTAGGACTGGCAGCACGAGCAAGGTTGGACTCAGGGTTAGGAACGTGCGGAAGAGAGGACGCGGGAGGCTCAGGCAGGACAACACACTGTAGAATAGAGGAAGGACGAAGTGCCTGACCGTGAGTGCCTGGGACAGCAGGAGGACGAGGACGAGCGACACGACGAGTACGAACAGGTGTGGAAGCACGAGTCTCAGGCTCACGACGCTCAGTCAGGGACTCAGTCACCTCAGTGTGAGGAGCAGGAGCAGGCAGCGGGGAGCCAGGCAGTAGCTGTGGCTGAGAATGGTCTGTCGGTGGACACAGGAGAGGTGGAATGAGGCCAGTGGAAGACGGGAGACTAAGAACCTAGTGAAGGACCGAGTAAGGCGGCGGTAGGGATGGCTGCGGCTGCAGGTAGAAAAACAGTCGGCGCGGGGCAGGACCAGCAGCTCCATCTCCTCCAGCACCAGCAGCACAAGAACCGCCAGCACCAGCAGCTCTAGTAGCACCTCCAGCACCTCCAGCTCCAGCAGCACCACCTGCTCCGGCAGCTCCAGCATCTCTAGTACGAGCACCTCCAGGACCAGCAGCTCCAATACCTCCAGTACCTCCAGCTCCAGCGCCTCCAGCACCAGCAGCATCAGCACCTCTAGTGCCAGCAGCTCCAGTAGCACTTCTAGCACGAGCAGCACCACCAGCTGCACCAGTACCTCCAGCACCAGCAGCTCTAGTAGCACCTCTAGCACCTCCAGCACCAGCAGCACCACGAGCTCCGGCAGCGCCAGCACCTCTAGCACCAGCAGTACCTCCAGTACCTCTAGTGCCAGCAGCTCCAGTAGCACCTCCAGCACCTCCAGCACCAGCAGCACTACCTGCTCCAGCAGCTCCAGCACCTCTAGTACGAGCACCTCCAGGACAAGTAGCTCCAGTACCTCCAGTACCTCCAGCTCTAGCGCCTCTAGTACCAGCAGCACCAGCACCTCCAGTGCCAGCAGCTCCAGTAGCACCTCCAGCACGAGCAGCACCACCAGCTCCGGTAGCTCCAGTACCTCTAGTACGAGCACCTCCAGGACCAGCAGCTCCCGCAGCTCCAACACCAGTAGCACTAGCACCTCCAGCACCAGCAGCTCCAGTACCCCCAGCACCTCCAACACCAGCAGCACCTCCAGCACCAGTAACACCTCCAGGACTAGTAGCTCCGGCTCCTCCAGCACCAGCAACACCTCCAAAACCGCAAGGACTAGCAGCTCCAGTACCTCCAGCACCAGCAGCACCTCTAGTACCAGCAGTACCTCCATGACTAGCACCTCTAGCACCAGCAAGACCGTACCCTCCACCACCAGGACCGTACCCTCCACCACCAGGACCGTACCCTCCACCACCAGGACTGCCTCGCCGAACGATCCACGCACGAATCGCCTGCGGCGAGAGCGTCTCAAGTAGATCAGGCTGCGGTGGCTGTCCAGCTCCAGCACCTCCAACAGGGTCACCGCCAGCTCCACCGCCACTAGGACTCGAGTTGAAACTCGAGCCTGTCCTGAAAAAATTTCGGACCCCCAGTCTCCAACCCCCCAGAGTCAGCACCCCCAGTCGCAGCACCCCCAGAACCAGCACCCCCAGACGCAGCACCCCCAGAACCCTCACCCTCTGTCTCAGCACCCCCAGGCTCAGCACCAGCAGTCTCAGCTCTAGAGTCCACAGCAGCAGGCTGCGGAGGCGGCGAAGACGGCCGAGGCGGAAAACCAGGGGGGGTCTCCAAGCGTGGAGAGCGGCGAGTGGCCGCCGTATCGTCAGCGGCCAGGTCACCCCCCTCAGCTTGGCCAGAGGAGTCAGAAGAGATCTCCAAAGGCTCAACCAAGGGGGGTGGGTCTACCTGGGACACACCTGAGGGAGAAGGACCATGTGGGGGGAGGGGGTCTATCGGGGGGGGGGACTGGTACCAAGAAAAGAGGCGCTAGGGGGACTGGGTGGGACTTGTGCGGGTGTAGCCTGTAGAAACAGACAGACTCGTCAAAGGTGAGGTCATGGGAGGAGAAGACTCGACGCGAGCGCTGGTGGTAGAACTGCCACGGCGGGGCGTCGGTGGGGAAGCCAAGGAAGACACACCAGAGAGTGCGAGAGGAGAGCTTGCTCGCTTTGGCATCGCGAACAAGGGAGAGCGCGCCCCAGTCTCGAAACACCGACGCATCGCCAACCTTCCCCATCCACCGGAGTGTGGGCGAGGTCTCTGGCTCAGAGACTCGGGGCCAGAGGTTGAGCTGATGCGCAGCGTATCGGACCACAAACGGCCACAGAATATGGGGAGCAGCCGCATGAATTATGGAGGTACGAGCAACCTCCATGATCAAGCCAATGCGACGCTCAGCCGTCCCATTTTGCCGAGGAGAGGCCGGAAGCGTGAACGACTGGCGGATGCCCTCGTCTCGACAGAACTCCGCAAGGAGGTCAGAAGAGAACTCACCGCCCGTGTCAGAGTGCAGACGCAGGACTGGGAAGTCCCGACGAAACCGCTCGCGCAGCTGGCGACGAGTAGCACTGATCCAGGGGATCAAAACACCGCTGACATCCGCCTTGTGCCGCAAGGGGAAGACAGTGGTGTAACGTGTGTAGTCGTTAACAACCAGCAGGAAGTAGCGCTTCTGGTCCATTCCACCGACGGGGGCCGGGCCCCAAACGTCCATGTGGAGAGTCTGCAGAGGAGCAGTGGTCGGAGGAAACTCGGAGGAGTGAGGAGCGGCGCGCTGCCGCCCCTCGACGCAGGGAAGGCACGGCGGGGCAGGCGAGCGCGGGAGGGAGGGTAGGGACTAGGGAAGGCCAGAGACAAGGAGACGGGAGTGCATGCTGCGGAGACGCGGCAGGGAGGGGTGACCGAGACGGTGGTGCCAGAGGAGAGTCTGGTGGGAGAGTACCCGACACGAGCAAGACGCTGCAAGCTGACCAGACGCAGACACCTGACTCGACGCAGCCACCTGACCTGACTCAGCCACCTGTGCAGACGCAGTGGTCAGTGTGTACAGACTAGACCCAGGCCGTCGAGTGAACGTAGCAAGGTGACGGCCAGTCCGAGAGCACGTACAGATCGCCACACGCAACGTCACTTTTGAAGAGTCCGTGCCCTACTACCGCCTCTTCCCCTACCGCACTGCCCCGCTCCCCCCCCCGCCTCTCTTCCTCGCCCCAGGTGCTGCTATGGTAGACCCCCTCCCCCCTCAGGGTGCCGCTCCCTCAGGTGTGTCCCAGGTAGACCCGGTTGAGCCTGTCGAGGTAGCTGTCGACTCTCGTCCTGCTAGGGGTGCTGAGCCTGAGCGTGCGGAGCCTGGGGGTACGGAGCCTGGGGGTGCGGAGCCTGGGGTTGCGGAGTCTGGGGGTGCTGCGTCTGGGGGTACTGAGTCTGGGGGTGCTGAGTCTGGAGGTGCTGAGCCTGGGAGTACTACACCTGGAGGAGCTCTCTCCTCACAGCAGCTGCGTGAGTGGTACTTACAGTACTGCAGCCTCAGGAGAGGTGCCTCTGGAGCTAGGAGTGCTGCTGGAGCTGGTGCTAGTGCTTCCCCTCCTAGGCGGGAGCTGCCCTCTCCCCAGCGGCTCCGAGAGTGGTACGCGCGGCGCTGCAGTCTCCGGAGTGGCGCTCCTAGTGTCGCGGACCCTGGTGCTGGAGGTGCTACTGCTGCTGGCGGTGCTGCTGGTGCTCCTGGAGGTGCTGCTGGTGCTGGTGCTATTGACGCTGCTGGAGGTACTGCTGGTACTGGTGGTACTGCTGGTGCTGCTGGAGCTGCTAGAGGTACTCCTACTACTGGAGGTGCTGCTGGTGCTGAGGACCCGGGCGTTGGAGCTGCTGCTGGTGCTGAGGACCCGGGTGTTGGAGCTGCTGCTGGTGCTGTGGACCCGGGTGTTGGAGCTGCTGCTGGTGCTGCGGACCCTGGAGTTGGAGCTGCTGCTGGTGCTGCCGACCCTGGAGTTGGAGCTGCTGCTGGAGCTGAGGACCCTGGAGTTGGAGCTGCTGCTGGTGCTGCGGACCCGGGAGCTGGTGCTGCTGGTGTAGCTGGAGACCCTGGAGCTGAGGGTACTGGTGGTGCCTCTGCTGGTTCTGGAGGCGCTGCGCGGCCGCGACCGTACTTCGTTCCGCTCCTTCAGCAGGTTCTTGGTCAGCCGCCTCCCCCTAGTCCTGCTCCCTCCTTAGAGTGTCCTCCGCCTGTCCAGTCGCAGTCACAGTTACCGCCTGCCTCGCCACTCCCTGGTCCTTCTCCTTACACTGGTCCGACTGGAGGTCTTACAGAGCGTCGTGAGCCTGAGTCTCGTCCTGCGTCGCCAGAGTCTCGTCGTGCGTCACCTGTTCGTGCTGCTCACACTGGTCGTCGTGTTCCGCGTCAGCGTCCTCCTGCTGTCCCAGGCACTCACAAGATGGCACTTCGTCCTTCCACTGCTCCTCAGCGTGTCCCTCTGCCGTCTCCTCCTGCGTCTTCTCTTCCTGCTCTTGCTGACCCGGAGTCTGACTCCCTTCGTGCTGCCAGTCCTACTGTCACGCGTCTCCTCGCCACAGTTGTCACTGACCCTTCCTTTGAGTCCTCTGCTGCGTCTGCTCTAGTCGCTGAGTTAGTTGACTTTGCTGCCGCTTGTCGTCTAGACTACGCCGCTAGCCTTGTCGCTGAGTCTGAGTCTGAGTCTGTCTGTCCTTTGTCCGTCGGGGGTGAGTGTGCTCTTGGCACGGACGTCCTTGAGGACAGGCAGGAGGAGTTTGAGTGCTTTGCCGCTGCGTTACCTCATCTCGGGTCCATGCTGGTTGCCCCTGAGGGAGACCCGGATGCTCCAGACATCCCGACCCCGCGCTCTTACGCTGAGGCGATCGCGGGTGAGTACTCCTCTCAGTGGCAGACAGCCATGGACGCAGAGATGGCTTCTTGGAAGTCCACAGGCACCTACGTCGACGAGGTTTCCCCACCTGGGGCGAACATCGTCAGTGGCATGTGGATTTTCAGGGTGAAGCGGCCGCCGGGTTCTCCGCCTGTCTTCAAGGCGCGTTACGTTGCACGAGGCTTCAGTCAGCGAGAGGGAGTTGACATCTTCCAGACCTTCTCCTCGACCGCGAAGATGACCACTCTTCGGGTTCTGCTGCACGTCGCCGCTCAGCGTGACTACGAGCTCCACTCTCTTGACTTCAGCACAGCTTTCTTGCAGGGCAGCCTGCACGAGGAGATCTGGCTGCGCCGCCCACCTGGCTTCACTGGGTCGTTCCCTCCTGGTACCCAGTGGAGCCTCCGACGGCCAGTCTACGGTCTCCGCCAGGCGCCGCGTGAGTGGCACGACACACTGAGGACTACACTTGCGGCTCTTGGGTTCGCTCCTTCTACTGCTGACCCGTCGCTGTTTCTACGCACCGACACTTCACTGCCGCCGTTCTACATCCTCGTGTACGTCGACGACTTGGTCTTTGCCACTGCTGACACTACGGCACTCGCCCACGTAAAGTCGGAGCTGCAGAAGAGACACACGTGCACAGACCTGGGTGAACTAACAAGCTATCTTGGCTTGCGGATCACCCGGGACAGAGCACGGCGCACCATCACCTTGACTCAGTCACACATGGTGCAGCAGGTCCTTCAGCGCTTCCGCTTCACGTACTCCTCGCCTCAGGCCACTCCTCTGCCTACCGGTCACTCGCTCTCAGCTCTGCCTTCGGATGAGTCCGTAGAGCCGAGTGGCCCGTATCCAGAGCTTGTGGGCTGCCTCATGTACCTGATGACCTGCACTCGACCTGACCTTGCATACCCTCTTAGCATCCTTGCACGCTATGTCGCTCCTGGTCGTCACCGGAAGGAGCACATGGATGCCGCTAAGAGGGTGTTGCGTTACTTGTGCAGTACGTCGGGCATGGGGCTAGTGCTTGGAGGACGAGACCGAGTTGTACTCACTGGGCACTCAGACGCTTCTTGGGCTGACGACCAGGCTACTCAGCGGTCGTCTCAGGGTTACACCTTCAGCCTTGGCTCTGGTTCTGTTTCTTGGCGTTCTACACGCTCGTCTTCCGTTCTCAGCTCCAGTTGTGAGGCTGAGATCTACGCCACAGCCATGGCTGCTCAGGAGTTACGCTGGCTCACCTACCTGCTGACCGACTTGGGAGAGCGGCCTCGTTCTCCTCCAGTGCTGTACGTCGACAACAAGGCTACCATTGCCTTGTGTGAGGAGCACAGACTGGAGCACAGAACGAAGCATATCGCTCTACGGTACTTCCTTGCTCGAGAGCTGCAGCAGCGTGGTCAGCTTCGTCTGCGTTACGTGGCCACTCGGGCCAACACTGCTGATGTGTTCACCAAGGCGCTTCAGCCTTGTGACCATCAGCGCTTCTGTACTGTTCTAGGCCTTGTGCCTACTGTGCCTCACTTGCTTACTTCTTGACTCTGTTTGTACTGTGATCTCTATATATATACCTGCATACTTACACTTGCTAGGTTGTGCTCACTGTACCCCTTGCTATATTATTAAACTGCATGTGAACTGGTCTTGTGACCACTTGCTTGTGCTCGGAATTTGTGTGGTTTCCTCGAGATCCACCCTGAGCTTGCTTTGCCCTTCCTGACTGGTCTTGTGACCACTACTTGCTCTGGCTATCCCCCATTTCGCCTATGGGGGTGTGTCAAAACATATGCATAATTGTATCTAGGCTATATTGGGGCTAGCCTTAGGGGGTACACAAATAGTCTCGACACTCTAGTCTTGTACCCCAATCTTCACCTAATCATCATTCTCGTTCCCTAGCTAGTGATCCTAACAATAACCCCACCCTAAATTTGGACCATCTTTCGTATAAGCGCACCCTATGAAATTTTACTCAAATCTGTGTTTTTCTAGTGAATTCGCCACTAACGCGTCAGGAGCAATCGTCGCTGACGTGCCTGGCAAAGTCTTCCCTAGCCCGCCTGGCGAAATTGCCATAGGCGCGCACGTGTTAGCAACATTTCAGCACATGATGGCAGGGATTTTCGCCAGGGTGGCAGATTCTCAGTGAATTTCGAAGCGAACTGTTTTGCGGTTGTCTCGATTGAAACAACAAGGCTAAGATCTACATTTCAGTGTTATAAAATAATAATTCTCTAAGTGTCATTTATTTCCCCTATGGGGTTATAAAAAAATCCACATTATAAGCCCACCCACCATTTTTCCAGGTTTTTTTATACCCCCACCTGGGGGTATATCCGGGGCATGACGGTATCAGTGTACAACAAGTGCAAGATCAAGAGACAAGCAGGTGAGGTAGAACGGGCAGAAGCCCAAGTGCAGTGCAAAAACGCTGAAGATCACCAGACCCGAGGGCCTTGGTGAAGACATTAGCAGTGTTGGCCCGAGAGGCCACGTAAGAAAGACGAAGCTGACCACGTTGCAGCTCTCGAGCAAGAAAGTAGCGAAGAGCAATGTGCTTCGTTCTGTGCTCCAGTCTCTGCTCCTGACACAAGGCAAGCATGGCCTTGTTGTCGACGTACAGAACTGGAGGAGAACGAGGCCGCTCCCCCAAGTCGATCAGCAGGTAGGTCAGCCAGCGTAGCTCCTGTGCAGCCATGGCCCCAGCGTAGATCTCGGCCTCACAGCTAGAACCAAGCACAGAAGAAGAACGAGTGGACCTCCACGAGACAGAACTAGAGCCAAGACTAAAGGTGTAACCCTGTGACGAACGCTGAGTCGCCTGGTAGTCGGCCCAAGAAGCGTCGGAGTGTCCTGTGAGTACCACTAAACCCTGTCCTCCAAGCACAAGCCACATGCCCGATGTACTGCACAAGTAGCGCAGTACCCTCTTCGCAGCATGAAAGTGCACCTTTCAGTGTCTACCGGGAGCCACGTAGCAAGCCAGGAGGCTGAGAGGGTATGCGAGGTCAGGTCGAGTGCACGTCATCAGGTACATGAGGCAACCCACAAGCTCTGGGTACGGACCACTCGGCACTACGGACTCGTCCGAAGGTGGAGCTGAGAGCGAGTGGCCAGCAGACAGAGGAGTGGGCTGTGGCGAGGACCACGGGAAGCCGAAGCGCCAAAGGACCTGGTGCACCATGTGTGACTGAGTTAGGGTGATGGTGTGCCGTGCTCTGTCCCGGGTGATCTGCAAGCCAAGATAGCTACGCAGCTCACCAAGGTCAGTGCAGGTGTGTCTCTCCTGCAGCTCCGCCTTCACTAGGGCTAGTGCCTCAGTGTCAGCAGTAGCAAAAACCAAGTCGTCGACGTACACGAGAACGTAGAACGGCGGCAGGGTAGGGTCGGTGCGCAGAAACAGCGACGGGTCAGCAGAGGAAGGAGCAAACCCAAGAGCCGCAAGTGTAGTCCTCAGTGTTTTGTGCCACTCTTGGGGCGCCTGGCGGAGACCGTAGACTGACCGCCGGAGGCTCCACTGGGTACCCGCAGGAAACGACCCAGTGAAACCAGGTGGGCAACGCAGCCAGATGTCTTCGTGAAGGCTGCCCTGCAAGAAAGTTGTGGAGAATTCGAGGGAGTGCAGCTCGTGGTCACGCTGTGCTGCAACGTGCACCAGCACCCGAAGAGTAGTCATCTTATGGGTGGGGGAGAAGGTCTAGAAGAAGTCGACCCCCTGGTGCTGACTGAAGCCTCGAGCAACGTAACGCGCCTTGAAGGCAGGCGGAGAACCCGGCGGCCGCTTCACTCTGAAAATCCACATGCCATCGACTATGTTCGCCCAAGGAGGAGGAACATCGTCGACGTAGGTGCCTGTGGACTTCCAGGAAGCCATCTCTGCATCCATGGCTGTCTGCCACTGAGAGGAGTACTCACCCGCGATCGCCTCAGCGTAAGAGCGCGGGGTAGGGATGTCAAGTGCATCCGGGTCTCCCCCAGGACAATGCAGCATGGATGCGAAACGAGGTAAAGCGGCCACAAGACACTCAAGCTCAAACTGTTTGTCCTCAAGGACGTCATTGCTAAGGGCAGGCTCACCCCCGACGGACGGAGGACAGACAGACTCTGACTCCGTAACAAGACTCAGGACGTAGTCGACACAACTCCTAGCTGCAAAGTCGACCAGCTCAGTGACTAGGGCAAACGCTGCAGTAGACTCAAAGTCAGGGTCAGTAGCGATAGTAGCAAGGAGACAAGTGACAGTAGGACTGGCAGCACGAGCAAGGTTGGACTCAGGGTTAGGAACGTGCGGAAGAGAGGACGCGGGAGGCTCAGGCAGGACAACACACTGTAGAATAGAGGAAGGACGAAGTGCCTGACCGTGAGTGCCTGGGACAGCAGGAGGACGAGGACGAGCGACACGACGAGTACGAACAGGTGTGGAAGCACGAGTCTCAGGCTCACGACGCTCAGTCAGGGACTCAGTCACCTCAGTGTGAGGAGCAGGAGCAGGCAGCGGGGAGCCAGGCAGTAGCTGTGGCTGAGAATGGTCTGTCGGTGGACACATGAGAGGTGGAATGAGGCCAGTGGAAGACGGGAGACTAAGAACCTAGTGAAGGACCGAGTAAGGCGGCGGTAGGGATGGCTGCGGCTGCAGGTAGAAAAACAGTCGGCGCGGGGCAGGACCAGCAGCTCCATCTCCTCCAGCACCAGCAGCACAAGAACCGCCAGCACCAGCAGCTCTAGTAGCACCTCCAGCACCTCCAGCTCCAGCAGCACCACCTGCTCCGGCAGCTCCAGCATCTCTAGTACGAGCACCTCCAGGACCAGCAGCTCCAATACCTCCAGTACCTCCAGCTCCAGCGCCTCCAGCACCAGCAGCATCAGCACCTCTAGTGCCAGCAGCTCCAGTAGCACTTCTAGCACGAGCAGCACCACCAGCTGCACCAGTACCTCCAGCACCAGCAGCTCTAGTAGCACCTCTAGCACCTCCAGCACCAGCAGCACCACGAGCTCCGGCAGCGCCAGCACCTCTAGCACCAGCAGTACCTCCAGTACCTCTAGTGCCAGCAGCTCCAGTAGCACCTCCAGCACCTCCAGCACCAGCAGCACTACCTGCTCCAGCAGCTCCAGCACCTCTAGTACGAGCACCTCCAGGACAAGTAGCTCCAGTACCTCCAGTACCTCCAGCTCTAGCGCCTCTAGTACCAGCAGCACCAGCACCTCCAGTGCCAGCAGCTCCAGTAGCACCTCCAGCACGAGCAGCACCGCCAGCTCCGGTAGCTCCAGTACCTCTAGTACGAGCACCTCCAGGACCAGCAGCTCCCGCAGCTCCAGCACCAGTAGCACTAGCACCTCCAGCACCAGCAGCTCCAGTACCCCCAGCACCTCCAGCACCAGCAGCACCTCCAGCACCAGTAACACCTCCAGGAATAGTAGCTCCGGCTCCTCCAGCACCAGCAACACCTCCAAAACCGCAAGGACTAGCAGCTCCAGTACCTCCAGCACCAGCAGCACCTCTAGTACCAGCAGTACCTCCATGACTAGCACCTCTAGCACCAGCAAGACCGTACCCTCCACCACCAGGACCGTACCCTCCACCACCAGGACCGTACCCTCCACCACCAGGACTGCCTCGCCGAACGATCCACGCACGAATCGCCTGCGGCGAGAGCGTCTCAAGTAGATCAGGCTGCGGTGGCTGTCCAGCTCCAGCACCTCCAACAGGGTCACCGCCAGCTCCACCGCCACTAGGACTCGAGTTGAAACTCGAGCCTGTCCTGAAAAAATTTCGGACCCCCAGTCTCCAACCCCCCAGAGTCAGCACCCCCAGTCGCAGCACCCCCAGAACCAGCACCCCCAGACGCAGCACCCCCAGAACCCTCACCCTCTGTCTCAGCACCCCCAGGCTCAGCACCAGCAGTCTCAGCTCTAGAGTCCACAGCAGCAGGCTGCGGAGGCGGCGAAGACGGCCGAGGCGGAAAACCAGGGGGGGTCTCCAAGCGTGGAGAGCGGCGAGTGGCCGCCGTATCGTCAGCGGCCAGGTCACCCTCCTCAGCTTGGCCAGAGGAGTCAGAAGAGATCTCCAAAGGCTCAACCAAGGGGGGTGGGTCTACCTGGGACACACCTGAGGGAGAAGGACCATGTGGGGGGAGGGGGTCTATCGGGGGGGGGGACTGGTACCAAGAAAAGAGGTGCTAGGGGGACTGGGTGGGACGCGTGCGGGTGTAGCCTGTAGAAACAGACAGACTCGTCAAAGGTGAGGTCATGGGAGGAGAAGACTCGACGCGAGCGCTGGTGGTAGAACTGCCACGGCGGGGCGTCGGTGGGGAAGCCAAGGAAGACACACCAGAGAGTGCGAGAGGAGAGCTTGCTCGCTTTGGCATCACGAACAAGGGAGAGCGCGCCCCAGTCTCGAAACACCGACGCATCGCCAACCTTCCCCATCCACCGGAGTGTGGGCGAGGTCTCTGGCTCAGAGACTCGGGGCCAGAGGTTGAGCTGATGCGCAGCGTATCGGACCACAAACGGCCACAGAATATGGGGAGCAGCCGCATGAATTATGGAGGTACGAGTAACCTCCATGATCAAGCCAATGCGACGCTCAGCCGTCCCATTTTGCCGAGGAGAGGCCGGAAGCGTGAACGACTGGCGGATGCCCTCGTCTCGACAGAACTCCGCAAGGAGGTCAGAAGAGAACTCACCGCCCGTGTCAGAGTGCAGACGCAGGACTGGGAAGTCCCGACGAAACCGCTCGCGCAGCTGGCGACGAGTAGCACTGATCCAGGGGATCAAAACACCGCTGACATCCGCCTTGTGCCGCAAGGGGAAGACAGTGGTGTAACGTGTGTAGTCGTTAACAACCAGCAGGAAGTAGCGCTTCTGGTCCGTTCCACCGACGGGGGCCGGGCCCCAAACGTCCATGTGGAGAGTCTGCAGAGGAGCAGTGGTCGGAGGAAACTCGGAGGAGTGAGGAGCGGCGCGCTGCCGCCCCTCGACGCAGGGAAGGCACGGCGGGGCAGGCGAGCGCGGGAGGGAGGGTAGGGACTAGGGAAGGCCAGAGACAAGGAGACGGGAGTGCATGCTGCGGAGACGCGGCAGGGAGGGGTGACCGAGACGGTGGTGCCAGAGGAGAGTCTGGTGGGAGAGTACCCGACACGAGCAAGACGCTGCAAGCTGACCAGACGCAGACACCTGACTCGACGCAGCCACCTGACCTGACTCAGCCACCTGTGCAGACGCAGTGGTCAGTGTGTACAGACTAGACCCAGGCCGTCGAGTGAACGTAGCAAGGTGACGGCCAGTCCGAGAGCACGTACAGATCGCCACACGCTGCCCTCCAGGAATAAAAGTATCAACCCAGACATCCTGAATGGCAGTGCTGCTCACCAAGTTCGTCAAGAACGTAGGGAGGTCGAGACCTGACTGAGAACCAGAGGGGACTGCTAAACACGGGAGGACAGTGGAGGCTCGTGCGACTACTGGGCCCCCAGTGAGACTGGTACCAGTGCAGCAAGTGGTGTGAGTGTGGTGCAGTCACGAAAGAAGCAACATGACACGCCTAAGTCAAGTGTGAAAGTGTGCAAGGCCTCAGCTAAGGCAGGACCTGTGGCGGGAGACGCACGAGCACCTAAAGCTGCAGCAGACTCACTAGCACCTGGAGCGGGAGCAGATGTTGGTGCAACCCTACGGTTTGCACTCGGCTTGTTGTCCGTGTGCGTGAATGTGTGTGTGTATGGAATGGTATGAGGGCATGGGATAATATATATTTCATGCTTATAATTGTGTGTGAATGTTGAGTCATGATGTCGAGTGTGTGTGTCGAGTCAATAGCGAGTTATCGCTAGACGCGTGTTACGCGGTCGTTTGTGTCTCGCGCGCGGTTTCTATTTTGTCGTGCGCGGTTTCTATTTTGTCCTGTGTCGAACGTTCGGCGTGTCGCAGGTGTGTGCAGCAGACCCATCAAGAACTCAAGGATGAGTTTGTGATGAAGAGCCCGAGCCTTGGTGTCAAGCCTCAAGTGATTTCGAAGCTTGCCAAAAGGGTACACCTCAAGATATTGAAGATAGTTACATTACTTTGTGTAGTGTAACATTTCACTTGGTGTAGGCCCTAGTGAAGGGTAGTTTCGAGACCCTTCGTGGTTGGGGACAGTGTGGCACTGTTCCACATCACTGTACCTCGGCTCTTGGGGTTTGTAGGAGCTGGGAGTCATTCCCAACTCGTAACTCTTCCTATCTTGTGTTCTAAGACTATAGTGGCTGCCATAGTACCGTTCGTTCAAACCGACGTTGTGTCGTCAATTCTTTATCAAATCGTGCAATCTAAATTGCTAATTGTAGACGACGTGAAGACGCTCCAGATCCAATTTGAATCAAGTCATTTTCAGCTGTGAGCAGAACGCTATCAACGTTTGAAGCCGCTGTGCAGAAATCCGTCTGTGCTCTCTATCTTTCGTTTTAGGCACATTCAAGCCTATTGTGACTATAACAAGTGGTATCAGAGCCCCTTGGAGCAGTTTCGACAATGTCTGGACCTGAGGAAAGGGGTGGCAGAGGTGCTGGTGGCAGTGGAGAAGCTCAAGCTCAAGGCCAACCCCGTGATTCAGCCATGGCGCCCATGCAACCAAGTCTTGGCCCACCTAGGGATGAGCCTAGGGTGTTTGGGCTTGACAAGTTCAACGGTGACAACTTTGCTGAATGCTCCTTCAAGATGGAGAACATCTTTGACCACTATGACCTGCTGGAGGTGATGGAAGGAACGGAGAAGCGCCCCGAGAACGACCCGGAGAAGAGCCCGTGGGTGCGGAAGAGCGCACAAGGCTATCTCTTACTTGGGCAAGCGTTGGGGAGCAGTCAGATCCGTCACATCAAGCCATTCCAGCGTGAACCAGAGAAAGGACCAAAGGCATGGGCTGCTCTCAAGGGTGTACATGCTCCTGCAACAGCGGCGGTAGCGGTGGTGTTGGAACGGCAAATGGCGGCACTACGAATTGAAGAAGACGAAGCGGTTGAAGAAGGGGTGCAGAAATTCTTCGACTTGTTGACGCGGCTTGAGGGAGCTGATTTGAACTACAGTGAGCTCCAAAAGAAGACCAAGTTGCTGGCCTTACTCCCAGAGTCATGGTCCTCGCTCATCATCAACCTTAATCGCGACTTGCCCCGCCTCGCGCTTGAAGACGTGAAGCGAGCTATCCTTCAAGAGGATTTCCGCCGCCGTGAGTTGGCGAGTGCGGATGGCGCTGGGGCAGCGAGCATCGGCCGTGGATATGGTCGAGGAAGAGGCAGAGGACGAGGGGGAGGAAGGTTTGGTGGCAGCAACTTCGGCGGAGGCCGCAGGAGTGGCGGTTACGGCAGCGACGACAAGAGCTACGGACGCGGTCGCGGCCGATTCGACGGCGAGTGTCACTATTGCCACAAGAGCGGACACATGTGGCGCGACTGCTACAAACTCCCTGATGGTTGGACCCCTGCTCAAGGCCAAGAGGGTAGAGGAGCAGGAGGAGGGAGAGGACGAAGCCGTGGAGGCCGTGGCGGTCGCGGTGGCGGAGCTGCAAACATGAAGAGCGGAGACAACGACAAGGACCCGAGCGACGATCGATACCCGGGTCTATTCTACTTCGTGTCGACGCAAGTACCGGCTGGTCCAGAGAAGGATGAAGGCTTTGAGGAGACAGCAGCTGTGGGGAAGGTGACCCTACACCCCCTGGACTATTGGGTGATTGATAGTGGCGCTACCTATAGCATGACACCTCGCCCGGACTTGCTCACCGAACTCGAGCCGTCACCGGTGAAGCATGTCACATCGGCTTTGGGGCAGCGAGCAGAGGTGAAAGGCATGGGCAAGGCCATGTTCAAGGGTGCTGATGGGAAGATGGTGGGCCTCAAGAACGTGCTTTGGGTGCCCAGCCTTGCTGCAAACCTGATTTCCGTGCGGCGGTTGGCAAAGGCCGGCATGGACACGAACTCGAAGGGAGCCAAGACCTACACCGCAAGGCTTGGCGATCGAATTCTTTGGGACCTTCATGAGGACAGGGATGTCTACAACGAGATGTGGCAGATCCCAGTGGTCCCTATGCCTAAGGAGAGGCAAGTGGCAGCAAGCATCAGCACCAAGGATGGAGCGGTCGGTAGCGACGATGGCGCGAACGGTCGCGCTAAGGAGAATGAGCTCAAGAAGAGCAAACCTGGAGGGACCAGCAAGTTCAGTGAACCTAAGGAGAGTGGTGCAGCAACCAAGGAGCAGCAAAAGGGTGAGGAGAACCCAGAGGCAGCAGCGGAGGAGGACTACGGAGAGAGTATGTGGGGCGCTATTGTGAGCGCGGCATTCTCCAATCCAACTTCGGCTACGGGGGAGTGTGATTGGCTCACCTTGCATCGGCGCATGGGGCATGTGGCCCTGCCCATCTTGCAGCAGCTAGTGAAGAATGAGATGGTTGCTGGCATACGTGTGAAGGGGGAGCCCGATGAGGTGCTTGGCTGCCCGACGTGCATTCAAGCCAAGTTCACCCGGTTTCCGTTCCCTAGTTCGGAGGCAACGGCAAAGGCACCGCTTGATGAGGTGGTGATGGACGTGGTGGGCCCCCTGAAGCTTGGAGCTGCTGGAGCTGAGTATTTTCTCACCATTGTCGACGTCTACACCCGCATGACTTGGGTGTACGTGCTGGCCAAGAAGAGCGACGTGGCTGAAACGTTGAAGACGGATTGGTTCCCGATGGTGGAGCGGCAACAAGACCGTCTAGTCAAGTCAATCCGCACCGATCGAGGGGGAGAGTTCCTGAGCAAGGAGTTTGGGTTGTGGCTGAAGAAGAATGGTATTCGGCACTCCCTCACCATGCCATACTCCCCTGCAATGAACGGCATCGCCGAGCGAGCGAACCGCACAATCACGGAGGCGGCACGCGGGTTGCTCATTGAAGCCGGGCTACCCGACTATTTCTGGCCTGATGCGGTGCGGAGCGCGTGTGTGGCCAAGAACAGAGCCTTGACTCATGTGGGAGCAGACAAATGGGTGCCCTATGTGGAGTGGCTAGGAAGGAAGCCAAAGGTGGATATGCTTCGGGTGTTCTGGTGCATGTGCATGGCGCTCGTGCCTAAGCATCTTCGGCACAACAAGCTTGGTGCCAAGGCGGTGTGGGCCGTGCACTTGGGCATGGCTCAAAACAGCAAGGGATGGCTTCTTTGGGACCCATTCACCAAGAAGTTCTTGGTGAGCAGGGACTGCAAGTTCATGGAGAACTTCATGTACAAGGATTGGAAGGCGGAGAATGAGGCGAAGATAGGCGTGCGGTTTGGGGAGGTGAAGAGTTCCGGTTTGGAGCATGTGGAGCTGCCTTTGGAACTGAGCAGCGGCAGCACAACCACAAGGCAATCCTCCCTTGTGAATGGGGGAGAGGAGGCCAATGATGCAGAGGAAGAAGAGGAGGAGGTGCAGCAAGTGAGCGAGCGTGCACCGTCACTTCCTTCCCGTACTACGAGTGCTCCACGGATTCGAGCCACACCGCAGCAACGCCAAGGCCTTCAAGTCCCTGCAGCTGAGGAGGAAGGAAGGGGGAAGAGGAGAGTTCAACCCCCTAATAGGCTGACCTATGATGCGCCGGGAAAGCAGGGCAAGACAGCCCTGGCCGGAGCGGCAATGATGGTCGGAGACGACGAGGAGAGTGACTACGAGGAGTGTGCCTTCGCGTTCTTCTCTCCGGTGGAGATGCCGGGAGAACCAGCAACTCTCAAGGAGGCTTTGGAGAGTAGTGATGCTGAGGAGTGGAAGAAGGCCATGGAGAGTGAGCTGAAGAGCATCGAGGAGAATGACACGTTTGAATTGGTGGAGCTACCGGAGGGGCGTACGGCGATAACGTCCAAGTGGCTCTTCAAAATCAAGTCGGATGCCGACGGCAAGATCGAGCGCTACAAGTCTAGGCTTGTAATCAAGGGGTACCAGCAGAAGGAGAAGGTGGACTTCAAGGAGCTGTTTGCCCCTGTGGTGAAGCCGACGACGCTGCGAACCCTATTCGCGGGAGCCGCCATCAAAGGATGGGTAGTAAAGCAAATGGACATCGTAACGGCATTCCTTAACGGCATCCTTGAGGAGGAGATTTTTATGGCGCAGCCAGAGGGGTTTGATGATGGTAGTGGCAGAGTGTGGAAGCTGAAAAAGGCCCTCTATGGGCTGAAGCAGGCCCCTAGGCAATGGTACATGAAGCTGCGCGAAGTGTTGGAGGGGATCGGCTTCACTCCCTCAACGGCCGATCACTCCTTGTTCATGCTTGGCGAGGGGGAGCAGAGGAGTTTCATGGTGGTTTATGTGGATGACATCCTCATTTTCTCACCCTCTTCTGACCTTGTGAAGGAGGTGATGCTGAAGCTTCAAGACAAGTTCAAGTGCAAGGCCCTTGGTGACGTGAGCTTCTACCTTGGGCTCCACATCGAACGAGATGTGGAGAAGCGGTGCATGCGGGTGCATCAACGAAAGTACCTGGAGGCATTGGCTGCCAACTTTGGGCAGAGTGAAGGCCATGTGGCTACACCCTTTTCCTCTGGGTTCAAGTGTGTGAAGGGACCAGAGGAGGAGAGCGTTGGTGAAGAGGAGAGGCGCCGATTTCACTCGTTGGTGGGCAGCCTCATGTATGCGGCGGTAAACACCCGACCGGACGTCGCGTTTGCTACCGGGCAGCTGGCTAGGGTTGTGCAATGCCCTAATGAGGAGCAGGTAGCAGCTGGAATGAGGGTGGCCAAGTATCTTGGCCAAACACCGACCGTTGGGCTGCAATACTCGGCGGCGGCACAAAGGCGCCAAAAGGGCGCGGATGGTGTTGAACCCGGGCGTTTGTTCCTCACCGCCTACTCGGATGCTTCATATGCATCAGAACCAGAGGACATGACAAGTGTGGGAGGCTTCATATGCTGTGTTGGTGGAGGCCCAACTGCTTGGGAGAGCAAGAAGCAGGTTGACCAAGCTTTGAGCTCGGTGGAGTCCGAGTACATGGCACTCTTCCGTGCCGTACGGGAGATTGTGTGGCAGCGGCGTTTGTTGGCTGAATTGGGGGAGGAGCAGCAAGGACCTACCCCACTGTACTGTGACAGCCAGGGTGCCATTGCTCTTGCTAAGAACCCTGTGTTGCATGGACTCACGAAGCACATTAGGGTGAAGTGGCATTGGACGAGGAGCATGGTAACCGCGGGTGAAGTTGAGTTGCGCTACGTGAAGACCACGGGGCAGCCGGCTGACATGATGACCAAGAGGCTGGTGGAGCAGCAGCATTGGAAGTGTTGCAAGCTGGCTGGGATGGCTCTGAACTGAGAGAGCAACATATCCTAAGGCCAACAATCCGAGGGGGAGTTTGTTGGTGCAACCCTACGGTTTGCACTCGGCTTGTTGTCCGTGTGCGTGAATGTGTGTGTGTATGGAATGGTATGAGGGCATGGGATAATATATATTTCATGCTTATAATTGTGTGTGAATGTTGAGTCATGATGTCGAGTGTGTGTGTCGAGTCAATAGCGAGTTATCGCTAGACGCGTGTTACGCGGTCGTTTGTGTCTCGCGCGCGGTTTCTATTTTGTCGTGCGCGGTTTCTATTTTGTCCTGTGTCGAACGTTCGGCGTGTCGCAGGTGTGTGCAGCAGACCCATCAAGAACTCAAGGATGAGTTTGTGATGAAGAGCCCGAGCCTTGGTGTCAAGCCTCAAGTGATTTCGAAGCTTGCCAAAAGGGTACACCTCAAGATATTGAAGATAGTTACATTACTTTGTGTAGTGTAACATTTCACTTGGTGTAGGCCCTAGTGAAGGGTAGTTTCGAGACCCTTCGTGGTTGGGGACAGTGTGGCACTGTTCCACATCACTGTACCTCGGCTCTTGGGGTTTGTAGGAGCTGGGAGTCATTCCCAACTCGTAACTCTTCCTATCTTGTGTTCTAAGACTATAGTGGCTGCCATAGTACCGTTCGTTCAAACCGACGTTGTGTCGTCAATTCTTTATCAAATCGTGCAATCTAAATTGCTAATTGTAGACGACGTGAAGACGCTCCAGATCCAATTTGAATCAAGTCATTTTCAGCTGTGAGCAGAACGCTATCAACGTTTGAAGCCGCTGTGCAGAAATCCGTCTGTGCTCTCTATCTTTCGTTTTAGGCACATTCAAGCCTATTGTGACTATAACAAGTGGTATCAGAGCCCCTTGGAGCAGTTTCGACAATGTCTGGACCTGAGGAAAGGGGTGGCAGAGGTGCTGGTGGCAGTGGAGAAGCTCAAGCTCAAGGCCAACCCCGTGATTCAGCCATGGCGCCCATGCAACCAAGTCTTGGCCCACCTAGGGATGAGCCTAGGGTGTTTGGGCTTGACAAGTTCAACGGTGACAACTTTGCTGAATGCTCCTTCAAGATGGAGAACATCTTTGACCACTATGACCTGCTGGAGGTGATGGAAGGAACGGAGAAGCGCCCCGAGAACGACCCGGAGAAGAGCCCGTGGGTGCGGAAGAGCGCACAAGGCTATCTCTTACTTGGGCAAGCGTTGGGGAGCAGTCAGATCCGTCACATCAAGCCATTCCAGCGTGAACCAGAGAAAGGACCAAAGGCATGGGCTGCTCTCAAGGGTGTACATGCTCCTGCAACAGCGGCGGTAGCGGTGGTGTTGGAACGGCAAATGGCGGCACTACGAATTGAAGAAGACGAGGCGGTTGAAGAAGGGGTGCAGAAATTCTTCGACTTGTTGACGCGGCTTGAGGGAGCTGATTTGAACTACAGTGAGCTCCAAAAGAAGACCAAGTTGCTGGCCTTACTCCCAGAGTCATGGTCCTCGCTCATCATCAACCTTAATCGCGACTTGCCCCGCCTCGCGCTTGAAGACGTGAAGCGAGCTATCCTTCAAGAGGATTTCCGCCGCCGTGAGTTGGCGAGTGCGGATGGCGCTGGGGCAGCGAGCATCGGCCGTGGATATGGTCGAGGAAGAGGCAGAGGACGAGGGGGAGGAAGGTTTGGTGGCAGCAACTTCGGCGGAGGCCGCAGGAGTGGCGGTTACGGCAGCGAAGACAAGAGCTACGGACGCGGTCGCGGCCGATTCGACGGCGAGTGTCACTATTGCCACAAGAGCGGACACATGTGGCGCGACTGCTACAAACTCCCTGATGGTTGGACCCCTGCTCAAGGCCAAGAGGGTAGAGGAGCAGGAGGAGGGAGAGGACGAAGCCGTGGAGGCCGTGGCGGTCGCGGTGGCGGAGCTGCAAACATGAAGAGCGGAGACAACGACAAGGACCCGAGCGACGATCGATACCCGGGTCTATTCTACTTCGTGTCGACGCAAGTACCGGCTGGTCCAGAGAAGGATGAAGGCTTTGAGGAGACAGCAGCTGTGGGGAAGGTGACCCTACACCCCCTGGACTATTGGGTGATTGATAGTGGCGCTACCTATAGCATGACACCTCGCCCGGACTTGCTCACCGAACTCGAGCCGTCACCGGTGAAGCATGTCACATCGGCTTTGGGGCAGCGAGCAGAGGTGAAAGGCATGGGCAAGGCCATGTTCAAGGGTGCTGATGGGAAGATGGTGGGCCTCAAGAACGTGCTTTGGGTGCCCAGCCTTGCTGCAAACCTGATTTCCGTGCGGCGGTTGGCAAAGGCCGGCATGGACACGAACTCGAAGGGAGCCAAGACCTACACCGCAAGGCTTGGCGATCGAATTCTTTGGGACCTTCATGAGGACAGGGATGTATACAACGAGATGTGGCAGATCCCAGTGGTCCCTATGCCTAAGGAGAGGCAAGTGGCAGCAAGCATCAGCACCAAGGATGGAGCGGTCGGTAGCGACGATGGCGCGAACGGTCGCGCTAAGGAGAATGAGCTCAAGAAGAGCAAACCTGGAGGGACCAGCAAGTTCAGTGAACCTAAGGAGAGTGGTGCAGCAACCAAGGAGCAGCAAAAGGGTGAGGAGAACCCAGAGGCAGCAGCGGAGGAGGACTACGGAGAGAGTATGTGGGGCGCTATTGCGAGCGCGGCATTCTCCAATCCAACTTCGGCTACGGGGGAGTGTGATTGGCTCACCTTGCATCGGCGCATGGGGCATGTGGCCCTGCCCATCTTGCAGAAGCTAGTGAAGAATGAGATGGTTGCTGGCATACGTGTGAAGGGGGAGCCCGATGAGGTGCTTGGCTGCCCGACGTGCATTCAAGCCAAGTTCACCCGGTTTCCGTTCCCTAGTTCGGAGGCAACGGCAAAGGCACCGCTTGATGAGGTGGTGATGGACGTGGTGGGCCCCCTGAAGCTTGGAGCTACTGGAGCTGAGTATTTTCTCACCATTGTCGACGTCTACACCCGCATGACTTGGGTGTACGTGCTGGCCAAGAAGAGCGACGTGGCTGAAACGTTGAAGACGGATTGGTTCCCGATGGTGGAGCGGCAACAAGACCGTCTAGTCAAGTCAATCCGCACCGATCGAGGGGGAGAGTTCCTGAGCAAGGAGTTTGGGTTGTGGCTGAAGAAGAATGGTATTCGGCACTCCCTCACCATGCCATACTCCCCTGCAATGAACGGCATCGCCGAGCGAGCGAACCGCACAATCACGGAGGCGGCACGCGGGTTGCTCATTGAAGCCGGGCTACCCGACTATTTCTGGCCTGATGCGGTGCGGAGCGCGTGTGTGGCCAAGAACAGAGCCTTGACTCATGTGGGAGCAGACAAATGGGTGCCCTATGTGGAGTGGCTAGGAAGGAAGCCAAAGGTGGATATGCTTCGGGTGTTCGGGTGCATGTGCATGGCGCTCGTGCCTAAGCATCTTCGGCACAACAAGCTTGGTGCCAAGGCGGTGTGGGCCGTGCACTTGGGCATGGCTCAAAACAGCAAGGGATGGCTTCTTTGGGACCCATTCACCAAGAAGTTCTTGGTGAGCAGGGACTGCAAGTTCATGGAGAACTTCATGTACAAGGATTGGAAGGCGGAGAATGAGGCGAAGATAGGCGTGCGGTTTGGGGAGGTGAAGAGTTCCGGTTTGGAGCATGTGGAGCTGCCTTTGGAACTGAGCAGCGGCAGCACAACCACAAGGCAATCCTCCCTTGTGAATGGGGGAGAGGAGGCCAATGATGCAGAGGAAGAAGAGGAGGAGGTGCAGCAAGTGAGCGAGCGTGCACCGTCACTTCCTTCCCGTACTACGAGTGCTCCACGGATTCGAGCCACACCGCAGCAACGCCAAGGCCTTCAAGTCCCTGCAGCTGAGGAGGAAGGAAGGGGGAAGAGGAGAGTTCAACCCCCTAATAGGCTGACCTATGATGCGCCGGGAAAGCAGGGCAAGACAGCCCTGGCCGGAGCGGCAATGATGGTCGGAGACGACGAGGAGAGTGACTACGAGGAGTGTGCCTTCGCGTTCTTCTCTCCGGTGGAGATGCCGGGAGAACCAGCAACTCTCAAGGAGGCTTTGGAGAGTAGTGATGCTGAGGAGTGGAAGAAGGCCATGGAGAGTGAGCTGAAGAGCATCGAGGAGAATGACACGTTTGAATTGGTGGAGCTACCGGAGGGGCGTACGGCGATAACGTCCAAGTGGCTCTTCAAAATCAAGTCGGATGCCGACGGCAAGATCGAGCGCTACAAGTCTAGGCTTGTAGCCAAGGGGTACCAGCAGAAGGAGAAGGTGGACTTCAAGGAGCTGTTTGCCCCTGTGGTGAAGCCGACGACGCTGCGAACCCTATTCGCGGGAGCCGCCATCAAAGGATGGGTAGTAAAGCAAATGGACATCGTAACGGCATTCCTTAACGGCATCCTTGAGGAGGAGATTTTTATGGCGCAGCCAGAGGGGTTTGATGATGGTAGTGGCAGAGTGTGGAAGCTGAAAAAGGCCCTCTATGGGCTGAAGCAGGCCCCTAGGCAATGGTACATGAAGCTGCGCGAAGTGTTGGAGGGGATCGGCTTCACTCCCTCAACGGCCGATCACTCCTTGTTCATGCTTGGCGAGGGGGAGCAGAGGAGTTTCATGGTGGTTTATGTGGATGACATCCTCATTTTCTCACCCTCTTCTGACCTTGTGAAGGAGGTGATGCTGAAGCTTCAAGACAAGTTCAAGTGCAAGGCCCTTGGTGACGTGAGCTTCTACCTTGGGCTCCACATCGAACGAGATGTGGAGAAGCGGTGCATGCGGGTGCATCAACGAAAGTACCTGGAGGCATTGGCTGCCAACTTTGGGCAGAGTGAAGGCCATGTGGCTACACCCTTTTCCTCTGGGTTCAAGTGTGTGAAGGGACCAGAGGAGGAGAGCGTTGGTGAAGAGGAGAGGCGCCGATTTCACTCGTTGGTGGGCAGCCTCATGTATGCGGCGGTAAACACCCGACCGGACGTCGCGTTTGCTACCGGGCAGCTGGCTAGGGTTGTGCAATGCCCTAATGAGGAGCAGGTAGCAGCTGGAATGAGGGTGGCCAAGTATCTTGGCCAAACACCGACCGTTGGGCTGCAATACTCGGCGGCGGCACAAAGGCGCCAAAAGGGCGCGGATGGTGTTGAACCCGGGCGTTTGTTCCTCACCGCCTACTCGGATGCTTCATATGCATCAGAACCAGAGGACATGACAAGTGTGGGAGGCTTCATATGCTGTGTTGGTGGAGGCCCAACTGCTTGGGAGAGCAAGAAGCAGGTTGACCAAGCTTTGAGCTCGGTGGAGTCCGAGTACATGGCACTCTTCCGTGCCGTACGGAAGATTGTGTGGCAGCGGCGTTTGTTGGCTGAATTGGGGGAGGAGCAGCAAGGACCTACCCCACTGTACTGTGACAGCCAGGGTGCCATTGCTCTTGCTAAGAACCCTGTGTTGCATGGACTCACGAAGCACATGAGGGTGAAGTGGCATTGGACGAGGAGCATGGTAACCGCGGGTGAAGTTGAGTTGCGCTACGTGAAGACCACGGGGCAGCCGGCTGACATGATGACCAAGAGGCTGGTGGAGCAGCAGCATTGGAAGTGTTGCAAGCTGGCTGGGATGGCTCTGAACTGAGAGAGCAACATATCCTAAGGCCAACAATCCGAGGGGGAGTTTGTTGGTGCAACCCTACGGTTTGCACTCGGCTTGTTGTCCGTGTGCGTGAATGTGTGTGTGTATGGAATGGTATGAGGGCATGGGATAATATATATTTCATGCTTATAATTGTGTGTGAATGTTGAGTCATGATGTCGAGTGTGTGTGTCGAGTCAATAGCGAGTTATCGCTAGACGCGTGTTACGCGGTCGTTTGTGTCTCGCGCGCGGTTTCTATTTTGTCGTGCGCGGTTTCTATTTTGTCCTGTGTCGAACGTTCGGCGTGTCGCAGGTGTGTGCAGCAGACCCATCAAGAACTCAAGGATGAGTTTGTGATGAAGAGCCCGAGCCTTGGTGTCAAGCCTCAAGTGATTTCGAAGCTTGCCAAAAGGGTACACCTCAAGATATTGAAGATAGTTACATTACTTTGTGTAGTGTAACATTTCACTTGGTGTAGGCCCTAGTGAAGGGTAGTTTCGAGACCCTTCGTGGTTGGGGACAGTGTGGCACTGTTCCACATCACTGTACCTCGGCTCTTGGGGTTTGTAGGAGCTGGGAGTCATTCCCAACTCGTAACTCTTCCTATCTTGTGTTCTAAGACTATAGTGGCTGCCATAGTACCGTTCGTTCAAACCGACGTTGTGGCGTCAATTCTTTATCAAATCGTGCAATCTAAATTGCTAATTGTAGACGACGTGAAGACGCTCCAGATCCAATTTGAATCAAGTCATTTGCAGCTGTGAGCAGAACGCTATCAACGTTTGAAGCCGCTGTGCAGAAATCCGTCTGTGCTCTCTATCTTTCGTTTTAGGCACATTCAAGCCTATTGTGACTATAACAGCAGACTCACTAGCACCTAGTGCAGCAGCAGACTCACTAGCACCTAGTGCAGCAGCAGACTCACTAGCACCTAGTGCAGCACCCTCTACAGATACAGTGACACATCGCTGAGGAACCAACTCACTAAGCACATGCGGGGAGAAGGTCTCCTATTGACTCTGCTGCCGCCTCCGTGCAGTACGCAGAAAGCCAAAGCCTCTACCACCTGGACAGGCTCGCTGAAGAACCCACTCGCGAAGCTGCTGAGGGGTGGGATCGTCCGGGAGAGGCAGTGACCGCTGCTGTCTACCCCTAGCCGCTGCAACTGCCGTGATAGTGGCCATGACAGGCAGTGACGGTCAGTAGTAGGTCCAGCACCTCCAGCACCAGCAGCACCTCCAGTACTCCCAGTCACACCTCCACCAGCAGCGGCAGCAACACAAGCAGCAGCAGCAGCAGCAGGGCGGCTCGGTGGGGTTGGGCGGCGGCACCTCCAGCACTCCCAGCAGCAGCAGTAGCAGCAGGAGGGCGGCTCGGGCTGGGCGGCGCGGCTCGGCCTGGGCAGCGCTGCTCGGCAGGGCACAGTGCAGCAGTAGCAGCGTGTGCAGCAGCAGCGTGCTGGGCAGCAAGGCGCGCTGGCATTTTTATTTTTATTTTTATTATTATTTTATTATTTAGGGTTGCGGGGCGCGCTGGCGCACTTAGTAGCGGGGCGCGCTGGCGCGCTTCGCAGTGGGACACGCTAGTGTGAAAGTAAGCAGTAGAAGAAGGCGCCATAGCTAGGAAAGCCCTAGCTAGGCAAGAAGCAGTTTAGGCAAAGAAGGAGTGGTTGCACTAGCAAGAATGAGGATACAAATAGCAAACCCTAGAAGGGTTGTACTCGCTATAGAGCACCCCACTACAGGCTAGAGCATAATATTCTGACACACCCCCATAGCCAAAGTGGGGTGTAATCAGCAGAGCAAGCAAAGCAGAACAAGCTCAGGGTGGATCACAATGTCACCACACATTCTGAGCACAAGTTCAGGAAGCAATAGTTTAAAGTTCACAATTATGAGCAAAGCTAGTGGTAGTCACAACGGGCAAGTGAGGAGGAGGAGGGACAGTGAGAGGAGAGGAGATAGGAGGCGACGGCTGAAGCTGCAGACACACGGGCAACAGGAGGCACACTGGCACAGCGGCTACCGGAACAGCGCTCCGGACTACTGGAGTAACTGGCCCCGCGGCTAAAAGTAGCGGCAGACGAGCAACGGACCCACGGGCGACTGGCACAGGTGGCTACGACTGGGCTACCGGAGCAACTCCCCGGACTACAGGTGCTGCTGGCGACACGACGGCAACCTCCGTTCAACCTCCCCCAAACAGTACCACCCCCCCTGACACACACCCCCTGCTTCACCCCTAGCTCCACTCCCCCTTCACCCCCCCTTAGTACCACTCCGACGACTCCAACAGGTCCACCCCCCTTCAGCGGCAGCTGCAGCACAGGGAGACGGAGGAGGAGGAGGAGCAGGGAATGGCACACAGAAGCTGCACCCCCATACCCCCCACCCCCAAACCCTAATCCAGGAGAACAGGCAGAAGGAGGGATGGGGCGCCTTCAGAAGCACGGGGGACAGCGGGGAGGACAGGGGCAGCGAAGAACGGGCCGCCCACGGGCCTGGCACAGCCTCCCGAACCGCGCGCAGGCGGCCCGAGCCGCGCGCGGGCCTGGCGCAGCCCGTACGGGCCGCGCGCGGGCCTGGCGCAGCCCGTACGGGCCGCGCGCGGGCCTGGCGCAGCCCGTACGGGCCGCGCGCCGGCTGTACGGGCCGCGCGCAGGCCACGACGGGCGACGGGGGGCGACGCGCGGGTCCCCGTCGCCCGTCGTAGCGCCTCCTGGGGGCGACGCGCCGAGTGACGGGGCAGAAACCCGTCGCGCGCCTCGGGGCGCACGGCGGGCAGAAAACCGCCGCGCGCCTCGGGGCGCACGGCGGGCTGAAAAACCCTAATTTCGACGCCGCGCACCACGGGGCGCGCGGCGGACAGGGAGTAGCAGTAGCAGCGGAAGCAGTGAGGTGGGGCCCACAGGCCAGGAGCATATCGCTCTAATACCATGTGAAAGTAAGCAGTAGAAGAAGGCGCCATAGCTAGGAAAGCCCTAGCTAGGCAAGAAGCAGTTTAGGCAAAGAAGGAGTGGTTGCACTAGCAAGAATGAGGATACAAATAGCAAACCCTAGAAGGGTTGTACTCGCTATAGAGCACCCCACTACAGGCTAGAGCATAATATTCTGACAGCTAGCGCGCTGGGCTGCGGGGCGCGCTGGCGCGCTGGGCTGCGGGGCGCGCTGGCGCGCTGGGCTGCGGGGCGCACTGGCGCGCTGGGCTGCGGGGCGCACTGGCGCGCTGGGCTGCGGGGCGCACTGGCGCGCTGGGCTGCGGGTCGCGCTGGCGTGCTTAGAAGCGGAGCGCGCTGGTGCGCTGGCCTGCGGGGCGCGCTGGGCTGCGGGCAGAAGGGGCGCGCGGGGCAGGGGCTGCTCGCGGGCAGCAGGGGCGCTCGGGTCAGGGGCTGCTCGCGGGCAGCAGTGGCGTGCAGGGCAGGGGCTGCTTGCGGGCAGAAGGGGCGCGCAGGGAAGGGGCTGCTCTCGGGCAGCAGGGGCGCTCGGGTCAGGGGCTGCTCGCGGGCAGCAGTGGCGCGCGGGGCAGGGGCTGCTCGCGGGCAGCAGGGGCACTCGGGGCAGGGGCTGCTCTCAGGCAGCAGGGGCGTGCGGGACAGGAGCTGCTCGTGGGCAGCAGGGGCACGCGTGACAGCAGGGCAGCGCGCTAAGGCAGGCAGTGCGAGTAGCTGCAGGGAAGCGTCACACTGTGCGAGAGGGCCGGACAGCGCAAGGGCGCTTCGGGCAGGAACTAGCCAAAACGATCGGTGGGCCCTAAAAACTTAACAGGTTTCCTGCTCTGAATACCATGTCAGAATAACTGTGCAGGAATGATTGGATTAGCAAGAGTTGGGGTACAAGTACTAACCCTAAAAGTGCTGTACCCCATAAGGAGTGCCCCACTATAGCCTACACGTAAGATTTTACTTAGACACCAACTCCCGCTCACGCTACTATCCCTCTTTCGCCATGGTTCCTAAGTCTAGTAACCAAGTCATAGGCTAAGTTATATTGTTTGACTAGGTATTAAAACCTTGCTCGAATACTAAGTTGTTGACATATACGAGGACGAAAAAGGGCATGGGCCCAGAACGAACAAACAGCAACGGCACTAGAAGGACTAAAACCAAGGTCAGCAAGTGTGGACCGAAGAGTGTCGTGCGGCGCCTGGCGGAGACCGTAGACTGGTCGTCTAAGGCTCCACTGGGTCCCAGGGGGGAAAGTGCCAGTGAAACTAGGGGGATGGCGCAGCCGAAAGGCAGAAGAGAAGTCTAGTGTGTGGAGCTCGTAGTACCGTATCGCTGTGTTGCAACGTGAAGTAACACCTGAAGAGTGGTAATTTTCGGGTCGAGGCGAAGGTATGGAATAAGTCACGCTGACTCAAGCCTTTAGCTACGTAACGCGTCTTGAAGACGGTTGGTGGTGATCCAGGCGGCCACTTCACCTTGAAAATTCACATGCCATCGACTACGTTCTTCCTGGGAGAAAGAACTGTGTCGACGTAGGTGCCCATGGATCTCCAAGACTGTTAGAATATGGAAACAGGAATGTGTGCATTGAGTAGAATGGGGATACAAGTAGTAAACCCTAAAAGGGTTGTCCCCTCTACGGTGTACCCCAGTATAGACTACAGCACTATAAGTGGATGCTTTGACACACCCCCATAGGCTAAGTGGAGGACAACAAGCGGTCACAAGACCAGTCAAGCAAGAGAACAAAGCAAAATAAAGCAAAGCTCAGGGTGGATCTCAAGATGACCACACATTCTGAGCACAAGCAAGCGGCCACAAGGTCAGCTTACATGCAGAGTTCATAAAAGCAATTGCAGTACACTGATCACAACCTAGGAAGAGCAAACATGTAGGTATAATCATATATATCAGAGTACAGCAAGTGCAAGGCAAGATCAAGAGACAAGCAGGCGAGGCAAAGTGGGCACAAGCCCAAGAGCAGTGCAAAAACGCCTGAACTTTATGTTTAGGGCTGAGGGCATGGTACGGGACGTAGCTTGTGGCACCAACTAATTGGTAAATATCAAGTGTAAGGTTCAGCACCACCGAGTCTTTAGCAAGCACCAAATCAATTGCTGCTCAGTGGAGTCCCCACCAAAACCACTGGTTAGCATTGCGCCAATCGGAAGCATCAAAATTTAAGCGTCGAGTTTGTGATAAGAACCAATCTTAGTGTTTAGTATGAAAAAACGATTCTGACAAATAATGCCACTGAGTCCGGGGTAAGTATCTAACCTTAGATTACACCTGGCTCCGTAAGTATGAAGTGTAATGTTCAGTACTGAGTGTTCAAAGGCAAAAAAACAAGTGGGTATATGGCAAGGACCAGTTCGAGTGCTTTGAACTAGCTCTGTGCCATACTTCAGAACCAAAATGAACAATGCATCTGCTCTGCAATGCATGTTTCACATTGAGCTCCTTCATCTGCAATGCATGTTACTCTTTGGATTTCCTATCCACCCATGGCTGCCCGCATTCGTTGTCCTTACCTTCTCCACATCATTTGCTCATCATGTACTGCATGCCGTGTGTGTGCGCGAGCTAAGGTACTGAATTCCTACATATTTCACAATCCATACATCCCTGTTCATATCATTTGTCGTTTATGCATGAGATCAGGCTAAGATTTCAGACTTTGGGCTTGTGAGGAAGGGCGAGGGCACAACACTACAGAGTACGCGAGTGGTGGGAACACCAGGCTATATGATCCTTCCTATGCCGCATCCAACAGAGCCACCACCGCCACTGATGTCTACAGGTGAGCCATGAACCTTAAATGCCCTTCTGGTGGTCTGCTTCTGTTGTTGGGCGGCTCTCATGCTTTCCTCTCCTCTCCCCTCATCTCCTCACCTCGCCTTGTTAGAATCTACTAGCAGGAATGAATGCAGTATGAAAGTGTTGGGTACAATTATATGCATGCTATATATGTTTAGGATCTAATGGGGTACCCCATATTGGCTACCCCACTAGATCCTAAACATATATAGCATGCATATAATTTGACACACCCCCATAGGCAAAGTGGGGGAGAGCAAGGGGTCACAAGACCAGTCAAGAGAAGCAAAGCAAGCTCAAGGTGGATCACAACGTCACCACACACACTGAGCACAAGCAGAGGGGCCACAAGGCCAGTTCGCATGCAGAGGTGTATATGCAACAACAACATCACAGTGATCTCTACCTAGCAGAGCAAGCATGCAGGTATATATATAGATCACAGTACAGGCAAAGTCTACAGCAAGTGAGGAAACGTGGGCACAAGGCCTAACAAAGTACAAAAATGCTGATGATCACCAGACGGAAGTGCCTTGGTGAATATATCAGTAGTGTTGGCCCGAGTGGCCACGTGAGCAAGACGAAGCTGACCACGCTGCTGCAACTCTCGAGTAAGGAAGTAACGCAGAGTGATGTGCTTCGTTCTGTGCTCCAGTCTGTGCTCCTAACACAAGGCAATGGCGGCCTTGTTGTCTACGTACAGAGCTGGAGGAGAACGAGGCCTCTCTCCCAAGTCGGTCAGCAGGTAGGTGAGCCAGCGTAACTCCTGTGCAGCCATGGCTGTGGCGTAGATCTCAGCCTCACAACTGGAGCCGAGAACAGAAGACGAGCGTGTAGACCGCCAAGAAACAGAGCCAGAGCCAAGACTGAAGGTGTAACCCTGTGACGACCGCTGCGTAGCCATGTCGTCAACCCAAGAATCATCTGAGTGACCAGTGAGGACAATGCCGCCCCGTCCTCCGAGCACGAGCCCCATGCCCGATGTACTGCACAAGTAGCGTAGTACCCTCTTAGCAGCATCCATGTGCACCCTTCGGTGCCGACCAGGAGCCACGTAGCGAGCCAGAAGGCCAAGAGGGTACGCAAGGTCAGGACGAGTGCAGGTCATCAGGTATATGAGGCAGCCCACTAGCTCTGGGTAAGGACCACTCGGCTCTACGGACTCGTCCGAAGGTGGAGCTGAGAGCGAGTGACCTGCAGCCAGAGGAGTGGCCTGTGCCGAGGACCAGGTGAAGCCAAAGCGCTGAAGGACCTGCTGCACCATGTGTGACTGAGTCAGTGTGATGGTGCGGCGTGCTCTGTCCCGGGTGATCTGCAAGCCAAGGTAGCCGCGCAGTTCACCCAGGTCTGTGCACGTGTGTCTCTTCTGCAGCTCCGACTTCACCAGGGCGAGAGCCTCAGTGTCAGCAGTGGCAAAGACCAAGTCGTCGACGTACACGAGGATGTAGCCGATTAATTGAACATGCTACGCAACATAAATTACCACACCTACGTCGCCGTTCAAAATTTCTTGACCTACAATTGGCCAAACAACTTGAGCACTAGGTTTGATGTGGGTTGGATCACTTAACCATGCTTCATAATTGGAAAAGCGTGCACCATGAATTCGATTTGCCTGAAGCTGAAGAAGAATTAGTAGCGGGATATCAAACAGAATATTGTGGTCGGTGCGCAGAAACAGAGACGGGTCAGCAGTGGAAGGAGCAAACCCAAGAGCCGCAAGTGTCGTTCTCAGTGTGTCGTGCCACTCACGTGGCGCCTGGCGGAGACCGTAGACTGGCCGCCGGAGGCTCCACTGGGTACCAGGAGGGAACGACCCAATGAAGCCAGGTAGGTGGCGCAGCCAGATCTCCTCGTGCAGGCTGCCTTGTAGGAAGGCTGTGCTGAAGTCAAGAGAGTGAAGCTCGTAGTCACGCTAAGCGGCAACGTGCAGCAGCACCCGAAGAGTGGTCATCTTCGGGGTGGGGGAGAAGGTCCGGAAGAAGTCAACTCCCTATCGCTGACTAAAGCATCGAGCAACGTAACGAGCCTTGAAGACAGGCGGAGAACCCGGCGGCCGCTTCACCCTGAAAATCCACATGCCACTAACGATGTTCGCCCCAGGTGGGGGAACCTCGTCGACGTAAGTGCTTGTGGACTTCCAGGATGCCATCTCTGCGTCCATGGCTGTCTGCCACTGAGAGGAGTGCTCACCTGCGATCGCCTCAGCGTAAGAGCGCGGGGTCGGGATGTCTGGAGCATCCGGATCTCCCTCAGGGGCAAGCAGCATGGCCACAAGATGAGGCGCAGCGGCTGCAAGACACTCAAGGTCCTCCTGCCTATCCTCAAGGACGTCCGTGCCAAGAGCACACTCACCCCCGACGGACGGAGGACAGACAGACTCAGACTCAGCAACAAGACTAGCGGCGTAGTCTAGACGACAGGCAGCAGCAAAGTCAACAAGCTTAGCAACTAAGGCAGACTCAGCAACAGACTCAAACGACGGGTTAGTGACAACAGTGGCTAGCAGACACATGACAGTAGGGTGAGCTGCACGAGCGCGGTCAGACTCAGGCTCAGCAACGACAGGCAGAGAAGACGTAGGAGGGGATGGCAGGGGAACACGTTGCGGAGCAGAGGAAGGATGCAGGGCCATGAGGTGTGTGCCGGGGACAGCCGGCGGACGCTCACGAGGAACACGACGACCAGTACGACCAGTGCGGACAGTGCGAACAGGCGAGACAGGACGAGACGCAGGCTCACGACGCTCAGCAAGACCGCCTGTCAGCTCAGTGTAAGGAGAAGGAGCAGGCAGCGGTGAGCCAGGCTGTAACGGAAGACCAGTAGAAGACGGGAGGCTAAGAACCTGGCGAAGGACGGAGCCAGGCGGTGGCAGAGACGAAGGTGACGGCGGAGCGAAGAACAGTCGCGGCGGTGCAGTGCCACCAGCACCAGTGGCTCCAGCACCTCCTGCAGCTCCAGAACCTCCAGCGCCAGCACCCGCAGCAGCTCTAGAACCTCCAGCTCCGGCGCCACCAGCGCCAGCACCTCCAACAACTCCAGAACCTCCAGCGCCAGCACCCGCAGTAGCTCCAGAACCTCCAGCTCCAGTGCCACCAGCGCCAGCACCTCGAACAGCTCCAGAACCTCCAGCGCCAGCACCCGCAGCAGCTCCAGAACCTCCAGCGCCAGCACCCGCAGCAGCTCCAGAACCTCCAGCTCCAGCGCTACCAGCGCCAGCACCTCCAACAGCTCCAGAACCTCCAGCGCCAGCACCCGCAGCAGCTCCAGATCCTCCAGCTCCAGCGCTACCAGCGCCAGCACCTCCAACAGCTCCAGAACCTCCAGCGCCAGCACCCGCAGCAGCTCCAGAACCTCCAGCGCCAGCACCCACAGCAGCTCCAGAACCTCCAGCTCCGGCGCCACCAGTCGTAGCACCCCCAGAACCGGCACCTCCAGCTCCAGGGCCTTTAACCTCAGAGTCGACAGCAGCACCTCCAGGTCCAGCAGGACCTCCAGTCCCAGCAGCTCCAGGACCTCCAGTACGAGCACCTCCGGGACCAGCTGCTCCAGGAACTCCAGTAGAAACAACTCTAGTAGCAGAGTCACGAGCTCCAGCGCCTCCCGCAGCAGGGCCCCTAGCTCCAGCAGCGCGACCTTGACGGCTAACGTACCACTCACGCAGCTGCTGTGGGGAGAGAGGGACAGCGCCGGCTCCAGTGCCTCCAACACCAGCGCCTCCCGCAGCAGGGCCCCCAGCTCCAGCAGCTCGACCCTGACGGCTAACGTACCACTCACGCAGCTGCTGTGGAGAGAGAGGGAGACGACGACGAGAGTGCAGCGACGAGGCACCAGCGGAGCGACTACGGAGACGGCCGCTCCAGGGAGACTGCTCACCAGACGCCTCAGCGCCCCCAGGTGCAGCACCCCCAGACTCAGTACCCCCAGGCTCAGCACCCCCAGATTCCTCACGCCCAGGCTCAGCACCTCCAGGCTCCACACCCCCAGGCTCAGCACCCCCAGGCTCCGCACCCCCAGGCCCAGCATCCCCCGAAGCAGCACCTCGAGCAGGACCACCCTCAGCAGGACCTGAGTCACCAGTGACCTCAACTGGTGCAGTCAAGGGAGGAGGGTCTACCTGAGACACACCTGAAGGAGCAGGACCGGGAGCGGGGAGGGGGTCTACCTGGGGAGCACCTGGAGCGAGGAAGAGCGGCGGGGGGGGGAGAGGGGCAGTGCAGTAGGGGAAGAGACGGTAAAAGGGAACCGACTCGTCGAACGTGACGTCCTGAGAGGGGAAGACACGGCGCGAGGTGGGGTGGTAAAACTGCCAACCAGGCGCGTCAGGGACAAAGCAAAGGAAGACACAGGGAACAGCGCGGGCGGAGAGCTTGTCTGCGGTGGTATCGCGGACAAAGGCACGAGAATCCCAGACCCGGAACACCGACGCATCGCCAACCTCCCCCGTCCGCCGCAGTGTGGGCGAGGTCTCCGGGAAGGAGTTACGGGGCCAGAGGTTGAGCTGATGCGCGGCGTAGCGGACCGCAAACGGCCACAGAAAATGGGTGGCAGCCGCATGGACCATGGAGGTACGAGCGACCTCCATGAACAAGCCAATGCGGCGCTCAGCAACCCCATTCTGCTGCGGAGAGGCCGGAAGCGTGAACGTCTAGCGAATGCCCTCCCCACGACAAAAGCTCTGCAGAAGGTCGGAGGAAAACTCCCCACCTCTGTCAGAGTGCAGACGCAGGACGGGAAACTCCGTCCCGAACCGCTCGCGGAGCTGGAGACGGGTAGCGCGGATCCAAGGGATCAAAACATCAGGGACCTCACCCTTGGTGCGCAAGGGGAAGACCGCGGTGTCAAACATTATATATGTTGTATTTGTGTAGGCTACAGTGGGTTAGCCTTTAGGGGGTACATTATTCTAGGGTTAGGTATTTGTACTCTCACTTGTTTCTAGTCCAATCACTTCTTCTTTCTAACATGGTATTAAGAGCGTAGGTTTAGACCTAGGATCGCTCCTTAGGGCCCACCACACCGTACGACTGTCTGCCTACTAGCGCCCTCGTGCGCCCTACTGACGGAGCGCCCTCGAGCGCCTCCCCCCAGCGCCCTCGTGCGCCCCTCTTTCACGGCCCCGTAAGGCCCCGCGACCCGCGACCCGCCCCTTAGCAACCCGCGCGCCGCCCCTTAGAGGCCCCTCTCACGGCCGCGTCGACCCTGCGCGCAGCCCCTTAGAGGCCCCGTCGGCCCCGTCGGCCCCGTCGACCCCGCGCGCAGCCCCTTAGAGGCCCCGTCGGCCCCGTCGACCCCGCGCGCACCCCACCTTAGCGGCCCCGTTGGCCCCGTCGACCCCGTGCGAGCCCCCCCCCCCCTTAGCGGCCCCGTCGGCCCTGTCGACCCCACGCGCCGCCCCTTAGCGCCCCGCACGCGACAGCCACGGCCTCGCCAGAACCAGGCCGCCCGAACCGAGCCGCCCGAACCGAGCCGCCCAGCCCGAGCCGAGCCGCGCCGCCCGAACCGAGCCGCGCCGCCCTCCCCGTACTGAGCAGCACTCTCTGGACCGAGCCGCCCTACCTGAGTCGCGCTGCCTGCTGCTTTTAGGGTTCGCCTGCTGCTACTACTGCTACTGCTCCTGCTACTATGGCTAGCCCTCCTATGCTAGCTTTCGATGCTGAGGGCCGCCCAGTGAAGTTTGACACCTGGCTAGATGACCTGCACCTCTTCCTACAGCTCAGTGCCAAGGAGGACATCTCACTGTACGATCACGCCCTAGGCCATGCCACTGCCCCTGCTACTACTGCTGACAGCACTACCCGCTCACAGTGACAGACTCGTGACGCCCACGCTCGCTTTGCTATTCGCAACTCCCTGCCGATAGATGAGCGCGAGCATTTTGGCCAGCACAAGACTGCACAGGCACTGTACACTGCTGTCGTTGCCCGCTACTCCTCACCTGCCTCTGCCGCGCTAGGCCGTCTCTCACTCCCCTACCTGTTCCCCGACCTGTCCTCTTTCCACACAGTCGCTGACCTCATCACGCACCTCCGTACTAGTGAGGCCCGCTTCCGTGCCGCTATGCCTGATGAGTTTCTTGCCACGAACCCCCCCCCCGCTCTGGCTCACTCTCTACCACCTAGTCACCCGCCTCCCTGACACTCTGCGTGCAGTCAGGGATCACTTCCTAGCTCGCTGCCCCACTGAACTCACCATTGCCCTCCTCGAGAAGGAACTACTTGCAGCTGAGGCTAGCATAGTCGCTGTAGGTGCCTCTCGTGGCGACCCCCGCACCCCTTTCTTTGAGGGGTGTTCCCCTTCCCCCCTTCTTCCCACTGTAGCCTCTGCTTCTTCTGTCAACCTCCTTGGTGCTGAGAAGGTCGGGACTGCGTCCGCTTCGAGCTGGCGCCGCAGCGGCAAGGGCAAAGGGGGCAAGGGAGGCGGAGGTGACGGCGGGGGAGGCGGTGGTGGGGGCGGTGGCGGCGGTGGGGGTGGTGGTGGGGCTGGAGGGACTAGTGGCAGCGGTGGGGGTGGTGGCGGCAGTGGCGGGGGAGGTGGCAGGGGCGGGGGCGGTGGTGGGGGCGGCGGTGGACGCGGCGGCGGCAGGGGAGGGGGTGGTCGAGGAGGTGGCGGCGGCGGTGGTGGTCGTGGAGGCGCTGGCAGTGGCCAGAGCCAGCAGCACACTCCGTCGCCCCAGGAGCTCCGTGAGTGGTACTCTCAGCACGGGGGGGGGGGGGGGTGGCCTTAGCTGCACGTACGTCATCCGCACTGGTGACCGCACTGGTCAGACGTGTGGGAGGGCGCACACCACGCAGCGCTGCTTCTCCCGCCTCGACGACGCTTGGCGTACTCAGTTCCCTGATGCCACTGAGCTGCCCCGCTGGGCTGATCTGATGAAGAAAAACATTGATATCTATGCTCTAGACTTTGATGCTATTCTCACTGCCATGTATGTGATGTCTACTAGTGGAGAGGGTGCTCAGTACCTGCGTGTTCCGCCCGACCCGGGCATTCGGACCAGTGAGGCTGCCGCTCTAGGTGCTAGTGCGTCTGTTGCCCTAGGTGCTGGTGAGGCTGCTGCTCTAGGTGCTAGTGAGTCTGCGCCCCCTGGTACTGAGTCGACTGAGGCACTGCACACCTTCACACTGGACTCAGGTGCTTCTCGCTGTTTCTTTCGTGACCGCACTGCCCTTGAGCAGCTTGCTCGGCCAGTTGCTGTCTCCCTCGCTGACCCCTCTGGGGGTCCGGTCATTGCGACCTCCTCCACTGTCCTTCCTTGTCCTGCGGTCCCGTCGGGCACACTGTCAGGTCTCCACCTCCCCTCGTTCTCTACGAACTTGGTGGCGGGTTGTGCGCTCTAGGACGGGGGTGTTCACCAGTTCACCCCTGCCTACAAGCGCGTGACACACTGCACGTGTGCTCGGACGAGCCGTCACCTGGCTACCTTCACTCGGCAGCCGGGGTCGGACCTGTACACACTGACCACTGAGTCCCCTCAGGTAGCTGCGTCTGCGTCAGGTCAGCTGTCGGCCCCCTGCTCGTGTCGCTCTCTGGCGCACGAGACTGTCCTCTGGCACCACCGACTTGGTCACCCGTCCGTGCAGCGCCTTCGTGCCATGCATAAACGGTACCTTGTCTCTGGTCTTCCCAGGGTTCTCCCTCCCCTCCCACCCTCGCCTGCTCCTCCCTGTCTTCCCTGTGTCGAGGGGCGGCAGCGCGCCGCTCCTCACTCCTCCTCGTTTCCCCCGACGACTGCTCCCTTGCAGACGCTCCACATGGACGTGTGGGGCCCAGCCCGCGTCCGTGGTCAGGGTCAGGAGAGGTACTTCCTGATAGTTGTTGACGACTACTCGCGCTACACCACGGTCTTCCCCTTGCGCACCAAGGGTGAGGTCCCTGATGTTTTGATCCCTTGGATCCGCGCTTCTCGTCTCCAGCTCAGCGAGCGTTTCCACTCGGACTTTCCTGTCCTGCGCCTGCACTCTGACAGAGGTGGTGAGTTCTCCTCCGACCTCTTGGCAGCCTACTGTGCGGAGCACGGCATCCGCCAGTCGTTCACGCTTCCGGCCTCTCCACAGCAGAATGGGGTTGCTGAGCGCCGCATTGGCTTGGTCATGGAGGTCGCTCGTACCTCCTTGATCCATGCGGCTGCCCCCCACTTTCTGTGGCCGTTTGCGGTCCGATACGCTGCGCATCAGCTCAACCTCTGGCCCCGTGTCTCCCTGCCGGAGACTTCCCCGACACTGCGTTGGACGGGAGAGGTTGGCGATGCGTCGCGTTTTCGGGTCTGGGGATCTCGAGCTTTTGTTCGCGATACGTCCGCGGACAAGCTCTCCTCCCGCGCTGTTCCTTGTGTCTTCCTTGGCTTTGTCCCGGACGCGTCTGGTTGGCAGTTTTACCACGCCACCTCGCGCCGTGTCCTGCCCTCTCAGGACGTCACTTTTGACGAGTCCGTGCCCTACTACCGCCTCTTCCCCTACCGCACTGCCCCGCTCCCCCCCCCGCCTCTCTTCCTCGCGCCAGGTGCTGCTGTGGTAGACCCCCTCCCCCCTCAGGGTGCCGCTCCCTCAGGTGTGTCCCAGGTAGACCCGGTTGAGCCTGTCGAGGTAGCTGTCGACTCTCGTCCTGCTAGGGGTGCTGAGCCTGAGCGTGCGGAGCCTGGGGTTGCGGAGTCTGGGGGTGCTGAGCCTGGGGGTGAGGAGCCTGCGGGTGCTGAGTCTGGGGGTGCTGAGCCTGGGGGTGCGGAGCCTGCGGGTGCTGAGTCTGGAGGTGCTGAGCCTGGGAGTGCTACACCTGGAGGAGCTCTCTCCTCACAGCAGCTGCGTGAGTGGTACTTACAGTACTGCAGCCTCAGGAGAGGTGCTTCTGGAGCTAGGAGTGCTGCTGGAGCTGGTGCTAGTGCTTCCCCTCCTAGGCGGGAGCTGCCCTCTCCCCAGCGGCTCCGAGAGTAGTACGCGCGGCGCTGCAGTCTCCGGAGTGGCGCTCCTAGTGTCGCGGACCTTGGTACTGGAGGTGCTGCTGCTGCTGGCGGTGCTGCTGGTACTACTGGAGGTGCTGCTGGTGCTAGTGCTGCTGACGCTGCTGGAGGTGCTGCTGGTGCTGGTGGTGCTGCTGGTGCTGCGGACCCTGGAGTTGGAGCTGCTGCTGGTGCTGAGGACCCGGGCGTTGGAGCTGCTGCTGGTGCTGTGGACCCGGGAGTTGGAGCTGCTGCTGGTGCTGCGGACCCTGGAGTTGGAGCTGCTGCTGGTGCTGCGGACCCTGGAGTTGGAGCTGCTGCTGGAGCTGCGGACCCTGGAGTTGGAGCTACTGCTGGTGCTGAGGACCCCGGAGTTGGAGCTACTGCTGGTGCTGAGGACCCTGGAGTTGGAGCTGCTGCTGGTGCTGCGGACCTGGGAGCTGGTGCTGCCGGTGTAGCTGGAGACCCTGGAGCTGGATGTACTGGTGGTGCCTCTGCTGGTTCTGGAGGCGCTACGCGGCCGCGGCCGTACTTCGTTCCGCTCCTTCAGCAGGTTCTTGGTCAGCCGCCTCCCCCTAGTCCTGCTCCCTCCTTAGAGTGTCCTCCGCCTGTCCAGTCGCAGTCACAGTTACCGCCTGCCTCGCCACTCCCTGGTCCTTCTCCTTACACTGGTCCGACAGGCGGTCTCACTGAGCGTCGTGAGCCTGAGTCTCGTCCTGTGTCGCCAGAGTCTCGGTCTGCTTCGCCTGTTCGTGCTGCTCGCACTGGTCGTCGTGTCCTGCGTCAGCGTCCGCCTGCTGTCCCAGGCACTCACCAGATGGCGCTTCGTCCTTCCACTGCTCCTCAGCGTGTCCCTCTGCCGTCTCCTCCTGCGTCCTCTCTTCCTGCTCTTGCTGACCCGGAGTCTGACTCCCTCCGTGCTGCCAGTCCTACTGTCACGCATCTCCTCGCCACTGTTGTCACTGACCCTACCTTTGAGTCCTCTGTTGCGTCTGCTCTAGTAGCTGAGTTAGTTGACTTTGCTGCCGCTTGTCGTCTAGACTACGCCGCTAGCCTTGTCGCTGAGTCTGAGTCTGTCTGTCCTCCGTCCGTCGGGGGTGAGTGTACTCTAGGCACGGACGTCCTTGAGGACAGGCAGGAGGAGTTTGAGTGCTTTGCCGCTGCTTTACCTCATCTCGTGTCCATGCTTGTTGCCCCTGAGGGAGACCCGGATGCTCCAGACATCCCGACCCCGCGCTCTTACGCTGAGGCGATCGCGGGTGAGTACTCCTCTCAGTGGCAGACAGCCATGGACGCAGAGATGGCTTCTTGGAAATCCACAGGCACCTACGTCGACGAGGTTCCCCCACCTGGGGCGAACATCGTCAGTGGCATGTGGATTTTCAGGGTGAAGCGGCCGCCGGGTTCTCCGCCTGTCTTCAAGGCGCGTTACGTTGCACGAGGCTTCAGTCAGCGAGAGGGAGTTGACTTCTTCCAGACCTTCTCCCCGACCCCGAAGATGACCACTCTTCGGGTTCTGCTGCACGTCGCCGCTCAGCGTGACTACGAGCTCCACTCTCTTGACTTCAGCACAGCTTTCTTGCAGGGTAGCCTGCACGAGGAGATCTGGCTGCGCCGCCCACCTGGCTTCACTGGGTCGTTCCCTCCTGGTACCCAGTGGAGCCTCCGACGGCCAGTCTACGGTCTCCGCCAAGCGCCCCGTGAGTGGCACGACACACTGAGGACTACACTTGCGGCTCTTGGGTTCGCTCCTTCTACTGCTGACCCGTCGCTGTTTCTACGCACCGACACTTCACTGCCGCCGTTCTACATCCTCGTGTACGTCGACGACTTGGTCTTTGCCACTGCTGACACTACGGCACTCGCCCACATGAAGTCGGAGCTGCAGAAGAGACACACGTGCACAGACCTGGGTGAACTGACAAGCTATCTTGGCTTGCGGATCACCCGGGACAGAGCACGGCGCACCATCACCTTGACTCAGTCACACATGGTGCAGCAGGTCCTTCAGCGCTTCCGCTTCACGTACTCCTCGCCTCAGCCCACTCCTCTGCCTACCGGTCACTCGCTCTCAGCTCTGCCTTCGGATGAGTCCGTAGAGCCGAGTGGCCCGTATCCAGAGCTTGTGGGCTGCCTCATGTACCTGATGACCTGCACTCGACCTGACCTTGCATACCCTCTTAGCATCCTTGCACGCTATGTCGCTCCTGGCCGTCACCGGAAGGAGCACATGGATGCTGCTAAGAGGGTGTTGCGCTACTTGTGCAGTACGTCGGGCATGGGGCTAGTGCTTGGAGGACGAGACCGAGTTGTACTCACTGGGCACTCAGACGCTTCTTGGGCTGACGACCAGGCTACTCAGCGGTCGTCTCAGGGTTACACCTTCAGCCTTGGCTCTGGTTCAGTTTCTTGGCGTTCTACACGCTCGTCTTCTGTTCTCAGCTCCAGTTGTGAGGCTGAGATTTACGCCACAGCCATGGCTGCACAGGAGTTACACTGGCTCACCTACCTGCTGACCGACTTGGGAGAGCGGCCTCGTTCTCCTCCAGTGCTGTACGTCGACAACAAGGCTGCCATTGCCTTGTGTGAGGAGCACAGACTTGAGCACAGAACGAAACATATCGCTCTGCGCTACTTCCTTGCTCGAGAGCTGCAGCAGCGCGGTCAGCTTCGTCTGCGTTACGTGGCCACTCGGGCCAACACTGCTGATGTGTTCACCAAGGCGCTTCAGCCTTGTGACCATCAGCGTTTCTGTACTGTTCTAGGCCTTGTGCCTACTCTCCCTCACTTGCTCACTTCTTGACTCTGCTTGTACTGTGATCTCTATATACATACCTGCATGCTTACACTTGCTAGGTTGTGATCACTGTACCTCTTGTTCTATTATCAAACTGCATGTGAACTGGTCTTGTGACCACTTGCTTGTGCTCGGAATTTGTGTGGTATCCTTGAGATCCACCCTGAGCTTGTCTTGCTTTGCTTTGCTTTGTCTGGTCTTGTGACCGCTTGATCTCCCCCACTTAGCCTATGGGGGTGTGTCAAACATTATATATGTTGTATTTGTGTAGGCTACAGTAGGTTAGCCTTTAGGGGGTACATTATTCTAGGGTTAGGTATTTGTACTCTCACTTGTTTCTAGTCCAATCACTTCTTCTTTCTAACACGAGCGACCTCCATGAACAAGCCAATGCGGCGCTCAGCAACCCCATTCTGCTGCGGAGAGGCCGGAAGCGTGAACGTCTAGCGAATGCCCTCCCCACGACAAAAGCTCTGCAGAAGGTCGGAGGAAAACTCCCCACCTCTGTCAGAGTGCAGACGCAGGACGGGAAACTCCGTCCCGAACCGCTCGCGGAGCTGGAGACGGGTAGCGCGGATCCAAGGGATCAAAACATCAGGGACCTCACCCTTGGTGCGCAAGGGGAAGACCGTGGTGTAACGCAAGTAGTCGTCAACAACCAGCAGGAAGTACCGCTCGCGGTCCTGCCCACTGACGCGGGTTGGGCCCCACACGTCCATGTGCAGGGTCTGCAGGGGAGCAGTCGTCGGGGGAAACGAGGAGGAGTGAGGAGCGGCGCGCTGCCGCCCCTCGACACAGGGAAGACAGGGAGGAGCAGGCGAGGGTGGGAGGGGAGGGAGAACCCTGGGAAGACCAGAGACAAGGACACGGCGGTGCATGCTACGAAGGCGCTGCACCGAGGGGTGACCAAGACGGTGGTGCCAAAGGAGGGTCTGGTGCGACAAAGCGCGACACGAGCAGGGGGCCGCTAGCTGACCTGACGCAGACGCAGACGCAGCTACCTGAGGGGACACAGTAGTCAGTGTGTACAGACTCGAGCCAGGCGCACGGGTAAACGTGGCCAGGTGCCGGCCCGTCCGGGAGCACGTACAGTGGGTCGCGTGCTGGCCTCCAGGAGTGAACTGGTCAACCCACTGGTCCTGGAGGTCAGCACCAAGTTCGTAGAGAACGAGGAGGTGAAGACCTAACAGGGAGCCAGACGGGACCGCCGGACACGGCAGGACCATGGAGGAGTGCGCAAGGACTGGACCCTCAAAGGGGTCTGCCAGGGAGACTGGAACCGGCCGACTGAGCGGCGTGAGGGTGGTGCTGTCGCGAAAGAAGGAGCGGGAAGCACCTGAGTCAAGTGTGAAGGTGTACAAGGCCTCAGCAGGCGCAGTACCAGAGAGAGCAGACTCACCAGCACCTGGAGCAGCAGCCTCACCAGCACCTAGAGCAGAAGACGCACTATCACCTAGAGCAGCAGCCTCACTAGCACCTAGAGCAGGAGACGCACTAGCACCTAGAGCAGCAGCCTCACTAGCACCGAGAGTAGCAGGCTCTATACCTGGGTCAGGCGGTACGCACAGGTAACAGGCACCGTCAGCACTAGTAGGCAATGCATACATGGCAGTGAGAATAGCATCATAGTCAAGAGCAAAGATATCTACCTTCTGTCTAAGCAGCTCCAGCCAGGTGGGGAGCTCAGCCTCGTCGCCAAACTTGGTACGCCAGGCGTCGCTCAGACGGGCGAAGCAGCGGGACTGTGTGTGACCAAGCGTCCCGCAAGCCCGACCAGCCCGATCACCTGTGCGAACGACGTACGGGCAGCGAACGGTACTCTGAGACCCTCTACTCTGGGCGTACCACTCACGAAGCTGCTGGGGCGTAAGTGTCTCGCGCGCACGCCGCTGCAGCTGCAGCTGGCCACTGCCAGACGCTCCCGACTGACCAGCTCCAGGGCGACAGCCACGACGGCTACCGCCACAACCTCAACTAGCGTACCACTCACGAAGCTGCTGGGGCGTGAGAGACTCGCGCGGACGTCGCTGGAGCTGCATCTGGCCACCGCCTGTAGCAGCAGTAGCAGTAGTAGCAGCAGTAGCAGCAGCAGCAGCAGCAGGGCAGGTGCGGCAGGCAGGCGGGCAGGCAGGTAGGCAGGCAGATGGCGCGGCAGCGCGCTAACAAGGCAGGCGCGCGGGTAGGGCAGGTGCTCACCAGTGGCGGGAAGGGCAGGCGCTCGCCGGGCGAGCAGGGCCGGCGCACGACGGCGGCGACGGTGGGGCCGCAACAGCGGCTGCAGAGTAGGGCCGCGTCAGCTGCAGGGCTGGGGCCACGACAGCGGCAGGGCAGGGCCGTGGTAGCTGCTGCAGGGCGGGGCCGTGTCGGCGGCAGGGCGGGGCCAGGCGGGGCCGCGTCGGCGGCAGGGCGGGGCCGCGTCAGCGACAGGTCGGGGCCGCGTCGGCGGCAGGGCGGGGCCGCGTCAGCGGCAGGGCGGGGCCGCGTCGGCGGCAGGGCGGGGCCGCGACAGCGGCAGGGCGGGGCCGCGTCGGCGGCAGGGCGGGGCCGTGAAAGCGGCAGGGCGGGGCCGCGTCAGCGGCAGGGCGGGGCCGCGACAGCGACCTGGCGGGGCCGCGTCGGTGGCAAGGCGTGGCCTCGACAGCGACCTGGCGGGGCCGCGTCGGCGGCAAGGCGGGGCCGCGTCAGCGGCAGGGCGGGGCCGCGTCGGCGGCAGGGCGGGGCCGCGACAGCGGCAGGGCGAGGCCGTGTCAGGGGCAGGGCGGGGCCGCGACAGTGACCTGGCGGGGCCGCGTCGGCTTCAGGGCGGGGCCGCGACAGCGGCAGGGCGGGGCCGCGTCGGCGGCAAGGCGGGGCCGCGACAGCGACCTGGCGGGGCTGCGCCAGCGGCAGGGCGGGGCCGCGTCAGCGGCAGGGCGGGGCCGCGACAGCGGCCTGGCGGGGCCGCATCGGCTTCAGGGCGGGGCGGCATTCTGGCCTGACGGGCCTGCAGGGGCGGCTCGCGGGCCTGACGGGCCTGCATGGGCGGCGCACGGGCCTTACGGGTCTGCAGGGGTTGCGCGCTGGCCTTACGGGCCTGTAGGGGCGGCGCGCTGGCCTTACGGGTCTGCAGGGCGGTGCGCGCGTAGCTAGGGCAACAGTAGGCAGCGCGAGGGCTGCAGGACGGCGCGCGCAGCGCAGCACGTCACAAGGCAAGGCAGGGGAAGGCGCGCGCACGCAGCGCAGCGCAGGGCAACACGTGGGGTAGCGCGGTAACCGCAACGGTAGGTGGGCCAGAAAAAAGATGGTCCTACGGACCTAGTGCTCTGAAACCATGTTAGAATCTACTAGCAGGAATGAATGCAGTATGAAAGTGTTGGGTACAAGTATGAAACCCTAAGAGGGGCTGTACCCTATATTGGCTATACCACTACAGCCTAAACATATATAGCATGCATATAATTTGACACGCCTCTCCTCTCGCCACTTGTCCACGGGGTGTCGTGGCGTGCAGCTTCGGCATTCTCATGCTTGAGCTCATGACGGCCCCCACGTCGCCACCAATTCTCTTGTTGTTTCCTCCGATGAAGAAGCGGGTCAGCAGCTGCACATTCTTCCCTGGGTATGGAAAGAATGCCAACGTAGCCTTGTTTCCGCTCTTTATTCGTTCTCTCACGCGCATCCACATCCTTCCCGTAAACACCAGCGTCTGTGCCTCAAACCCCTTCCGTCTTGATCTGCACCAGGTCTAGCAGCAGCTGGCGCAATCCGGCAGCAACAGGGCGGTGGTGGCACGGCTGAGGGGCGCGCGCATGGAGGCGCGGGATGAGTTGGTGTTGAGGGTGGTGCAGCTGGCACTGCGATGCACCGCCAAGCAGAGTGCCACGCGGCCGACCATGGGGGTGATTGCAACCGAGCTGGAGGCCGTGCTGGTGGCGCTGGGCGGCGCTCGTAGCAACTCGGCTGCCCGTCAGGTGGACCAGCAGGTGGAATTGCAGAGGATGTCAGGTTCTGATGTGGATGCAGAGATTGCGCGCCTGTATGCGTTGTGTCAAGGCAACTGAACTGACAGTATGCAGCTGCATAACACCAATGATTGGCACTTCACATGTGTGAGAGGCGTTATTGTGTCGTTGCATACCGGTAATCACTCTGCAATCAACCCGGAGGCTGATTTAGGCTAAGTGTAAGGAATTTTCTCGATATTCCTTAGCGCACCCTGCAACATCGCGTACAGCAGCAGCCGTTGTTCGCCCGTTACTGCTAACGGGGCTTCGCCGACTTCGCGCGCACTATTTCACCAAACCTCGCACTGCTGGCCTGGCCGTGTCGGCCTACGCTTCGGGACTAGCCCGAGCCTCGCTTCCAGCATAGCACTAGCTAGCTCGCACGCACCGCGTTACCGTTTGCATGTTTCGCGTATAAATGTTCGCTCATGCCTTCGCTCACATTTTGTACTTGTTTGACACCTTAGTGCAATTCTCGATACTTCGATTCATTGCACCCGTAACACTTGGTATCAGAGCCCCTTTCCTTTTCGGACCGCGCATCTCCGCACCCCAGGAAATCAACTTTTGATTTTTCACTTGAAGGGACTCACGCACCTTAGCACCTAGGAGCTGCTGTCCTCGCGTTCTCTCGTAATCGCGTGCAGCCACGACTGCGCCTAGACTAAGACGAGCCGACACCCTTCGAAATGGCTGAACATATCGACGTCACGACTCTCACGCAGGAGCACTTGAACGATCTGCTGCGACAAATCCGCGAGAGCGCCGAGGAAATCGCGACGCTGACGGCAGAACGCTAGTCCCTGCAAAACGACCTCACACGAGCACAATCCCAAGCACCTGGCACTCCGATTCAGCCCGCACCACAGGCATCACAGCACGGAAGTGTGGGGCAACCCGCGAGCGCCGCAAGTGATGGCGTCATGACGGAGACGACGACCACGGCACGACAGACCCCGACACGACGAATGCGGCCAGGACTCAACCTCGAGTCACGATTTCAGTGCCGGCCTGCGAATCAGCTCTTCCGTCGCTGATGCCGCTAAAGCCGCAGCGTCCGCCATGCTTTGACCCAAGTCAGCGGGGTGGTCCTACCGTTCAGGCGTGGCTCTTCACGTTGAACGTTTTCTTCGACGCGAACTACGTCTCGGAGGATACGGCGAAGATTCATTACGCCGTGTCGTTGCTGCGAGGACCCGCCATGGACTGGTGGCGCGTCATCGTCACGAAGCCGGTGGACTACATGGTGCAGCAGGTCCTTCAGCGCTTCCGCTTCACGTACTCCTCGCCTCAGGCCACTCCTCTGCCTACCGGTCACTCGCTCTCAGCTCTGCCTTCGGATGAGTCCGTAGAGCCGAGTGGCCCGTATCCAGAGCTTGTGGGCTGCCTCATGTACCTGATGACCTGCACTCGACCTGACCTTGCATACCCTCTTAGCATCCTTGCACGCTATGTCGCTCCTGGTCGTCACCGGAAGGAGCACATGGATGCCGCTAAGAGGGTGTTGCGTTACTTGTGCAGTACGTCGGGCATGGGGCTAGTGCTTGGAGGACGAGACCGAGTTGTACTCACTGGGCACTCAGACGCTTCTTGGGCTGACGACCAGGCTACTCAGCGGTCGTCTCAGGGTTACACCTTCAGCCTTGGCTCTGGTTCTGTTTCTTGGCGTTCTACACGCTCGTCTTCCGTTCTCAGCTCCAGTTGTGAGGCTGAGATCTACGCCACAGCCATGGCTGCTCAGGAGTTACGCTGGCTCACCTACCTGCTGACCGACTTGGGAGAGCGGCCTCGTTCTCCTCCAGTGCTGTACGTCGACAACAAGGCTACCATTGCCTTGTGTGAGGAGCACAGACTGGAGCACAGAACGAAGCATATCGCTCTACGGTACTTCCTTGCTCGAGAGCTGCAGCAGCGTGGTCAGCTTCGTCTGCGTTACGTGGCCACTCGGGCCAACACTGCTGATGTGTTCACCAAGGCGCTTCAGCATTGTGACCATCAGCGCTTCGGTACTGTTCTAGGCCTTGTGCCTACTGTGCCTCACTTGCTTACTTCTTGACTCTGCTTGTACTGTGATCTCTATATATATACCTGCATACTTACACTTGCTAGGTTGTGCTCACTGTACCCCTTGTTCTATTATCAAACTGCATGTGAACTGGTCTTGTGACCACTTGCTTGTGCTCGGAATTTGTGTGGTATCCTTGAGATCCACCCTGAGCTTGTCTTGCTTTGCTTTGCTTTGTCTGGTCTTGTGACCGCTTGATCTCCCCCACTTAGCCTATGGGGGTGTGTCAAACATTATATATGTTGTATTTGTGTAGGCTACTGTAGGTTAGCCTTTAGGGGGTACATTATTCTAGGGTTAGGTATTTGTACTCTCACTTGTTTCTAGTCCAATCACTTCTTCTTTCTAACACGAGCGACCTCCATGAACAAGCCAATGCGGTGCTCAGCAACCCCATTCTGCTGCAGAGAGGCCGGAAGCGTGAATGTCTAGCGAATGCCCTCCCCACGACAAAAGCTCTGCAGAAGGTCGGAGGAAAACTCCCCACCTCTGTCAGAGTGCAGACGCAGGACGGGAAACTCCGTCCCGAACCGCTCGCGGAGCTGGAGACGGGTAGCGCGGATCCAAGGGATCAAAACATCAGGGACCTCACCCTTGGTGCGCAAGGGGAAGACCGTGGTGTAACGCGAGTAGTCGTCAACAACCAGCAGGAAGTACCGCTCGCGGTCCTGCCCACTGACGCGGGTTGGGCCCCACACGTCCATGTGCAGGGTCTGCAGGGGAGCAGTCGTCGGGGGAAACGAGGAGGAGTGAGGAGCGGCGCGCTGCCGCCCCTCGACACAGGGAAGACAGGGAGGAGCAGGCGAGGGTGGGAGGGGAGGGAGAACCCTGGGAAGACCAGAGACAAGGACACGGCGGTGCATGCTACGAAGGCGCTGCACCGAGGGGTGACCAAGACGGTGGTGCCAAAGGAGGGTCTGGTGCGACAAAGCGCGACACGAGCAGGGGGCCGCTAGCTGACCTGACGCAGACGCAGACGCAGCTACCTGAGGGGACACAGTAGTCAGTGTGTACAGACTCGAGCCAGGCGCACGGGTAAACGTGGCCAGGTGCCGGCCCGTCCGGGAGCACGTACAGTGGGTCGCGTGCTGGCCTCCAGGAGTGAACTGGTCAACCCACTGGTCCTGGAGGTCAGCACCAAGTTCGTAGAGAACGAGGAGGTGAAGACCTAACAGGGAGCCAGACGGGACCGCCGGACACGGCAGGACCATGGAGGAGTGCGCAAGGACTGGACCCTCAAAGGGGTCTGCCAGGGAGACTGGAACCGGCCGACTGAGCGGCGTGAGGGTGGTGCTGTCGCGAAAGAAGGAGCGGGAAGCACCTGAGTCAAGTATGAAGGTGTACAAGGCCTCAGCAGGCGCAGTACCAGAGAGAGCAGACTCACCAGCACCTGGAGCAGCAGCCTCACCAGCACCTAGAGCAGAAGACGCACTAGCACCTAGAGCAGCAGCCTCACTAGCACCTAGAGCAGGAGACGCACTAGCACCTAGAGCAGCAGCCTCACTAGCACCGAGAGTAGCAGGCTCTATACCTGGGTCAGGCGGTACGCACAGGTAACAGGCACCGTCAGCACTAGTAGGCAATGCATACATGGCAGTGAGAATAGCATCATAGTCAAGAGCAAAGATATCTACCTTCTGTCTAAGCAGCTCCAGCCAGGTGGGGAGCTCAGCCTCGTCGCCAAACTTGGTACGCCAGGCGTCGCTCAGACGGGCGAAGCAGCGGGAGTGTGTGTGACCAAGCGTCCCGCAAGCCCGACCAGCCCGATCACCTGTGCGAACGACGTACGGGCAGCGAACGGTACTCTGAGACCCTCTACTCTGAGCGTACCACTCACGAAGCTGCTGGGGCGTAAGTGTCTCGCGCGCACGCCGCTGCAGCTGCAGCTGGCCACTGCCAGACGCTCCCGACTGACCAGCTCCAGGGCGACAGCCACGACGGCTACCGCCACAACCTCAACTAGCGTACCAATCACGAAGCTGCTGGGGCGTGAGAGACTCGCGCGGACGTCGCTGGAGCTGCATCTGGCCACCGCCAGTAGCAGCAGTAGCAGTAGTAGAAGCAGTAGCAGCAGCAGCAGCAGCAGCAGCAGCAGCAGGGCAGGTGCGGCAGGCAGGCGGGCAGGCAGGCAGGCAGGCAGATGGCGCGGCAGCGCGCTAACAAGGCAGGCGCGCGGGTAGGGCAGGTGCTCACCAGTGGCGGGAAGGGCAGGCGCTCGCCGGGCGAGCAGGGCCGGCGCACGACGGCGGCGATGGTGGGGCCGCAACAGCGGCTGCAGAGTAGGGCCGCGTCAGCTGCAGGGCTGGGGCCACGACAGCGGCAGGGCAGGGCCGTGGTAGCTGCTGCAGGGCGGGGCCGTGTCGGCGGCAGGGCGGGGCCAGGCGGGGCCGCGTCGGCGGCAGGGCGGGGCCGCGTCAGCGACAGGTCGGGGCCGCGTCGGCGGTAGGGCGGGGCCGCGTCAGCGGCAGGGCGGGGCCGCGTCAGCGGCAGGGCGGGGCCGCGTCGGCGGCAGGGCGGGGCCGCGACAGCGGCAGGGCGGGGCCGCGTCGGCGGCAGGGCGGGGCCGCGACAGCGGCAGGGCGGGGCCGCGTCAGCGGCAGGGCGGGGCCGCGACAGCGACCTGGCGGGGCCGCGTCGGTGGCAAGGCGGGGCCTCGACAGCGACCTGGCGGGGCCGCGTCGGCGGCAAGGCGGGGCCGCGTCAGCGGCAGGGCGGGGCCGCGTCGGCGGCAGGGCGGGGCCGCGACAGCGGCAGGGCGAGGCCGCGTCAGGGGCAGGGCGGGGCCGCGACAGTGACCTGGCGGGGCCGCGTCGGCTTCAGGGCGGGGCCGCGACAGCGGCAGGGCGGGGCCGCGTCGGCGGCAAGGCGGGGCCGCGACAGCGACCTGGCGGGGCTGCGTCGGCGGCAGGGCGGGGCCGCGTCAGCGGCAGGGCGGGGCCGCGACAGCGGCCTGGCGGGGCCGCATCGGCTTCAGGGCGGGGCGGCATTCTGGCCTGACGGGCTTGCAGGGGCGGCTCGCGGGCCTGACGGGCCTGCATGGGCGGCGCACGGGCCTTACGGGTCTGCAGGGGTTGCGCGCTGGCCTTACGGGCCTGTAGGGGCGGCGCGCTGGCCTTACGGGTCTGCAGGGCGGTGCGCGCGTAGCTAGGGCAACAGTATGCAGCGCGAGGGCTGCAGGACGGCGCGCGCAGCGCAGCACGTCACAAGGCAAGGCAGGGGAAGGCGCGCGCACGCAGCGCAGCGCAGGGCAACACGTGGGGTAGCGCGGTAACCGCAACGGTAGGTGGGCCAGAAAAAAGATGGTCCTACGGACCTAGTGCTCTGAAACCATGTTAGAATCTACTAGCAGGAATGAATGCAGTATGAAAGTGTTGGGTACAAGTATGAAACCCTAAGAGGGGCTGTACCCTATATTGGCTATACCACTACAGCCTAAACATATATAGCATGCATATAATTTGACACGCCTCTCCTCTCGCCACTTGTCCACGGGGTGTCGTGGCGTGCAGCTTCGGCATTCTCATGCTTGAGCTCATGACGGCCCCCACGTCGCCACCAATTCTCTTGTTGTTTCCTCCGATGAAGAAGCGGGTCAGCAGCTGCACATTCTTCCCTGGGTATGGAAAGAATGCCAACGTAGCCTTGTTTCCGCTCTTTATTCGTTCTCTCACGCGCATCCACATCCTTCCCGTAAACACCAGCGTCTGTGCCTCAAACCCCTTCCGTCTTGATCTGCACCAGGTCTAGCAGCAGCTGGCGCAATCCGGCAGCAACAGGGCGGTGGTGGCACGGCTGAGGGGCGCGCGCATGGAGGCGCGGGATGAGTTGGTGTTGAGGGTGGTGCAGCTGGCACTGCGATGCACCGCCAAGCAGAGTGCCACGCGGCCGACCATGGGGGTGATTGCAACCGAGCTGGAGGCCGTGCTGGTGGCGCTGGGCGGCGCTCGTAGCAACTCGGCTGCCCGTCAGGTGGACCAGCAGGTGGAATTGCAGAGGATGTCAGGTTCTGATGTGGATGCAGAGATTGCGCGCCTGTATGCGTTGTGTCAAGGCAACTGAACTGACAGTATGCAGCTGCATAACACCAATGATTGGCACTTCACATGTGTGAGAGGCGTTATTGTGTCGTTGCATACCGGTAATCACTCTGCAATCAACCCGGAGGCTGATTTAGGCTAAGTGTAAGGAATTTTCTCGATATTCCTTAGCGCACCCTGCAACATCGCGTACAGCAGCAGCCGTTGTTCGCCCGTTACTGCTAGCGGGGCTTCGCCGACTTCGCGCGCACTATTTCACCAAACCTCGCACTGCTGGCCTGGCCGTGTCGGCCTACGCTTCGGGACTAGCCCGAGCCTCGCTTCCAGCATAGCACTAGCTAGCTCGCACGCACCGCGTTACCGTTTGCATGTTTCGCGTATAAATGTTCGCTCATGCCTTCGCTCACATTCTGTACTTGTTTGACACCTTAGTGCAATTCTCGATACTTCGATTCATTGCACCCGTAACACTTGGTATCAGAGCCCCTTTCCTTTTCGGACCGCGCATCTCCGCACCCCAGGAAATCAACTCTTGATTTTTCACTCGAAGGGACTCACGCACCTTAGCACCTAGGAGCCGCTGTCCTCGCGTTCTCTCGTAATCGCGTGCAGCCACGGCTGCGCCTAGACTAAGACGAGCCGACACCCTTCGAAATGGCTGAACATATCGACGTCACGACTCTCACGCAGGAGCACTTGAACGATCTGCTGCGACAAATCCGCGCGAGCGCCGAGGAAATCACGACGCTGACGGCAGAACGCTAGTCCCTGCAAAACGACCTCACACGAGCACAATCCCAAGCACCTGGCACTCCGATTCAGCCCGCACCACAGGCATCACAGCACGGAAGTGTGGGGCAACCCGCGAGCGCCGCAAGTGATGGCGTCATGACGGAGACGACGACCACGGCACGACGAGGACCCGCCATGGACTGGTGGCGCGTCATCGTCACGAAGCCGGTGGACTACGCGACTCTACCGACACGGGAAGGACAAACCGGACCCTGGGCGTCGTCGTATTTCGTGGAGGTGCCCCAGTATCGCACGTGGGACGCGTGGTGCACAGGTCTGCGCGCTCGTTTCGAGCCAATCGCGGCTTCGATCGCGGCGCGACAGAAGCTCCGCACTTGGCGTCAACTCGGTTCCGTCCAAGACTATACGTTCCATACTGCTTAGTGGGAAAATTGGGACGGACTTAGTAAAAATCTTCGTAGACGGGGGAGCCAGCCACAGCCTCATCAACAATGCCACAGCACGAAAACTACGACTGCCACTGGACAGATGTTTACCTGAGATCGACGCAAGACTGGTAGACGGCACGCCGCTGGCGATACGGGAACGCGTAGACCGGGTTCAGATTCGATGTGGGGGTAACTTCACGTTTAGCCAGGAAATGCTCGCAACGACCCGCGACGGAACCGATATTTTACTCGGGCGTGATTGGCTGCGACGACACAATCCGCGAATCGACTGGACGATGGGTGACTGCACCGTGCGAGTGAACGGTAACAACATCGCCTTACCTCGCTAGGGCTCGCCTGAGTCTTCGTCGGTGTGTGTCAACGCGATCACGATGAAACGCGCCGTAGCGGCAGGAGCTGACGTGTACGCGGTCGACATTCGGGAAGCCGAGGCAGCAGACAAAGGAGGGGATTTACAGAAACTGCTGGCCGACGTACCGAGTGATCTGGCAGCACTGTTGAAGCAGTACAGCGACATTTTCCCGGACGATTTACCGACGGGACTGCCACCTCAGCGACCGCACGACCACAGGATAGAGTTAGGACCGGGGGCACAGCCAACAGTACAGCGACAGTTCCGACTGACCCAGCCCGAACTGGATGAACTGAGGAAGCAGCTCGATTACCTGCTCGAGAAGGAATTCATTCGCCCTAGTTCGTCGCCTTTCGCAGCACCGATACTGTTCACACCGAAAAAAGACGGGGGATTTCGCATGTGCATAGATTACAGAGCACTGAACAGGGTTACCATCAAATCCCGTTACCCCATCCCGCGAGCCGACGAGCTGATCGACCAACTGCGCACAGTCCGGGTTTTCTCGAAAATCGACCTCCGAGGGGGTTACCACCAGATTCGCGTCAATCCGCCCGACTGCCCTAAGACTGCATTTCGCACACGCTACGGATCCTTCGAATACACCGTTATGCCCTTCGGACTGACCAACGCCCCCGCCACTTTTCAAATGACCATGAACAAAGCTTTCCGCCCGCTCTTGGATAAGTGCGTTATAGTATACCTGGACGACATACTGATTTACAGCCCTGACAGAGCACAGCACTTACAGGACATCAAAGCAGCTTTTAAAATACTGAGTGAGAACCGCCTACTGACAAAAGCATCTAAGTGTGAGTTTTTACAGGACCGCTTGGAGTTTTTGGGACACATTATTTCAGTTGCAGGAGTGGAAATAGACCCGAAGAAAATTGCGACGATTCAAGCATGGCACGCGCCGACCAACTTGACCGAGTTGCAGAGTTTTTTGGGGTTCGTCAACTACGTGCGCCGGTTCGTCCCCGACATGGCGAAGCTGACTGCCCCGCTGACAGACCTGCTAAGGAAGGGGGTTGAGTACACGTGGGGGGAGAAAGAGCAAGCTGCCTTCTCGGCCCTCAAAAACATTTTGTGCTCACCGCCCGTGCTTCACATCGCAGATCCACACCGTCCGTTCGAGCTCGTCACTGACGCAAGTGACGTCGCTGTGGGAGCAGTACTATTGCAGGATTTTGGGAACGGCCTACAGCCAATCGCGTACGAGTCCCGCAAGCTGCACCCGCCCGAACGCAACTACCTGTTACACGACTGCGAAATGTTGGCGATCGTGCACGCGTTCAAGGTTTGGCGGTGTTACCTGACTGGCGCCGACGTGACAGTACGGACAGACCACGGATCACTACAGTACCTACGCGCCCAACCAAATCTCAATCCACGACAGATTCGCTGGTTGGACTACCTCGAGTCCAACTTCCACTACACGGTTACGTACAAGAAAGGCGCATCCAACATCGTCGACGCACTCACCCGCCCTACCGCCCAACTCCATGCCATCCTACTCGCCCAAACCAACCCACTTTTAACAGGCCTATTCATCCACGGATACCGCACCGACCCATTTTTCACGACCGGAAATTCACAGCAACTGGCAGAAGCTAAAGGAGTTTATTACGTAAAAACAGGCACCAACCGCATCTGGGTACCCGCGTACTCACTACTGAGGGAGCTGCTACTGCAGGAGGCACACGACGGAATTACCTCGGGACATTTTGGGGTAGAAAAAACGCGACAGCAACTGCAGCGGTATTACTACTGGCCGGAGCTGTTGACCGACGTGCAGCAGCACGTGGGCTCGTGCCCCACGTGTCAGGTGATGAAGAGCTCGAGGAAGCGGAAGGCGGGTCAATTGCAGCCGATACCACCGCCCGAGCGCGCCCGGCAGCAGGTTACCATGGACTTCGTCACAGGGTTACCTTCGAACCCTGGGGGTAACGACGCGGTGATGGTCGTCGTTGACAAGTTGACGAAGATGGCACACTTCGCTGCGTGCAAAAAGTCGATCTCAGCCGAGGAGACCGCTCGCCTGTTCATCGCAGCCGTTGTTCGCCTGCACGGGATACCAGCAGCGATTATCAGCGACAGGGACACGAAGTTCACCAGCAACTTCTGGAAGAACCTCTGGGAGCAGTTCGGGGCCAGGCTACAGTTCAGTTCGTCGTACCACCCCGAGACCGACGGTCAAACGGAGCGGACGAATCAGACGATGGAGCAGTTGATTCGTGCCACATGCGACGACCCCACGACTTGGGAGCAGCAGCTGCCGCTGATCGAGTTCGCGTACAACAACGCCACGTCAGCGACGACGCAGCAGTCCCCCTTCTACCTGAACTACGGGCAAAATCCTACAGTGCCCATGACGCCGAGTCCGGACAACCCAACACCACGTGCACAACAATTCGCCGAAATTCTGCAAGCTGCCCGCACCAGAGCCGTAGAAGCAATTAAAAAAACAAACGTCATCGCTAAGCGCAACGCTGACCGCCACCGCCGCCCAGTCACATACCAGTCAGGGGATTACGTACTGCTCGACACGCAAAACCTGCGACTGCCCGACGTACCGAAACTTCGACCGCGCTACTGTGGCCCATTCCAAATCAGCCACATGATCACGCCAGTAACCGCGCACCTACTGTTACCGACCGACTGGTACATCAGCCCATCGTTCCACGTCAGCTTACTTCGCCCATACATCCCAACCACAAGCCAACTGCCTCGCCACCGCCCGCCATCCATGACTCGCCCTGCATCGGAGCCGATCATCGAGCCCGAAAAAATCTTGAGCCATCGGATTCGACACCCCACGGGAATCAGGAGGATTGAATTCCTCGTTCGCTGGAAGGACCGCACGCCAACTGAGGACAGCTGGGTGCCCCTGGCCAACATCGAAAACCACCCTGCCCTGCAAGTGTACCTGAGGAGCCGGGGCTTCCGCGATATACACGCACTCGCGTAGCGGAGGGGGCTTCTTGAGGGGGGGGGTAGTGTAAGGAATTTTCTCGATATTCCTTAGCGCACCCTGCAACATCGCGTACAGCAGCAGCCGTTGTTCGCCCGTTACTGCTAACGGGGCTTCGCCGACTTCGCGCGCACTGTTTCACCAAACCTCGCACTGCTAGCCTGGCCATGTCGGCCTACGCTTCGGGACTAGCCCGAGCCTCGCTTCCAGCATAGCACTAGCTAGCTCGCACGCACCGCGTTACCGTTTGCATGTTTCGTGTATAAATGTTCGCTCATGCCTTCGCTCACATTTTGTACTCGTTTGACACCTTACTGCAATTCTCGCTACTTCGATTCATTGCACCCGTAACACTAAGTTTCTTGAGAGATTGTAAATGAAAATGCAACAAGGTATTTCTGGTAGTTTTGTGTTCCAACTTCCAAATGTCGTAAATTCTTAATGTTTGGGGTGGAAAAGTCAGCTTTAGTGTAGTGTAGAATGGCGCATATTTTGTTTAGCTATAAATGGTAGATTGCGAAAGCTTGCTGCTTCTGTGGCAATTGGCATTGTTCTCATTACAAATGTGCTCAAGTACAAGAGTACATAGCAATAATATTGATATAATAACTAAACAAGATGTTTGAGAACCACTTCTCTCCAAATATGGCTAGCCTGGGAAGGGTGGGTAGGAATGGATCTTGAGAGAATGTATAATGAGAGAGTGGGTAGGGGAAGAATGACCCCAACTCACATTATATATTCGGAGAAGTCGAATACGTGCTTCGACGATGCAGAAAATTGCGTTACAACCAGATTCGCTTTCACAATGCCCAAATTTGGAAGCAATACCATAAGCGCTTAACATTTTTCATTTTGTTACGGTACCTGCTATTTTCCCCAATCTTCACTCCTCTTGGCTCCTTGGAAAACCCCTTTTGACCCCTTTAACTTCCATGCACCCGACATAGAGCGCCTCTCAGTCCAGGTGGGGTTGTAATGCGGGATAGATAGCTGACGTTATGGCATTTTCTCTGGTGGTCTATGTATGATTGTAAGATGGTTACAACCACAATATAGCATTGACCTTAACCATTCCCGCCTAACCAAACCAGTATCGAGAAACTCCAATTGAATAATTGTGGTGGGACGGACACGGCACAGCACATGAGCGCTGCTGGGCTCAATGCCGACTTCACGGTTCCAGAATCCAGAGTGAGGAGAGCTTCTGCTGCTTCCAAGTGACGCGGAGAGCAATAATGGCGGCAGGTGGAGTGGCCGACATCAGAATGCCATCCCGTTACAGACACGACACGTTGCCTTCTTCCCGCCGTAGTCTGCGTTCTCGCTACGACCATCCAGTCCTGCTCTGCTCTCTGGGGCTCCCTCCTCCGTCCCCTCCCAGTTTACTTGAACGAGCAGGCCAGGCAAGGCAGAATACTACCCCCTGCCGTCCTTGTCGAAATAGTGCGTATCAACCGCAGCACCATTTCGTGTTCGAAATTAACTCGCCTCACCGGATTCCTGTCGGTATTCTCACTCTAGAAGTTCGCGTACGCAGGAGTTCTCTCTGAGAATCCTTGGAAAGCCCCGCATACGCCACCAAGACTTCAACACGCATCCACCTCACCCTTCGCGCCTTGATATTAATAAGTGAGAAGCGAGCTGCGCACATCGCGGAGGACACGTGGCAGAGCTAGCGGGACGAATTCGGGCTCGGCGCGACGCGCGGCAGATTCTCCACGTACCGTTTCGGCCGTCCGTCCGATTGCTACGTGGTGGTATATCGAGAAATCTGACAAGCAGGCTGGTGGGTGCCGAACAACGGTAGATTGAGAAAAGACCGCCAGCCATGAAGCTGTCGCAGTCAGCCGGACGCCTGAAGCTGCCGGCCGTGGCGACGTATCGCGGCTCCCGTCGCGGTCTCTTGGCGCTCGTCGCGGCGCTCGCATGCTGCTGCCTGCCGTGCACGTCGCTCGCACAGCCCATCGCGGACTCGCAAGGTGCGTTGGTCGCAAGGTGCGTTGGTCGCAATCACACGCACCGCGCTCGAGATTTCACCACCTCAGCCGGCTTGCAAGGTGGGATCATGGCCATGCTTGCTGTGTAATTTCGTGTGTAGAGATAAAATTCTTACTGATGCTGAGGGCGAGAACCAGCCAGCCGGCCAGCCGGAGAACCAGCCAGCCGGCCAGCCGGCCAGCCAGCCAGCCAGCCAGCCGGCCAGCCGGCCAGCCAGCCAGCCAGCCAGCCGCCAACGAAAGTCTCCGTGTGTGAGGTGTTACGATGGTGATCATTGGTGATCAGAGACATCAAATGCCCCTTCTTCCACGTCCTTGCTTTCTTCTTGGGACACAAGTCCTGCGCTTCGTCGTCCTTTCCCCCCACACCCACCACCTACCTACACTGCCCTGCACTAGTCATCTCCAACGCTCCCTCACGGCCTTTCCCCCCTCGTTTGCACGGTTGCTGTTGCTGTTGCTGGTTGCGCGGCAGGTGCGGTGCTGGAGAAGTATTGGTATCCAGACATTGTGGGTTGGAAAGCAGACTACGCAGGCTGGCGTGTGGGGGGCGACTGCAAGCGAGCGCAAGGCCTCACATGCGACTCAGACGGCATGATCACCTCCATGTGCGCCCGCGCCCTGCTGTGTCCTATCGTGCCGTTCTGTGCCACACCACACCGTGCCATACACACTTCTAGCTGCGATCGTTGCAAACCTCCTTAAGTTTCCCCTCCACCACATCCGTGCCGCACCGCACCGAACCGCACCGCACCGCACCGTGCCATACACAATGCCAGCTGCTATCGTTGTAAACCTCCCCATATTTCCCCTGCAAGTTCCAATCAACACACATTAGCTCCAACTCAGCCTGCATGCTTCTTCCCAGGCCCGATTCAAACCGAGCTCACTCACTCACTCACTCACTCACAGCCGCTCTGTTGTCCTAAGGCCTGCAATTCCCGCCTGGCCTGTTTCTCTCTTGGCCTCTCTTGACTCCATTCAGGCAGGGCCCCCCCATTGCTCTTTGTAACCACGCCCAGACGCCCAGACGGCCATTTATGGGTCGGTCCCCCATCCCACAGAAAACAGACACGTGTCTCACCCGCAAATGCATACTTTCCCCACAGACTCCCACTCCCCCCCCTCCCCCTCCCCCCCTTCAAACCTCCATCCCCGCTTATACGCCCATACCCCCTCCCTCCAACGCCCATCCGTCCTGTGCGCAGGCACGTGAAGATTTCTGATGTGGAGTCCTTGCAAGCCGCCTCTGTCACTGGGCTGTCGCGCCTCACCCAGCTGTACGCACGCCCCTGCCGTCGTGCACACACACGGGTTGCTCCTGTGTGCTGCGCTCTCACGCTGCTGCGGTTGGATAAGATGGATAGTGTTGAATGAAAAGACTGTGGAGTTTGTATGCGTGCATGTGTGTGTGCATGCATGAGTGCGTGTGTGTGGGAGTGGGAGGGGGGTCACTGCCATGCCAAGTAGATTCTGAGCTTCCGAGTTGTCCTTTCGCCCTTTCCATTGACATCTATGCTCCTCCGTGTCTCATTGAAACCAGCTAGTGCGCATCTGTTTCTTATCGTGCTGCTGCTCTTGTGGAATATCAAAGCGTTGATACATTACCACTCAGGCGACAGTGACTGATAGCCGCCGCCACCACCACCACCACCACCATCAAAAGATGCGTCGTAAAGATCCTCACTCGGCCCTCTACTCTGTGTGTGACTCTGTGAGTGCTTTTCGTCCCTCCCTGTTGTTCCCCGCACGTGACACACACAGGGCGTTGTCACAAGTGGACCACATCCCAAAGCGGGGGCTCTACAACATGACGTGGCTCAAGTCCCTGTGAGTTCCGCCTACAACTGGAAAGGCCCATTTGCTAGTTTTGCCTGTCGGCGTATGCTGAGAGTTTTTTTGGAACAAGCTTGCAACAAGAATGAAGGGCGATCCGCTGATTTGCCTGATGCATCTGATTTGCCTGACATATCTGGTTTTCCTGGTGCATTTGTTTCTTCACAGGGCAGTGGACTGCTCGTCGTACATTTCTTCCGGACTCCCCGAGGGGGTGACCAAGCTGACAGAGCTCACTAGGCTGTAAGCACGTGTGGGTATCCATTCTTTTGCGAGTGAGGCACATGATAGCCATTGTGATTAGGCCCACTCCCACAATTGCGCAATTTATAAAAACAGTTAGCATGGTATGACACGGAATGACATTGCGTGGCACAGTTATGCGTGGTATGGAATGTCATGGCATTGTAGGCATTGCATGGCATTGCATGGCATTGTATGACATTGCTTCATGTGCTGTTCTTCCATGTGAAATGCCCTTTCTGTTGTGCTGCATGACATGACACACAGGAGACTAAGCAACTGTGGGTTTAAGAATGATCATTACAGGCTGCTCCGGCTCACCAATCTTATGGACCTGTGAGCCCCGCACCCATTCCCCGCATCCGTTCCCCACGCCCGTTCCCCACACCCCTTCCCCACGCCCGTTCCCCACACCCGTTCCCCACACCCGTTCTTCGCGCGCGCCTGGTCCCTGCGCCCGTTCCCCGCGCCCGTTCCCCACACCCGTTCTCCACACCTGTGGGAACAAATCATTCGCTTCTCGCTCCCTCCCTGCACTCCTCCCTTTCGCGGCTCCCCGTCAGTGGTTCCTTGCACCCCGGCTCCACTGCTTCTGCTTGTGTACTCAGCCCTGACAAACCCGCTGCACTCCTCCCTTTGAGTTTGAGGTGCCTCAAAACTGACTGCCTGATTCTGCTTGTGTTTTCACCCCTGATCAATCTGTCGCCGTCCTTCTGTGCAGAGAGCTTCCATCAAACGGCATTGTGTATATAGAGAATAGGGTGATGAGCAGCGAACTCACCAGGCTTGTGAAACTGTACGCCACTCACCTGTGTGCCCTGGCCTGCTGTATCATGTCATCACGTGTTTATCCCAGTATCCCAGCCCCACCGTGTGTGTGCGGTGAGTGAATAATGACCTGCGTTGTGCATCTCATGGTGAATAAGGAAGAAGCACGCGTTCGAGCCTCAAGGAATGCCCTTTTGAGCGCTTTCTCAATTTATTGCCAGTGGTGTTACATCCAATCCAAGTGACATCTCCCAAATGTTTTTCACTCAAGTGTGATCAGTATTCATTACTCATGAGTCGTTCTGCTGCCATCACCATCCCCATCACCATCCCCATCCCCATCACCATCACCATCACCATCACCATGTCAGTCCACAGTATTCCATTCTCCACTCTAACAAGCTGCATCTTAAATCGCTGCCAAGCTGTATCCCAAATTGCTGCCGAGCTGCGTCCCCAATCCCTTCAAAAGCGTTTCAACTGCTGCACCACATGACACGAATCTAAGCGTTTCAACATGTTTTTCCTGCTTCTTGTGTGTGTGTGCATTTGTCCGTTGTGTGTGTGTGTTTGTGTGTGTGTGTGGTGTGTGTGTGTGTGGTGTGTGCGTGTGTGTGTGTGTGGTTGTGGGGTGTGTGTGTTTGTGTGTGTGTGTGCTTGCGTGCGTGTGCGTGTGGGTGCGTGCGTGTGCGTGCGTGTGCGTGCGAGCATTCATGTGCGTGTGTGTGTCTGTGCATGTGTGTGTGTGTGTTGGTGCGTGTGTGTGTGTGCGTGCAAGTGCGTGCGAGCATTCATGTGCATGTGTGTGCGTGCATGTGCGCGTGCGTGTGCGTGCGTGCATGTGTGTGCGCATGTGGGTGCGTGCATGTGCGTTTGCGTGCGTGCATGTGCTTTTGCGTGCGTGCATGTGTGATGAATGCTCATGTGCATGCGTGTGCGTCCGTGCATGTGTGTGTGTTTGTATGTGTGTGTGTGTGTATGTGTGTATGTGTGTATATGTGTGTATGTGTGTATGTGTGTATGCGTGTGTATGTGTGTATGTGTGTGTGTGCGCGCATGTGTGTGTATGGTTTTGCATTCTTGTGGCACATGCATGGCGGGGTGGGCATGAATCAACAGGGATTTCTCATCAAACCAGTTGAATGACAACCGAGTGCTACAAGTCGTTAGCCTGCCCTCCTTGCAATTCTTGTGCGTGCTGCAATTTCTGAGATTAGACACTGCCTCCCTTGCAATGCATGTATGTGCGATTCATTCATGTATGTGCAATGCATGTATGTGCAATGCATGTATGTGCAATGCATGTATGTGCAATGCATGTATGTGCAATGCATGTATGTGCAATGCATGTATGTGCAATTCATGTATGTGCAATGCATGTATGTGCAATTCATGTATGTGCAATGCATGTATGTGCAATGCATGTATGTGCAATTCATGTATGTGCAATGCATGTATGTGCAATTCATGTATCTGCAATGCATGTATGTGCAATTCATGTATGTGCAATGCATGTATGTGCAATTCATGTATGTGCAATTCATGTATCTGTAATGCATGTATGTGCAATTCATGTATTTGCAATGCATGTATATGCAATTCATGTATCTGCAATGCATGTATGTGCAATTCATGTATCTGCAATGCATGTATGTGCAATTCATGTATCTGCAATGCATGTATGTGCAATGCATGTATGTACAATTCATGTATGTGCAATTCATGTATGTGCAATTGATGCATGCTTCTGTCAGTCTTTGCTATGCTGCTCTTGCTCACCTGCCATTGCACCTGCCCCCGGTTCTGTGTACGCAGATTAGCACATGGGCATGCGGGTTCCCCTTTCAATGATTCCCCACTCATGGAGCCTCTCCTGCTCCTGCTGTCTACGCACGCCTCTCATGCTCCATGCCCCCCTCTCATGCTCCATGCCCCCCATGCTCCATGCCCCCCTCTAATGGCATGCATGCACCATCAGGAATCTTTCCACACAGACTGACTGGCAGCTTGCCTGAGTCACTCACCACCATGACTAACCTGGTCAGCCTGTGAGTGTTATATCTACACTTGTACCTCCGTCCATCGTTTCTCTTCCCTCCAGGCATGCGCTCTGATTTCACAATGCATGTATGCACACGTACTGTGCAACCATATTGTGCGTGTGTTTGTATGCCATGCGCGCGCGTGCACGTGGTGCCGTGCATATTCAACCGCTACTGTGATGGGACGTGGTTGTGTGGTGTGGCCCATGCCCCCTTCCATTCCATGTGCCACCACGCTTGGTGTCTCTGAATCTCTAATGTTCGTGCACACTGAGTACCTTCTCGTAGTGAAGTATCCAGCCGGCATATCTTACTCCCATCCATTCTCTCCAAGTCTCTCTAATCTCCAGAACCTCTTTCCCTCGCTCGTTGTGACTATCTGCCTTTCTTCTGCATTCCATAACACAGAATACGACTTTTGAGGCGCCTCAAAAGTCAACCTCTTTCCCTTGCTCGTTGTGACCATCTGCCTTGCTTCTGCATTCCATGCATGCAGAAGCGTCGCGGCCAACTATATGGAAGGAACCATCCCCCCAGTCCTTGGAAAGTTACACCATCTGTCAACTTTGTAAGTAATTGGAATAAAAGTACTTCATCCACTGGTCTAGCAGCAGCGAGCTAACGAGCTAAAAGTACTTCAACCATCCTCTAAAGAGGACAGCCAAGGACAATTATGCACAACGAGAAGAGGAACCATGGGCTGAACCACTTGGTCTTCCAGGAAAACAGCAAGAGTTAAAGCTTGGTGAATACGCCTTGGATGGAGAGAAGCTGGAAGGGAGGGAAGGCCTGTGAGCTTGTAAACACCCCTCCTCATGCAATGGCCTGCAATGGAGAACGAGCGGAGCAGAGGAGTGCAGGCAGAGGAGTGCAGACAGAGGAGTGTGGGTAGAGGAGTGCAGGGGCGATCCCCCTTCTCATTTTCTCTGTGATCCCCCTTGTTCCTTCGCCCCCTCCTTGGATTGGCATTCTCAGAGACACCAACACCAGCCGTCTCACGTGCCCTGACAGCTACAGCAGCTGCGGTGTGCCGCAGGATCCGTCCTCTGGCTTCTGCCGCACCTGCCCTGACTTGTAAGCTCCGCTCTTGAGGGAAGGGATGGGATACGAGGGGAGAGGTGTTTCCATCCAAGCACGAGCTTTTGAGCTGCCGATCCGTGCCCTCTTGGTGCTTCACTCGCCTCTTGAGAATCTGCTGCTGTACTGTGCGCCGAGCTGCTCCGCTGAGACATGTTTTCTACTTGTAAATGAAGTATGAAGTATGTTCGAATCCCCTATTCCATTTACAGGTGGCAAGCGCAAGCCACTGCCCCCGGCCGTCATCGCAGGAATCGTGGCGGGTGTTGTTGTCACTGTGGCGCTTGCTACGCTCCTCTACTTCCACCGTTTCGACAAACGTGCGTACCGTACAGTACCTCCTCACACTTCGCTTCTCCTCACGCTGCTTTTGCTTCCGTGGCACGGCACGATGAATCGTGTGGCCGCTTCAGTATCGGATTACTGGATTGCCAGAGTGATTGCATTGCCAGCTAGATACCTCCGTTACTCCACTTCCAGTCGCCATGCTCTGCATCCGCTTATCCCTCATCGCTTCCTCTCACACCCCTTTCTCTCGAACGGTCCTTCTTATTGATTCAGCGATACATACAGACATGCAGGTATATGGGTAAAGGTTTCACTGCAGCCTTTCACTCTCGCTCTCACAAAGCGGCCTTCCAGCCATGCCAGGAGCATGTGCTTCCTGAGCTGGTTTCTCACACTTTTCACTTTGGGATGGGTGCTCAATATAAACATCTACTATATTCACTTCAATTTAAATCCTCTGTTCGCCATCTGCTCCTCCCTGCAGCGCTGACTAGCAGCAAGGCGGCAGCGCAGGTGTGTCAGGAGTATTCACTGGCGGCGGTGGTGAAGGCGACCAACGGGTGGTCTGAGGCCAACCTGCTGGGCATGGGGGCCTTTGGTGATGTGTACCGTGCCGTCTCTCCCACCGATGGGAGCACGCCGTGGGCCGTGAAGCGAGCTAGGATTATCACCAACGAATTTGACACTGAGGTGTGTGAGCGTTATGTGATGTGGTGTGACGTAGTGTGGTGTGGTGTGGTGTGATGCGATTTGGTATAACACGAGCCAGGATCATCACCAACCAACAACCTTGATACGGAGGTGTGTCACTGTGCCTGTTTGTGCCCTGCTGTGCTTTTCTGTGCTGCTGCGATGCGTTGTGATGTGATGTTATGTGATGTGATGTGATGTGATGTGATGTGATGGGATGTGATGGGATGCGATGGGATGCGATGCGATGCGATGCGGTGCGGTGCGGTGCTGTGCGGTGCGGTGTTGTGCGGTGCGGTGTGCGGTGCGATGCGATGCGATGGGATGTGGTGTGATATGATGTGATATGATGTGATATGGTGTTCAGCGAGCCAAAATCATCACCAATTACTTCAACGCTGGGGTGTGCCACCGTGCTGAGATGCGATGTTGTGTGGCATGGCATGGTGTGTGAGAGAGTGTGGCATGGCATGGTGTGTGAGAGTGTGTGGCATGGCATGGTGTGTGAGAGTGTGTGGCATGGCATGGTGTGTGAGAGTGTGTGGCATGGCATGGTGTGTGAGAGTGTGTGGCATGGCATGGTGTGTGAGAGTGTGTGGCATGGCATGGTGTGTGAGAGTGTGTGGCATGGCATGGCGTGTGAGAGTGTGTGGCATGGCATGGTGTGTGAGAGTGTGTGGCATGGCATGGTGTGTGAGAGTGTGTGGCATGGCATGGTGTGTGAGAGTGTGTGGCATGGCATGGTGTGTAAGAGTGTGTGGCATGGTATGGTGTGTGAGAGTGTGTGGCATGGCATGGTGTGTGAGAGTGTGTGGCATGGCATGGTGTGTGAGAGTGTGTGGCATGGCATGGTGTGTGAGAGTGTGTGGCATGGCATGGTGTGTGAGAGTGTGTGGCATGGCATGGCGTGTGATAGTGTGTGGCATGGCATGGTGTGTGAGAGTGTGTGGCATGGCATGGTGTGTGAGAGTGTGTGGCATGGCATGGTGTGTGAGAGTGTGGCATGGCATGGTGTGTGAGAGAGTGTGGCATGGCATGGTGTGTGAGAGATTGTGGCATGGCATGGTGTGTGAGAGTGTGTGGCATGGCATGGTGTGTGAGTGTGTGGCATGGCATGGTGTGTGAGAGTGTGTGGCATGGCATGGTGTGTGAGAGTGTGTGGCATGGCATGGTGTGTGAGAGTGTGTGGCATGGCATGGTGTGTGAGAGTGTGTGGCATGGCATGGTGTGTGAGAGTGTGTGGCATGGCATGGTGTGTGAGAGGGTGTGGCATGGCATGGCGTGTGAGAGTGTGTGGCATGGCATGGTGTGTGAGAGTGTGTGGCATGGCATGGTGTGTGAGAGTGTGTGGCATGGCATGGTGTGTGAGAGTGTGGCATGGCATGGTGTGTGAGAGTGTGTGGCATGGCATGGTGTGTGAGAGAGTGTGGCATGGCATGGTGTGTGAGAGTGTGTGGCATGGCATGGCGTGTGAGAGTGTGTGGCATGGCATGGTGTGTGAGAGAGTGTGGCATGGCATGGTGTGTGAGAGTGTGTGGCATGGCATGGTGTGTGAGAGTGTGTGGCATGGCATGGTGTGTGAGAGTGTGTGGCATGGCATGGTGTGTGAGAGTGTGTGGCATGGTATGGTGTGTGAGAGTGTGTGGCATGTGATGTGGATTCGCGTGGTGGCCTGAGGTGTGGACCTCTTTGTTGTGCTGAATTATGCCCCAAGACAAAACAACGATGGCCGTAGGTCAAAGATAGCCTTTTTACTCTTGCAATCCCATCGATCCCAGCTTCATCCTACCGTTGATTGCGAGGTGATCGTCACATGCCAGTTTCAAACTCTCACAGTAACCAATGTGAGATCAGCCATGGCCATGGCCCATCCGTCCGTCCGTGGTTGTTGTTTCTTCCATGCGTGTCTGCGTGTGTGCGTGTGTGCGTGCGTGCGTGCGTGCGTGTTTGGACCCACCGTCATGCGTGGCAGGTGTGTGAGATGGCAACGAAGCACCATCCCAATCTCGTTCGACTGCTCGGCTTCTCTCTTGGGATTACTGACAAGAAGAAAGTCGAGCAAGTCCTCATCTACGAGCTCATGCCCAACAGGGACCTCTCGAAATGGATCGGAGAAGGTGTGTATTATAACAGTGCACGTGCGGTGCTCTTAATCTGTTATAGGAACGAAAGTTCTGTTCGAGTTCAGGGATCCACATCCAGTTGGTCGTGCAGGTATACCTCTTCATGCAGGCCCCCTTTCTTACTTCCAAAGGTCTCCCTTCTCCACCGCTCTGTTCCCATCCGAACTGCCTTGCAGAGGCTACCAAGTCGCTGAGCTTTGAGCAGCGGGTGGGCGTGCTGGTGGGGGCGGCACGCGGCTTTGAGTATCTCCACAGCTTCGGCATCGTTCACCGCGATATCAAGCCCGCCAACATCCTTCTCGATCAAAACATACAGGCAAGTGGGGCTCGACCAAACCATGCAGGCAAGTTGTCTTCTGAGTCGACTCAAATGCCCGCCAACATCCTGCTGGATCAAACCATGCAGGCAAGTGGGGCTCGACCAAAACATGCAGGCAAGAGCTGCAGGCGTGCAGGGCTGTGTCGCCACCACTATTGTTGCAGCGAATGCCGTGCCACATGCTCTCTTAAACTGGCATGTACACATGGGCCTGTTTGTGATGCACACATCCTGCTCGACTAGACCATGCGGGCAAGTGGGGCTCGACCGGGCAGGCGCGCAGCTAGACTCATGCCAAATGCACTACCATAAACGGGCATGCACACATGGGTGGCCTGTCAACATCCTGCTGGATGAGCACATGCAGGCACGTGGTGCAGGAAGGCAGCCAGGCTCGTGCGTGCCTGCACTACTACGAACGGGCATGCACACATGGGCGGCCCATGTGTGCGCCTCATGTACTCGATGTGTGAGAGCACGCTAAGAGACATCCATGCTAAGAGAGCACGCTAAGGGAGCACGCGAAGAGAGCATGCTAAGAGAGAGCACGCTAAGAGAGAGTACGCGAAGAGAGAGCACGCGAAGAGAGAGCACGTGAAGAGAGAGCACGCGAAGATACTTGATTCCAGTAGAACTCACTGTCCATCCATTTCTTCCCATATCCATTGTCTTCAATGCATGAGATCAGGCTAAGGTCTCAGACTTTGGGCTTGTGAGGAAGGGAGGGGGCACATCACTGCAGAGTACTCGTGTGGTGGGAACACCGGGCTATGTGGATCCCTCTTATGCCGCGTCCAATAAGGCCACCACCGCCACTGATGTCTACAGGTGACCTTTGAATGACCCATTGATTTCTCCAGCTGGTTTCTTCTGCTGTTGGGTGCCTCTCATGCTTTCCTCTCCTCTCCTCTCCTCTCCTCTCCTCTCCTTTCCACTCCACTCCTCACCTGTCCACGGGGCATCGTGGTGTGCAGCTTCGGCATTCTCATGCTTGAGCTCATCACGGGCCGTCATGTCATCACCAATTCTTTCGCCATTCCCTCCGATGAAGAGGCGGGTCAGCAGCTGCACATCCTTCCCTGGGTACGTCGGTGGGGATGGAAAGGGTGCCGCCCGTAGCCGTGTTTCCGCTCTTCATTCGTTCTCTCACGCGCATCCACAACCTTCCCTTATCTCACGCATTTGGTTCTGTGTCTCAACCTCAATCATCTTGATCTGCTCCAGGTCCAGCAGCAGCTGGCTCAATCCGGCAGCAACAGGGGGGTTGAGGCAGGTCTAAAGGACGCGCGCATGGAGGCGCGGGATGAGTTGGTGTTGAGGGTGGTGCAGCTGGCACTGCGATGCACCGCCAAGCAGAGCGCCATGCGGCCGGCCATGGGGGTGATTGCCGCCGAGCTGGAGGCCGTGCTGGTGGCGCTGGGCGGCAAACGTAGCAACTCCGCCGCCTGTCAGGTGGACCGGCAGGTGGAGTCGGAGAGGATGGCAGATGCAGATTTGGATGCAGAGATTGCGCGGCTGAATGCGTTGGCTGAAGGCAATTGAAGTGACAGTATGCAGCTGCATTGCACCAATGGACAGTTCACCTGTGTGTGTGTGAGGCTGTTTCTGTTTCGTTCATAAGGGGCTTGTGCTTAGGAGTCCAGTCATCCCCATTTGTGTTTGGTTCTAGTTGAGGAAGAACAGGAGGTGATGTTGAGAGACCAAGGTCTTGAAGTGTCCACCATGCGTCTCATTAGATATTTATTAGCAGAAATATATACCCTTCATTCGAACAAAACGACAAAATAATCGACCAAACCAAGCTGGTCACTTCTCAGCAGTAGAGCTCGTATTGGAGGGCCCAATATCTATATTTTATAACAATCATAGTCACTCAGTAAGGGAGATCGAGTGTTATGAATGAACTTGCAGAGTGCGCAGTAAAACGAATAACGAGAATGACTGAGTACTGAATGACGATACAATGAGAAAGGCACGACTAAATAGGGGAAGTCCTAGCTAGGCGGAGAGGTTGGGCGAGGATGGCTCGGTGATGGTTGCGTTTGGAGCGGAGGCGACTCGGGAGTGGTTCGGTGCGACGAAATAGGAAGGACAGGTTCGTCGCATGACCCTCGAGATGGCCTCGCTAACGAGTGCCTCAGTAAGGATTCTGTAAATCCTTACATCGAGTCTTCTTGCAGTGATGCCAAAATGCATACGTCGTGCGAAAGCGGATCAAGGAGCGGTAAGGATAAGAAATAACCGTTATTGACACAGCCGTCTGTAGCGGGTCGAGTCGAGCCTCTCCTTTTCCGTGAAGTGGGAAGCGGCGAAGTTGTAGCTAGGATGAGGGCAACGGCTGGATCATGTTATTTCAGCGCGGGAAGGGCACGGGTGGTGGTGGTGGGTGTGGTGTGGTGGATGCAATGATCTGCTTTGCAGACGAAAGTCGAGAGCTGCCCTCATGTCCAGACTTTTGACGCCGCGAATCCCGTTACCAGCCGAGTGAGTTTAGGGTTGCGACAGGGAAGAGACCGCAAAGAGCCTCCAGTCGCGGTCGCGGAAACCTGCCGGCTACTATGGCGGTGCTTCGCGGTTTCCGTGGTCTCTTTGCGGCGCTATTTGCGGCGGCGCTCGCATGCTGCTGCCTGCCGTGCACGTTGCTCGCACAACGCCTTGCGAAATCGCAAGGTGCGCTGGACTCGTCAAGCCGTGGTAGTGGTAGCATAGCAATAGCAATAGTAGTAGTAGTGGTACTATAGCGTCTTAACAATCGCGCTGTTGTTACCTCTGACGTAACCAGCAGCAAAGCAACTTCCCGCAATCCAAGCTACAGCTTATTACAATGCGCGCACACCCCACGGCTGTTATGCTGTTCTTTCCCTGGAACCTCTTGCGAACACCTGAACACCAGTGGAATGGACGACGAATTTCGGAAAGCGGTAACAAAGTTACTGGGCGAGTTTGTGATGACATTTTTCAGTAGTTCCATTTTAGTGAGTTAGTTTCCAAGGGGATTGCTGTGCTGCGCCATAGAGAACTTGAACTACTACTAGACTCACACTCTCCATGCACAGGGCGAACCGTTTCGTACCCGCATGCGCAGCACCTCTCGTTTGCCGCCACGCCAGTGCAAACTGACAGTTGGGCCTCCCAGTTTTCCGGGCCTTTCTCACACTCCCTGAGAAACTGTTGAGTAGCTGGCTGGCCGTAACTTCTTCCCTGAGAGGGGGCATTGCGCGCCAATTACTACCACAGAATGTATTATTGAATTATTGAATCCGTTCCGATTCGACATTCTGCTCTTTGGCCTTTCTATTAATGTGCTCGAACCGGCCCGGGTCCTTCAGTTTCACGCATGCACGTCTCTTTTTTATCGTTGTCCCAACCCCCCTCCTCTCCACCCCCCCCTCTCCTCCCCCCACTCCCCCCTTCCTCTTCCCCTCCCTTTTTCACCTCCTAATTCTGGTCCATATTATCCTTCTTCTTGTTATGCATGTGTGCTACATTGATGAAAGTTCTAGCCACGTGTGCGCACAACGATCCTAGGATGGTCCTCATATGCCCTCATATGCCCTCATACGCCCTCATACGCCCTCATACGCCCTCATACGCGCTCATACGCGCTCATACGCCCTCATACGCGCTCATACGCCCTCATACGCCCTCATACGCCCTCATACGCCCTCATACGCCCTCATACCATACCACTTTCCTCCCCTGAGTGTTTCCGTTTTATCTACTGACATCTGGTTGCAGGGAGGTCAAGGGGGCGGAGCATATACCATTGGGCTCAGTCTACGATGTCACGTGGCTCAAGGACTTGTGAGTCTCAACTGAACCCTACCTTTCTTGCTGCTGGCCGTTCCACCATGCCGTAGTTGGGTGGATCTTGGAACCTCTCTGCTGGCTCCCTGGCTCCTCTCTTCTCTGCTCTGTGCTGCAGCAGCCATTCTATATTTGCTGGCAGGGCATGCCGCATGTGCAATATTTGCCGCCCACTGGCGCCCTTGTTGTTTTTTGAGGGAAAGAGAGATAAAAAGAGAGCCGATTGTATGATAATATGCATGTGTCCACAGTCCACTAGACACGCGCTTCCATTGTCCAGCGTGTTTATAGCCGAGCGCTCGTTGTCTTATATGCGTTTCTCATACATACACATGAGTATGTGTGCGTGCGTGCGTGCGTGCGTGCGTGCGTGCTCTCGCCTCGCGCATGCTACTTCGCATTCGGTTCGCTCCTTCCCTGGCTGGCACGGGTGCTCAAAGGAATAGATCCACTGCGTTGCTTCACGCATGGACTCACATGTACCTGACCTGATTCACTTCATGCCTTGTTTCTGTTCCAATCTGTTTCAATCTGTTCCAATCTGTTCCAATCTGTTCCAATCTGTTTCAATCTGTTTCAATCTGTTTCAATCTGTTTCAATCTGTTCCAATCTGTTCCAATCTGTTCCAATCTGTTCCGATCTGTTTCAATCTGTTTCAATCTGTTTCAATCAAGCAGGTTGGTGGAGTGCCAGGCGGGAACATTAGAAAGCTTCCCCTCGGATCTGGCCAAGATCGCTCAACTCACCCGGCTGTAAGCAACCCCATGCCCATGCATGCACAAGTGGTTATTGAGCGCATGGCACTTACATAGTGTTGCTCATGGTGTTACTCATTGCTCATCGTGTTGCTCATGGTGTTGCTCATGGTGTTGCTCATGGTGTTGCTCATGGTGTTGCTCATGGTGTTGCTCATGGTGTTACTCATGGTGTTGCTCATGGTGTTACTCATGGTGTTGCTCATGGTGTTGCTCATGGTGTTGCTCATGGTGTTACTCATGGTGTTGCTCATGGTGTTACTCATGGTGTTGCTCATGGTGTTGCTCATGGTGTTGCTCATGGTGTTACTCATGGTGTTGCTCATGGTGTTCCTCATGGTGTTGCTCATGGTGTTGCTCATGGTGTTGCTCATGGTGTTGCTCATGGTGTTGCTCATGGTGTTACTCATGGTGTTGCTCATGGTGTTACTCATGGTGTTGCTCATGGTGTTGCTCATGGTGTTGCTCATGGTGTTACTCATGGTGTTGCTCATGGTGTTACTCATGGTGTTACTCATGGTGTTGCTCATGGTGTTACTCATGGTGTTGCTCATGGTGTTGCTCATGGTGTTGCTCATGGTGTTACTCATGGTGTTGCTCATGGTGTTACT